>CM046879.1:231460394-232182957 GCA_025667525.1 Glebionis coronaria
TGTCGTTGTTGGCCTAGCCAATAAAAAAACTTGGAAAGAAATTGCAGAGAAGAAGGTTCGGTCAAGGAATGCTGTAGAGGGGAGCAACAGCAAAGGCAAAAGGAAGGTTGGATGATGTCAGTTCTCCTTGTTTAATATGAACAAAACTTTTTTTTGTTGGTCTGCTATTGCTAGGCACCTGTTGTATTATCAACCTACAGGTTGCAACAATTTAATAGATTTGTATGCATTACTATCATTATAAAACAATTATCAGTTATCTGTAATCAACAATATGGGTTTGTTAACTAGTTAATATAAGTATTTTAAGTCCATGTACAATTCAATATCTGTACTCAAGCAATTATCAGTTATCTATCAAAGGTTTTTGGTTGAATGTTAAAATGTGTAAAATAGTTTAAAATTTTGTTCAAAATTTATTTTTACCAGGAAACTCAAAGAGAAAGTTTACCTAGTTTGAATGTTTAATTTCGAGGCAAATTGGAGTTCAAAATATTTGGTTGTTTAATTTTTGTATTTGGAGCCAAAATTTTCACGAAAATTTTGAATGTCCATGCTAAGTAAATGCATATGCAGTTACCATAATATTCTAACTCCATCTCCATATCAAACCCTGGTTTTTCTTCAAAATCACAAAATATACAAAACTCAATTACTTTTTCATTAGTTTCATACCATTTCCACTTATTGTTCTTGTACACATTGGTTTGTGTTCAATAATCATGAACGCTTAATGAAGAGATTTTGCTAGTTGAAAAGTTCGTTTCTCGGTATCTTAACGAATTGATTTCCGGTTCAAAGTACGACTCAATTGTTTTTGGTGAAAAATATTATTTTTGGTTGTTTTTAAAATAAAAGTGCAAAGACGTAAATGAAAATGACGTTAAAGTAAATCTAAAACTAATTTAAAAATAAATGACAAGTATCTAAAAGCGTGACGAAAAATAAATAGCACTAAAAGTAAATGACGCAAACTTAAATCCAACTAAGGCAAACTTAAAACGTAACTAAAACTTAAAACTAAGGCAAGGATAAAATAAATCTAAGGCAAGTAATCTTAAAGTGCAACTAAATAAAAAGGCGGGAAAAATAAAGCTTGAAAATTAAAAACAGAAACTTAAAAGCTGAAACTAAAAAGAACCTGAAAAATAGCTCATCCGGAATAATACCCTCATTCGGAATAGACATTCATCCGGAATGTCACCTTCGTTCGGAATGTTCTTCTTCACTCGGAATATTCACCAAAACCCTTGATCCAGAATAAATCCTTTATCCGGAATATGTCACTTATCCGGAATAAAGTCTTGATTCGGAATAAAGCCTTGATCAGGAATGATGTCTTGATCCGGAATATATTTTGATCCGGAATGTTGTGCTTGATCCGGAATACTTGGTATTCCGAATGAAAGGTTTGATCCGGAATAATAAATTATTCCGAGTAAAACTCTTTGATCTGGAATATTGGATATTCCGGATGAACACCTTTGTTGAACCCTTGATCCGGAATGCAAAATATTCCGAATGAACCAACCCTAAAATCCTTCACTCGGAATGTGTTGTTGATCCGGAATATGGCCTTGATCCGGAATATGTCACTTATTCCGGATGAACTCCCTTTATTCGGAATGTCAACAAACAATCTTCCCTGATTTGAACTTTTGGCTTGATGCGGAATGTTTCCTGGGAAAGATCAGTAACAGACAAAGCGAAGAACAAGGAAGCACAAAGATAATACTGATCTAATAAAAATAAACAAAATCAACCACAAGAATAAATCTAACTAATCAATAAACATCTATTAATCATAAACAAACAATCCAAAACAATAAAACTAACAAAACTAATCAAAATAATCAAAACCCACTTTGATCAATAAAAACTCAAAAACATAAACATGAACATAAACATAAAAAAAATCAAAGATTAAACAAAGGTAGATAGGAGATGAACAATAAAAATAAAGATTGACAAGAATTAAAAGAAAACTTACTTGAAATTAAAGGAATTTAAGGTGCAAGACAAGGTATTTAAATTTGACAATAAAGTAAATGACATGTATTTAAATGTGCAAAAATTAAAATGGAAGAGCATAGTTTGTCAAACTAGCCAACAAGAGAAAAATAATGAAATCCTAATCTATTTATAGGGGAGGATTAGGAGGTGCTTAGGAAGCTTCCTCCCCTCTTTCATCTTTCCTTAATTTCATGCTTAAGTCCTTGTCTTCTTAATCTTCTTTAAATCTTGGACTTTAATGACTTTGTCTCGGGACTTCTTTAAACTCGTCTTGACATTTCTTCATAAATAAGACTTGAGTTCTCCGGCTTTTAGTAAACTTCCGTCTTTTGACTTTTTCTTCGATAAATCTTCAGAATTGGTCTTGGACTTCCGTTCTTTTTTCACTCTTGATTTCTTTGACTTCGTCTTTCGTCTTTTTCTTTGATAAAAACCCGTGAATGCCCGTGTTTTCTCCCTTTTCCACATTTTCATCCTAAATCACAACAAAAACACAAACCACGCATAATTCTGACATAAATGACATAAAATACACATTTTGGCTCGGTTATTATTGTAATTAAGTGGTAAAAAGGATGGGTGTTTACACACATATCAAATCCCCTACACTTGACTATTGCAATGTCCTCATGCAATGCATTAATTACAAAGCACGTTTACATTTTTCATCATAATCAATCCACGTTGGCCTTTATTAAAGAGATATAAAATAACAAAACAAGTAAAGAATTCAAAAGCATACCTTAGGGTTTTGAAAATGTCATGAATAATCATCATCCTCAAGTTTTCACTTTCTCCAAACCAAGCTTAAAAACGAGATCATTGTTATTATAAGTTAGCAAACTAACACGAACTTATGGGGGCCAATTATTTACTTAGACTCCCTTATTCCTAGGTGTATCTCTTATATTTTATTGTTGTCTTGAATGATCACGAGGATGCATTGTTGACTTATTTCGATAGTTATTAAGGCTGAAAATAAAGTGGGACGATTTAATCAATAGTTAGCTAAAGGACAAAATCTTTTAAAACTGCTTCTCGGGACCTAATAAAGTTCATATCTTGGCATAAATCGCTTCGCGATTTGAGACCTTTCTCGGACCGATATTTGGCAGCGACTTCATACTTCAAATCTTGATAGACGTTCAAATAATGGTCTTCTCTTCATAATTGGAATTTCTTCACTTGACGTTTTGAGAGATTCTTCATATTTGGACCACGACTTCTTTATTTTTCTCTAATATTTATTTTGGACTTTGATATACAACGATCCGCCTCCTTTTTGGACTTGGATCTATTTATCCTCATACCTTGTTAGGGCCTTTTCGGATAGACTTCTCCATGACTTTTGGTGAGTTTTTGCTTTTCGTCGTGTGTCTCGATCCTTCATATTGATTTTTGATAAATGATTCTTCACATCACTTGGGATCTTTAGCAACAAAATATAGCCCTCATGCCTTGTTAGGACCTTTTTGGACTCGCCAATCTTCGCATCCCGCTTCAATAAGTTATGCCTTGGCTATGAACTCTAATCCATACCGAGCAACTTTTAAACGATCTTGGGCTAGAAGCTAAGTAACTTTTCAAATCGTACAACCTTATTTATTGCAGATAAATTTATTAGCAAGCGATGGGAGAATAGGCTCATAATTAACTCACATAAATTCACGAAAGAATACCAAACTTATAAATGACTCTATCATCTCTCGTTCTCCACAGTTTAAAATCTCAAGGAATGAGACTCGTGGATGCTTAGCCTATCAAATCAAAGTTTTAGGTTTTCGAGTCGCCTATAGGATCTTGCAATCTCTTAGACTTTTTCAAGTTAAGAAATTGCATTTTAAAGTTCCCTTGATAAACGACTCTCTAGGATCAATTATAGGAACTTGCGAAAAGTTCTTGTTTTTAACCCGTGAGAGTTAAGACTTTCGCGTTTTATAGCTCCCTATATAAAAGCCTAGAAAAACTTGACTTAAACATGTTAAGGATACTAGCTAGAGTAAACTTAGATAAGTAAAACTCGGGTTGAGTCAAAAGATTCACAACGTTTGAAAATTAAAACCACTTTATTAAAAATTTATTCTACTAAGGAAAGAAAATAACTATACAAAGGGAAAAACTAATAGGCCAAAATAGATCAAAAATTTTGAAAAATGTCGAAAAATTGATTTTCCGGTTAAAATGAGGACAAATATAAGGAAAATACCACTTAACTTCGATAGAAGTCCCCCCTACACTTAATATAAACATTGTCCTCAATGTTTAAGCATGTGGGAGTAAACTCCCCTACACTTAGGACATTGTGCACTTTGTTTAAATCTCGCTAAGGAAAAGACAACTAACGAGATTCCTATTTTAATATTGGAAAATATAAAATAGTGAATCGAAAAGAGTTTAAGATAGAACCGGGAAGAATGGGAAACACGGAATCACGGGTCGTCAAAAATCATCAAGAGTGTGTCTTTGAAGCTCTAATCCCTGAATAATAAAGGAGAGGAAATAGCAAACGCCAACGGGTCTCCCCCTACACTTATGGTAAAAACAAAGAAAAAGATAGATAGATAATCGGGTTGCCTCCCGAGAAGCGCTTGTTTTTGTTAACCGAGTCACGAGCCTGACTCGTCCCCGAATTAAATGGTCCATGGGGAAGCCTCAAATGTAATACCGGGATCAAAGACCTTGTCCTCGTTCCCGGAGGAATATAACAAAGGAGAGGCAGGAGGATAAGTCTTGAATGGTAGGAAGGTCCTTTCAACATACGAGAAGTATGTGAAATCTTGATCCACGGGAGGTGGGGTGGGTAAAGGAATCACATTGTCATCCTCCAAACACAATGGATGCTGACCAATTGGCAAAGCCGTAAGGTTATCAATCATAGAATGGTCATTTTCACCTCCCGGGTCAAAACACTCATCCTCATTTCCCGGAGAGTGAAATTGATACAGCACCCGCTTGGGCGTACATTCAGTGGGATGAGGGGGAAATATAGTAGGAGAAGTAAGAGAAGAATTACCTTCCACCTGCGGTACCTTTCCAGTAGAGGCACAACTCTCCACCTCTGCGATAGAAGGGGGCATGGCTAACAAAGTATGTTCAATAATAGCAGGAGAATAAGAGCTATCAATGTCCTCAATCTCTTCGTCAAAGAGAGGATTCACCTCACTAGATATTTAAGCGTCATCAAAATCAAATAAAGGGTTCGAATAAATCTTGAAAGTTTCCTTCGGAACGTCTTCATCAGATAGTGACTCGTCATCACTAGAAGTAAAATCATCATCGTGATCAAAAAGAGGATTAGAGAAAGCCAAAGAATCCTCTCCCAAAGTGTTGGTGGAAGGAACATCATCAGAAGAAAATGCATCATACTCATCGTCACTGTCGGATGTCAACTCAGATTCACTTGGAATTGGGACAAGGTTATCAGCACTAAACTTTATGAATTCGTCGGATTCCTTTGCAGGAATTGTGCTAATATCCTCATCCCTTAGGATGGGTGAATCCGTAGGCTCCAGAGCCGGCAAGTCGGGAGAAGGAATAGATTTCTCATCGTTCTAAGAAATAGGACTCTCATCGTCATCACTGTCATAATAATATGGAGGCACAAGAGGAGGAGTATAAGCCTTAAGGTTAGATACCTGCTCTTGTTGTTGATCCGCTTGACATTTCTCCATCATCTTGTTGCAAGATTCGTGAACTTTTTGAAAGGTGTCAAAAAGTGTGGCCATTTGCTCAGGAGGAAGTGCACACAAGGGTTGATGATTGACGGTGTGACGTGGGGGCTCAAAGTTATATACACTGGGATGATAGCACGGAACTTTCTCAAAGACCTTCGACGGATCACAAGAAGAAGCATCGTGAGGGCCCCCACAAATATAGCACCACGGGTATGGAGAAAAACCCGGTGCATCTTGAGGATAGGGATTGTCATAGACGGGAGAAGGTGGGAAAGTGTTGTAAGAGGAGAAGTATGAATTTGTTGAATTACAAAATGGACAAAATCCAAATTGTGTATCGTCGATATCAAAACCACACCGCTCACAAGTACACCATTGACATGTTTGAAAACCATGCCATGGTCTCCCACACCGTACACAAGACGAATCCATGAAGAATTATAAATAAGAGGGGTAAAGAAAATAATTAAACATAATAGAGGATAAAGAGGAATATTTTTGGTGCAAAACTTTGAAAAAGAAATGCTTTTTATGATTTTTCAAATGTTTTTGGGATTTTTTGAAAATTTTTGACTCGAAAAATAACGTTCACGAGTGAACGGAGACCAAAAAGCAACGCGTCTCTCACAGAAAACCGTTAATCTTTACGAAAATCCCCGGCAGCGGCGCCATTTTAATGAAGAGATTTTGCTAGTTGAAAAGTTCGTTTCTCGGTATCCTAACGAATTGATTTCCGGTTCAAAGTACGACTCAATTATTTTTGGTGAAAAAGAATATTTTTGGTTGTTTTTAAAATAAAAGTGCAAAGACGTAAATGAAAATGACGTTAAAGTAAATCTAAAACTAATTTAAAAATAAATGACAAGTATCTAAAAGCGTGACGAAAAATAAATAGCACTAAAAGTAAATGACGCAAACTTAAATCTAACTAAGGCAAACTTAAAACGCAACTAAAACTTAAAACTAAGGCAAGGCCAAAATAAATCTAAGGCAAGTAATCTTAAAGTGCAACTAAATAAAAAGGCGGAAAAAATAAAGCTTGAAAATTAAAAACAGAAACTTAAAAGCTGAAACTAAAAAGAACCTGAAAAATAGCTCATCCGGAATAATACCCTCATTCGGAATAAACATTCATCCGGAATGTCACCTTCGTTCGGAATGTTCTTCTTCACTCGGAATATTCACCATAACCCTTGATCCGGAATAAATCCTTTATCCGGAATATGTCACTTATCCGGAATAAAGTCTTGATTCGGAATAAAGCCTTGATCCGGAATGATGTCTTGATCCGGAATATATTTTGATCCGGAATGTTGTGCTTGATCCGGAATACTTTGTATTCCGAATGAAAGGTTTGATCCGGAATAATAAATTATTCCGAGTAAAACTCTTTGATCCGGAATATTGGATATTCCGGATGAACACCTTTGCTGAACCCTTGATCCGGAATGCAAAATATTCCGAATGAACCAACCCTAAAATCCTTCACTCGGAATGTGTTGTTGATCCGGAATATGGCCTTGATCCAGAATATGTCACTTATTCCGGATGAACTCCCTTTATTCAGAATATCAACAAACAATCTTCTCTGATTCGAACTTTTGGATTGATCCGGAATGTTTCTTGGGAAAGATCAGTAACAGACAAAGCGAAGAACAAGGAAGCACAAAGATAATACGGATCTAATAAAAACTAAACAAAATCAACCACAAGAATAAATCTAACTAATCAATAAACATCTATTAATCATAAACAAACAATCCAAAACGATAAAACTAACAAAACTTAGCAAAATAATCAAAACCCACTTTGATCAATAAAAACTCAAAAACATAAACATGAACATAAACATAAAAAATCAAAGATTAAAGAAAGGTAGATAGGAGATGAATAATAAAAATAAAGATTGACAAGAATTAAAAGAAAACTTACTTGAAATTAAAGGAATTTAAGGTGCAAGACAAGGTATTTAAATTTGACAATAAAGTAAATGACATGTATTTAAATGTGCAAAAATTAAAATGGAAGAGCATAGTTTGTCAAACTAACCAACAAGAGAAAAATAATGAAATCCTAATCTATTTATAGGGGAGGATTAGGAGGTGCTTAGGAAGCTTCCTCCCCTCTTTCATCTTTCCTTAATTGCATGCTTAAGTCCTTGTCTTCTTAATCTTCTTTAAATCTTGGACTTTAATGACTTTGTCTCGGGATTTCTTTAAACTCGTCTTGACATTTCTTCATAAATAAGACTTGAGTTCTTCGGCTTTTAGTAAACTTTCGTCTTTTGACTTTTTCTTCGATAAATCTTCAGAATTGGTCTTGGACTTCCGTTCTTTTTGCACTCTTGATTTCTTTGACTTCGTCTTTCGTCTTTTTCTTCGATAAAAGCCCGTGAATGCCCGTGTTTTCACCCTTTTCCACATTTTCATCCTAAATCACAACAAAAACACAAACCACGCATAATTCCGACATAAATGACATAAAATACACGTTTTGGCTCGGTTATTATTGTAATTAAGTGGTAAAAAGGATGGGTGTTTACACACATATCAACATTGTAAACGATGATCAAGATTATATTGTTAATGATGATGATTTTTTGGTTAATAATCATGATGTAGATCACCATAATCAAGGAGATTGTGAATCAGAGGATTATGGTGATCAATCAGATGAGGATGAAGACATCATTAAACAGAAGGTTGTTAATAGGAGGGGTATAACTAGGTTATCCAAGTTTCGGATAAAATATGGAAAACCAGGTGTCATGAAGATAAATGTAAACTTTGTGCACTGAATAGAATATCAGGGCCAAACAGATCATTGTTTATCAGTTTTTTAGGAGACATGGTTCGGGAGCAGATAGGATTGAAGATTCTATCATGGAAAGATGTGAAGGAGGAAGCAAGAGAAAAACTTTGGTCTGAAACCACGGTACACATACAAAAAATTTTACCCATCTGTTAGTCGTATTCCTACATTTAATTTAACATTATGTTAATATGTGCAGCAATACTTTGAATTTGATGTATCATACAAAAAGTTGGTAATGAATAAGCTAGGTGAACTTCTAAGAAATTTCAGAAGTAAATTGGCAACAAAGCACATAGTTCCTAACCTAGATAAACCTGAAAAACTAAATGAAGTTCCAAATAATTACAGAGCAATCGTCAATGTCGAACAGTGGGTTGCTTTTGTAAACCACATTGCCACAAAAGAATTTAAGGTTGTTAATTTCTATTTCGTTTTACATTTATAAACACCGTATGTATGTATTGTTTGGAAACTCCGTATGACAAACACACTCTGTTACGTACTAGCAACTTCTCATCCAGTAATCTCTTTTGTTAGGTGAAATCACCTGCAAATAAATTGGCGCGTTCCAAGTCTCTTTATCAGCATACAATGGGACGTGGTGGTTATGTATAGATAAAAGAGCAAATGGTAAGGTTATATTGGTGTAATATCCTAACACTATTGTCCATGTTGGTTAACTTTTCATCTGTATGTATTTGATGTTTGGAAGATCATAAAACAACAAATTAAACCAGATCAAGACCCCCCCCCCCCCTCTCCCCGTGGTGTATTGTGGTGTAATAGAAGGGTAAGAAAAGAAGGAAAAGAGACAGATGATGAAACAATCAAAGTTGGCACTAAGATTGTAAGTGTTATTGCAAATTTTTGTATATTATGTTTATATTCGTATGTTAAGTTATTTACCATTTTTTTTGTGCAGCTGGAAGCAGAGGACCAGATCAGAGATGGAACATTGACGGTTGATAGTGGCACAGATTCATTATTACATGTATTAGGAAAGGACAAGGGAGGGTATGCAAGAGGAGTGGGAGGCAGAGTTACGTGCAGGAAGTTCTTTGATCTACCTAGAAGGAAACAAGGAACTGATGTAAGGATTGCGATGCTTGAAACTGAACTTGATAAGGAGAGCCAAACGCGTAAAGAAAAAGAGATTACAGTCACTGAATTAACCACCCAAATGTCTCAAACACAGGAAGTTCTTAATAAAATGTTGAAAGTTATGTATGCACATGGGGTTAATATAGAAGAGTTAACGCCAAGTTAGCCAAGTGTAAGACTAGTTTTCTAATTTTGATTTGATGATTTTTAGTCTGTAATACCAATAACAATTAACATACTTATATATTGCAGGTATTACAACTAGAACATAATACATTAAACACAATACCTAGTAAAGAGCAAAGGACGTCGATCAGTGGTGGTGGACTTCAGAAGGGTGTGTTATTTCCAATGTCTAAGACAACTGCAACTCCAAACAAGGATTTGGACATTGCAACTGCAACTGCGAAGAAGTTAAGTTATAAAAAACATGTTTGGTTTCTAAATTGTACTATATATGACTTATTTACTGTGTTATGTATATATGCAGGTACCTGCTAGAACTAGGGGAGCAAAAAATAAGACTAGATCGTTGGAAAAGAAGTCTCCACTTCAAAATTCCCAATCTCAAGAAGATATTTATCCAGCTTCCGGATCACAACAAAATCTATCTCCCTCGACACAACACGTACCTATTGCATCATTACGAAAGAAGCGTACACCTTCTAAATCAAAAGTAAATTAGTCTCCACCATCACTACCAGATGTAAGTACTTCATCATTATTCATATAATTACTTGTTTAATTTATTCCTCATTAACGCATGTAAACATTTTTTCTTCAGACATTTAAGTGCAAACTGTGGAACATCTCTAGGACAATTATCATTGTTAACGGTACGGTATACAAGTCTAAGGATGGAGACAATGTAATGATTCATAACTAACCACTACCAAAAAATTGCTACAAAGTTTCAGTTGATGAATCCCTAGTGGATGCAACATTCATACCTGATGACGGAAATAATGGTTTAAAAAATGTTAAGGATGTAAAAGGTAGTTTCGTAGCATGGCCAAAGGAAAAGGTTATTTTTTTGGAAGAGGTGCATACACTTGATTTATCTTCCTACATATACATAACTTTTCATATTTAGTTCAATGTTTAATACACGGCTTTTGTTTCCATACATGAAACAACACCACCAAATACCATAAATTCTATTGTTGAAAGTGCACCAAAGATAGGAACTAAGCGCTCGATGAACGTTCCAGCAGGCAGTACATTTACGACTATTCCTCATATGAAGAAACAAGCTAGGAATAACAAGGCTTAAAAGACTTTACAATACGGTGATTCAAAGTCTTTACAAGTGTGGGATTCTTTGTGAAAAGTATGTTACTTGTAAATAATACGACATTACAGTTATTGATTTGCTTATGTACATTCATGTTTATATATTAATTCAATTATAATTTGATTTCCAGAATTTTGTTTTTTGTTTTTATTGAATTCTGAAAGGTTACTAGAAGATGAAACATAGTCACACTTATTATCATTGTTAGTCACATTTAAATGTGTGACTACATATCATAAAAAGTCACACAAACATATAATTCATGTGACTATTGGATGCATATAGTCACAAAAAATACAATTGGCTTGACTTGACAAAACATACAATCACACATATTACTACTATTGGTAACTCTTTGCTTAATTGTATGTGACAAACTCATTACAATTAGCATGATTTGTGTGACTACATGTCATAAAAGGTCACACAAACATACAATTCATGTGACTATTGGATGCATATAGTCACACAAAATACAATTTGCTTGACTTGACAAAGCATACAGTCACACCTATTACTACTATTGGTAACTCTTTGGTTAATTGTATGTGACAAACTCAGAGCCATTAGCATGATTTGTGTGACTACATGTCATAAAAGGTCATACAAACATACAATTCACGTGAGTATTGGATGCATATAGTCACACAAAATACAATTGGCTTGACTTGACAAAGCATACAGTCACACATATTACTACTATTGGTAACTTTTTGTTTAATTGTATGTGACAAACTCAGAGCCATTAGCATAATTTGTGTGACTACATGTCATAAAAGGTCACACAAACATACCCTTCATGTGACTATTTGATGCATATAGTCACACAAAATACAATTTTCTTGACTTGACAAAGCATACAATCACACTTATTTCTACTATTGGTAACTCTTTGGTTAATTGTATGTGACAAACTCAGTACCATTAGCATGATTTGTGTGACTACATGTCATAAAAGGTCACACAAACATACAATTCATGTGACTATTAGATGCATATAGTCATACAAAATACAACTGGCTTGACTTGACAAAGCATACAGTCACACTTATTTCTACTATTGGTAACTCTTTGGTTAATTTTATGTGACAAACTCAGAGCCATTAGCATAATTTGTGTGACTACATGTTATAAAAGGTCACACAAACATACCCTTCATGTGACTATTTGATGCATATAGTCACACAAAATACGCTAATCACATAGTAAATGTCACACATATTGTATACATGTGACAAACTTATAAACAATAGTCACTCTTAAACAAAACTCGTGTAACTGTAGAGTGTTTACCGTCACACATATTCACTAAAACACCAAATATTATACCTAGTTCGTCACACATTTTCGAGTATTGGTCACAATTTTTTGTTGGTTATCGTCACTTAGATCATTTTGTGACCGTATGGTACCTACGGTCGCGGCACCTTTGGTCACAAAGGCTAAAAAAACCGTGTGTGGCTGTAGGCCTACGGTCACTCTTTTTTAGTGTGACGGATACCATTTTTTATACTAGTGAACACTGGGGATGTGACTACGCTGCCTACCCCCTCTGACGATACGGTTGATCTCGTCCTCTGTATGTTGGCCTATATCCTGTAACTTGAGCATCTCGTCCTAATGAAGTGACAAAAATAGATGATAGTTAATAAATTATTTAGTCGGGTTGCTACATTATTTCTTGGCAGTCTCCCTGGGAATAGTCAGAAACCACGGTATATCAAAAAAAAATTAATTAAAAAAAAAAAAAAACTACATAGATATGGTGGTCCTCCTCGTGAATAAACTCTCCAACGATGTTGGTATGCGTCATGAAGAATGTCCCAATGAGAGACGGGTACTCCCGAGGAGTTGCAGCTTGCATCTATACATACACATAGGGGTGTGATTTGGGTTGACCCGGTCGGGTTCGGGTCAACTCGGGTCGGGTCAAGGGTAAAAAATATATAACCCGAACCCGAGCCTAATTAGAACTCGGGTCACTCGAGTTCGGGTCAATTCGGGTCGGGTCAACTCGGGTCGGGTCAACTCGGGTTCGGGTCAACCCGAGTTTAAGGAAAATGTGTAAAAAATGGCTAAATTAAGTACTAATACAATGTAAAAAATGTAATTTTAGTCGGGTCAAGTCGGGTTGGTCGGGTTCGGGTCAAGTCGGGTCGGGTCAAGTCGGGTCAAGGGTAAAAAATATATAACCCGAACTCGAGCCAATTAGAACTCGGGTCAATTCGGGTCAACCCGAATTGACCCGAATACACTTTGTGACCCGAGTGAACCGACCCGAATATGATTATTCGGGTTCGGGTTCGGGTTCGGGTCGGGTCAACTTTTTCGACACCCCTACATACACACACATATAGAATGAATCAAATTAAAAACTAAAAAATCACAACACACCAAAGCATATAATCAAAGACATATATGTATGTAAATTTGTTATAATGTTTCTTACCACTTCGTCCCGAAGGCGGGCAAGTGATCGGGATCCTTGCCGACACGAGGTTTTCATCTTAGCCCGATTTAGCTTATTTATCTCGGATCTCGCTCGATTTTTAGGATCATTCTAGAAGGTGATGTACTTTTCCCACTCTTCAGCCATAATGTTCTCGGGACATGACCTCCGGATCTCGATCAAGTCATACGTCCCGGTGTCGGGTTCTTTGACCCAATACCTTGACTTGAAGGCTGATTTGTTGGTGTTGTACAAATGCTGCAATTGAGCGGTGATGTCGGCATCTATGAGGTTCCACTAGAGATCTAACCTGTGGGTCCTCAAATCAAAATTACTCTATAATCATATATAACAAAACAATCACGAAGTTATAGTTATAGATATAATTTATATATATATATATATATATATATATATATATATATATATATATATATATATATATATATATATAGCACACTTGAACCATTAGATCAATCATCATTGATTATAACTAATATTATCTTGATGAATGGCAAGATTGTAATGTCTTAAAAAATAAATGGCATTAAGAACCAATTATACAATAACCATCTACAAAAATCACGTGAACCACCATTCTGTTACATTGATATTCATGAGTTAATACTTTACAATGATACATAGTAGTACTAAAATTGGTGAAATATACTATTAAAAATAAATTATTTTAATATAGAAGTTGTTAACACCTATATAAATATTTACTACTTATAAAATCATTCTTTTAATGAAGAACATCACAAAAGCAAATACAGAAAGTAAAAAAAAAAGGGACATTTTGTAGTAAATTAGTTTAGTTTATAAGAACAAAGATCCTTTTGGAATAAAGTACTCAAATAACCAATTTTAATACAAAAACTGATACAAAACTGATGATACATCGTTAAGAGCTGATACAAAACTTAAGAACTGAATATCATGAACTGATACAAAAAATTAAGAACTGATACAAGTTCGTTGATACATCATTAAAACTGATACAAGTTTGTTGATACATCATTAAAACTGATACAAAACTAAAAAATGATACAAGTTCGCCGGCGTTAGAAAAAAATAAACCCATTCGACATCAAAATCGGACCTCATATCCAACAATGATTTGAGCGACAGATGCGGATCCGGTAACGAGAGACATAATCGGTCGATTTTGTTCGCCATAACGGACTTGAATCATAAAAAGAATTAACATGTAGCATCTTGATCCTCGCCACAAAGCGCCGTGGGTCGTATAAATTGAATGATGGTAGGAGAACGCTGACCGAGGGTGGTAGAAACAGAACGCCAGCCAAGGTGGTGCAAATCAAACGCCGATCGAGAGTATTATTTGAGCCAGTGACTTCAGATATGGAAAAGGAAAATCCAAAGAAAAGGAGGATGAATTGGGTTATGACGAGATCAATGGTTTCTTTCAAATATATTGGTTATGTAATTTTGAGAATGAAATAAATAAAATGGGATGGAGTCGAGTGGTTTTCATGGCTATGACGGCAAGGGAAAGAAAAGCAAGTTAGGTTAGAGTAGATATAAAGTAAAATTCCCGAAGTACCCTTTTGATTATCATATATTTAGTTTTTAAGATGTTTAAATTTTATTTATTATGTTTAATGCCAATTGTCTTATTCTAATTGGTGCTTATTATAATGCATTTTAAGAGTGTTCACCACATGAACATAAATCTATATATAAAAAGATTTTTTTGTGAGAAGCATAAGAATAATTTTCAGCAATTGATTTAAAATCAATGGATGAGATCAATCCATATTTCTAACTAACAAACTAACTAACTATCTAAACATGATTTTAAAAAAGTTCTCTAAAAATTCTGAAAAAATTCTATTATGTCGGATATGTTGGTGCATAAAAAAGTTGTAAAGAAAGTTTTCTTAATTTTGAGTTTTTTTACGTTTTTTTAATGCACAAAAAATGAAATTTGATACACAAAAAGGTAAAATTTTGTATACAAAATTTTTTTCATGCACAAAATTTTCAAGTTGTTTTAGTTTGATGCGACATCATATTTTAAAGCAAAAAGTCAAAAGAAGTTGAGTAGAAAAATGAATTCTTGATATAGAAAAAACGTAAAAAAACATAAAAATTATCTTTTTTGTGCATCAAAAAATCGTTTTTGTGCATTAAAAAAACGTAAAAATCTTCGAATTAAAAAAACTTTTTTCACAAAAGTTTTTTGCACCAACATACCCGATCTACTGGAATTTTTTCAGAATTTTTGAAAAACTTTTTAAAAATCATATTTAAATGGTTAGTTAGTTAGTTGGTTAGTTAGTTAGGATTGTAGTTTAATCTCATCCACTAATTTTAAATTAATGATTGAAAATCCTTCTTATCCTTCTCACAAAAAAGTCTTTTTATTTGATCTCTCCCCTATATATATATATATATATATATATATATATATATATATATATATATATATATATATATATATATATATATATATATATATATATATATATATATATATATATATATATATATATATATATATATATATATATATATATATATATATATATATATATATATATATATATATATATATATATATATATATATATATATATATATATATATATATATATATATAATGTAACTTTCTTTTCAGAACCAATATTAGTGTCAGAACTGTTAGAACCATCTATTTTACTTGGTAATGCATAAAGTATAATATATCAATGCAAAATGACACTTTTGAAAATATTTACATCCCATTTTAAAATCAATAAATAACTGATTAAAAGTAAAAGGGCAAATATCGTCATATAAATTCTTATTACTTTATTCATTGAATTTAGGGTATCAATTCAGATTTCACATTTCTATCCTTTCACGTCACCCTCTTTCTCACATATTTTTCTTAGCCTCTTTTACTTTTTCCCAGTTCTAGTTAATTGAATCTTGAAGACGCCGTTCATGGTGAATCTGGACAACGCCTCAAAAATAAAACTGACGAAACCTCTGTATCTATTATACTATTAAAAAAACCTTATTTTCCTCTCAACCTTAAGCAGTCGTGAATCCACCATAACCGAACCCATTCCAACAAAATCCACCAGACGAATTTGTTGTATTTTCTATTGGAGGTCCGATCAGATCCGGAAATTATGTGGTAGTTGCGCTAAAGTATGACGATGGCAGCCTGATATCGAATATGACGACGACCGAATATCGAATCTACCATTTATCACTAATTCAAGATTTTATTTTTTTTCGAATCCCACATCTGATTTAGATGGACAATCCCATTTATATACTATAAAAACACCAACCGTAGGCTTCTTCCTATCTCCTTATTTGATTGTCGCTCATTTTTTAATCACAATAGTGACAAATTAAAAGATATATGAGATCTTTTAGTTTCTTAAAGAGATCTAAAAAGGTATGGTCATGATATGTGTTGTAATTTTAATTCACACTACGTTAAGTTATGTTTTTTATTTGCACATGTTTTGATTGATTTGTTTAATATTATTTAAAGTTTATCATCTAGGTAAGTAGTATTTTAAATGTTTTATACGGTAGTTGATTTTTTTGGTAGTTAGTTTTTTGGTGTGTTAAGCTTTGAACATATCTGTTTGTATGTCGCAAGACGGGCATGTATGTTTTTAAGACGGGCATGTATGTTTTTAGCAGGACATGTATGTTTTTAAGCAAGACGAGTATTTAGTATTATGTACAGAATTCATAAAGTTTCATATTATTTTATTTAGGTGAAGTATGGCCCTCATTCATGAATGCTGATCTTTACGGCTATTTGGAGGCGGACGTGTATGTTTTTTAGGTTGACATGTATATTTTTTGAGGCGGACATGTATGTTTTTGCAGCGGACATGTATGTTTTTAGAGGCGGACATGTATGTTTTTAGAGGCGGACATGTATGTTTTTAGAGGACATGTATGTTTTTAGAAGTGTGCATATATGTTTTTAGAAAAAATACACACATGTTTGGAAGAAAGATTTCAAATAGATATTTTTATTCACATATGCTAATTTGTAATAAATGTTAGTGCATGTTATACTTTGAACTTTTTTACTAATTTGTGTTTCAATTGGAATGTGTTTAACATTTACATTTTGGATGTTACAAATTTACATTATTCAATGAACATATATGTATACGTGACAACCCGAATAACATAAATGTTTATTGAAAAGTTAAAAAGTTGTTAAGCATAAAAATATGTATATTATTTAATATAAAACATACATGCAAAATTGACTTTTTTTTCAAAACATGAATGTTTTTTTTTAATTTTAA
Organism: Glebionis coronaria; assembly: GCA_025667525.1. Taxonomy (NCBI): domain Eukaryota; kingdom Viridiplantae; phylum Streptophyta; class Magnoliopsida; order Asterales; family Asteraceae; genus Glebionis; species Glebionis coronaria. Next base: position 231,478,038 of record CM046879.1, read on the forward strand.
AAATTAAGCGAATTTAAAAAGCAAAGTAATAAAAATAAGGAATTTTTTTTTCAAAAATTAAAGGATTAAAAGACCGAGATTACTTAAAAATAAATAAAAAAATAATAATAAAATATCTTTTATCTTTTACATTTATGCCCTTATGGAATTTAATCTAGAAAATTAATTGAAATTAATTAGCTAAATTCTTATTGGTCTATTATGTTTCTGATGGTTCTGACACTAATAATGGTTCTGACAAGAAAGCTCCCATATATATATATATATATATATATATATATATAGGGGAGCGTTATTGTGGTATACACTTTAAAGTGCATTATAATAGGCACACTTCTGCACCATTGGATTAAGCTTGATGGACTAAGATGAAATTTAATTAAATGTAGGGCATACATGTAATAAAATGGAAAATTAGTGGCACTTTGTACCAATGTAAATGTGGGCTGATTATTTTTTATCTTTTTTATTTTATTTTAACTATTATATTTTATTTATTAATGTATTTAACATCTTTTAACCGATCGACCGTATGTTACTTAGTAAAAAAAACCGTATGTTTCATGAATATTTTAATAAAAAACATCCATATTGGTGATACATGTTACCTTTTATATAGACCTTTTTATTGTTATTTAATACTATATTATTGATACATACTATTTTTTGAGTTAACCATTTTAATAATGTACACAAAAAAAGTAATTAAACAATCATTAAGTTAAAGCTCATTGTTCCCTTCATATAAAATACAAGGATGGGAAGTCGTCCAGATTGATAATTTCCCAATCATCTGTATCATTCTTCTTGCTTGGAGATACATGCAAGATTAAAAAATGGACGTATGATGAAGATGTATTCCCAATATTTGTAAATTACACTTTTGATTATTGGGCCTACACTAATCTATAATTTATTTACTTGGTGTCAATAAGCAAAGCTATAACAACCGCTAATATCATGTTTTTTTGCGTTATAACTTAATTTTTTGTAAGTGCTACTCCGTAACACATACTTGTCCATCATAATAAAAAAATGTGATACATTTCATTTTGTATTTTCTAAACTTCAAGTTTTCGCAACCATAAGTCACACAAAAATAATATACCCCGACACAATAAATAAATCTATTGCGATCATTGAAACTGTTACCCCCATATTATACATCTAATACACCACCAACTGATACAAAAGAAAAAAAAGACTGATATAAAAGACTCGAATGATACATATCGAGATACATATCAAAGTGTGCCTATCATATCTAAAAGACAATAACTCGTGTATCAACTGTCAGGTACCCAAAAAAAGGATCTTGCACATACCATTGAATCAGTTAACTTCTTAAAATTCAACCTTAAAAACCAAGATACATCTAAATCCAAAAGGAGATCTAAAACTTGATCTGCTCCAACGTCAACTCGAAAAAACGAAACTAAATAAATGACATATGTTGCTTTCGACGGTATATATTTCTCCATTTGTTTCACAATCGGGTAGCTTTTCGAAGGTTTACATAAAGCCGGAAAAGGTGGTGGTGCTAATACCGGAGGCGGCTGAAAGGGATTTGAAGGATTTTTTTTGTTATACGAATCAAGATTTTTTATTCTAAAAAAACAAGGTTTTTTTATAAAACAAATGAAGAAATATATTAAGATTGAGTTGAATATGTAAAATGAGATCTGTAACTTATTTGCATATAGAAAAAGGAGTATGACGGCTTTTGTGATGATGGGACGAAGTTAAATGGGAGGTTAGGCTGTGTAGGATAAATGTTGAATACCTCAAATACCCTTTAGTATTATTATTATGTTTTAATTAATTTAAATGCCTAAAAGGACACTTGTTAATTTTTTGTTGGTGTTTACTATAACTTATTTTAAGAGTGTACACCACATGAACATAAATCTATATATATATATATATATATATATATATATATATATATATATATATATATATATATATATATATATATATATATATATATATATATATATATATATACTAGCCTTAATGCCCGTCCGATGGACGGGCTAGCTTTAAGAAATTTTATTAGGATAATATAATAAAAGTAAACCGTAGATAATCTCATATTATAAAATAGATAATCGATGTTTGTAAAGAATAATGTTATAATTTATCATATAGCATAAAAATCATTAAATATATATCAAAAGCTTATGTATAATTGATAAAAGTCACGTCGAGAAATGTTGACTACAATATTCCAAAGCAAAAAAAACATTAAGTTATAATAAGTTGATTCTATGTTGCATCAAAATTAAAAAAAAAAAAATTTTACTCTTAATACGAAATATATAAAATAAACTTCCAAGTGACATTTAGTATAAAGTGATCAAGTAACAAACCATCAAACATTTAATTTTCACACTTAGTAGACTTTTTTTGCTTTATACCCTTGAAACGGTTACATATAGCCCCCATGCTTTACGGCAAAGATGATTAAGCCGCACAGTATTAGGTGGTGTTTGATAAGGTATTAATTGAATTTATATAAAAAAACTGAATTTATTAAGTCATATAGAAAATGTTTGTTTGTGACTTAATAAAGCAATATGACTTAAAATATTAAGTAATAAAAGTGAGCTTGTCTGCATTAAATCATCTGTTAATTAAACATGACTTAATAAATTTTTTTAATCAAATCTCAGTCACAATAACATCCTGATCAACACACTATAGAAATGATTTTTGTTGGATTATCGGTTAACACACAATTTAAAGTTAATTTCTACCCATTTAAAATTACTACAATATATTGGCAACCATAACTATCCGACTTTTTTTATTGAACATAAACTACGTGTCTTTTCACACAACATGAATTCATAATAATCATAATGTACGGGTGGAAAAGTTCAATGTATACCTTCTTTTAAGCGTAATCAACCAATTATAATCATTTATTTTCATCTAACAAAAAAAATCCATTTTTTAAAAATTAAATATCTCACAAACTATTAATCGTTACACAAAACGAAACATACCATTATGACGAGAACTAAATTATCTTTCTATCGAGGGGCACATTTATATACTTTCGACGGTTTATTTATCTGAGAAAATATTATATGACTAGTATCACGAATCATATGATTTTGGAAAATAATATATGATCCCTGATACGAATCATATATGATTTTCTCAGAAAAAAGTTTCACGAAAGTATACACATGTGCCTCTCGATAGAACGATGATTTAATTCTCGTTCCCATGGTGTATTTTTCGTCACTTGACGATTTACCGTGTATGAGATATTTAATTTTTAAGGAAAAAAAGTGGAAACTTTGTTTGAATGAATTTGATTAGTTGATGTGATATATGCTAAAAAGATATAAATGGATCTCAACTATTTGCACTACAATTTCCTTTTGAAGCTTTCTAAAAAAAGTGTATTATTTACACTACAATGTCAACCATCTTTATTGTATTTATTTTTTGTGTTAGAATACCATTTACCGGGTAACATTTTCTCAATAAAAAATGTATTAGTCACCATTGATTGTAACCAAGAATAGTTCATCAAGCCATATAAAAAAAGGTGACTTCAGCGTATTCAAACATGTTTAGCCATTTACAATTGTTGGTTAAATTTTTTGTTTTCATTCACTCTTATTAGTTAATGCTTCATTTTGCTGAGTATCTAACATTAGACGCTTAGATAAATTAGTGAACCAACAAAATATAAACATGATCCAAGCAAGAGAGCGAATTTCCAAAACATAACCATTAGACGCTTCGTAAGGCATACTCGAGATTTCAACTGCCTACGTAGGAGACAAAATATGTATAATAGGTTTTTAGTCCTACAGTGAGATATTGTCATATGAATAATCATAAGCAAACATATACTTCAGATAAGAGTTATTCATTCAGTGACCATTGAGAGTATGCTAAGATCAATATATACATATTATATCTCCAATCTTTATAGTGAAAACTAAAGTGAATCTATCTCAATTCAAAAAGTATATATTGATCAAGTTTATGTATATTGTATATAGAAAGTCAAAGTTTTCGCATTATTCAACTTGATGGTAGTTTTACCTACTGAAATTGTTCAGATAAGTATGATAAGTAACTTTACACAAGAATGAAATTATAGTATTTTGTTTACTTTAAAGTCAACAATCGATAGTTACATATGTCTAAAAACTGAACTTTCTTAATATCTTTATCAAAATAATATGATAATAATAACAATTTTTTTGGAAAATGGAACGAATTGTAATGATACCTAAGTAGATTCAGGAAGCGATGTCCAACATACTTGATATTATCTGATTCAAAGTGTTGGTTCCTTTGTACCTGAAACATACACAGTGATGTCCCACACATCAGAAAAAGTTAACCTCCTCGTTTTGCATATCCTACTTGATGTATTAGCAGGTCATTGACTTGAGATATAAATTCAACCAACAAACCTATCAAACAACAAACTTAAGATTCTAATGGTTTAAATCATAGTGTAGTTTTTATAGTTGGTGTTCTCAAGATTTAATTTACTGGTGTCAATTTCTAAAACATTATTGTATTTAACAAAGTAAAGCATATAGCTATATATCTATATTTTGCTAGTAAAACACACATGATATTAATTATATGATAACCAAATAAAGATAAAATTATTGGGTTTCCTTCAACATGATAAAAAATCACTTGATCTTTTATGCAGAATCTGTAACAATTTCAGATGGTGACTAAGATTGGTTGCTTACGTGCTTGTAATTATTCGGAAACACTTATATGTAGAAACACATACATAAACAATTTAACATGAGTGAAAAAATAAAAACGACAATCAATCTGTACATACACAATCATATCAAAGTTTGTATATAATTTATTTCATAATAAAACTCTTTAAAATTTTATTTATACACATACATGATCTTGTATGCAGAAGCTGTAACAACCAGATTCTACATATTATGTTTAAAGTTTCTTAAAAAAGTATTTAATGATAAAACTTTCATGGATTATCTTTAAAGTTGTAAAACTCTAATAACTAATATGTTGGTGTATTTACAGCTCATGTCCTGTAATCATATATGCATGAAAGTAACCAAACATGGTTAATTGTGATATCATAAGTTGAAAGCAACTTCCTGTGTATTTACAGCTCATGTCCTCTAATCATATATGCATGAAACTAAATGAAAAAGCCGGTTTAGAAATACCTTTTCAACAACAAAATCAGCAGCTGCGAACAACTTCAAATGGTCACCGAAAACCCGAACAACTTTTCGACATCCACTTCAGGGACATAGCAAGAATAAATCATAGCTATACGCTTTTGAGCGTTGCATCTAGGACAAAATTACTTGATCTTGAACGGTTCTCTGGAATTGTTGCTACACCTTCGGGCTGTAGTCCCTTCTTTTTAGCACAAATATCCCTCTGCAATCCCCTGCTAACAAACCAATACCTTGCTCCTACAATTGAATTATTTGTTGGAAAATATATTAACAGTTTGTGGCGACCAAAAAATGGTTAAGAATCAGTGATTTTAATTTCAGGGAGTCATTGATTTTTTAATGTAACGATTTAAAGGTTTTTAGGGATATGACCAAAGGAAAAAGGGGCAAACTTTTTGCAGCCAAAATCAAACACCTATGAAAAATGATCATAGGAGAAGGGGGCAATTTTTTGACTTGTCTTTGGTATATTCTTATCAGAATCATATTCTGTGTGTATCTCAACAACAGTAGTTTTGTCTTCAGAATGCACCACTTGAAATTTTAATAATCAAAGTTTATCAAACTTATATCATAGAATTACTGTTTAAGAAACTTATCAAAATGAGCTTATAAGCAGGGGTGTTTTTAACAGCTTATTTGCTCGAATTACTACTTACTGCGACTTTAAGTTTGTACTAATATGTTTAATTTAGGGGGTGATTGGGTTTTCCTTATTAAAATAGATTTTCTTAATAATCAGAATAAGTAGTGTGGCACCCCAGGCAAATCCCACATCGGCTGTGGCCAGGAGAGATCCATGGTTCATAAGATAACAATCGCCTTCTCATGACACAACGCGTTTTGTGGTCTACTACAAGTGGGGTTCTTAGGAACTGGCAGTTAAGCGTGCTCATGGAAGAGTAGTACTGGCTTGGGTGACCTGCCGGGAAGTCTTTACAAGAGGGCCACAAAGCAAAGCCATGAGCCTGTGGGCAAAGCGGACAATATTGTGGTCTGAGTAGGCGGGATGTTACAAGTGGTATCAGAGACACTCCTGAGCCGTTCGGGATGGTGGGGCAAACCTCATCGAGGACGATGAGTCCCGAAGGGGGGGTGATTGTGACACCCCAGGAAAATCCCACATCGGTTGTGGCCAGGAGAGATCCATGGTTCATAAGATAACAATCGCCTTCTCATGACACAACGCGTTTTGTGGTCTACTGCAAGTGGGGTTCTTAGGAACTGGCAGTTAAGCGTGCTCATGGAAGAGTAGTACTGGCTTGGGTGACCTGCCGGGAAGTCTTTACAAGAGGGCCATAAAGCAAATCCGTGAGCCTGTGGGCAAAGCGGACAATATTATGGTCTGAGTAGGCGGGATGTTACTGGGACGGTCTCCATGCTGTTGTGGGCACACCTAGACATGTGTTTGAAATGTTGAGGACGCGGTCATTGTGGTCTGACTATATCAAGATATTTGTGATAGATGACGATGATGAGATGCTTTCGATAAGATTCAAGGATCAGGGTTGTTTTACAGATTCTAGATCTTTTTACGTACAAATCTTTTATATAATTTTGAATTGAACATCATCTTGAAACTATTCGAACATCACAAGATGATCCAATAACAAGTTGAACAAACTAAAGGATAACAATGGCCCTTTGGCTATACTGAACAAGTATTTTTAATTGCACTAAATCTTGGGGCTGTTTGGGATTTTGACATGCTGGGCATAAAAAATGACCCATATCAACCAAGTTGTGAAGGGTAAAACCGACTCTAGATCAACCTTTAGAATGACCGACCAATTATCTTAGTACGCCCATTGTTGTATTGGCTAATTAAACATTTGAGGTTTTGTTCTTCCAAAACATGAATCATGTGGTTGAAATAATTATCCGTCTTGCTATACATGTTTAGATTCTGGTATGAAATTAATCCCAGAATGTCCATATGTTTAGGTAGGGTGATGAGCTTTGGTTTCACCTTTTTCTTTTACATTTTAAGAAACTACTTATATGGCTATTTGAAGTTGGTGGAGTTATCTTAAATATCAGCGAACATTTGGTCCTGGGATAGACAAACATTTTTTTAATAGTATGCATGTGTAGTTATACTTGTGAAATAGTAACTCTCTAATGTACAGTAATATATTGAACATATTCTTTCTTTATCTGTGTAGCTAATATCACACCAACCTTCTCCTTTTGCTAACTTAAAGCCTTTAAAGGTTTATCCGGATACAGTTGATAATAGGAAACTTCCAAAGAAGAATAGATATACCTATTGAAGTCAAAAACTATATACTGAATAGTTCTCGAGACACTACCTTTATAATGGTTTCTCATGAGGTATTTACACTTCCCTCTCAAAGTATGTTCTTATTTCTCATGCATCATACTTACTCTTCAGTAGTACAAGTTAGACCCTCATGTTATATTCAATTGGAGAGATTTTATGTCATCACAGACTTGATAAATTTTATGATGGTATAGCTCGCAACTTCTTATAATTATGCTATTAGTTTTGGTTCTTTATTCAATGAAATGTCAATTGTTCTCACCATACCTCCCGAGTGTTTAGATGGTGATTGTTCTAAAGTTTGATTTTCCATTATTTTCTTGTGTATATCTTTTAAGCGCTTACCCGAGAGGCATTTTGAAATAGTTTTTATCATCGTTGTGGATATTTGACCGCACTTTGTATAGTTTTGAGGTACACTGTTTATTACCACATTTTATGAGAAAACATAGACTAAAAAGGTATTTTTATAGTTATTAAGCAGTTATGCATGTCTTTTTATTTTGGATTAAATTCAATTTATATTGATGCAAATGAAGTTGAAGTGGAAAAGGAAGCACTTGAAATAGAGATGAAGAAATTGAGAGTCCAGATGGAGCAGCGGTGGGAGGCTACAGATGTTGCAGCTGCAATCTTAATGGGTGATAGTTTAGAGATGTGTGATGGTTAGGGAGGTATGGCGGGTTTACCAGATGGGATGGGTGATGGTTTAGGGAGTGGGCAATGAAAGGGTTCTGGGATGAGAATGTTTCGGGATTTGTTGACAAACAAGAAATGCATACTCTTCAAGGTGGATAGTATATGACCTTCTGTATGCTTTTGGAAAGGAATAAGAAATGGTTAGTGGGTGAGTATGAGAGATGTCAATGTTTATAGATTGATGCAGCAACAACATTTTTGGCATGAGAGCAGTCACTATGAATGAAGTGGGCAACACAAGTGATAAAAAACAATTAGGACCAATGTTTGGTATCATTATTGATCTGACTTTTTTTATCGAGCATATAATGTAAAAAATATAGCGGCACATCAAATTTGGATTCCGGTCAATCTATGGATAAGACCAGTAATGAACCTATCATCTGTCTTTCAAAGCCATATATAATTCATTAGCTCCATATATAAATTGTATCATAAACTATCGATTGTTTGCATTCTTTTTTAACTATTGATTGTTTGCATTCTGATCCTGTCATGAACAATGTTTTGAAACCCGGGTCAACCGGTTGACCCGGTTCTGACTGAAAAAACGGGTCATATTGACCCGGGTTTCGTATTTTCGAAACCCGGCTCGACACGTCGGGTTTGGAGTAACCCGGGTCAACCCGGTTTTTGAGACCCGGTCGAGTTTTGATTTTTTCGTGTTTTAAAAAAAATATGTAAATTTTACGTATTTGCGACGGATTTTATTTTTTATATATTATATTGGTTGGTAAACAACTTATATCTTCAATATACGTGAGTTTTATGGTTTTTATACATAACTTTTGTTAATTATTAAAAATATAAAAAAAATATTTTTTTTTGGAAAACGGGTCGACCTGGGTTGACCTGGACTCGATAACTCGATCGGTTCGATTTAAAAACCGGATTTTAAAACATTGGTCATGAAGCCTCACGTGACATAAAACCAAAATGGGAGTGTCAAAATTAGTGGGTTATGCATGGTGGGATCTGATTAAATTGGGTACAGGATAGGTTGACCAACCACCACTTTTTTTATTTTAGTACTGTAATGTTTATTGTGTTAATACTTACTAATATGCTTACGTATTGATTGTATTAGTTTTATGATCATTTAGAAATAAGTTGGGAGATCCTATCCAACCACTTGAATTGTTTAAATCATTTCCTATTTGTATATTTTTGTTATTTTTTTTTCCAGTTAGGGATGAGCACGGACCGGTACTGTACCGATCCTATACCGAATTAATGGTATCGATTTTTTTTCGAGCATAAGGTATCGGTATCGTACCGAACGGGATTCGGATATCGGTATCGGTACCAGAAAATCGAGATTTTTCCGTTTTCTTTTCCGGAAATTTTCCGATTTGGTACTGGGTCCCGTACTAAATTAATGGTACCAAATTTATTTTACATTATTTCGTAGTACCGGTAAAACAGTACTATACCGAATGAGATTCTGGTACCAAAAAAATAATACTATTCGGATTCAGTTTCAGAATTCGAGACGAAATACTCATCACTATCTTTAGCTCAACGAGATTGGGTACCTTGAGGTTTTTAGTTTTTCTCATTTGACCTGTTTTGTTAAATCAGTTAAAATTGATGTCTCCCCGAGCAGTCAATATATAAATATTCATCGCATTTGTTTCACTTCAGCATTTATAAAATTCATTGATATTTTTAATGTTTATAGGATCATTTAGCGCTACAATAATAAACCATGCAGTGATTTAAGACAAAAAATTATCCGATCCATGTTAAAGATGAATAACTTTGTAGTTATGAATAGCTTTGTAGTACTAATCTACCAAGTGTATTTTATGATTTTTATTTATTGAATCTTACATTAATTACATTATGTTTTATCAAAATCTTCAATGGCGGATTTTAGAGATTTATTTTAGAGATTTATTTTAGATATAAAAAAATGTATAATAGCTTTGAGACTTAAAAAGTACTGTAACATTTATGTTACTTGTCAAAAATCTTGAGAGGTTGGAAATTGAAACCTCCCCGCCCCATTAAGGTTTGTCATCGAGTATATTAAATGTACATAAATAATTTGCGAACATTTGTACTATGCTTAAAAAGAACTTTAGATAGGTTTTTCTTAAAACACCAATATTTAGCTAGAAAAAATATATAAACAAAATATATAAACGGTAATTACAAGCCATGCTCGCTCAATGTAAACTTTTTTTTTAATATTATATACATTTTTTATAGATGCGGAATTTTGGGCGAAACGTGAACTATATAATAACAACCTTCAAGATTTAATTTTATAAATCGTTGTTTTTATGCTCTTTTTTATAGTTTTTTCTTAAAACACATTTTCTAAAAAAAAGCATTATAATTTACAATAAGATTTTAAAATTTATGACAACTTCGAATATTTTAACTACTCGATTTACAAATTTTTTGAGTTTTGTCATGTACAAAATTTCAATAAAGTTTACTATTTTATACGCTTACTTCAAAAATCATAAAATATACTTGATAATAGAGTAAACACAAACAATCTGAAAAACAGTGCTAATATTGTTAAAAAAAGTTTTTTAGAATATTCAATTTTTTAACAACAATATTTAGTTAAACAAGAAAATGAAAACGATAATTTCAGGTCATGCCCACCCATCGAGCGGGCTTAGCCACTAGTATATATATATATATATGTATATATATGTATATATATATGTATGTATATATATATATATATATATATATATATATATATATATATATATATATATATATATATATATATGTATATATATATATATATATATATATATATATATATATATATATATATATATATATATATATATATATATATATATATATATATATATATATATATATATATATATATATATATATATATATATATATATATATATATATATATATATGTATATATATATATATATATATATATATATATATATATATATATATATATATATATATATATATATATATATATTTATATATATATATATATATATATATATATATATGTATATATATATATTCATATATATATATATATATATATATATATATATATATATATATATATATATATATATATATATATATATATATATATATATATATATATATATATATATATATATATATATATATATATATATATATATATATATATATATATATATATATATATATATATATATATATATATATATATATATATATATATATATATAATAAAAGAAGGTTTTTTTTGAAACTTCAATGATGTCACTAAATAGGCAAATTATATCACAAATGATGTCATGAAAGCCAAATCAACCAAATTCCATATGTTACATAAAATTTATCCGTAATTTAAGCTTTTATTTCAAGAAACCTCTTTATTACATATAACATATCAACCGTCTGTCTAATTGTGGACTTTCATCATTCATCTCTATCGACAAGTGCATAGTTTTTTTTACAGATTGATTAGAAGGTCTATTGATATGAGTCCGATTAAAAATTAAGTTTAAGATGTCTCTCCTTTCTACTAAGTGTTAAACAAGGTTTGGTTTTATTCCTTTGAGTTACATTCACATCTTTTTTTTCTTTTATCCTTTTGATGCAATTTTTTATGTTTCTGCTTTTTCATAAAAATCAATATTCATATATAATACTCCGTATTTAACAAGATTTATGTTATATAAGGAGTGCATCTAAGGCGTTCGATGAGATGTCTTACAGAACTGTCGAAGAATTTTCAAATCTTCTTTTAGAATCATAATAAGGTTTTGCTTCTTAAAATAAATTCTTTCACTTAAACTGTTTACATTAAACATGTGTAGGAGTTTATTCTATATTATGTTTGTTCACATTCTAATTTTTTGTTCAATGGAACAGACTATAAATAATGAAAGGCAGATATACTCTAACATGTATTTGTAATTGTATATATGGTTTATCACCAGATTACATTATTTCCAAGGGAATACCAAAAATTAAATACAAAAATTCATTTTCTTTGTTCAATCAAGTTTTAACCTCAAGCAATATATACTAAGATAGCTATCATTATGTACTCAAGATGGTTAACGACATTATAATGGACAGTTTTTAAGAGCGATAAGTGTGAATTTGAATGAATGAAGATGTAAGATGTTTGAACTTAGCATGAGTAAACAAGTTTTCTTCTTCTTAAACTAATTAAGGTGAGAAAATATATATTATTTTTGGCTTTATGAGAAAAGTACCCCAAACTTGCAATCACTAAGGTGTTGGTTAAATGGTAATGATACTTTTCAAATCAATTGTTTACATATCAACGACCTGTCTAATTTTGAAATTTCATCATTCATCTCTATAAACACTCTATTTACTTTATTCTGTTTGATATTTCACTCTTATAAATGCTTACTTTGTTTATCATTCTTTTGTAAAATTTCGTTAATTTGATAAGTTTATTTGGAGGCCTATATTCATATATTCTATTTGATAAGATTTTGACACTAAGGTGATAGCTTGAGTTTTTTTAAGAAGGATATATATTATTTATTGAGTGCAGTGTTCGACGAAATCTCTCTAGAAAAGTTCATGAACATGTTTTGTTTCTTAAAACTATATAATTTCGTTTTGGCTATTTACTTTAACCATGTGAGGAGAATAGAAGTTTATGCTCTACTATTTGTGCTCCCAAACAGTCAATTTATGTTTAATGTGCTGAAATTAGTAAACTGAGATGGGTATCTCATGAAATTTTGAATTCGACCAAGTCGTAGAGTTTAATATTATGCTGATTCCCCATGGACAGTTGAGGTATTCTCCATATAACCTTTAATTTCATATTCATGAGTACAAACATGGTTTCATGTTATGAGATTTTCTTGCTCAAATTTCTTATTCGAGGCAATATCTTTCTAAATGGAAATTTGAAGGAGATCATCGCGTTTTCAGTGGTTTCATTACAAGTAACATGTTAACGCTACAAAGTACTTGATGCAGGTTGCTATGTATTGAGCCTCGAACGAGCGAGTTTAATGACAGTTTTTGCCAATGAAGAAAATGCTAAATAAATTGAGAGGCTGATAAGTAGAAGGCTGAATAGTAGGCCTCAAATAAAAAGTTGTAACTACCCTTGTTTTCTTATATCAGTCAGAATATAAAGATTATTGTAAGGTTAAAGTATTTTTTTGTAGTTTGATAACATTTACATTTATGTTAAGAAAAGTGTAGCCGTAGACTCGTGAAGAAAAGAAACCTCAAGTCGGCTTTTGTTTTGTTTATGAATATTGGAACCTTATACGTAGTATATGTTATGTGTGAATATACGTGGTTACTATGTCCATAGTTTATTTATTTGGGACAGTTTATATGTTATCTTTTAAAATTTTGGATCAACCCACGAGCCATGTTAAAGCATAAAGGTTTCGAATATATTTTACTAATATTTAATTAAGGTGCCATAGACTAGCTATATTGATATACTTGAACAGTACAATGCAAAACTTTTGATTCATGTTATTCTTATGTCAAAGGTTTTTGTAGTGTTTGTTTGATCTTTTCACATGTTTCAGACCAATTAAATTATTATACAAAAAACTCTTATTGTTTGATAATTAACATTTACAACTTAATTATTTCGAATGTTACTTTTCACTTTATATAAGATGCCCGTGATTTATCACGGGTTTATAGGCTAGTATATATATAGAGAGATGGGATCAAGAGAAAACTTCATCTCCATAGAAAACTTAGAAAACTACTTTTCAACCGTTGGATTAAGGTTCCTTCCCTTCTTTTTTTTCTCCTAACTCTAGGGACCTCTTGGTAACTTTTTTTATTTTCCAAGGACTGTTTCTGTTTCTTTTTACTTTTGTATGTTTTTTGATCGTTGGGTAATTTCACTTTTTTCTTGGAAGTTGCGAACAAAAAATACATGACGTTGTATATTTTTGAAAAGCTTTTCCCTTTTTGCTCGTTTACCATAGTACAATATAGCACACATACCTGGTATCTTTTTTGTGACAATCCGTCAATTTATAGTTGATATTTTATTCTCGAATATTATTTAAAAACATTATTTTAATGTTACAATATGAACTCACATATTTTTGGGAAGAAATTTGGATTTACGTCTTGAAGTAGTGTCGACTACGTTTAAACCGGAGGATTCAACGTTACGTGCTTACGTTTACATACACCGTCTTTGGTGACAGTCCGACATTTCAGAAAATAAATTTATCCGTGACTATTATTTTGGAGTTTTAAATTTGTGTTGGTTCATAAACTCACAAATTTACGAGAAGAGATTAGGACTTAGGATTTTATTTTAACGTCCTTTACGACTAAACCGGAAACCTTAGGATTACGTATTTACGTTTTCGAACTCCGTTTTTGATGAAACAATTTTTATTGGATTCGTTTTGTGCCGTTGATTCATAATTTATAAAAACGTTTTTCGTAAAACGACCCGAGGGCACGCAAATCTAGGAAACTAGAATCGAGGAGTACCCGTAAATAAATGGGGATGAGACAAGTGGGACACTTGTCCCACCCCCATCAAAACCGGCTACAACCTTCCACCAAGACAACTTGGTGTCAAGTTTTCACTTAAACTAGTAACACATGTCATTAGCTTACACTTTAAGCTTTTGACACAACAAAACCATTAGGAAAACAATCTACCACTCACACACTCATGCAAACAACTTCCATCCTCCCTCTCTCTCTCTAAATGCCGTCCCACCCTACACAAGAACACCCTTATTTGATCAAAAATCAACCACAAAATCTCATGTTATTCATATACATGTTGATGCCCTTTTGAAGCCCTATTGATTGGTGCAAGTTATAACATCCAAGGAGGAGTATTCATGGTGTCTTGGGGCTGATTTTCCACAAGGTGATCATAAATATTGATGGTCTTGAAGATGGTGTTGGCTAAGCACAAGTTTCTCCATCAAAATCCATGTTTTGATCACAACCTACATCAAGTTGGTGGTATAAAGATTGTCCTCCTCAACTTCTTGTTATTTTTGGTTATGTAATCATGTATTTATTTCCTATTGTATATATTTATGATGATTATATGATGATAAAAATGTTATGTGGGGATTTGTTGTTGATAAACATGATTAAAAAGGTGAAAAAAAACTATAAGAAACAAGTCTAAAATCTTGTCTAAATATGTTGGCTGTGTAAAACAGTAAATAAACAGGTAATGGACTGATAATATGATGAAGAAGAATCTATTTACAGTAAGCTATGGGTCTTGTACACATGTGAGAGTTGGTCATACAATGGAATCAAAATAATGAGTAAGATATGTTCAAAACAAGTTTAGGGTATAAATCTGAAGTTACTGTTTTGGACGATTTTTAGAAAATACTTAAAAGATGATTCAACAGTATGTATAGAAGAGTTAAATGTAGCACATATCATTTAGTTTATGTGATAAATATTTGAGCTTCTATCTCCATATAGAACTCAAGATATGGCAGTTTTGGTGAAGATGAAGTTAAAAATCAGATTTTTGGAAATTAAAGAATAATACTATTATATAAGCACTCACATTTTAATATATAAAATGTAAAACAAAAACCCACTAACTTATAAAAATTATTTATATAAATATGTAAAAGGGTAAATGAATGAATAACTTATATAAATGGTGGTAAAATAATATTTATAAGTAGTAAAAACTATAAACTTGATTTTTACGACTTTTTCGGCTATCGCCGTAAAATTAACGTTTTTGTTAAATAAAACTTAGATGGTTGGACCCGTCTAATGAAAACTTTATAAAACTTATATACTGATATATAGACATGTATAACAAGTAAAAACCGATAAAACCCAAAATATAGGGCATACGGACATTAACAAGTTAAATAAACATATTGGACTAATAAATGGACTAAATAGGATAAAAACTTGTAAAAAGAATCTATTGGGCTTAACCCATTTAGGCCCAACTTGGAAAGTATACATACTGATAATATAGGTACAAAATGGATTAAAATAAGTTAAATAACTTATAATAAGCTTATTGGACTTAAAACACGTAAATTGGGTAAAACTAGTAAACTAGTATAAAAGTTATCGACGTATAACACTAAAATGAGTAAACAAGAATATGTAAACCCACTTGATCATCATATATAAGTAATCATCATATGTATACATACTTGTTATTTTTATAAAGTCATTGGACATGAGTCTAAGACCGAGTATTATTTGTCTAGGTTTCCGTGATTGAAGCACGTACCGTACGTCCGAATTGCCGATAACCCGCCTTCCCATATCAACGTGAGTTCATAGCCTCGCACTCTTTTAAATGTTTTTATAAATGTTTTATAAACCCGCGAGGGAGATAACATGTTAGTTTTTACAAAATAGGACACCATTTGTCCCGATTGTTTGTTTATTGATTTTGGACCCGAATGATTGAATGACCCGATTGTATGACCCGATAAATGATTAATGGACCCGATAGATGAAATAAAATGGATTATTAAAGTTAGGTTATGTCACTAAAAGTCCCATTAGCATGAATTGTGAACTACCGGGAGTTGGTAGACGCTTATGCATTTAATAGTACTATTTGGGGACGATCACCCTAGTTCGCGCCTTGACGGTTGATCCCCATCGTGCCACATTGATTGGTAAGCGAATTTATGTATGAGAAGATTTCCATAGCGTGACCTTTGTGACGACACGCTACTTTAGATGGGCAAAATTTGTATCGGGTTAGCTACCCGTTGTTGGTTTAGTAAGGTAACAATGTCATGCAGCTTATAATAATCCAATCACCAAAATATTACTGGACGCTCCGAATTACGATGTATTGCCTGACTAGCAATACTGGGTCATACTATTGATATTATGTTTGTATTTTGGTTTTCATAACCATATTCATATAACTGTTTTTATTTAATCTATACAACGTTGTAAAACGTATTATATGATGTTTTTACGACATTGGCTCGTATAATGATTTTTAAGGCAAATGCCTATATTATGATTTTCGATAAGGATTTGTATAAAATGATTTTGGCTATTTCATGGCCTATCAAAACGATTTGTACAAAATGATTTTCAGTAATACTTTTATACTGATATTATATTGATGGAATTTATTAAACTCCATGAATTCACTCGGCGTTATCGCTGACCTTTTCTTTTAACATGTTTTATCTCAGGTACTTGAAGGTAATTCTCGGGAAGACGATAAGAATTCATGGCCCGCACTTAAACAATATTTTTCCATTCAAATACTTTGTAAAACTTTGTATGAATTAATATGACTTGGGACCGATGTAACTTTGATATTTATGAATGGAAATGCTTTTATTATTAAACGACGTGATTTTTATGCGTTGTCTATGATGTGAGTAATGTGCTATCCCGTAACACCAACGAGCCTTCCGCTGTACTGAGTTGTATAAATTTGGGGGTGTTACAGTTTGGTACCAGAGCTCTCGTTATAGAGAACGAAAGATTTTTAAAACCAAGGTTTTGAATAAAACATTTCAAAATCTTTTAACTAAAAACATTTTTCTAAAAATGTCTAAAATCTTTTGACTATAACGGTGCCGAAGAATTCCCGAGTTACCGACAAGGCCAAGAGTGAGAAGTGTTATTTTAATATATATATATATATATAACTTGGATTATATATATATGATGTAATTTTATTACATGATTGTTTGATGATTATTTTGATTTTTATATGAGGTATTTATACGACGTCGATTGTCACAAGTAACCCTAACTCCCCTAGTAAATTAGTCGAAGCTATTCTCGTAGGAATTCTAGCCATCCTAGATCTAAACCAAGTTGTGGGTATTTATGATCCCAACAAATGGTTGATATTCGTAGAAATGTAGATATTAGTTGATTGTGATATTTAAGAAGAATTGGCGAGATTAAATCTGATATCGATGTCTTGACGATCTTTTCTTATAGAGTGGAGTTTGACAAAACGCTACCACCTAGAAAGATGTCATCTGATTCGTTGTCATCCAATTCTTAAATTGAAATCGAAAGGGTGAATGTTGCACTTGAGGCTGTTATTGGAACCATTACCCAAAAGCCTCATGCCACTAATACCTTTCCGAGAAGTCTAATTGAATGTATGAGTCATTTCATACTAGTGACTCATTTGATAATTGTTGTTGTAAGAGATATAGGATTGGAAATTAAGTGTTGTTCATATCGAGCTTTTATTGCCTTTACAAGGTATAAGAATAAGATTGAAAGTATTGGAATATGAGGTAGGATATTGAATTGAGTATGATTTGATTGAAACTTGAATAAGGTAAAAATTTTACTTGTATAGAATATGAGATTGATAAGAGGAAATTATTAAGTTTTGTGATTGAATTATAAGGTTTTAATTGATTGTCAGTTTGTGTTAAGGGCTGTTCCTAGGCCATTGTCTACTGACGAGGATGCCCAATGTCCAACAAATAAATTAAAGAAATCTTCTTCTGAAATTAGGACCGATGGATCTTCTGGGACAGGTAGGACACCTAATGAATCTTGTAGATTAGTATTCATTGTGGTATCTTTTAAAAATCCCTAACTTAACTGAGATATCAGTTGGTAGGATGAGTTCTGAGAATTGTATGACATAGTGACACGTAATGTGTTACGGTACAATTTTGACTTGTTTGTGATTAATTAAAAGACTACCTTTGATTGCTAAATCCTACATGTATCGATGTTATCTATCTTTTATTGCTTCATCCTAATGTTCGCATTAGTGATGCAACCATTGAACAACTACTCATCTTGATTTGAGTTACGTTGTGGATTATTCTCTTTGTATTCCTGAGTGCCATCGAAGTCATGAACCTCATGATTGTTTGGCTAAGCTCATTTCCTATCATATCGTAGTTAATTCTTGGTGAACAAGCTTTCATCACTTTTCTGTAGATCACTCATTGTTTTTATAAAGATGAAACAGTATTCTTTGAGAAAAATTGAATTTTCATCACAATAAGGATTATTCAAAGTGAGATTTATAAGTGATTGATATCAAAATAAAATTGTTTATGAGACGCCTTGGAAACTTAATTATTTCCATAACAAAGAAAACCTTTGTAAATATATTTTTGATTTTTATTTAAGAATTAAGCATGAAAATGTTTTTATTATAAACATGATGATAAAGTTTTGACGAACTGAGTATTGCATCGTTAATCTTGAAATTGTATATAGTTGCGCGCCTACATACAATTTAGAATAGACCATGCAAGACTGACTAGTAGTCACCATAAAACTAATGAATAAACACTACATTTTCTTTGAGGATTGTGAAAGATTAAATTTTAATGAGATCTGCAAGAAGTGAAAAATAGGGACATAGTGTTAGGGACACCTACATATGTGCCTGTAAAATCTATTCTTCTGAGTCGAATTTACTCATCTGTGGAAATTGTCTTATTTGACAATTGACAATTCTTTCTTGTCCAATTCTCCCGTAGTGAGATTCTTAGGAAAAGTATATGATTACCGAGTGTTGATACCCGACTGGATGTATTGACGTTCTTATCATTTGATTTCATTTGAATGACCTGGGTAACGATCCGAGGAGCTTTCGAATGCGTACTCAAATTATGAAAACATGGGATATATTCATATTCGCTAAATGTTTTCGTCTGTATCTGATTTGAAATTATCTCCCGTAGATTATGTGTTAACCTTACTCTTCTAAGGTTAGTTGTGTCTCCAGATATCCTTGAATTTGCGAAGGATTATGAGTTATTATTAGTCTTTTGAGAAGTTCACATCTTATCGACGGCAACGAAACTGGAAAGTTAGTAATGCCAGTAGAATGAATTGATTGATTATGACATGACGAAATTGTCTTAATTGATGGGAACTCGAATAGAATTCCCCTAAATGATAAGATGTTGATTATCAAAAGTGATCTAAATAATTCTTGATGGATGACCATATCCTGTATTTAGACTCGAAATTATATCGTGAATGATTGTGAACTAGTTATAGATATTATAATCTGGAAGAACCCAATATGAATTTATTAAAAGATGTTTCCGTTATCTGAAATTTTAGTAAGTATTTGTTGGTGAATTAACTAGACTTTTGCCATTTACGGCAAGTAGAAATTGGTATTGATTATACTTCCGGTGCTGCACTTGTGACTTGTACAC
Source organism: Glebionis coronaria (assembly GCA_025667525.1). Lineage (NCBI taxonomy): Eukaryota > Viridiplantae > Streptophyta > Magnoliopsida > Asterales > Asteraceae > Glebionis > Glebionis coronaria. Next base: position 231,498,392 of record CM046879.1, read on the forward strand.
TATACGTCAGCACCATCTAAATTAAAGGAATTACCGTACAACTGAGAGAGTTGTCGGAGAATGATTTTATTCTACCAAGCCTGTCATCCTGAAGAGCTATGGTGTTATCATTCCTTATATTTATAGATTACTGTGACTGAGTAAATTGACAATCGAAAACGATGTCCATAACTCGAAATGGAAGATTTGTTCGATCATTTACAAGGTTCTAGTGTATGTTTTAAAGATTTTATCCACGGCATGGTTATTTTCAACTTCGCGTCCGCGAAGGAGATTATCTATTCCAATCACTACATCCAGTACTTGTAATAAACATTATGAGTTTCACGTGATGTCGTTTGGATTGACAATGCACATGTAGTATTCATAAAATATGATGAATCACGTGTGTAGGCTGTAATTTGATAAATTCATGCTCGTGATCATTAAGGACTATATGTATGTTTATCAGAATAAGAATGAGTTAATAAATATTTATAGATTGCCCTAAATTGGCCGAACAATTAAAAATTGTACCTTGAATGTTTAACATAAGACTTAAGACTTAAACCTTTACATGATTTAACCGTGTGATTAACAGATAATGGAAGCTATATTGACTTTTCAAAGATTAGAACCATTAACCCTTAGGGATTAAAAACTTAATCCTTTACATTAAATGACCGTTGGATTAATAATGGTAAGATGTATGCATATAGACTCTTCAAAAATAAGAGCCCTTTTAAGACTATGGATTTTACCAAAAAAAAAATAAAAAAAAAATGGAAATATGTTTTGACAAATGTTTTAACAAAGGATTTTAAGGGATTATTCCCTTATACACAAACCATTTAACTAAACTTCTGTTTAGGGGTAAATGTTTGTGTATACCTCAAGATAACTTAAGAAGGAATGAGTAAAACCATATATACCATAACCTGAAAACTTAAAACGACAATTTTTGCTTTTCAAACTAAGAAAACTTTGACCAAAGTATAAATAAAGGTTTTTCGAACATTTACGAATCTTATTAAATATTTTCGATAAATCAACAAAAATCTTGTTAATTAAATTCAAATTTAATTTTGAACATTTTATATAATTGGTCGAACTAAGAAATTTAAAATCTTTACGTTTACGTTTCATAAAAAAAAATTGAATATTTAATATTTAATTAGTTGTAATAATTATCGACGCTTTAGACGTCAGATTGAGTAAAACGGAAAAAAAAAATGATAGTAAAGACGAAACTAAAACATAGAAAAGATATGAAGAAAGAATTTTGAATAAATGTGGTTAGGATATTTATTTCATCAGGAAGGTGAACGTAATTACTGACGCATAATATAGAAAGAATATCTGAGTGAATTGTGGACATGATAATTATATCATCATGAGAAGTGAATATAGATACCGACGTATTATGTATAAAAGATAAAGAATCCATTAGGACGTGTTCCTTAATAATGAAGGTGCAAAATAAATTGCCGAACGATATAAAAATAAACAATGTTTGTAAAAAGGATAATATAAATAATAAAAAGGGGTTCGAGGATAATGTGAACCATTAAAATTGAGATGCCGATAGCGTTAAATGTTTTAAAGGCCACTTGTGGTTGCCTAAATATGGAGATTGTGAGATATAGTTTTGTTGGAATTTGTAAGTATAAGTATTCTATTTATGTCATCTATGACTAAAAGTCTCTTTGTCTAAAGAAGTTGTACTGATGACAATTATGAAGGCAGAGATCGCCTCATACATTAGTAAACGTCTAGCTATTGCAAAGGTCATCATCTGAATTTGATTCGATTTGGGTCATCGTCGACAGACTGACCAAATCTGCTAATATCATTCTCGTTAATGATAAATGCAAAAGAGTTATGTAAACATAGTATGCCTGTATCGAACATCTATATCAAGATCCTCGCTTCGCATCGAATTTCTAGAGATTTGCTCAGAAATCATTGAGAACGAACCTTGATGAGAGTACTATGTACCACCCCAATCGAAGGGACGAGGTAAAGTAACAATACAGAATACTATAAGCGCTGTTCTATGTTTGAATGATTGACCTTTGGTAATAGACAGTATAATCGTTTTCCTTTGGAAAGATTATCATTGATAATCATCGTATTAGGATTGAGATCAAATCTTGTTAGGATCTAAATATTAGAGCATCTGTAAGCAGAAGTTGAGATGAAGGCATCCGACATACACCCACTGTGAGTTGGACATGTCTTTTAGGTTTAAGGTTCCTATGATGGCGAACCTAACCTTGCAAAATACCCGACCCGCGAGATCAGAAATGACTGTTGAAATTAGGATTTGATTATTGAGTGCCGGTAGTGGGCAAGAGGTTATATGAATGTGAAATGTAGATCTTGAAGTGCCAAATGGGTAGCAAAGTTATGCCACAATTTTTAAACTTGGAAAAATGAATTCATGATCTGACAAATCATGGGATATAAGTCCCCGTTGTATGGGACCATTGAGATGGTATAAAGATTGGTTTGAAAGGCATATAAGCTGGAAATACCCTAGGACTTCAAAGACTGCGTGAATTATGTTTCGTATATCGAACTTGATGGAATATCTATCAAGTGAAAATCTGATTGTTCCTTAGTAAAGCTTAGATCGGCGAAAAGTTGCATTCATCAGAAACCCATGAACATCATGGATAGAGAAAGTAAGTCAACATTAAGCCTGATCTTATTCCCGTAGTTATGTTTGATGAAACTCGCGTGTTATAATGAATTACACTTGTGAGAAAAGACCGGATGTGGAGGAAATACCCACATGGCTTTAACTCTATAAGAAGCGAGTAGTAAGGTAAGATGATCTTTGGGGACAAAGATCCTGTTTAGGGGTAAATGCTGTGACAATCCGTCAATTTATGGTTGATATTTTATTCTCGAATATTATTTAAAAACATTATTTTAATGTTACAATATGAACTCACATATTTTTGGGAAGAAATTTGGATTTACGTCTTGAAGTAGCGTCGACTACGTTTAAACCGGAGGATTCAACGTTACGTGCTTACGTTTACATACACCGTCTTTGGTGACAGTCCGACATTTCAGAAACTAAATTTATCCGTGACTATTATTTTGGAGTTTTAAATTTGTGTTGGTTCATAAACTCACAAATTTACGAGAAGAGATTAGGACTTACGATTTTATTTTAACGTCCTTTACGACTAAACCAGAAACCTTAGGATTACGTATTTACGTTTTCGAACTCCGTTTTTGATGAAACAATTTTTATTGGATTCGTTTTGTGCCGTTGATTCATAATTTATAAAAACGTTTTTCGTAAAACGACCCGAGGGCACGCAAATCGAGGAAACTAGAATCGAGGAGTACCCGTAAATAAATGGGGATGAGACAAGTGGGACACTTGTCCCACCCCCATCAAAACCGGCTACAACCTTCCACCAAGACAACTTGGTGTCAAGTTTTCACTTAAACTAGTAACACGTGTCATTAGCTTACACTTTAAGCTTTTGACACAACAAAACCATTAGCAAAACAATCTACCACTCACACACTCATGCAAACAACTTCCATCCACCCTCTCTCTCTCTAAATGCCGTCCCACCCTACACAAGAACACCCTCATTTGATCAAAAATCAACCACAAAATCTCATGTTATTCATATACATGTTGATGCCCTTTTGAAGCCCTATTGATTGGTGCAAGTTATAACATCCAAGGAGGAGTATTCATGGTGTCTTGGGGCTGATTTTCCACAAGGTGATCATAAAGATTGATGGTCTTGAAGATGGTGTTGGCTAAGCACAAGTTTCTCCATCAAAATCCATGTTTTGATCACAACCTACATCAAGTTGGTGGTATAAAGATTGTCCTCCTCAACTTCTTGTTATTTTTGGTTATGTAATCATGTATTTATTTCCTATTTTATATATTTATGATGATTATATGATGATAAAAATGTTATGTGGGGATTTGTTGTTGATAAACATGATTAAAAAGGTGAAAAAAAACTATAAGAAACAAGTCTAAAATCTTGTCTAAATATTTTGGCTGTGTAAAACAGTAAATAAACAGGTCATGGACTGATAATATGATGAAGTAGAATCTATTTACAGTAAGCTATGGGTCTTGTACACATGTGAGAGTTGGCCATACAATGGAATCAAAATAATGAGTAAGATATGATCAAAACAAGTTTAGGGTATAAATCTGAAGTTACTGTTTTGGACGATTTTTAGAAAATACTTAAAGGATGATTCAACAGTAGCTATAGAAGAGTTAAATGTAGCACATATCATGTAGTTTATGTGATAAAAATTTGAGCTTCTATCTCCATATAGAACTCAAGATATGGCTGTTTTGGTGAAAATGAAGTTAAAAATCAGATTTTTGGAAATTAAAGAATAATACTATTATATAAGCACTCACATTTTAATATATAAAATGTAAAACAAAAACCCAATAACTTATAAAACTTATTTATATAAATATGTAAAAGGGTAAATGAATGAATAACTTATATAAATGGTGGTAAAATAATATTTATAATTAGTAAAAACTATAAACTTGATTTTTACGACTTTTTCGGCTATCGCCGTAAAATTAACGTTTTTGTTAAATAAAACTTAGATGGTTGGACCCGTCTAATGAAAACTTTATAAAACTTATATACTGATATATAGACATGTATAACAAGTAAAAATCGATAAAACCCGAACTATAGGGCATACGGACATTAACAAGTTAAATAAACATATTGGACTAATAAATGGACTAAATAGGATAAACACTTGTAAAAAGAATCTATTGGGCTTAACCCATTTAGGCCCAACTTGGAAAGTATACATACTGATAATATAGGTACAAAATGGATTAAAATAAGTTAAATAACTTATAATAAGCTTATTGGACTTAAAACACGTAAATTGGGTAAAACTAGTAAACTAGTATAAAAGTTATCGACGTATAACACTAAAATGAGTAAACAAGAATATGTAAACCCACTTGATCATCATATATAAATAATCATCATATGTATACATACTTGTTATTTTTATAAAGTCATTGGACATGAGTCTAAGACCGAGTATTATTTGTCTAGGTTTCCGTGATTGAAGCACGTACCGTACGTCCGAATTGCCGATAACCCGCCTTCTCATATCAACGTGAGTTCATAGCCTCACACTCTTTTAAATGTTTTTATAAATGTTTTATAAACCCGCGAGGGAGATAACATGTTAGTTTTTACAAAATAGGACACCATTTGTCCCGATTGTTTGTTTATTGATTTTGGACCCGAATGATTGAATGACCCGATTGTATGGCCCGATAAATGATTAATGGACCCGATAGATGAAATAAAATGGATTATTAAAGTTAGGTTATGTCACTAAAAGTCCCATTAGCATGAATTGTGAACTACCGGGAGTTGGTAGACGCTTATGCATTTAATAGTACTATTTGGGGACGATCACCCCAGTTCGCGCCTTGACGGTTGATCCCCGTCGTGCCACATTGATTGGTAAGCGAATTTATGTATGAGAAGATTTCCATAGCGTGACCTTTGTGACGACACGCTACTTTAGATTGGCAAAATTTGTATCGGGTTAGCTACCCGTTGTTGGTTTAGTAAGGTAACAATGTCATGCGGCTTATAATAATCCAATCACCAAAATATTACTAGACGCTCCGAATTACGATGTATTGCCTGACTAGCAATACTGGGTCATACTATTGATATTATGTTTGTATTTTGGTTTTCATAACCATATTCATATAACGGTTTTTATTTAATCTATACAACGTTGTAAAACGTATTGTATGATGTTTTTACGACATTGGCTCGTATAATGATTTTTAAGGCAAATGCCTATATTATGATTTTCGATAAGGATTTGTATAAAATGATTTTGGCTATTTCATGGCCTATCAAAACGATTTGTACAAAATGATTTTCAGTAATACTTTTATACTGATATTATATTGATGGAATTTATTAAACTCTATGAATTCACTCGGCGTTATCGCTCACCTTTTCTTTTAACATGTTTTATCTCAGGTACTTGAAGCTAATTCTCAGGAAGATGACAAGAATTCATGGCCCGCACTTAAACAATATTTTTCCATTCAAATACTTTGTAAAACTTTGTATGAATTAATATGACTTGGGACCGATGTAACTTTGATATCTATGAATGGAAATGCTTTTATTATTAAACGACGTGATTTTTATGCGTTGTCTATGATGTGAGTAATGTGCTATCCCGTAACACCAACGAGCCTTCCGCTGTACTGAGTTGTATAAATTTGGGGGTGTTACATTTTTAGATCACAAAATTTGTTAAAAATAATTTACTACTCTTTTTTGTTGAAAAAATGCAATATAGCAGGTCTTAAGCATATCTTAAAAAATACATTCGCGACTTTTGGTCCGACCCCTATGCAATATAAACGGTATAAACTGATAGCGATTTGATAGAAATTGAGTATGTAACATCATTGATGACTACACCGCCATCATACATCATGCTCACAAACTTCTTGTGCTCCCTCTTGATGGTAAACATGTGTGCTACAGGCGGGTTTTGACATTGAGTAGATTAAATCTATGCCATCCTAAACATTTTCATCATAAAAAAAAGAACAGTGACGAGTTTAGTTTGAAAATACTGAACCAAATGCCAACACTTACCGTAACTATAGGAAGTACATGTCCAAATATCTCCCCGTTCTAATAATCAGGGAGCCTTTTACGGCATCCACCACAATGGTCGGAGCAATAAGACGGTTATGTTGCAGGATTATGTTCATGTTGACATGCATCCATGTTGCAAGGTTATGTCCAGCTTTTATCTTCCGAACTCCTTCGCTTGCCTACAAATAGCAAATTACATGTTTAAAATAATGAAACCCGAATTTGTCAATAAGCAACCAAAAATCAAAATATTTCACAAGTCTGCATTATCTTCGGGCAAGTGGACCTACATAAATGATATGTACTCCTTGCTTCATATATAGGAGCCATAAAAAGTTTGAGAAAATGGACAATTAAGTGTCAACATCTATAGTCAGACGCTTACACCAGGAAGACCAACCAATTAACCTTTGAGTGGATTAAGTTTAATTTCTATTACCTCCTAAACGAAAATCTGATAAAGAACAAGAAGGCATGCTTTATATGACATAATTAAAAAAACAAGATGTAGTAATCTATCACACACTTTAGACTTACCAATTGCGAACCACTACTTATATCCCTTTATAGGTTGTATTTTAATCTTAAAAAACTATTTTTAAAAAGGAAACGGGTTGAAAAACGTCAAACATCTTTTATAAGTGAATACAAACTCCAAAATTCTTTTATTTAAACATATGTTGCTATTATACTTACAAAATAACACATGAACTATTACGTAATAATGAAATTGAACAAAATAAGTGTTTTGAGTTAAACTGAACCAATTTACCCATCTTGACCGGTTATCCATCATCACAGATGAAAGTTTAACATCAATAAAAGTTGAGGGTACACAAACGGCGACATGAAGAAGATGTCAAACAAAAGTTTATACCAGCCTAGGAACCTAGCAGAAATACTCCACAAAAATGGGCCAGGACATATGAGAACTCAGCGAATATAGATGAGCTTTTTGAAAAATATGTTCATGAAAAGTGGTGGGCAACTTTCAGCTTGGGTAGCCTGTTATTGATTAACCGTAGACCTAACTGACTCGTAAATAAGTAAAATGGGTTCTACGGATATTTAGGAAGCTTGAAAGACAAGTCTGAACTCACTTGGATGTGCTTGGTACTGCAATCTTATGTCCAATAACATTCAGAAGCACTTCAACCCCAGACAATCTGTTAGACATGTGCCTATGGTGATAGACGTAATAATATTATGCTCCATTTCAAGTATGAGCTGCACAACAAGAAGGCATAAAACAAAGCCCATTGGCATAAGGTTGTAAAGATAGATGTCATTTAAGCAAGCCATAAATTAAAGAATAACAAAATGTAAATTATAAACACATCACCATAAATACTTTATCTGGGTGAAAAATGTTGATTTTGTCCACTACAACTGTGGTGCCAGGATTTTATTCCCTACAAATACTAAATAGTATTATGATTAGGCATTATAAGATAACATTGTAAATTTTAACATTTGATTACATGGTCAAAAAACCATCCATAACTGTTTGGATAGCACGCTAAACGGTATCCTTGATAAAGAAGGTAGTGCAGGTTCTGATAACCGGGAAGTAAGAGATAAAATATGACCGACAATGGAGACCTGCTATTATAGGAAGCACTGCAATCAAGAAAGTTTACTGTAAAAAGGCTTAATGTAAAAAGGATGAGAAAGCATTGCTCCACTAGTTTTGTAATTTTGATTCACAGCTATATTTAAGCGGATTTGCATATTGGGAGTCAAATTAAAATATGAATTCACAAAAATGTACAATCCACTCCCTCGTATCTACTACGAACACCATCCTACATTATACATATTTATTTTATAACATAATGTGAGCAAGGAATTACATTACACCAGGAAGAATAAATGACGAAGAATACAGTCAAGCATCATAGATTAATTTTGTCAGTTCTTTTGATCAAAACAACATGACCCCCACAACCTCTTTGATGCCCTGATAATAATCATTTGATGCCCTAATAGTACCTAATTGATGCCCTAAAAGTACTCATTGATGCCCTAAAAGTACTTATTGATGCCCTAATAATATCTAATTGATGCCCTTAGTTAAGCTTCAATAGAAGCTTAAATAATCAACAGAAAACATGGCATGTAATTACCTTCTCCTTCTGTTTAAAAATGGTGTATTTTTTATGTACTCATCTTTCACTTCCTACAAGAAATTTAAGCAAGAATCAAATGTCCAGTAAACTAAACTATTGTAAAAGCGTGTCGCACGTTAACAATAGTAGATGATGCAAGACTTCTAACGAAAAAAAAAGAAAAATCAGGAGTATTGCAGGTTTGCGGCAAAAAAACTATTTTGCCAGTTCTGTCTTGATGGGTTTAAAACGTGTTTACGCTAAATTCATTACCTGTAAATCAGCTACCAAATCTTTAGCATTATCTTCCGTGAGTTCTTCTCCTACAAATTATAAAATCAAATAATGGTAGAATAAAGTGGAAAACAAGAGGTTTCACTAGTGCTCTTAAACAAACATAAATGCCTTTAAAGAAACACATGCCCTTAAATCAAATCAATAGATGCCCAAAGCCACTAGAATTAGCATCTAAAGTGGACAACTGACTAGGTGTTTATTTGGTAACAGATACCCCACTTTCAACTTAAGTTTTGCTTCCTTTCAGCATATGACATTTAACAAACAGTAAGACAGAATTCAATAAAAGTGCTTATCTTGCTAAAGCAGTTGTAGTGAAACATTCTAAACCACTCACATAACGTACTATTTGTGAAAGAAAAAAAACTTAACACCCCCTTATTACAAAAAGTACACAACCTTCACAAGTCTTTAAACAAACAAACAAGCAAGCAAAAGATGCACTAAACATAACATATAGATGTACTAAACATAACATATAGATGACATGTAATGATAATTACTGATGGTATTGAAGTTTTAGAACTACTACGGGCTTCGAAAATAGCTGGAGGCATATTGACTACAACGAGTAGTTGTAGTGAAACATTCTAAACCACTCACATAACGTACTATTTGTGAAAGAAAAAAAAACTTAACACCCCCTTATTACAAAAAGTACACAACCTTCGCAAGTCTTTAAACAAACAAACAAGCAAGCAAAAGATACACTAAACATAACATATAGATGTACTAAACATAACATATAGATGACATATAGATGATATGTAATGATAATTACTAATGGTATTGAAGTTTTAGAACTACTACGGGCTTCGAAAATAGCTAGAGGCATATTGACTACAACGAGCAACATAGCATAAACTAACTATTAGGTAAACGGATGCACTAAACTAAACAAACGGATGCATTAAATAAACAAACAAACTGATGCCTTAATATAATATTAAAATAGATGCATTAAACAACAAACAAACGAATGCTCTAATATAATATTAAAACATACCGTACATCATGACTTCTTCTAGGCTAAGAAAAATTTCTAATGCCTGCTTCACTGTTTGAAGCTCCACCATCATAAGCTTCTAGTCGATCAGATGTTGTCGACTGTTCTCAGCCACTTGCCTCTCGTAGATTAACAGTCGAAGCCAGCATTGAGCCTGAAGAGTGTACAAATTGAAAGTTAGCATTTTTAATAAAGTAATCTTAAAAACCAGAATTGCTTTTGATTAAATTGCAGAAATCGTCCTAGTGGTTTGGAAAAATTAACAAATATTTATCTCCTCTTAATCAAATAATATTTGCATACACAGCCCCTATTGCACTGTTTTCTTTCATGTTATATCAAGAGCCGATTTTAGATATTTTCACAAAACAACAGCGAGATTCTGAGTTTTATGTAATATACTCCATCATTTATTACCTGTACGTATGGCAGCAGAACCTGAGCCCCGTTGGCATTGCTCAAAAGCTAGTCCTTGGTTGAAAAGGTATAGAATGAACCATTCTGGGATCTGGACCAGAAGTGGATATGAAGACAGCTAGTCCTGCATTAACCACAAATTTAATTTAAAAAAACAACATTTACTTGAACATGTCTGGTATTCAATAAATAATTGAATATGTAAGTACAAACCATATTAATTATATACTAATTTGGGAACCAATCATTTTGTTGCAGCATAAACAAAGCTAACCAAAATCAGATGACAAGATAAAAAAAAGTTATGATACTCACACCACAAAACAATATATTACTAAGGTATAAATAAAAATACTATAAGGGAAGAAACTATATGATGACAACAACTAACCAAATCCATGGTATTGGAAGTTAGAAATTATCTATTGTTCTGATCTTTAGGACCATGCTTTCGTGGATATAAATCTAGTAACGTGTGTTTGATGGCAGTTAACCAAGTGATGTTTTACTACAATAAGGAGTTTGCTAGTATCAGCATAGTAAAAGCATACACCCACTAGTGGTGATCTGCCATGTATAGAGCAAAGGCGATAAAATGGCATGTTTTGACATGTTATTCGACCCACCAGACACACCCATCTTAGGGAGAAGATGATAATCCATATGATCAGCTTGGAGCTTCTGGCCTTGAAGATTCAGGTGTCGATGATGATGCAATAAAATCTTTATCCCTCCCTCTATCTTTCTGCCTCTTACACACACATAAACACACTAACGTTCTACAATTGGTGTGAGTTAAACATTATGTTGAATCTTTTGTTGATATTTGTTTTACTTTCTATTTTGAAAGCCGCAGTTTCTACACGCTGAAAAATAAGTCAATGACCAGAGAGACTGATAACAATGAGCCATAAAAGAGGCAAACTAGGTCGAGTCCGAATAGAGAGACCTCTGTGGATATGTAAATACCAAAATTTGCTGAATGACTATTTAGGTCCCTAAAACAGATTCCTTAAATCAACAAATACCAAAATTATACTAACTACAATCCCGAATCCTTGTTTTACTAACACACATTCTAATTTCACTAATTACACATTCATGAATCCATATTATACAACAAAATATACATCAAACAGATGCCTTGGTCTATATTATACACAAACATTCCATAGATAGCAGAAAAATTATCACACTAATAACTAGAATTTTAGTTAGAAAAATTAAGTTCGTTGAAATTGGTGATAGGTGTGTAAACACCCATACTTTTACCACTTATTTCTGGCTAAAACAAGACCAAAACACGTATTTAATATCATTTGTTTGGAATTATGCGTGGTTTTTGTGTTTATTGTGTTTTCAGAGTCAACCGGATGGATAATGGAGAAAACATGGGATTGCACGGGTTTTATCGAAGAAAAAGACTCAAGACGAAGTCTATTGTCCAAGAGATGCAAAAGATTTGAAGTCAATAGGCCTATTTGAAGATTTATCGAAGAAAAGGACCAAAGATGGAAGATTTACATATGTCGAAGAAACTCAAGTCTATTAAACGAAGAAATTAAAAGACAAGTTGAATTTAATCATCGACAAATCCCGAATCAGAATCGAAAACGTCGACTTTTCTGAAAAGACGAGAAGACAAGAAGAAAGGGAGAAAGCCCACTTCACCAACCAACCACTATCCTATAAATAGGAAACCCCCTCACACTTTTTGAGAGAGTTTTCATTTTTTTCCAGTTTCTTTCTTTCTCTTTCGTAGGAAGCCAACACCATTAAGGTGTTGGTGATTTTTCATTCTTGTTGAATCTTTGATTTTGTAAGTGTTTAATCTTTCCTTTTGTTTACTCTACATTAATCTATCAATTTAATCCTTCCATTAATCTTGTTCATCTTCATCTTTTTGATTTAAAGCTTAAAGTTCTTATTTGGTTGATTTTGATCTTCAAAGGTTATTGGGTTTTGTGTTTTTATTGTTGGGATATGATGTTTATGGTTAGTAGATGATTGGTGATTAGTTTTGTTTAAGTTTTGGTTAAATTACTTGGTTGATTTTGGCTTAAAATCTATTACCCTGTTTTTCGTCTGTTAACTGTTCTTCATTCCCAGTATTCCGAATCAAAGTAACATTCCACATCAAGCTCCTTCATCCGGAATAACCATTATTCCGGATCAACTTTTTATTCCGCATCAATTTTTATTCCGCATCAACCTTCTTCATCCGGAATATTTTATATTCCGGATCAAACCCTTTCATCCGGAATAACCAGTTATTCCGGATCAACCACATTATTCCGAACCAACCTTCTTTCCATTTATTCCGAATGAACCTAGTATTCCGCATGAACCATTTATTCCGCATGAGCCTTTTATTCTGGATCAAAGATTATTCCGCATGAGCCATTATTCCGCATGAGCCTATTATTCCACATGAGCATATATTCCGCATGAAGCTTTTTCCTATTTATTCCGAGTAAGCAAAGATATTCCGCATGATTAGTTTATTCCGCATGAAGGATTTTTTTCTGATTTATTCCGGATCAAGCATACATTCCGAATCAAGCACTTTTTCAGCAAGGTTATTCTACTGTTTAATTGTTTAATTGTTTAATTTTAATTCAAGTTTTATTTTTATTGATTTACTGCTTCTAGTTTACTTTTAGTTACTTCACGCATTTACCTTTTAGTAGAATAGAAAACCAAACCCTCTATTTGTCACCAAGAACAATCATTCCACTTTGAGCTGTGATCAATTCGAGAAGATTCCGAGACTTATAAATCTGAACCCATAACAAATCTTTGTATCAAATGGCGCCGCTGCCGGCTCTTCTCGTAAAGATTAACAGTTTTTTGTGAGAACTTGGATTTTGGGATCCGTTCACCGTGAACGTTACTTTTTCATAAAAATTTTCAAAAACCCTAAAAAATATAAAATTTTCAAAAATACAAAAAAATTAAAAAACCATAAAAACCAAAAATATTTCTTGTTTGCTTTGTTAGTTCTTTTGCAGGTGCATGCGTACACGTTCAACGTCTTATCAAGAGCCCGAGCCTCTCGAAGACTTAGACATGGCCGGTGTACACAACAACAACAATAACCCACCTCAAAACAATAACAACAACAATGAACCTCTACCGGACAATCGCCCGATGATTGAACTTTTGCAAGCACATGTGGAGGGCAACAATGATCCAATTGTCATACCCGCGATTGCAGCCAACAACTTTGAGCTCAAATCCGGCTTTATCCAGATGGTCTCTGCTCAACCATTCTTGGGGCGTACCATTGATGATCCTCATGACCACATCAAAAGGTTCCTGCAACTCACGAATACGGTCAAATTCAATGGTGTTCCACAAGAGGTAATCCGTTTACAACTTTTTCCCTTTTCTTTAGAGGGACAAGACCGGCATTGGCTTGCAAAGGAACCACCACAAAGTATTCTGACGTGGACGGATTTGGAGACCAAATTTATCAACTACTTTTTCCCACCCTCTCGTACTACCGCTTTGCGGAATGAAATTATTAATTTTGAACAAAAGTACGATGAGTCTTTTAGTGAATCTTGGGACCGTTTCAAAGACCTTTTAAGAAAGTTCCCACAACATGGTTTTACCAAAGTGCACCAAATTAATACTTTTTATAATGGTTTAAGCATGAATGACCAAGATTCACTAAATAGTGCCTCGGGGGGTAATATTTTGGTTAAGACTTCTAATGACGCTTGGGATATTATTGAAAATAAGTCTCGTGTGCAAACCAAGAGTGTTCGAACCAATGCCGCTAGTGCTAGTACTAGTGACAACGACAAGCGACTTGACAAAATTACTACGCTTCTTGAATCGCTTGCTACCCAAACCGCTAGCAACACCAACAACATCAACGCTAAAAACGCTCAAGTCAATGCTGTCAGCCAACCATGTGAAATATGCGGGGGTCCTCACTCTTACACCACTTGTACCACCACCCAAGACTATCCTTCTGAGAATGTTAACGCAGCATACAGTACCTATCCTCCGGCCGCTTATCAAGCTCGTCCTCAAGGTGACCGCAACTTGCTTAGCTACTGCTCAAACAACTTTCTTTCCCCGCCCGGTTTCCCCCACCCAATCAAACCCAACAACAAAACCTCAATCGACCTCCTCAACAACAACCTCGTGCACCATACCAACCACCTCACAAAGAACCATATCCACCTCAAAGAAACAACCAAGTTTACCAACAACCTGCTTATCAACCACCCGCCTACCATGCTCCTCCTCCCAACCAACCCACCGCATTACACAAAGATGTTGAAACCTACATGAGGACTAATGATGTGATCGTGGAAAATCTCCAGCGGGAAGTGCTCAACTTGAAAGCAGACATGGTGAAACAAGGGAACGATCTTAGAGCTGATATGCGAAACACTTTGGCAAGTCAAACGAATGACTTAAGGAACATGATGGCTGGTTTCTTCCAAGGTAATCAATCCTCTTCTTCGGGTACTCTTTCGAGTAACACCGTTGCGAATCAAAGAGGGGAGATGAAAGCAATCACCACTCGCAGTGGCAAAGGTACCAAGGAACTCGAGCTTCCTATACCTCCACCGGTGATTGTGACTAAGGAAAACGAGTCACCTACTCATATTCCTCATCCTTCTACTTCCCCAATTTCTCCACCTCTTACTTCTACCCCTCCTCCACCCAAGGATGTGAGTGATCCTATTCTCCCAAAGACTTACTCTTCTTCCGATATACCTTATCCATCAAGGTTGAGGAAAGAGAAGCTCAAAAGCAAGGATGATATTCAAGTTTTGAACTTTCTCAAAATGTTTAAACAATTGAATTTCAACATCTCCTTCGCTGAGGCTCTCGCTCACATGCCCAAATATGCGAAAATGTTCAAAGATCTTCTTAGTGACAAGGAGAAGCTTCTTGATATCGCTAACACCCAACTTAATGAGAATTGCTCTGCAGTGCTCTTAAGGAAATTGCCAACCAAGCTTGGTGATCCGGGTCGTTTCTTAATCCCTTGCAACTTCCCGGGAGTAAGGAATTGCATGGCCCTAGCCGATCTAGGTGCCAGTATTAACTTAATGCCTTTAAGTGTTTGGAAGCAATTATCTCTCCCTGAGCTATTCCCCACCAAAATGACTTTGGAATTAGCTAACCGTACGGTTGCTTATCCAGTGGGGATAGCCGAAGACGTTTTTGTAGGAGTCGACAAATTCACTTTTCCTGCCGATTTCATCGTGGTCGACTACGACATGGACCCTCGTATGCCATTAATCGTTGGACGTCCATTCTTGAGGACCGGTCTCACTCTCATCGATGTTGAAGCCGGTGAGCTTATCATGAGAGTGGGTGACGATAAAATTGTCTTCAACATGGGAAAGCTTTCTAAACAGCCTTACTCATACGAGAGTGTTAATTGTATCGACGTTCTTGATGAGGATTGTGAAGAACACTTCAAAGATGTTTGTAAAAGTATTCCTACCTCTCCTCCCAATGTTGAGACCGTTGCCTCTATTGATTCATCACTTACTCTATTTGGAGAAAGTGATTTCCTTTGGAAAGATCTTGAAGCCACCATGGGAGATGTGAATTTAGAAAATGACGATTCTCCCACCAATTGGGATGAAGACATTCGTCTCATTGAGAAACTTCTCAAAGAGGACCATATCTCTCCA
The DNA here is from genome assembly GCA_025667525.1 of Glebionis coronaria. Lineage (NCBI taxonomy): Eukaryota > Viridiplantae > Streptophyta > Magnoliopsida > Asterales > Asteraceae > Glebionis > Glebionis coronaria. The sequence goes on from CM046879.1 coordinate 231,514,563, forward strand.
CCATCTCCCAAGGCTACTGCTATCGATGAACCGACTTTGAATCCGCCTCCCATCGAAAATCCTTCGGATTTAGAACTTAAGGAGTTGCCGCCCCATCTCGAGTACGTGTTCCTTGAAGAAAAGAAGAAGTCGCCCGTCATCATTGCTAAGGACTTGAAAGAAGAAGAGAAATCTTGCCTCATCGCTGTGCTTAAAGATCATAAGAAGGCAATTGCTTGGAAAATTTCCGATATCCGGGGAATTGATCCAAACTTTTGTACTCACAAGATTCTCATGGAAGATGACTTTAAACCCGCAATCCAGAGCCAAAGAAGGGTTAATCCTCGCATTCATGACGTCATCAAACAAGAGGTTATCAAACTTCTTGATGCCGGCTTGATTTACCCTATTTCGGATTTGCCATGGGTAAGTCCCGTCCATTGTGTGCCCAAGAAAGGCGGAATAACCGTTGTTCCCAATGAACACAACGAGTTGATTCCCACTCGTCTCGTTACTGGGTTGAGAGTTTGTATCGACTATCGCAAGCTCAATGATGCCACGAGAAAAGATAATTTTCCTCTTCCTTTCATGGATCAAATGCTCGAGCGTCTAGCGGGTAATGACTATTACTTCTTCTTAGACGATTTCTCCGGGTATTTTCAAATTCACATCGATCCCAAAGACCAGAAAAGACCACATTCACTTGTCCCTACGGAACATTTGCTTACAAACGTATGCCTTTTGGTTTATGCAATGCTCCTGGGACGTTCCAAAGGTGTATGATGGCGATATTCCATGACATGGTTGAAGAAACTATGGAAGTATTCATGGATGCTTTCTCGGTTTATGGCGATTCTTTCTCTGCTTGCCTTGCCACTTTAGAACGTATGCTTAAGCGGTATGAAGACACTCGCCTTGTTCTTAATTGGGAAAAATGCCATTTCATGGTAAAAGAGGGCATCGTGCTAGGACACAACATTTTCAAAGCCGGTCTTGAAGTGGACCGTGCTAAAGTCGATGTTATTTCTAAATTGCCTCCACCTTCAACCGTGAAGGGTGTGAGAAGTTTCCTTGGTCATGCGGGCTTCTACTGTCGATTCATCAAAGATTTTTCTAATATCGCTCGCCCGATGACCCACCTCTTGGAAAAAGATACTCCTTTTATCTTTTCCAACGAGTGTATTGAAGCCTTCAACCTTCTTAAGGATAAGCTAACTAAGGCACCGATCTTGGTTACCCCCAATTGGGAGCTGCCTTTCGAGTTGATGTGTGATGCTAGCGACTTTGCTATTGGAGCGGTTTTGGGCCAACGAGTGAACAAACACTTCCAATCGATCCATTACGCTAGCAAGACAATGACAGGGGCTCAATTGCATTACACGACAACCGAAAAAGAGCTTTTAGCTGTTGTCTATGATTTTGAAAAGTTCCGCCCCTATCTTGTCCATTCTACCACAATCGTTTATACCGATCATTCTGCGTTAAAGTACCTGTTAACTAAACAAGATTCCAAACCAAGACTTCTTCGCTGGGTTTTGCTACTTCAAGAATTTAAAATCGAAATTCGTGATAAGAAGGGAGCTGAAAACCTAGCCGTGGATCATCTAAGCAGACTTGAGGATCCTTATCAAGGGGATCATCCGAACAAAGAGATCAATGACTCTTTTCCCCTAGATAACTTTATGTCTATCAACTCGAGTAATGATGAAGCCCCGTGGTTTGCGGACATTGCAAACTACTTGGCGGGTGGAATTCTCATTGACGGGTTAACATCCCAGCAAAAGAAGAAGTTCTTTAAAGACATTAAGACTTACTTTTGGGATGACCCGTATCTCTTCAAACAATGTGCTGATTTGATTATTCGCCGATGTGTTGATGGACCGGCAGCTTTGGACATTCTCGAAGCTTGCCATAAAGGACCCACCGGTGGTCACTTTGGTCCCAACTACACCGCCAAAAAAGTGTTTGACTCGGGATTTTATTGGCCCTCCATTTATCGTGATGCTCACGAGATGGTTAAACATTGTGATGCTTGCCAAAAACAAGGTAAGATCACACATAAAGATGAGATGCCTCAAAATTTCATACAAGAATGTGAAATCTTTGATGTTTGGGGTATCGACTTTATGGGGCCATTCCCTTCCTCTAAAGGAAACAAATACATCCTTGTAGCCGTTGACTACGTCTCAAAATGGGTTGAAGCCAAAGCTTTACCCACTAATGATGCAAGGGTGGTTTGTAACTTTTTGAAATCGCTGTTCGCTAGATTCGGTGTGCCTCGTGCCATTATTAGTGATCGCGGGACTCATTTTTGCAATGACCAATTTACAAGAGTCATGGCTAAGTATGGTGTCAATCATCGTGTTTCCACCTCATACCTCCCACAAACTAATGGCCAGGCTGAAATCTCTAACCGAGGATTAAAGCGAATTCTTGAAAGAACCGTGGGAGAGCATCGTGCCTCATGGGCCGATAAACTTGATGATGCTCTGTGGGCTTTTCGTACCGCATACAAGACTCCGATTGGTTGTACACCATATCGTCTCGTGTACGGGAAAGCATGCCACCTCCCCATTGAGTTGGAGCACAAGGCTTACTGGGCCTTGAAGTGGGCTAATTTCGATATCAACAAAGTCGGTGACCTACGCAAGATCCAACTCAATGAGCTCAATGAACTCCGTAATGAGGCTTATGAAAATTCTTTGATCTAAAAGGAAAAGACTAAGCTCATTCACGACTCCAAGATTAAAAACCGAGAGTTCCAAGTTGGAGACAAAGTTTTACTCTTCAACTCTCGGTTGAAAATCTTTTCGGGCAAGCTGAAATCTCGTTGGTCCGGCCCATTCACCATTGCCCAAATTTTTCCATATGGTACTCTCGAGCTCGCTCAACCTAATGGACCTAATTTTAAGGTGAATGGCCAACGAGTGAAGTTGTACTTTGGTGAGGACATCTCTCATGAGATGATTCCATCCCTCACCACGTTTCCCATGAACTAATTTTGGGTCAAGTCAGGCTCGTGACTCGGTTATAAAAAACAAGCGCTCCTCGGGAGGCAACCCGAGTATCTATCCTTTTCCGTTTTAACCTCCTAAGTGTAGGGGGACCTCTATAGGTTGTTTGTGCTTGTGTGGTGATGTGATTACAGGGATGAATGCACTCTTGGAATCTTTAAAGAACCGTGCTCTCGTGTTATCCGAAATCCGGTTCTATCTCTCAACTATCATGATTCAATTTTCTTCATACTCACATTTGAAATTGATCACGTTAGTCGTCTCTACCTTAGCTTGATTTAACCAACGTGCACAATGTCATAAGTGTAGGGGAAACTTTTCCCACATGCTTAAACATTGAGGAAAATGTTTATCTTAAGTGTAGGGGGGGACTTCTATCGAAGTTTTAAGTGGACTTCTCCTAGAAAATGCCTTCATTTAACCGGAAAATCATCTTTTTCAGCATTTTTCAAAATTTTTATTAACTTTGGCCATATAGTCGTAATTTTTAAATTTTTATCATTGCTTTCATATGTATATATCCCGCAATAATGTCAAAAATATTAATAAAGTGGTGTAGCTAGTTTTGAAATCTATGACATATTAGGCCCGTTGCGATTATTTTGACTCAACCCGAATAGACTTGTCAAGTTTATTCTAGCTAGTATCCTTAACCATGTAGACCTTAATTAGTTTATTAGGCTAAGTATCCACGAGTCTAATTACTTGAGATTTTAAATTGTGGAGAACGAGAAATGATAGAGTCAATTATAAGTCGGTATTCTTGCACAAGCTCACTTGGTGTAATTATTTGCCTATTCTCCCATCACTTGCTAATAATTTATCTGCAATAAGTAAGGTCTTACGATTTGAAAAGTTACATAGCTTCTAGCCCAAGATCGTTTAAAAGTTGCTCGGTAATGATAAGAGTTCATAGCCAAGGCATAACTTATGAAGCGGGGCGCGAATATTGGCGAGTCCGAAAAGGCCCTAACAAGGCATGAGGATTCCATTTTATTGCTAAAGATCGAAAGTGATGTGAAAAGCATTATTCCCAAGATCAATATGAAGGATCAAGACTCACGACGAAAAGCAATCAACTCCCATAAAGATCATGGAGAAGTCTATCCGAAAAGACCCTAACAAGGTATGAGGATAAATAGATCCAAGTCCAAAAAGGAGGCGGATCGTTGTATCTCAAAATCCCAAGTAACGATTGAAGAAATAATGATGAAGTCGTGGTCAACAAAGTGGAGTATCCCTAAAAAATACTCCAAGTGAAGAACTCTATTAACGAAGAGAATACCATTATCTCAAGAACGTCTCTCGAAGATATGAAGTATGAAGTACATGCCAAATATCGGCTCGAGAAAGGTCTCAAATCGTGAAGCGAGTTATGCCAGGATATGAACTTTTTGATATCCCGAGAAGCAGTTTTAAGAGATTCTGTCCTTTAGCTAACTATTAATCAAATCGTCCTACTTTGCTTTCAGCCTAAATAAACTATCGAAATAAGTCCAAAAATGCATCTTCATGATCATTCTAAGACAAAAATAAAATATAAGAGATACACCTAGGAATAAGGGAGTTTAAGCATATAATTAAGCCATGTGTGTAAGTGTTTGTTTTGCTAACTTATAATAACAATGATCTCGTTTTTAAGCTTAGTTTGGGGAACGTAAAACTTGAGGGTGATAAATCTTCGTAGCACCAAAGCCCTAATGTAAGTCCTTGATCTCTTGGCAAGTTATTTCCATATAGCTATTTTCAAGTGAAAATGGTTTTCTATCCTTTTGTTTACTTTAAAGTTTTAATTTCTCTTAGTACTTTAATTTTTGTTTAGTAGTATTTTTATAAGGCCAAGGTTGATTGATTATGAGAAAAGTGTAAATTTGCTTTATCGCTAAGCATTGCATGAGGGCATGGCAATGGTTAAGTGTAGGGGATTTGATAGGTGTGTAAACACCCATCCTTTTATCACTTATTTCTGGCTAAAACAAGACCAAAACACGTATTTAATATCATTTGTTTGGAATTATGCGTGGTTTTTGTGTTTATTGTGTTTTCAGAGTCAACCAGATGGATAATGGAGAAAACATGGGATTGCACGGGTTTTATCGAAGAAAAAGACTCAAGACGAAGTCTATTGTCCAAGAGATGCAAAAGATTTGAAGTCAATAGGCCTATTTGAAGATTTATCGAAGAAAAGGACCAAAGATGGAAGATTTACATATGTCGAAGAAACTCAAGTCTATTAAACGAAGAAATTAAAAGACGAGTTGAATTTAATCGTCGACAAATCCCGAATCAGAATCGAAAACGTCGACTTTTCTAAAAAGATGAGAAGACAAGAAGAAAGGGAGAAAGCCCACTTCACAAACCAACCACTAGCCTATAAATAGGAAACCCCCTCACACTTTTTGAGAGAGTTTTCATTTTTTTCTAGTTTCTTTCTTTCTCTTTCGTAGGAAGCCAACACCATTAAGGTGTTGGTGATTTTTCATTCTTGTTGAATCTTTGATTTTGTAAGTGTTTAATCTTTCCTTTTGTTTACTCTACATTAATCTATCAATTTAATCCTTCCATTAATCTTGTTCATCTTCATCTTTTTGATTTAAAGCTTAAAGTTCTTATTTGGTTGATTTTTATCTTCAAAGATTATTAGGTTTTGTGTTTTTATTGTTGGGATTTGATGTTTATGGTTAGTAGATGATTGGTGATTAGTTTTGTTTAAGTTTTGGTTAAAATACTTGGTTGATTTTGGCTTAAAATCTATTACCCTGTTTTTCGTCTGTTAACTGTTCTTCATTCCCAGTATTCCGAATCAAAGTAACATTCCGCATCAAGCTCCTTCATCCGGAATAACCATTATTCCGGATCAACTTTTTATTCCGCATCAATTTTTATTCCGCATCAACCTTCTTCATCCGGAATATTTTATATTCCGGATCAAACCCTTTCATCCGGAATAACCAATTATTCCGGATCAACCACATTATTCCGAACCAACCTTCTTTCCATTTATTCCGAATGAACCTAGTATTCCGCATGAACCATTTATTCCGCATGAGCCTTTTATTCCGGATCAAAGATTATTCCGCATGAGCCATTATTCCGCATGAGCCTATTATTCCGCATGAGCATATATTCCGCATGAAGCTTTTTCCCATTTATTCCGAGTAAGCAAAGATATTCCGCATGAGTAGTTTATTCCACATGAAGGATTTTTGTCTGATTTATTTCGGATCAAGCATACATTCCGAATCAAGCACTTTTTCAGTAAGGTTATTCTACTGTTTAATTGTTTAATTGTTTAATTTTAATTCAAGTTTTATTTTTATTGATTTACTACTTCTAGTTTACTTTTAGTTACTTCACGCATTTACCTTTTAGTAGAATAGAAAACCAAACCCTCTATTTGTCACCAAGAACAATCATTCCACTTTGAGCTGTGATCAATTCGAGAAGATTCCGAGACTTATAAATCTTAACCCATAACAAATCTTTGTATCAATCGGTCTAATCGAATTGATTACTAGTTTACGTGCGACTCAGTCGTCTTTTGGTGGAAAACAAATATAATGGTCGTTGTAGTAAAGTAAATTGAAAAACGTTAAAGTAAATGGCAGGTGATTAAAGCTAAAAGTAATTAAAACGTAAATGGTGCAATATTAAAACTCTTAAAAGCAAATTAATTAAATGACAAAAATTAAAGCTTGACGAAAAATTAAATTTGACAATGTAAAAAAATGTGAACTTGAAATAAAGAAAAAATGATTAAAATAACACTAAAGTAAAATGGCGAAAAAATAATCTTTAAAAAATTAAACTAAAAATTACTAGAAAACGTAATGAAAAGTAAGCTTGGAAAAATAAGAAAAAAACAAAGACAAAAGTCAGATCGCGGTCACGATCGCAACAAGCGATCGTACTCTGGATCGTACCCTGGATCGCAGTCAAGCGATCGTACTCTTGGATCGTACTCCACCACGATCGCAACAAGTGGATCGCAGTGGACTATCGTGACCAAGTGATCGCACCCACAATCGAAGCCTTGGAACCTAGTGAACGATCGGACTCCAAATCGTAGCCACAGATCGCAACCACGATCATAACAAGTCGATCGTAGCTTAGATCGTGGTGAGTGATCTTAGTCTTGATCGCTGTAAAGGATCGCAAGTAGAAACCCTAGGGGTTTATGTGATCACACTTACTCGATCGTATTGGGTAAAACATCAAAGTAGTTACGATGGGATTCAAGAACAGAATAAGCAAAAATAAATAAGCACTTAGACAATAAGCAAATAATAAAAACTAAATCAAAGCAATAATAAGACGAACACAATAAGCACAACTTTAAAGATTTCCAAGACACAAAATAAACAAACTTTATAAAATGGAATTTAAAAAGATAAAACTTTTAAGAAAACTTTACAACTAATAAGCTAAATATAAAATAAGCCAATAAGATTGTCAAGCTTATAGCTTAATTCGTATAAAAGACTAGATAGAAATGAAAAGATAAACTTTTTATTAAAATAAGCAATAAGATTAAGGAAAATCAATGCTTAATCCGAACCAAAATCAAATCCAAAACAAGAAAAGTGGAATAAGATTGATAATTTAAGCTTGATTAGAGGAAAACAAAGATTCAATAACAAAATTAGAAGACTTACTTGAATTAACGGCAATAAATTAAAAGTGCAAAACAAGGTAATTAAATTGACAATTAAGTAAATGACATGAAAATAAATGTGCAAGTAATGAAAATGGTGGAAGACTAGTTTGTCAAAATAGCCAACAAAACTAAAATGAGGTGAAATGAAGTCTATTTATAGGGAGAAGGGAAGGAAGCATGTGTTGCTCTTTTCTTTCTTCTTCACGTATTTTCTTTCTCGTCTTTTCGTCTTCTTAATTCTTCGACTTTTTCGACTTTGTCTCGGGATTAATTAAACTCGTCTTGTAATTTCTTCATTAATTAGACTTGAGTTCTTCGGGTTTATTAAACTTCCGTCTTTAGACTTGTTCTTCGATAAATCTTTAGAATAGGCCTTGGACTTCGATTCTTTTTGCACTCTTGATCTTTTGACTTCGTCTTTTATCTTTTTTCTTCGATAAAAGCCCGTGAAAGCTCGTGTTTTCTTCCCTTTTCACATTTTGATCATAAATCACAACAAAAACAAAAACCACGCATAATTCCGACATTTACGACATAAAATACACGTTTTGGCTTGGTTATTATTATAATTAAGTGGTAAAAGGATAAGTGTTTTCACACTTATTAAATCCCCTACACTTGACCATTTCAATGTCCTCATGCAATGCATTAATTACAAAGCAAGTTTTACATTTTCTATCACAATCAATCCACATTGGCCTTTATTAAAGAGACAAAATATTTAAAGGAAGAAAACAAGTAAAAAGATCAAAAACTTACCTTGGGGTTTTGGAATGTCATGAATGATTATCATCCTCAAGTTTCACGTTCCCCATACCAAGCTTAAAAACGAGATCATTGTTATTATAAGTTAGCAAACTAACACGAATTCATGTGGCCCAATTATTCACTTAGACTCCCTTATTCCTAGGTGTATCTCTTATATTTTATAGAAATGAAAAGATAAACTTTTTAATCAAATAAGCAATAAGATTAAGCAAAACCAATGCTTAATCCGAACCAAAATCAAATCAAAACAAGAAAAGTAGAATAAGATTGATAATTAAAAGCTTGATTAAATGAAAACAAAGATTCAACAACAAAATTAGAAGACTTACTTGAATTTAAGGCAAGAAATTAAAGGTGCAAAACAAGGTAATTAAATTGACAATTAAGTAAATGACATGAAAATAAATGTGCAAGTAATGAAAATGGTGGAAGACTAGTTTGTCAAAATAGCCAACAAAACTAAAATGAGGTGAAAAGAAGTCTATTTATAGGGAGAAGGGAAGGAAGCATGTGTTGCTCTTTTCTTTCTTCTTCATGTCTTTTCTTTCTCGTCTTTTCGTCTTCTTAATTCTTCGACTTTTTCGACTTTGTCTCGGGATTAATTAAACTCGTCTTGTAATTTCTTCATTAATTAGAATTGAGTTCTTCGGCTTTATTAAACTTCCGTCTTTAGACTTTTTCTTCGATAAATCTTCAGAATAGGCCTTGGACTTCCGTTCTTTTTGCACTCTTGATCTTTTGACTTCGTCTTTTGTCTTTTTTCTTCGATAAAAGCCCGTGAAAGCTCGTGTTTTCTTCCCTTTTCACATTTTGATCCTAAATCACAACAAAAACACAAACCACGCATAATTCTGACATTTACGACATAAAATAAACGTTTTGGCTTGGTTATTATTATAATTAAGTGGTAAAAGGATAATTTTTTCACAGTTATTAAATCCCCTACACTTGACCATTGTAATGTCCTCATGCAATGCATTAATTACAAAGAAAGTTTTACATTTTCCATCACAATCAATCCACATTGGCCTTTATTAAAGAGACAAAAAATTTAAAGGAAGAAAACAAGTAAAAAGATCAAAAACTTACCTTGGGGTTTTGGAATGTCATGAATGATTATCATCCTCAAGTTTCACGTTCCTCGTACCAAGCTTAAAAACGAGATCGTTGTTATTATAAGTTAGCAAACTAACACGAATTCATGTGGCCCAATTATTCACTTAGACTCCCTTATTCCTAGGTGTATCTCTTATATTTTATTGTTGTCTCGAATGATCACGAGGATGCATTGTTGACTTATTTTGATAGTTATTTAGGCTGAAAATAAAGTGGGGCGATTTAATCAATAGTTAGCTAAAGGACAAAATCTTTTAAAACTGCTTCTCGGGACCTCATAAAGTTCATATCTTGGCATAACTTGTTTCACGATTTGAGACCTTTCCCGGACCGATGTTTGGCAGCGACTTCATACTTCAAATCTTGAGAGACGTTCATGAAATAATGGTCTTCTCTTTATAATAGGAATTTCTTCACTTGAACTTTTTGAGAGATTCTTCATATTTGGACCACGACTTCTTCATTTTTCTCCAATCTTTATTTGGGATTTTGATATACAACGATCCGCCTCCTTTTAGGACTTGGATCTATTTATCCTCATACCTTGTTAGGGCCTTTTGGATAAATGATTCTTCACATCACTTTTGGATCTTTAGCAACAAAATGTAGCCCTCATGCCTTGTTAGGGCCTTTTCGGCTCGCCAATCTTCGCATCCCGCTTCAATAAGTTATGCCTTGGCTATGAACTCTAATTAATACCGAGCAACTTTTAAACGATCTTGGGCTAGAAGCTAAGTAACTTTTCAAATCGTACGACCTTACTTATTGCAATTAATTTTACTAACAAGCGATGGGAGAAAAAGCTCATAATAAACTCACATAAATTCATGAAAGAATACCAAACTTATATTTAACTCTATCATCTCTCGTTCTCCACAATTTAAAATATCAAGGAATGAGACTCGTGGATGCTTAGCCTATTAAATCAAAGTTTTGGGTTTTCAAGTCATCTATAGGATCTTGAAACTTCTTAGACTTTTTCAAGTTTCGAATTCTCATTTTAAAGTTCCCTTGATAAACGACTTTCTAGGATCAATTATAGGAACTTGTGAAAAGTTCTTGTTCTTAACCCGTAAGAGTTAAGACTTTCGCGTTTTAAAGCTCCCTATATAAAAGCCTAGCAAAACTTGACTTAAACACGTTAAGGATACTAGCTAGAGTAAACTTGGATAAGTAAACTCGGGTTGAGTCAAAAGATTCATGACGTTTTTTTTAAAAAGTAAAACCACTTTATTAAAAATTTATTCTAGCAAAGAAATAAAATAACTATAACAAAGGAAAAACAACAAGGCCAAAATAGATTAAAAATTTTGAAAAATGTCAAAAAATCAATTTTCCAGTTAAAATGAGGACAAATACAAGGAAAAACCCACTTAACTTCGATAGAAGTCCCCCTACACTTAATATAAACATTGTCCTCAATGTTTAAGCATGTGGGAGTAAACTCCCCTACACTTAGGACATTGTGCACTTTGTTTAAATCTTGCTAAGGAAGAGACAACTAAAGTGATTCCAATTTTAATATTGGAGAATATAAAATAGAGAATCAAAAGAGTTTAGGATAAAACCAGGAAGACGGGTACACAGGATCACGGTTCGTCAAAAGTCATCAAGAATGGATCTTTGAAAGCTCGAATCCCTGCACATGATAAGAAAGAAAACAACATACACATAGTAGGGTCTCCCCCTACACTTATTATAAAAAACAGATAAAAAGGATAGATATTGTGGGTTGCCTCCCGAGAAGCGCTTGTTTTTGTTAACCGAGTCGTGAGCCTGACTCGACCTTGATTAGCATAGGAAGAACCTTGAAAAATATCCACAGGCATCAAAGACATGGTTTTCATCCATCAAGTAGCACAAGGTTATGGCGAACAAGGCAAGCCAAAGAAGAGTAGGCAAGGTTCCCTTAAGCAAAGATGGAGCACGGTTGTAGCCAGTATGATGAGGTGCAAGCATATCTCCATAAGTTCCAAAAATCTTTCCTTTTATTTCATCAGATGGATACTGAGATGGCTTAAAAATTGCAATACCGGGATTGAACACCTTTTCCTTTAGGGGAAAATAAGATTCAGGGTCAGTAGTCCTTGAAGATGATCCGCTCATAAATCACACAATCTCATCCTCAGAAGGGGGATAGAGAGGTGTCAAGACATAAGTGCTGCGGATATCGATGTCGTCCGGCTTCTTCTCCTTTGAAACGGGTTTCTTCATATCTGAAGGAGGATAAAGACCATAATCATCAAAGTCCAAAGGAGGAGAATCACTCTCATTTGGGAAGTAAGTGTTGAGAAAAGTAGCAAAATCTTCTTCAAATGAGTAGTCGTCCAAAGTAGGATCAAGCATTGTTGGTAGAGGATCTTCATCATGTGAAGAATCACTCGAAAGAGTATCGACATCGTCAAAATCAAAATCATCATATGTTGGCATGTCTTTATACTCAGAAGAAAAATCATCAGAATCATCCATGTCAGAACTAGAATCATCATCATAGTCATCATAAATTGGAGGAGATTCATGAATTGGTGGAGGATCCATATTGGAGAGATAATCATCCACATCATCTTGGAATAGTGGATTATCATAGCAAGAATCGAAAAGAGGATTATTGTAGACGACAAAATCATCAAGCACATTAATCATATTCGCTGATTCTCTTCCATGGGTTTGGTTGTGATCTTCCCCATTTTAAAAACTTGTGCATCATTCCCGACCCTTAAGATTAACTCACCTTCGGCAACATCGACTAATGCTTTTCCGGTTCGCAAGAATGGCCGACCAAGTGTTAACGGAATACGAGGGTCCATTTCATAATCAACAACAGTAAAGTCGACCGGAAAAGTGAAGGTGCCAACTTTAATGAACACATCTTCGGCAATACCAACGGGGTAAGCGAGAGTGAGATTTGCAAGCTCAAGAGTCATCTTTGTTGGAGTAAGATCGGGTAATGATAACTTTTTCCAAACACTTAAAGGCATCAGATTTATTCTTGCCCCGAGATCTGCTAAGGCAGTAAATTCTTTGGTTTGGTGAAAAGTACATGGTAGCACAAAACGACTGGGATCTCCAAGTTTCTCCGGAAGTTCTTTAAGAAGGACGACAGAACAATTTTCATTCAATCGAGTATTAACAAACTCGGCCATCTTCTCTTTCTTATTAAGCAATTCCTTAAACATCTTAACAAATTTAGGCATTTGTGCAAGAGCTTCAACAAGGCTAAAGGTGATGGTCAGTCCTGAAATCTTCTTCAAATAGTTCGACACTTGAATGTCATCCTTAGTTTGCAGTTTGGCATTGTCTAAGCGAGAAGGATAAGGGATATTGGGTTTATAGGTGGAAGGTGGGGTTGGTGAAGGGATCTTCTTGGGAACATCTTCAGTATGGGGTGGAGACGGTAATGGAGAACTAATACTAGGCGTGGGAGTAGAAGGTATAAATGGTGGTGGAGGAGGTGTAGATGGAGTAACTGGGGGAGGGATAGATGGTCCTACTAAGGTTGCTCCACTGCGTGTAGTAATAGCACTGACATTCGCTCTTGGGTTGGTGACGGTATTTGAAGGAAGAGAGCCCGAAGTAGAGGGTTGAGGAGTTGGTAAGAAACTAGCCAGCATATTTTTCAAGTCATTTGTTTGAGTGCTAAAAGAGGTTTGTATATCATGTCGAAGCTCGTATCTAATATCATTACCTTGCTTAGTGATATCTCCTTTCAAATTGATAATTTGGCTTTGCAGATTCTTAATTTTCTCTCCTTGGGTCCTCATGAAAGCTTCGACATCTTGATTAATGGGTGGGGCTTGTTGAGCGGGTGGGTGATAAGGATTAGAAGCTCGAGGTGGGTTTGAGTTGCTTCTATTGTAGTTGTTGGGGTTGTGGTTTTGAGGAGAAAAACCGGGTGAAAGAAAGTTGTTAGAACGGTAACTTAGCAAGTTACGATCACCTTGAGGTCGAGCTTGATGGTTTTCCGTGGAATAGTTACCATAAGCTGCATACACGTTTTCCGGATTGTCATGAGTAGAAGGACAATCAGTGTATGAGTGAGGACCTCCGCAAATCTCACAAGAAGTTGCTACAGCTTTAACTTGTTGTTGTTGATTTGTAGCCAAAAGGTGCATATTCTTGCTCATTTCGACCATTGCGCGCGTCAATTCGATGATATCAGGTTTGAAGAAGTAGAAGAAACATTGACTCTCGGGTTATTCCTTGAAGATGCGGATGAATCCCAATTTTTGTGGTGAGTAGTCATGTTCTCGATAAGCTCTCTACACTCCTCGGGTCTTCTTTTCATAAATGTGCCACCGGCGGCTGCATTAATCGTATCACGATCACGAAAATTTAAACCGCTGTAGAAAGTATCAATTAAGGTGACGGGGAGCATGTTGTGGTTTGGACATCGATCGATCAAAACATTATAGCGTTCCCAAGCATAAAAAAGTGATTCATCAGGTTCTTGTGTAAATCCACTAATTTGATTTCGAAGGCTCATGACCATGGATGGTGGAAAGTAGCGCGACAAAAAGCGTTGAGTCATCTCATCCCAAGTATGAATTGAATTCTTCGGAAGACGATCAAACCATTTTTCAGCATGGTGGGATAAGGTGTGTGGAAATAGGTGAAGGCGAAGAAAATCCATAGTAACACCGGGCAATTTCATGCTTTGCGTAACGGTAATGAATTTGTCGAGGTGTTTGTTGGCATCATCATCCGGTAATCCTCGAAATGGACAAGTATTTTGAACTTGTTGGATCATGTGATGCTTCAACGAAAACTCCGGAGCCGTGATTTGCATCGGCGCAATCGGTCCTCCTCGTCCATTCATTGTAGGTTGACAAAGCTCCTCCATCGTTCGAACGTCGGGTGGGGGAACATTGTTGTTGTTATTCATGTTGGGGTGGGGTGGATTATTGTTGTTGTGTACACCAGCCATATCAAAATCTTCACGAGTCTCGGGCTTAGAATAAGTTGAAGATCTAGTACGCATACACCTACAAAAGCAAAAGAAAAAGATACCAAATAAATAGAGAATATATATATACGTGTAAAATTAAAAATAAAATCTTTTTGGATTTTTGAAAACTTTTAACTTTTATGGATTTTCGAAAATGTTTGAGCAAGAAAAATAACATTCACGAGTGAATGGATCCCAAAATTCAACTCGTCTCTCACAGAAAACCGTTAATCTTTACGAAAAGAGCCGGTAGCGGCGCCATTTAATAACTAGAATTTTAGTTAGAAAAATTAAGTTCGTTGAAATCGGTCTAATCGAATTGATAACTGGTTTACGTGCGACTCAGTCGTCTTTTGGTGGAAAACAAATATAATGGTCGTTGTAGTAAAGTAAATTGCAAAACGTTAAAGTAAATGGCAGGTGATTAAAGCTAAAACTAATTAAAACGTAAATGGTGCAATATTAAAACTCTTAAAAGCAAATTAATTAAATGACAAAAATTAAAGCTTGACGAAAAATTAAATTTGACAATGTAAAAAAATGTGAACTTGAAATAAAGAAAAACGATTAAAATAACACTAAAGTAAAATGGCGAAAAAATAAGCTTTAAAAAATTAAACTAAAAATTACTAGAAAAACACTTGGTAAAAACAGAGATTTCGGGAAGCGTGAAATTCTTGGAAATTAAAACGTAATGAAAAGTAAGCTTGGAAAAATAAGAAAAAAACGAAGACAAAAGTCAGATCGCAGTCACGATCGCAACAAGCGATCGTACTCTGGATCGTACCCTGGATCGCAGTCAAGCGGTCGTACTCTTGGATCGTACTCCACCATGATCGCAACAAGTGGATCGCAGTGGACTATCGTGACCAAGTGATCGCACCCACAATCAAAGCCTTGGATCCTAGTGAACGATCGGACTCCAGATCGTAGCCACAGATCGCAACCACGATCGTAACAAGTCGATCGTAGCTTAGATCGTGGTGAGTGATCTTAGTCTTGATCGCAGTAATGGATCGCAAGTAGAAACCCTAGGGGTTTATGCGATCACACTTACTCGATCGCATTGGGTAAAACATCAAAGTAGTTATGATGGGATTCAAGAACAGACTAAGCAAAAATAAATAAGCACTTAGACAATAAGAAAATAACAAAAACTAAATCAAAGCAATAATAAGACGAACACAATAAGCACAACTTTAAAGATTTTCAAGACACAAAATAAACAAACTTTATAAAATGGACTTTAAAAAGATAAAACTTTTAAGAAAACTTTAAAACTAATAAGCTAAATACAAAATAAGCCAATAAGATTGTCAAGCTTATAGCTTAATTTGTATAAAAGCCTAGATAGAAATGAAAAGATAAACTTTTTAATCAAATAAGCAATAAGATTAAGAAAAATCAATGCTTAATCCGAACCAAAATCAAATCAAAAACAAGAAAAGTAGAATAAGATTGATAATTAAAAATTGATTTAAGGAAAACAAAGATTCAACAACAAAATTAGAAGACTTACTTGAATTAAAGGCAAGAAATTAAAGATGCAAAACAAGGTAATTAAATTGACAATTAAGTAAATTACATGAAAATAAATGTGCAAGTAATGAAAATGGTGGAAGACTAGTTTGTCAAAATAGCCAACAAAACTAAAATGAGGTGAAATGAAGTCTATTTATAGGGAGAAGGGAAGGAAGCATGTGTTGCTCTTTTCTTTCTTCTTCACGTCTTTTCTTTCTCGTCTTTTCGTCTTCTTAATTCTTCGAATTTTTCGACTGTCTCGGGATTAATTAAACTCGTCTTGTAATTTCTTCATTAATTAGACTTGAGTTCTTCGGCTTTATTAAACTTCCGTATTTAGACTTGTTCTTCGATAAATCTTCAGAATAGGCCTTGGACTTCCGTTCTTTTTGCACTCTTGATCTTTTGACTTCGTCTTTTTTCTTTTTTCTTTGATAAAAGCCCGTGAAAGCTCGTGTTTTCTTCCCTTTTCACATTTTGATCCTAAATCACAACAAACACACAAACCACGCATAATTCCGACATTTACGACATAAAATACACGTTTTGCTTGGTTATTATTATAATTAAGTGGTAAAAGGATAAGTGTTTTCATACTTATTAAATAACTACATTAGTACTTTAAATAAATAAAAACTAACTATAAATAAATAACTAGATTTTTATAGTTTACATTACTACTTTATAGTAAAAATCTAGTTTATAGTTATACATTACTAATTAATTTGAGTTGATTATGAGCTTTTTCTCCCATCGCTTGTTAATAAATTTAATTGCAATAAGTAAGGTCGTACTATTTGAAAAGTTACTTAGCTTCTAGCTGTCACACCCCACCATGGCGGAATATGGGACGCGACGCATGGATATCATCACAACAATAGCGTGTCCATAGAGAGAACTATATGAATTAGAAATGTCATAAAAGGTGACACAAATTTCATGACAATATCTCATCAATGCAGGAGTCTAGGTAAGTAGGTAACAGTCCTACCTCTTACCCAAGACAAACAAATAACACAAACAAATAAACATATAGGCTCATAGTATCGCTTGTTGAAACAAACAGAAAAATAAACTAAGAAGGAACGGGGATCTCCTTCTAAATGCATTCCTACGCGACTCCCATCCTAGCCACATATGTTCTCACGCTAACCACTTTATCACCTGAAAGAGACACTAAAACACGTCAACATAATGTGGGTGAGATTCATAGGTTTAGACTCCAACCAAAAATAGATTATAATAAGCTGTGAACAACCATAAACCACTAAACATATGGACAATGTGCTACAAGTATGCATTAACAACTAACATTCAAGATCAATCATTCCAAACCAAATCCAAGGCTCCCAGCCTTACCAAACACCATGGTACCATAGGCGCCCATACACCTATGTACCAATCCCAAGGCCCCGCCTTGTCATTATACATTGGTCCCATAGATGCTCACACATCTATGTACCTCCCCAAGGCCGCGCCTTGTCAATATCCCCTTGGTACCAAGTCAAACCACAACAACTGAGACGGTACGTGTCCCCCGATCCAAATCATAAACACAATCAAGAATCACATAGCAGTTAATCACATAAGTGTGCACACAAGTCCATCACAAACCATAAAAAACATTCACATCATTCTTTACAAAACCATACAGTGTCTCTTCCATCCTATCTGGAAATCAAATCATAAAAAGACATGGGACTATGAAACTCACCTGATTGAGCTTCTCCAAAAATCCACGCACTAGCAAAAAGCTAACAAACAAAAGCACACAATCAAAGCATGAACCAAACACTAAGATGGCTCATCAACCCATGATGTACATCTAACCTTCTCCCATATATATACCTCATTTATATGCTCTAAGAATCTCATTACACCCCTCTATAAAGCCTTTAACTTAGTTTACTTCATAACCCGTCTCGTTAACATTTTACCCAAAACAGTCCCGGTTTTTAGGTCTCCAAACTATAAGCCAAACGCCCACCTAACCATACCCATGATCTCTGTAAAGGAAACCCTATGCCCTTACATATGTCAACTAAGTCTTCCCTTTTGCACCAACCTTAAAGCTACTGTTAAGGCCCCGATATATATATACTTCTGCCTATCCGCATATTACCGATTTTGAACATACAAAACGTTTGTTATGATTAGGGGGTCTTACCCTAACCCATTTGCTTAGCCACCCTTCAGGTCTCTTATTTAATATATAAACCAACTACCATGCTCATTAGAGGGCTCAAGTGTACTCCTAAGTACCCCAATCACCTTAAAACATTAAATTAAACCCGATTGATTTCAAAACTGTTTTGACCTCCGACTGTTTAACCTGTATTTGACCCACCTCCCTACCTGCAATTTAGTTCTCGTTTCTTGAATTTGAAATCCACTTCAAATACCTATTCAGGGATGCTTGGATCGCAAAATAAGGGTTTGTAGAACTCTAGATATGATCAAAACAAGTGACATAAAATTTTGCCCAGTTTTTAAAAAACGAATTTAACATAATTAGCTTAATTAATTACCATCACCATGTATAATTATTATCTCCAATTAATATAATCATGTTTATACCATTATAATACATAATTCATAATTAACTTAACCCTAGATCCATCATGTATTGATTGTAAGAGAATTAAAAACAATTTAAATAAAAAGTGTATTGAAGATTTTACCTTAGAATTTTTTAAAGAAGAAAAATTAATGAAGAACCTTAAATAGACTCCATTGATTTTGACTTAAGCTTGATCTCCAGGAGATTATGATGTGTTTTTAGTAAATAAAACGTCTTTATATAATTTCCTAACAAGTCCTTGGCCCATTACAAAAGCCCGGTTCCCTTTTTTCCTTTTTTCCCCTTTTCTTTCTTTTTAATCGGCCTAAACCGACTTTAACATATATTTTTTTATTTATTTTTCTTTTTATTACTTATTATTATGTTATTAATAATAACTTAATTTACCGTAATTTATTTCAGCTCCTAAAGCCTCCGAAACCTTAAAACCGTAAAACTAGTCAATTTTACGCGTATACCGAAAAAACGTAAAATATACAGTTTTAAAAAAAATCTTAAATTTTGAAATAAACTTTATAAATAAGTTCTAAATGACTTAAAACCATCCCGAAAAGTACTCACATGACTAAACACCTTACCCGATACCTCTAAATGCTAAACCCCAAATCGTAAAAAAATACGATTTACTATAATACTTATACGTATACGTAAAACACCAAAATAACACCATTTCATTTCATAGTCACTAATTTGTTAGCTCATGAACATGAAATAACCGTTCCTTGATTTACTTATGAGTACTTTATACCCATAAACGATATCCACACCAACCTCGTTCACGGAAAATAACATGTAAACACGCAAATCACATAGTCACACATAAATTAACCTTAAAATAAGACCAAGTGACGAACCTCAAAACCACGGTTGTCACATCACTCCCTCCTAATAGAAATCTCGTCCCGAGATTTACTCCTTAGGATCTTCATTATCAATTAGCTGAGGATACTTGCTCCTCATAAATCCTTCCCGTTCCCACGTGAAGTCTAGTCCACGTTCCAAATTCCATCTACCCATAACTACGGTATATTCCCCTTTTTATCCAACGTCCTAGCTTCACGACCCAAAATCTCTATCGGCTCTTCGATAAAACGAAGACTCGTATCCATACTGATATCATCTAATGGTACTGGCAAGTCAGTTCTTGCTAAGCATTTCCTCAAGTTTGATACATGAAATACGTCATGCACACTACTCAATTCCTTCGGTAATCTCAACCTATACGCCACTAGCCCAATCCTTTCAAGGATTTCAAATGGACCCACAAATCTAGGTGCTAACTTCCCTTTTCTTTCCAAACCGCATCACCCCTTTCCATGGTGAAACCTTTAGCATAACTTTATCTCAAATCTCAACGGCTTACGCCTATTGTCCGCATAGCTCTCTTATCGGTTCTTTGCTATTTTCAACCTCTACTTAGTCACTGCCACCACCTCCATAGTTTTCCGGTCCACCTCCGGTCCAATACGTTTTCCTAATATAATGCGTTCTCCAACTATCTCCAAATCTCACGCCAATGCTCTAGGCGTCTTTCTCAGTTACCCCTATAGTATGCTCGTACCAAACATTAGTCTATCAACGGTATACTACGCTTGCTTCCCATCATTTCTTCCCTTGCCATAATCCTTCATAAGGCATTCCATACATATTAGGCTAACTTTTACGCAAAACCCTCCATTCCATCACATCCGTACGCAATCCTTCCAACTTCTCAACTACGTGACTTCTCATTCCTCTTGAAATATGAGATGAATTAGTCAGTCTATCGACTATCACCCAACTCTCGTCGTACTTATTCCTCCACCCTATTATGTATCCCTTTCACCAACTTCGTCCTTACATCGCCCTTTCTAAGCTACTCCTATCTATGTAGAAAGTATAGTCTACGTCCCTTTTCTCCATATGATTGTCCAAGCCACGCAACATACATGTTGACGCGTTCTCTGCTTTAGACAACTCAACTCGTGCAACCTACATCCTTCATCCAAACCATCCTAATATGTCATCCATATAGTTCAAGTTCGTCTCAGCTTCACTTCATTCTTCTTATTCCATGTCTCATCAACCATGCTTGCCTTTCCCAGATGGTACTTAGCCTTGCAATTTTCTTTCATCACTTAACTCCACCCATCACCTTTTCCAAATGTTCAATCAAGATGATTAAATATGTGTTAGAGACGTTCATGATCTGTATAGATCATTCTCTACGTCTCGTACCCCAAATGCCTCTAGCATTCTAGGCAGATATAACAATCTAGCTCCACTAACTAAGTCTATCTAGTTCTTCCAAATCTTTAGTTCCCACAACGTATAAACAACCGCCTTTCTTTGTCGTTCTCGTATACATCCAAATCCTTGCTCCACGTATCGTCATACTTCGCGAATTCATCCAGTCCTTCCGATAATTCCAAGATCTTCTCATTATCCAATCCACCTCTTCAGCCTCCAAAACGCTTCCTCACCCTTCTTCACTTTGCCCCTTGCTGGTTCCACGATATGCCATCATCTCTGACTACTCGTCCTGGCCAACTTAATCCTAAAACTCACACTTGAAAATCTCACGTATAATTCCCTTTCCTAACAACTCCAAAACCAACCCAATTCGCCTCACTCTCCTTCTTAGATTTGAGTAGATCAAGATGTCGTCGATGCTCCCGATGACAACTCGTTTATATATTGTCATGCACCCCCGGTTCATTGACTCCATGAAAACTGCTAGCGCCTCGGCGAAGCCAAAATCATAACCGTAAACCCAAAGCGTTCATACAACATCCTTAGCAGTTTCAACTACGTCCTCCTTGCACCCTCTCTTAGAAGCAATACGAATAAATTTCTACCTCGTTCTACTCGCGAAAATACCTTTGAGGTATTATATCCCCTTCCAACACTCTCTATGGCGCGTTACTTGTGCCAATATCCATACATTATATAAATCTCCATTCATCTCCCTTGTCACTCCTAAGAGACCTCATGACCACATTAGTTCGTCTACGAACTTTTAACTATTTCATCCCTAATACATTGTTTTTCAATGGGTTCAGATTATCTCTCTCGGAATCCTCTCGAATTGATCTTGGCTCTAAGTGGAATGACTTGTTCTTGGTTAATAAAAAGGTTTTGGTTTGTTTATCTATTTTAATCTAATAACAAGTAATTAAGTGTTGAAGAGTAGAATTAAAGCTTTAAAAGTTTAAACTAAAAAGACAAGTTAAAAGTAAATGCTTGAAAACTTAAAGATTATATTAGAGAAATAAGTTGACATTCAATAAAAACTAACACTAGGAAAAATTTGTAAAAATATGAGCTTATTTGAAAAATACTAAAAGAAAGTAAGATCGGAGTATCACAAAATAGGGTGATCGGAATAACCCAAAAAGAGGTGTAATCGGAATGTATTCCGATCTACTGATCGGAATATTGGGAAAGGTGGGGCAATCGGAATACTTGAAAAGCTTGTACAATCGGAATACAAAAAACAACTCAAATCGGAATACTTGAAACAATGCTGATCGGAATACTCTAAACAAGCTACAATCGGAATAATCTGAACTTGCTTAATCGGAATATGGTTAAACAATACAGCGTCGGAATAAATGAAAATACCACCAATCGGAAAAAACTAAACCCTTTTCTGATCGGTCGATCGGAATAAAGGGGTGGGCTCTGGTCGGAATACCAGGTCGGAAAAGGGAGTTACCCTTTCCGAAAACTATGCCAAACCGAAACTTAAGCAAGGGAAATAAGCTTATGGAATAAGCTAACTCCCAAAACTAGCTCGAATTCAATAATAAGCTGATCAAATAAGCACTAAGAACACTTTATCTAAGCTTCAAATAATCAAACTTATAAATCAAATGATAAAAAGATGAACTTTTTATAAAAACTTTAAAAAGTAAATAAGCTAAATCAACAAATAAGCCAATAAGAACAAGGATCTTAAAGCTTATTAGTGTATAAACTTAAGGAAACATAAAAAGAAATCAACTTTTTAAGCACAAATCATTGATGAACAACACGGATCATACTAGATTTGTACCAAAATCAATCAAAGTAAAAGAAAGGAATGATGAGATTAAAGATTAAAAGCTTGAAAACTAGACTTGATTAATGAAAGATAATACAAAAGTTTGAATTTGAAAGAGAAAAAGATGAAATCTAGTGAGAGAAAGTTTAGAACTTTCTCTCTCTAAAACTAGAGAAAATCCAAAAACTAAAAACTAACTAAGTATGTGAAATTTGTGAAGTAAGGGCCTTTATATAGGCGTCTGTATGGGCTTGCAAATGGGCTTGGTTTTGGGCTTCTTTTCTTCTTCCTTCTTTAGTCTTCTCGTCTCTTTTAATTAAACGGTTCCGACTTTGGATTTTTAGAAGTGTCGGTGAATAATTCCAACTCGTCTTATAATCTTTTATTTAATAGACTCGAGTTCTTCGACATATATGAATCTTCCATCTTTGGATCTATTCTTCAATAAATCTTCAAATAGGCACAATGACTTCAAATCCTTTGCATCTCTTGGACAATAGACTTCGTCTTGAGTCTTTTTCCTTGATAAAGCCCGTGCAATCCCATGTTTTCTTCATTATTCATCCGGTTGACTCTGAAAACACAATAAACACAAAAACCACGCATAATTCCAAACAAATGATATTAAATACGTGTTTTAGTCTCATTTTAGCCAGAATTAAGTGGTAAAAGGATGGGTGTTTTCACACCTATCAAATCCCCTACACTTAACCATTGCCATGCCCTCATGTAATGCTTAGTGACAAAGCACTTTTACACTTTTCTCATGATCAATCAACCTTGGCCTTATTAAAATACTACTAAACAAAAATTAAAGTACTAAGAGAAATTAAAACTTTAAAGTAAACAAAAGGATAGAAAATAGCTATGTGGGAATAACTTGCGAAGAGATCGAGGACTTACATTAGGGCTTCGGTGCTGCGAAGATTTATCACCCTCAAGTTTCACGTTCCCCAAACTAAGCTTAAAAACGAGATCATTGTTATTATAAGTTAGTAAATCAAACACTTACACACATGGCTTAATTAAATGCTTAAACTCCCTTATTCCTAGGTGTATCTCTTATATTTTATTTTTGTCTTAGAATGATCATGAAGATGCATTTTTGGACTTATTTCGATAGTTTATATAGGCTGAAAGCAAAGTAGGACGGTTTGATCAATAGTTAGCTAAAGGACAAAATCTCTTAAAACTGCTTCTCGGGATATCAAAAAGTTCATATCTTTGCATAACTTGGTTCACGATTTGAGACCTTTCTCGGGCCGATATTTGGCATGTACTTCATACTTCATATCTTGAGAGACGTGCTTGAGATAATGGTCTTCTCATCGTTCATAGAGTTTCTTCACTTGGAGACTTTTGAGAGGTACTCCAACTTTGTTGACCACGACTTCATGATTATTTCTTCAATCTCTATTTGGGATTTTGAGATACAACGATCCGCCTCCTTTTCGGACTTGGATCTATTTATCCTCATACCTTGTTAGGGTCTTTTCGGATAGACTTCTCCAGGATCTTTATGGGAGTTGATTGCTTTTCGTCGTGAGTCTTGATCCTTCATATCGATTTTGGGAATAATGCTTTTCACATCACTTTGGATCTTCAGCAATAAAATTGAATCCTCATGCCTTGTTAGGGCCTTTTCGGACTCGCCAATCTTCGCGCCCCGCTTCATAAGTTATGCCTTGGCTATGAACTCTTATCATTACCGAGCAACTTTTAAACGATCTTGGGCTAGAAGCTAAGTAACTTTTCAAATCGTACGACCTTACTTATTGTAGATAAATTATTAGCAAGTGATGGGAGAATAGGCAAATAATTACACCAAGTGAGCTTGTGCAAGAATACCGACTTAAAATTGACTCTATCATTTCTCGTTCTCCACAATTTAAAATCTCAAGTAATGAGACTCGTGGACACTTAGCCTAATAAACCAATTAAGGTCTAAATGGTTAAGGATACTAGCTAGAATAAACTTGGATAAGTCTATTCGGGTTGAGTCAAAATAAACGCAACGGGCCTAATATGTCAAAGACTTCTAAACTAGCTACACCACTTTATTAATATTTTTGACTTTATTGCGGGATATATACATATGAAAGCAAAGATAAAAATTTAAAAATTACAAAAAAATGGCCAAAGTTAATAAAAAATTTGAAAAATGTTGAAAAAGATGATTTTCCGGTTAAATGAAGGCATTTTCATGGAAAAGTCCACTTAAAACATCGATAGAAGTCCCCCCTACACTTAAGATAAACACTGTCCTCAATGTTTAAGGATGTGGGAAAAGTCTCCCCTACACTTAGGACATTGTGCACGTTGTTTAACTCAAGTTAAGGAAGAGACGACTAAAGTGATAAATTTCAAATGTGAGTATGAAGAAAATTGAATCACGATAGTTGAGAGATAGAACCGGATTTCGGATAACACGGGAGCACGGTTCTTCAGAGGTTCCAAGAGTGCACTTATCCCTGTAATCACATCACCACACAAAAAGAAACACCTATACAGGTCCCCCTACACTTAGGAGGTTAAAACAGAAAAGGATAGATACTCGGGTTGCCTCCCGAGGAGCGCTTGTTTTTGATAACCGAGTCACGAGCCTGACTCGACCCAAAATTAGTTCATGGGGAACGTGGTGAGGGATGGAATCATCTCATGAGAGATGTCCTCACCAAAGTACAGCTTCAGACGCTGGCCATTCACCTTGAAATTTGGCCCATTTGGCTGAGAAAGCTCAATGGTCCCATATGGAAAGACTTTGGCGACGGTGAATGGACCAGACCAGCGGCTCTTCAACTTGCCAGAGAAGATCTTCAACCGAGAGTTAAAAAGTAGGACTTGATCACCAGCGTGGAACTCTCGGTTCTTGATTTTTGCGTCATGAAGGATCTTCGTCTTCTCTTTGTAGATCAGCGAGTTCTCATAAGCTTCATTCCTCAGTTCGTTGAGTTTGTTGAGTTGACGCTTGCGATGATCACCGGCTTTGTTGATGTCGAAGTTAGCCCACTTCAAGGCCCAGTGCGCCTTATGCTCCAGCTCAATGGGAAGGTGGCATGCTTTCCCGTACACAAGACGATAAGGTGTACAACCGATCGGGGTCTTATAAGCAGTACGGAAAGCCCACAGAGCATCATCTAACTTAGCGGCCCACGCGGCACGATGCTCTCCCACAGTACGCTCCAAAATTCGCTTCAATCCACGATTGGATATCTCGGCCTGCCCATTGTTTTGGGGATGATAGGCGGTGGAAAGACGGTGATTGACACCATACTTTGCCATGACTCTTGCAAATTGATCGTTGCAAAAATGAGTCCCGCGGTCACTGATAATAGCACGAGGAACGCCGAATCGAGCGAACAGCGATTTCAAAAAGTTACAAACCACCCTTGCATCATTAGTAGGTAAAGCTTTGGCTTCAACCCACTTTGAAACGTAGTCAACGGCAACAAGGATGTATTTGTTTCCTTTAGAAGCAGGGAATGGCCCCATATAGTCGATACCCCAAACATCAAAGATTTCACATTCTTGTATGAAATTTTGAGGCATCTCATCCTTATGAGTGATCTTGCCTTGTTTTTGGCAAGCATCACAGCGTTTAACCATCTCGTGAGCATCACGATAGATAGTGGGCCAATAAAATCCCGAGTCAAACACTTTTTTGGCGGTGTAGTTGGGACCAAAGTGACCACCGGTGGGTCCTTTGTGGCAAGCGTCAAGGATTTCTAAAGCTGCCGGTCCATCAACACATCAACGAATAATCAAGTAGGCACATTGTTTGAAAAGATACGGGTCATCCCAAAAGTAAGTCTTAATGTCGTTAAAGAACTTCTTCTTTTTCTGGGATGTTAACCCGTCAACGAGAATTCCACCCGCCAAGTAGTTTGCAATGTTCGCAAACCACGGGGTTTCATCAGCAGTCGAGTTGATAGACATTAAGGTCTCCAAGGGAAAAGAATCATTGATTTCTTTGGTCGGATGATCCCCCTGGTAAGGATCCTCAAGTCTACTGAGATGATCCGCGGGTAGGTTTTCAGCTCCTTTTTTATCGCAAATTTCGATTTGAAATTCTTGGAGTAGCAAAACCCAGCGAAGAAGTCTTGGTTTGGAATCTTGCTTTGTCAACAAGTACTTCAGCGCGGAATGATCGGTGTAAACGATTGTGGTGGAAAGGACAAGATAGGGGCGAAACTTTTCAAAAGCATAGACAACAGCTAAAAGCTCTTTTTCAGTTGTCGTATAATGCAATTTTGCCCCCTTCATTGTCTTGCTAGCGTAATGGATTGGTTGGAAGTGTTTATTCACTCTTTGGCCAAAAACCGCTCTAATAGCAAAATCACTAGCATCGCACATCAACTCAAAGGGAAGCTCCCAATTAGGGGTAACCAAGACGCGTGCCTTAGTTAGCTTATCCTTAAGCGAGTTGAAGGCTTCAAGACACTCTTTGGAAAAGATAAAAGGAGTATCTTTTTCCAAGAGGTGGGTCATCGGGCGAGCGATTTGAGAAAAATCTTTGATGAATCGATGGTAGAAGCCCGCATGACCCAGAAAACTTCTCACACCCTTCACGGTTGAAGGTGGAGGCAACTTGGCGATAACATCGACTTTAGCACGGTCTACTTCAAGACCGGATTTGGAAATCTTGTGTCCTAGCACGATGCCTTCTTTTACCATAAAATGGCATTTTTCCCAATTTAGAACAAGGCGAGTGTCTTCGCACCGCTTAAGCATACGTTCCAAATTGGCAAGGCAAGAAGAGAAGGAATCCCCGAAGACCGATAAATCATCCATGAAGACTTCCATGGTTTGTTCAACCATGTCATGGAAGATAGCTAACATGCACCTTTAGAAAGTCCCGGGGGCATTGCATAAGCCAAAAGGCATTCTTTTGTACGCAAATGTGCCATAGGGACAAGTGAATGTTGTCTTCTTTTGATCTTGGGGATCGATGGGTATTTGAAAATAACCTGAGAAACCATCAAGAAAGCAGTAATATTCATTACCCGCTAAACGTTCAAGCATTTGGTCCATAAAAGGTAGAGGGAAATGATCCTTTCTCATGGCATCATTGAGTTTGCGGTAGTCTATACAAACACTCCACCCAGTAACGAGATGAGTGGAAATCAACTCGTTGTGTTCAATGGGAACAACGGTTATTCCGCCCTTCTTGGGCACACAATGGATTGGACTAACCCATGGTGAATCCGAAATAGGGTAAATCATACCCGCATCAAGAAGTTTGATAACCTCTGTTTTGATGACTTCATGTATTTTTGGATTCACCCTTCGTTAGCTTTGAATTGTGGGCTTAAAGTCGTCCTCCATGAGAATTTTGTGTGTGCAGAAGTGAGGATCAATTCCACGAATATCAGAGATTTTCCAAGCAATAGCCTTCTTGTGATCTTTAAGCACGGCGATGAGGCGAGATTTTTCTTCTTCCTTCAAGTCCTTCGCGATAATGACATGCGACTTCTTCTCTTCTTCAAGAAATACGTACTCGAGATGAGGCGGCAACTCCTTAAGTTGTAAATCCGGAGGATTTTCGACGGGAGGCATATTCAAAGTCGGAGTATCGATAGCAATGACCGTGGGAGATGGAGGAGAAGGATTGTCTTTGTTGAGAATATTGTCAAAGAAATTCATGTCTTCATCCCCATTGGTGGGAGAATCATCATTAGCTAAATTCACATCTCCCATGGTGTCTTCAAGATTGTTCCAAAACAAATCACTTTCTCCAAATAGAGACAGTGATGAATCAATAGAGGCAATGGTTTCAACATTGGGAAGAGAGGTAGGAATACTTTTGCAAGCATTTTGGAAGTGTTCTTCACAAGCCTCATCAAGAACGTCAATACAATTAACACTCTCGTTGGAATAAGGTTGTTTGGACAACTTTTCCATGTTGAAGACGATTTTATCGTCTCCCACTCTCATGATAAGCTCACCGGCTTCAACATCGATAAGAGTGCGACCGGTCCTCAGGAATGGACGACCCACAATCAGTGGTACATGAGGGTCCATCTCGTAGTCGACGACGAAGAAATCAGCAGGAAAAGTGAATTTGTCGACTCCTACGAAGACGTCTTCGGCTATCCCTACTGGATAAGCAACCGTACGGTTAGCTAATTCCAAAGTCATTTTGGTGGGGACTAGCTCCAGGAGAGATAATTGCTTCCAAACGCTTAGAGGCATGAGATTAATACTGGCACCTAGATCGGCTAGGGCCATGCAATTCTCTACTCCTGGGAAATTGCAAGGAATTAAGAAACGACCCGGATCACCAAGCTTGGTTGGCAATTTCCTTAAGAGCACTGCAGAGCAATTCTCATTAAGTTGGGTGTTGGCAATATCGAGGAGCTTTTCCTTGTCGCTCAGAAGATCTTTTAACATTTTTGCGTACTTAGGCATGTGAGCAAGAGCCTCAGCGAAGGAGATATTGAAATTCAATTGTTTAAACATTTTAAGAAAGTTAGAAACCTGAATATCGTCCTTGCTTTTGAGCTTCTCTTTCCTCAACCTAGATGGATAAGGTATATTGGAAGAAGAGGAAGGCTTTGGGAGAATAGGATCACTCACATCCTTGGGTGGAGGAGGGGTAGAAGGAAGAGAAGGAGAAGGATGAGGAATAGGAGCAGGTGACTCGTTCTCCTTAGTCACAATCACCAGTGGAGGTATAGGAAGCTCGGGTTCCTTGGTACCTTTGCCACTTCGAGTGGTGATTGCTTTCATCTCCCCTCTTGGATTCGCAACGGTGTTACTCGGAAGAGTACCCGAAGAAGAGGATTGATTACCTTGGAAGAAACTAGCCATCATGTTCTTCAAGTCATTTGTTTGGCTATCCAACGTGTTTCTCATGTCAGCTCTCAGATCGTTTCCTTGTTTGACCAAGTCTGCTTTCAAGTTGCGCACTTCCTGTTGGAGATTTTCCACGATCACATCATTGGTCCTCATGTAGGTTGCAACCTCTTGGTGTAATGCAGTGGGTTGGTTTAGAGGAGCATTGTATGCGGGTGTTTGATAAGCAGGTTGTTGGTAAACTTGGTTGTTACGTTGAGGTGGTTGTTGCTGCTTGTGAGGAGGGATGTATAGTGTACGAGTTTGTTGTTGTTGTTGAGGAGGGCGGTTGAGGTTTTGTTGTTGGTTTGGGTTGTTTGGAAAACCGGGTGGTGAGAGGTAGTTGTTGGAGCGGTAGCTAAGCAAATTACGGTCACCTTGAGGTCTAGCTTGATAAGCAGGTTCAGGATAGGTGCCATATGATGCATTCACATTCTCAGCAGGGTAGTCTTGGGTGGCGGTACAAGTGGTGTAAGAGTGAGGACCACCGCATATCTCACAAGGTTGGCTGACAGCGTTAACTTGAGCGTTTTTAGCGTTGTTGCTATTGTTGTTGCTGACGGTGTGGGTAACAAGCGATTCAAGAAGCACAATGATTTTGTCCAATCGCTTGTCACTGTCACTAGTGCTAGCACTAGCGACATTGGTCCGAACACTCTTGGTTTGCAAACGAGATTTATTCTCAATGATATCCCAAGCAGCATTGGAAGTCTTCACCAATAGATTACCCCCCGAGGCACTGTTTAGTGAATCTTGGTCACTCATGCTTAAACCATTGTAAAAAGTATTAATTTGATGTACTTTGGTAAAACCATGTTGTGGCCATTTTCTTAAAAGATCTTTGAAACGATCCCAAGATTCACTGAACGACTCATCGTACTTTTGTTCAAAATTTATGATTTCATTCCGCAAAGCGGTAGTACGAGAGGGTGGGAAAAAGTAATTGATAAACTTTGTTTCCAAATCCGTCCACGAGAGAATACTCTGTGGCGGTTCCTTAGCAAGCCAATGCCGGGCTTGTCCCTCTAAAGAAAAGGGAAACAGTTGTAACCTGATAACCTCTTGTGGAACACCATTGAACTTGACCGTGTTAGTGAGTTGCAAGAATCTCTTTATGTGGTCGTGTGGATCATCAATGGTACGTCCCAAGAATGGTTGAGCGGAGACCATCTGGATAAAGCCTGATTTTAGCTCAAAGTTGTTGGCGGCAATTGGAGGTATGACAATTGGATCAGTGTTGCCGTCTACATGAGCTTGCAGCAGTTCAATCATCGGGCGATTATCCGGAAGAGGCTCATTGTTGTTGTTATTATTCATGTTGTTGAAATGCGGGTTGTTGTTGTTATTATTATTGTTTGGAGGTGGTATGTTGTTGTTGTTTTGTACACCGGCCATGTCTAGGTTATCGAGAGGCTCGGGCTCTTGATAAGACGTGGATCGAGTGCGCATACACCTGCAAAAGAACTAACAAAAGAAAAACAAAGCAAAATATTTTTGGTTTTTTTTTATTTTTTTTATATGTTTTTTACTTTTTAGGATTTTTTTGAAAATTTTATATTTTTTTTAGTGTTTTCGAAAG
Organism: Glebionis coronaria; assembly: GCA_025667525.1. Taxonomy (NCBI): domain Eukaryota; kingdom Viridiplantae; phylum Streptophyta; class Magnoliopsida; order Asterales; family Asteraceae; genus Glebionis; species Glebionis coronaria. The sequence goes on from CM046879.1 coordinate 231,545,581, forward strand.
TTTTTATGAAAAAGTAACGTTCACGGGGAACGGATCCCAAAATCCAAGTTCTCACAAAAAAATTTTGATCTTAACGAGAAGAGCCGGCAGCGGCGCCATTTAATACATTGTTTTTTAATGGGTTCGAATTATCTCTCTCGGAATCCTCTCGAATTGATCTCGGCTCTAAGTGGAATGACTTGTTCTTGGTTAATAAAAAGGTTTTGGTTTGTTTATCTATTTTAATCTAATAACAAGTAATTAAGTGTTGAAGAGTAGAATTAAAGCTTTAAAAGTTTAAACTAAAAAGACAAGTTAAAAGTAAATGCTTGAAAACTTAAAGATTATATTAGAGAAATAAGTTGACATTCAATAAAAACTAACACTAGGAAAACTTTGTAAAAATATGAGCTTATTTGAAAAATACTAAAAGAAAGTAAGATCGGAGTATCACAAATTAGGGTGATCGGAATAACCCAAAAAGAGGTGTAATCGGAATGTATTCCGATCTACTGATCGGAATATTGGGAAAGGTGGGGCAATCGGAATACTTGAAAAGCTTGTACAATCGGAATACTAAAAACAACTCAAATCGGAATACTTGAAACAATGCTGATCGGAATACTCTAAACAAGCTACAATCAGAATAATCTGAACTTGCTTAATCGGAATATGGTTAAACAATACACCGTCGGAATAAATGAAAATACCACCAATCGGAAAAAACTAAACCCTTTTCCGATCGGTCGATCGGAATAAAGGGGTGGGCTCTGGTCGGAATACCAGGTCGGAAAAGGGAGTTACCCTTTCCGAAAACTATGCCAAACCGAAACTTAAGCAAGGGAAATAAGCTTATGGAATAAGCTAACTCCCAAAACTAGCTCGAATTCAATAATAAGCTGATCAAATAAGCACTAAGAACACTTTATCTAAGCTTCAAATAATCAAACTTATAAATCAAATGATAAAAAGATGAACTTTTTATAAAAACTTTAAAAAGTAAATAAGCTAAATCAACAAATAAGCCAATAAGAACAAGGATCTTAAAGCTTATTAGTGTATAAACTTAAGGAAACATAAAAAGAAATCAACTTTTTAAGCACAAATCATTGATGAACAACACGGATCACACTAGATTTGTACCAAAATCAATCAAAGTAATAGAAAGGAAGGATGAGATTAAAGATTAAAAGCTTGAAAACTAGACTTGATTAATGAAAGATAATACAAAAGTTTGAATTTTAAAGAGAAAAAGATGAAATCTAGTGAGAGAAAGTTTAGAACTTTCTCTCTCTAAAACTAGAGAAAATCCAAAAACTAAAAACTAACTAAGTATGTGAAATTTGTGAAGTAAGGGCCTTTATATAGGCGTGTGTATGGGCTTGCAAATGGGCTTGGTTTTGGGCTTCTTTTCTTCTTCCTTCTTTAGTCTTCTCGTCTCTTTTAATTAAACGTTTCCGACTTTGGATTTTTAGAAGTGTCGGTGAATAATTCCAACTCGTCTTATAATCTTTTATTTAATAGAATCGAGTTCTTCGACATATATGAATCTTCCATCTTTGGCTCTATTCTTCGATAAATCTTCAAATAGGCACAATGACTTCAAATCCTTTGCATCTCTTGGACAATAGACTTCGTCTTGAGTCTTTTTCCTTGATAAAGCCCGTGCAATCCCATGTTTTCTTCATTATTCATCCGGTTGACTCTGAAAACACAATAAACACAAAAACCACGCATAATTCTGAACAAATGATATTAAATACGTGTTTTGGTCTCGTTTTAGCCAGAATTAAGTGGTAAAAGGATGGGTGTTTTCACACCTATCAATCCCCACTAAGGGCATTCCGACCATTCTCTCAGGGCCACCTACTTAATCGTGTAGGCGTGACCAAGTCTTTCATATGTCTACCTCAACACTCCCAATTAATACGAACCCAAAACTACATCCTGAATCCACTAGATACGATCAACGAATCAAACCCACGGATAACTAACGACATTTCACGTGCACGAGTTAAAACAGACCAAAACCACGAAAACTCAAAAGGAAAACTCAAATATGTACCAATTCAAATGACTCATGACAACGAAAAATGATCCAAGAAACACTTAATGGCAACCAAAACATCTTATGCCCCGCGACATATTATTTAAACCGTTCACAAGATCGACTTTTCCAAAAGAATATTTTTTTTTCTTTCCTCACCATATCTATGTGACTCAAACAATCTACAAACAACCTTCTAGACGATATCAAAACTCAACTCAAAGACTAGGTATCCCGTGCATCACAAATCATAAAAAAACTACTATTCAAAACTCAACCTTGAACCCGTCACTTGTACCAAAATTTAGATCAAGCTACTGACACCCCATGACTATACATACAAAATATTTGAAAAGTACATTTCGAGTACATAATTTTAGGCTTTTGGATCACCCAAAAAGCTTTAAAAATGAACAAGTTATGACCAAAACAGTTTTATACTAGTTGTTTTTAAAAAAACTAAAGAATCCTCTTAGTAATTAACGTAATCCTTTTTAAATGAAAAGAAATAAATGTATGTGAAATTTGCATGAACTTTGTTTAGTCTTGCATAAATAATTATAAATGACGTATATTGATTAAGCTCACTTATATAAACTATTTAAGTAGAAGGAACTTTTATTTCGCTTTATTTTAAAGAAAGTTTTTTCGAATTTGAAATAAATAAGTGTTGATTAAAAAAAATCTTATGTTACATCTTGTTTAAAACACGACTCCAACACCTTACCCTTATTTTACCGAATACAACCAACTATCTAACTCTATAGTAGATTTCCAAGTCCCTTTTTTTTCAATATATACCGACCAAAAGAAATGTAAGACCCAACACAAAAGATTTCATTATCTCAAAAGAAATCCCAAGTTATTTCAATAGACTTAAAACCAAGAACACCATTTTAAAACGTACACGTGAAATACGAAACTCAAAGAATACGCTACAACGGAGGTTTAATATAAAAAAAAGCGAGCTAGCCACCCTCCTAAGGATACAATCGATAATTTTAGGGGATCATACATATATAGGCATATCGGGATACATATACTTAAATCCGTCTAACATCTACTATACAAGCATGTACTAACCCTCTTTCATGCAATCATACTTAGGAATCCATTGAAGTTGTGGTACTTGTATAACTATGTTGGCCACCATACTTATACAATTACCCTTCCCCAATGCACTCCTTCCTATGATGACACTTATAAGAATTAATACAACACATAACACATATATCCATCTACTCACATAAGCTCATAACCACATAACTAAAAAAAAGTCCAAAACTCCATCCATTAAAATAACATAGTCAAACTCTTGAAATACATAAATCCATAGTCTAGCTAAAACAGCATAGACTAAATCCAAAACAAAAACATAATCAGTTATAAGTCATGTCGCCCATAAGAGTGGAAACAGCTTAAAATCCTTCATATCCACCTACTCCTAATAACTCGAACCACCACATGATTCTTAGGGAACATGACTTAAACATCAAAAGAAAAATACTATACCTTAGGTACATAAAATAACCTAACAAAAGATAGAAACTACCATGTACCAAATTATGTACTATAATGTATAATTTAAGCAAAATACGACAATGACTAGCGTGGATGATTATGGTTCAACCAACACTAGTCACACCCCGAAAAGAAAATAACATGTGGCTAAGTATGAACTACTATGGTTCAACCCATACTAGTCAAAACTTAAAAAACATCGCAAGTAAAAACCAATAACATCCAGAAAACTTTAATTAATATAAAATGCACACATACTCCTATGACGCCTATATGTAGGGACCCTTAAGCTATAGACTAGGTTACTAGACTAGGCAACCTAATTCTCTATAACCATTGTCTCTGATATCATTCTGTCACACCCCACCATGGCGGAATATGGGACGCGACGCATGGATATCATCACAACAATAGCGTGTCCATAGAGAGAACTATATGAATTAGAAATGTCATAAAAGGTGACACAAATGTCATGACAATATCTCATCAATGCAGGAGTCTAGGTAAGTAGGTAACAGTCCTACCTCTTACCCAAGACAAACAAATAACACAAACAAATCAACATATAGGCTCATAGTATCACTTATTGAAACAAACAAAAAAATAAACTAAGAAGGAACGGGGATCTCCTTCTAAATGAATTCCTACGCGAATCCAATCCTAGCCACATATGTTCTCACGCTAACCACTTTATCACCTGAAAGAGACACTAAAACACGTCAACATAATGCTGGTGAGAGTCATAGGTTTAGACTCCAACCAAAAATAGATTATAAGCTGTGAACAACCATAAACCACTAAGCATATGGACAATGTGCTACAAGTATGCATTAACAACTAACATTCAAGATCAATCATTCCAAACCAAATCCAAGGCTCCCAGCATTACCAAATACCATGGTAGCATAGGCGCCCATACACCTATGTACCAATCCCAAGGCCCCGCCTTGTCATTATCCATTGGTCCCATAGATGCTCACACATCTATGTACCTCCCCAAGGCCACGCCTTGTCAACATCCCCTTGGTACCAAGTCAAACCACAATAACTGAGACGGTACGTGTCCCCCGATCCAAATCATAAACACAATCAAGAATCACATAGCAGTTAATCACATAAGTGTACACACAAGTCCATCACAAACCATAAAAACATTCACATCATTCTTTAAAAAACCATACAGTGTCTCTTCCATCCCATCTGGAAATCAAATTATAAAAAGACATGGGCCTATGAAACTAACCTGATTGAGCTTCTCCAAAAATCCGCGCACTAGCAAAAAGCTAACAAACAAAAGCACACAATCAAAACATGAACCAAACACTAAGATGGCTCATCAACCCATGATGGACATCTAACCTTCTCCCATATATATACCTCATTTATATTCTCTAAGCATCTCATTACACCCCTCCATAAAGCCCTTAACTTAGTTTACTTCATAACCCGTCTCGTTAACATTTTACCCAAAACAGTCCCAGTTTTTAGGTCTCTAAAATATAAGCCAAACGCCCACCTAACCATACCCATGACCTCTGTAAAGGAAATCCTATGCCCTTACATATGTCAAATAACTCTTCCCTTTTGCCCCAACCTTAAAGCTACTGTTAAGGCCCCGATATATATATATATATATATATATATATATATATATATATATATATATATATATATATATATATATATATATATATATATATATATATATATATATATATATATATATATATATATATATATATATATATATATATATATATATATATATATATATATATATATATATATATATATATATATATATATATATATATATATATATATATATATATCTATACTCCCTTATAAAGCATACATATCCCCAACCAAAATCCAACCCTCCATTTTTAAGATTCAGACTTTCAAACCTACATCCAAACCTAAATTTACACACACCAAACCAACTTCCACCCCTAAAACTATTTCTAAACCAAAAAACAAATACTACCATACAAACAAATACCCCACAAAAAACACACACTTTACATAACTACTTCTCTCCACAAAAAAAATACGCACACAAAAACCCACTCTCATCCACAAAAAATCTACACCCACAAAATCAATACACACACACTTTACATAACTACTTCTCTCAACAAAATACGTACATACAAAAAAACCACTCATCAAAAAAGAAAAAGAAGAAGAACCACTCTTCACACCTATACTACCACCGCCGTCGGTCACCACTGCCCCAACCACGGCCGCCCGTCACCACCCGTCCAACCGCTCGCCACCGTCGTCCTCACAACCCCGGTCGCCTGAAACATGAGTTATGTTTGAGTTATTGTCAGAGATCTTTTATAGATACATAGTTGTTATATCTAGATCTATTGGTTTTATATATAGACCTATAGTTTTTATGTATAGATCTAAATTTTAACAGGTTTTTTTTTGCATTTTTTACCAGCCACCGGAAAAAAGCTTGTTGACCCTACTGAGTTGCCTAAAAGAAAGCTCGCTGACCCGACATGATTTGCTGGAGAAAAGCCGACGTTGACCCGCGGACTTGCAGGAAAGATCGCTGCCACCACCCTGAGTTGCTGCTGCTACCGCCGAACATTGTTGCCTCAACATGTATGGTTCACTTTTTTAGTTTCTGAATATTTGTTATAAATATATTATGTAAATTTTGTTATCACATTAATATTTGTTTTAAAGTTAAATGTGTAAAGTTTTTTTTTGAACAAATGTGTAAAGTTAAATGTGTAAAGTTAAATGTGTAAAGTTTGTTATTATGTTTATGACATAAAATATATAAAGTTTATTTTATAAAAATTGAAATAAATTTTATTGCGTAAACATTGTTGTTAAGATTTATGACGTATAAAGGTTGTTATATAATTTATTGTGTTACTTATTGTAAAGTTTAATTATCTAGACACACGTGGGACAAATCAAGCATAGTTATATACGGACAAACTTCATTTGATTTTTTACACCTCTTTCTCGATGTTTACATTTTCTTTGTGTCTTTAAAAGTGTAACTCTAATATTTGGTCATGTTGATCTTTTATTTCATTATCAGTTTGTTTGTGATAAATCAATAATGAATTAGATAATCGATCCATGTCAGAATTGATGGATTTTGTTTTGATCATAGTAAAAAGTTTTTAACTATCAGTTTTTTTATCAAGACAACAATTTCGAAACATAGATTAATCTCACAAATTTTGATATTGTTGGATTAAAGCCAAACTTTTTTGGTCAAAGCCCGTAAATTGAACATTCGGTAAATATATACGGACAAATTTGTAAAAGTAACAATTGGCTTGTAAAAAGTTGAGTTCAGGTAAACTTTTTCAAGCTATGGACTAAATAAAACTCATGTTTAATATATTTTACATCTATTTTTATACTTTGTTAGTGTTTCGTCAACATTAATATATATTAACAATAAAATTTTGTGTTTACAATGCTCATTTTTGAACTTCACGTTTGCAAAAGTTCTGAAATTTTGTATTTATTCATTTTTTGAAATTAAGTCTAAAACGTTAAAGAAAGTTAAAATCTGAATGTTTTAAAAAAAGTTTGAATTTTAAAGTTGAAATTCGAATTTGTATATTTGGGAAAATTTGAAGTTTTGAAATGTTTTGAAATTCGAAATAGTTTAACGTTACATACATTCTTAATTTTAGAAGTAAAAATATAAATTATCTTGAAACGTAACTACATAGTACAGAAAGAATATATTTAATATAATAAAACGGGATAAACCCCATTTTAATAAAAAAATTCGACGTACTGTATATGAGTAATCCGATGCAGGCTTTGTCAAGTCACTGTTCATTTCTCTTTCAAAACTCAAAAGTTAAAGTCACTCTTTTCAAAAAATTTCAATTTCCAATTCTCTTTCAAAAGTTAGTCAACTTGTATTCTTTTTCAAAAGTTGATATCAATTTTCGATAGTAACAGGCTTTATCCTTTTGTAGGTGTAGTTATTAATTTTTTGATGTAGCTTTAAAAACATTTTTTTCATTAGCATAATTTTTTTATTCTTTTAAATGTGTATTTCAAATCATTATGTTGATAGCCACTAACCAAAACCATCATCATACTATTTTGAAATATAAAACTTCAATAAAATTACAAACGCTAAAAAGCTATATATGTAAACATGGTTTGAGTTTCAAAAAAAATAAAACTTACGTAATCAATTAACGTTTTAATTTAAGATACGAATTTATGTTTTGAAATTTGAACTTTTTTGAAAATTGAAGTATCTTGAAAATGTTTTTGAACCTAATCCGTTTAAATATTTCGAAAATATGACTTATTTTAAAACTGTTCATAAAAAATTTTAAAAATATTTTTTTTTAAAATAAAAATATTCGAATTTAATATGGTTTATCAACGTAATAAATATTATTATATGCACATTCAATATATTTAAAATATAATATAAACATGATAAATATAAAAATATTATATCCAAATTCAATATATTGAAAATATGATAAAATCATAATAATTTATAAGGGTGCGTTTAGTTAGAAAACATTTTTCATCGTTTTCTATTTTCTATTTTGTAAAAAAAGAAAAGGGATTTCTTTTTTCATAAAACACTTAAAAATTTAGAAAACGCGTTTAGTTTGAGGAATTTGTGTTTTCCATTTTCCAAAAATATAAAAGAAACAAAAGGGGAAATGAATTTTTTGTGTCTAAAGGAAAACTTAGAAAACAAAAAAAAAAATAAGTTTTTTTGTTTTGTCTGCAAAAGGGAAAAACATGGATTTTGTATTTTCTAGAAAATATTTGTGGAAAACGATGATTTGAACGCGTTTTCTATTATCCTTATTTTCTAAAAAACATTTTGTAGAAAATAGGGTGTTTTCCATCAAACTAAATATTTGTATATTAATTTCCAACTTTAATGGCGGCAATTGTTCCTTCCAATCTAATAGCCCAATATATATGAAAAGAAATCTAGATGGACATTGCTACAACATTTTTGCACAAGGTTTTGAAACGAATGTTATCGATGCTGAAATAGCCGTGGGTTGTTAACATGCAGGAAAATGAGTGTTTTTGCCAAGAATTCTTCTTTGTCCGTCAGAAGAAGACATGTTCTCATTCGAAGAGAAAATAGTCTCCCGTTCGACTAAGCTTTGCTATAACAATCAATAACGCTCAAGACCAGACAATTCTAAATGTGCATGTTTATTTACGTGAATCTGTATTCTCTCATGGTCAACTTTACGTTGCGTTGTCGAAGGGGTTATCACGCAGAAATATCTCATGGTCAACTTTACGTTGCGTTATCGAAGGGGATATCATGCAGAAATACAAAGGGTATTAGTGAAGCTTGACAAAAAAATTCAATCAAGATGGAGCTTACACCTCTAATATGGTTTATCAAAAAGTTTTACGTGATGAATTTTACTCATTATAAATTCTGTTATAAATTTTTAGTGTATTTTTTAACACTTGACGTTTTCGATATGAGACAATTTGTAATTTAAATGTATGGAAGTTGTTGATGAATTTTTTTATAACCTTTTGGTTAATTTGGTTAATGAATGTTTATTTTATATAATTATCAAACAATGCAACCATGCTATTAGAAAAACCAGTGTAACTTGAAACGAGGCTATTTGAAAAACAATGCAGCTATGCTATTAAAACTTATTGCAACTTAAAACAACGCTATGTGGAAAAGGGAACCATTCTATTAGAAAAACATTAGAACTTACAACAAACATACTTTCGGGAAATCTTTATCCATCAAGTGGGTTATTTAATGACACAAAGAATAAAATAATGCTATTAGAAAAACAATGCAACCATAGTCATTAAAAAACATTGCAACTTAAAATAATAATATTAGAAAGTAGTTTTTCGCAAAAAAAATTATTCGTCATCAAAATTTCGTCGAAAGTAGAAACAGCTGCCGGTAGGCGCGGGTACTCGGCTAGTATTTATATATATATATATATATATATATATATATATATATATATATATATATATACTTCTGCCTATCCGCATATTACCGATTTTGAACATACAAAAAGTTTGTTATGATTAGGGGGTCTTACCCTAACCCATTTGCTTAGCCACCCTTCAGGTCTCTTATTTAATATATAAACCAACTACCATGCTCATTAGAGGGCTCAAGTGTACTCCTAAGTACCCCAATCACCTTAAAACATTAAATTAAACCCGACTGATTTCAAAACTGTTTTGACCTCCGACTGTTTAACCTGTATTTGACCCACCTCCCGACCTCCAATTTAGTTCTCGTTTCTTGCATTTGAAATCCACTTCAAATACCTATTTAGGGATGCTTGGATCGTAAAATAAGGGTTTGTAAAACTCTAGATATGATCAAAACAAGTGACATAAAATTTTGCCCAGTTTTTAAAAAACGAATTTAACACAATTAGCTTAATTAATTACCATCACCATGTATAATTATTATCTCTAATTAATCTAATCATGTTTATACCATTATAATACAGAATTCATAATTAACTTAACCCTAGATCCATCATGTATTGATTCTAAGAGAATTAAAAACAATTTAATTAAAAAGTGTATTGAAGATTTTACCTTAGAATTTTTGAAAGAAGAAAAATTAATGAAGAACCCTAAATAGACTCCATTGATTTCGACTTAAGCTTGATCTCCATGGGATTATGATATGTTTTTAGTTAATAAAAAGTCTTTATATAATTTCCTAACAAGTCCTTGGCCCATTACAAAAGCCCGGTTCCCTTTTTTTTCCTTTTTTTCCCTTTTCTTTCTTTTTAATCGGCCTAAACCGACTTTAACATATATATATATATATATATATATATATATATATATATATATATATATATATATATATATATATATATATATATATATATATATATATATATATATTTTCTTTTTATTACTTATTATTATGTTATTAATAATACCTTAATTTACCTTAATTTATTTCAGCTCCTAAAGCCTCCGAAACCTTAAAACCGTAAAACTAGTCAATTTTACGCATATACCGAAAAAACGTAAAATATACAGTTTAAAAAAAACTTAAATTTTGAAATAAAATTTATAACTAAGTCTTAAATGACTTAAAACCATCCCGAAAAATACTCACATGACTAAACACCTTACCCGAGACCTCTAAATGCTAAACCCCAAATCGTAAAAAAAATACGATTTACTATAATACTTATACGTATACGTAAAACACCAAACTAACACCATTTCATTTCATAGTCACTAATTTGTGACCTCATGAACATGAAATAACCGTTCCTCAATTTACTTATGAGTACTTTATACCCATAAACGATATCCACACCAACCTCGTTCACGCAAAATAACATGTAAACACGCAAATCACATAGTCACACATAAATTAACCTTAAAATAAGACCAAGTGACGAACCTCAAAACCACGGTTGTCACACTATCCCGAGATCATTTAAAAGTTGCTCGGTATTAATTAGAGTTCATAGCCATGGCATAACTTATTGAAGCGGGATGCAAAGATTGGCGAGTCCGAAAAGGCCCTAACAAGGCATGAGGGCTACATTTTGTTGCTAAAGATCCAAAAGTGATGTGAATAATCATTTATCAAAAATCAATATGAAGGATCAAGACACACGACGAAAAGCAAATACTCCCGTAAAGATCATGGAGAAGTCTATCCAAAAAGGCCCTAACAAGGTATGAGAATAAATAGATCCAAGTCCTAAAAGGAGGCGGATCGTTGTATATCAAAATCCCAAATAAAGATTGGAGAAAAATGAAGAAGTCGTGGTCCAAATATGAAGAATCTCTCAAAAAGTTCAAGTGAAGAAATTCCTATTATGAAGAGAAGACCATTATTTCATGAACGTCTCTCAAGATTTGAAGTATGAAGTCGCTGCCAAATATCGGTCCGAGAAAGGTCTCAAACCGTGAAGCGAGTTATGCCAAGATATGAACTTTATGAGGTCCCGAGAAGCAGTTTTAAAAGATTTTGTCCTTTAGCTAACTATTGATTAAATCGTCCCACTTTATTTTCATCCTAAATAACTATCAAAATAAGTCAACAATGCATCCTCGTGATCATTCGAGACAACAATAAATTACAAGAGATACACCTAGGAATAAGGGAGTCTAAGTGAATAATTGGGCCATATGAATTCGTGTTAGTTTGCTAACTTATAATAACAATGATCTCGTTTTTAAGCTTGGTATGGGGAACGTGAAACTGGAGGATGATAATCATTCATGACATTCCAAAACCCCAAGGTAAGTTTTTGATCTTTTTACTTGTTTTCTTCCGTTAAATATTTTGTCTCTTTAATAAAGGCCAATGTGGATTGATTGTGATGGAAAATGTAAAACTTGCTTTGTAATTAATGCATTGCATGAGGACATTGCAATGGTCAAGTGTAGGGGATTTAATAAATGTGAAAACACTTATCCTTTTACCACTTAATTATAATAATTGTAACACCCCCAAATTTTATACAATTCAATACAGCGGAAGACTCGTTGGTGTTACGGGATAACACATTACTCACATCATAGACAACGCTTAAAAATCGCGTCGTTTAATAATAAAGCATTTCCATTCATAAATATCAAATTTACATAGGTCCCAAGTCATTGTATTTCATACAGGTTTTACAAAGAATTTGAATGGAAATTATTATTTAAGTGCGGTCCATGAATTCTTGTTGTCTTCCCGAGAATTACCTTCAAGTACCTGAGACAAAACATGTTAAAAGAAAAGGTCAGCGATAACGCAGAGTGAATTCATAGAGTTTAATAAAACCATTAATATATCATCGATATATAATTATTACCGAAAATCATTTTGTACAAATCTTTGTAATAGGCCATAAATAAGCCAAAGTCATTTTATACAAATCCTTGTCAAAAATCATAATATAGGCTTTCGCCTTCAAAATCATTATACGAACCATTTTCGTTAAAAACATCATACAATACGTTTTATAACGTTGTATAGAGTTAAATAAAAAACGTTATATGAATATGGTTATGTATAACCAAAACACGAACATAATATCAATAATAAGACCTCGTATTGCTAGTCAGGCAATATATCGTAATTCAGTGCGTATAGCTGTATTTCGTTATTTGGATTATTATAAGCCGCATGACATTGTTACCTTACTACAACAAACAACGGGTAGCTAGCCCGAAACTCAATTTGCCCATCTAAGTTAGCGTGTCGTCACAATAATCACGCTTGTGTAAATCTTCTCATACATAAATTCGCTTACCAATCAATGTGGCATGACGGGGATCAACCGTCAAGGCGCGAACTGGGGTGATCGTCCCCAAATAGTACTATTATATGCATAAGCGTCTACCAAATCCCGGTAGTTCACAATTCATGCTAATGGGACTTTTAGTGACAACCCCTAGCTTTAATAATCCATTTTATCTCATCTATCGGGTCATTTAATCATTCATCAGGTCATACAATCATTCGGGTCCAAATTGTTGGGTCTACTAGATGTAGATCTTGCAGCCTGTCAGGACCGGTGTATGACTTCTGTAATCACAAGTCAATCCACAGAGAGACTCTATACACAATATGTTAGCCTTAAAATGTGAGAGCCATTTACGGAATTACATTTTATTCAGATAGGCAAAACAAGGAGGGACTACTATTGACATGTTGTCAAAGTAACCTCTTGCTTGGCCTATATATACCCCTCCATACTTCTATGGAGGGGTGAGGCTTTTCTTACTTGTGTATTTCCTTTTCTCTCTCTAAATACACACACTACATTTCAAGCTTTACTTTCTCTCTCTAAAATGTCTAAACACTTCTTTTATCCTCCCCGACCTCCGGATCACCTCTTGTTAGCTTGAATCTTATGTTTAACACAATATGAATGTAGAATACAAATATAATAAAGAAGAACAGAATAACTATAAAGACTTGATCCTTTCTAAGGATTTCTAATATTGATAACCACTAGAACTACGTTTGGTGAAGGTCTGTCTAACCCTTCTGCCTAAGGTTCCTTTTATACTACAAGGAAACCCTAATACAGCATTAAACAAAACGTGTAAAACTTATATGCATATCCTTTCCTAACATATCTCATGCATATCCTAACAGAATAATAAATAAATAATAAAGTTTGACTTCGACTAGGACCAGGAGCACGACTTGCTCCTACTACTACTAGGACCAGGAGGAACTACATACCTCCTAGTCTACCTATTACATTTAACTATTACAATAGTCCTAATAATCCTCCCCTAAACTTGAATTTGACCTGTTGAGTTCAAGTTTCTTGGAAAACGTGCAAATAAAGCCCGAGGATTGAATCAGCAAAACTAATAGCAGCATCAGAAAGATAAGAATCAGAGTAACCGCCGCAACATGAAACACTAGAAGCTTCTCCAAAGCTTGGAACAAATCAGCATCGTGTTGAATCTTTTCAGCAACATGAGCAGATTTGATGAGCCTTTACCAAGTAGCTGCTCGCTCTTGGGCTAGCCAGTCTTTCTGGTGGAATAAGCATCACCCTGGGAGACTAGAACCCAGCCCAACTCTTATAACGTGAATCAATGGTGAGTGGGAGTACCCTGATGATTTTAGGCAAACCATCACAGCCGTCAACGGATTTGATATGTCTTTACCAGAAGCCGTACCCCTCTAGACTCGCCAACTCTCAGCAATAAAGCATCGGTGAGTTGAAAACCCTATAGCTTTAAGCAAGCTATTACAGCTATCAACGGATTTGATAAGATCTTTACCAAGAGCCGTACCCCCTTGGATTAGCCACTTTTCAGTCCAGGACTATGGCAAGTGAAAACCATCCTGTTTTGGGTAACATGGCAACCATCAACGGATTTGAGAATCACACCAAGAGCCGTACCCTCAAGGTGAATCAACTTTTTCTTGTCGATTAGACATGGTAAGTTGAGAACCATTTGTTGTGAGGACCAAGTCCAACACCAAGTGAAACCAGTAACCAGCACAATCACAATTTAGTAACCAGAACCCATAGTGTGAAGCAGCAAATGGTATCATATTCACAAGTATAAAATCCAAGATGTGTTAAAAGTATAAGCAGATATTATATAAAAAGTATTTTTTTTAAATATTGTTAAATGTTTTTTTTAACTATAAAGAAATAAATTCACCAATCACTTTACATATTGGTGAAACGAATGATAATAAGAACAAATGAACAAAAAATACAAAAATAGAAACACTTACAACCCAAACGAATCACAAACCAGAAGCACCTTTCTTATCAGCCGTCAAACGCGCCTGAATACCTTCCACCAATGTCGTAGCCATAGAGGACTCATTTCCTGATGGAGCATTGGAAATTTCAAAATGACTAGCCAACATAGCTTCCATCGAAGAAATCGTCAAAGGATAATCCACGTCTGTCAGCATAAAAACCATATGACCAGATTCTAATTCCAACATATGCACACCACATCCCGCATATAATTTCCATCGCTGAATCACCCATTGCATTTGATCCTTCCATATACCCAAAACAGGAGCATGAGGAGGTGCATCCAACATCAGCTTAAGATCAGCCCATATACGCAGACCAGGCCAGGAAGACACAGCCATGGGATCAAAAGGCATGCCAGAATCCACGAATCCATATAAAGCCATAAGATCCATACGATCAGCCCAAGATAACACACCCTGCAAACCCGAAGCCAAACGCACAGACCCATCACTCAGAGTAATTCTATGGGATACCACACCAGGAAGAGTTGTGGAACGCTCAACCGTCCAACCAATAATATTTCCATTTCACAAAGGCAAATCAGAATCACTGTCAGAAGCGGCATCAATCAAATTCTCAGGATCACGCTTCTCATAAGGGACCGTCTTGCCACGTCGAACACGTCGATCTTGTTTCTGGCGAAGCGAACGTCTAGGTGTGGGATCACTAGGTGTGGGTTCAACCTTTACCTGTACCTCAGCAGCAGCATTGGGAGCAGGAGAAGTAGACTCATGAGTTTGCCTACCCAATGGATCAATAGAAGCTGCATCAGAAGTAGGAATTGGTTGAGTTCTAGGAACCGGTGGTGATGGGGATGCCATATCAGGTGTAGCAGTTGTGGTGGTTGTAGTAGCAAAGGTGGTGGTGGTAGCATGTGTGGTGGTGGTAGTAGGACCAGCAGAAGAACCCAAAGGAGCAACCAAAGGAGAAGTAGAGGTACCAACTGAAGTAGCAACAAAAACCGATGGACTAGCAGCAGAACCAGGAGTAGGAGCAGAGAAAGGACCAGTAGTAACAGCAGGCGAAGAAGAGGTCACCACACGAGGATGGTAGATAAACCGTTCCGGAATTGGTTGACTCTGACGCTTAACCATACGCTCATAAAGTGCCTTGAGCTCATCAAAAGATAAAGCCCGAACCCTATCCCACGTCCAAGGAGCATTAAAATGAGCAGCTGACTGATACTTCACATAACGCTGCATCTGCTTGCGCTCTTCAGTTCTTGATAAAGGTCTGTTCTTTCTTTTCTCACGAAGCTGTGCAGCAAGGGCCAACTGTTGCTTGCGCATCAACATCATGGCTCTCGGAATACAGTTATGCTCATCAACATCGTCACCCAAAAGATCTGTAAACTGAGCATAATCCCTGGTGAGAATAGTCAACACATGCATCCAATCACTATCACTCCAATGCATTGCATCGTGCTGAACTTGTTCACGCCTCCGCTTTCGAAGCTCCTCTTCTGCAACCCTATCAGCTTCATCAATCTCGGCTTGAATCCGTTGAGCAGCCTCCTCACCAAGCCTATCCTCTTCAAGCTGTCGGCGAGTACGTTTGCGAGATGGTGATGGAGCATCAGTCATTGGGGCCTTGCCCTTCGAATCATGGGAGGGACCAGCATTGGAACCAGCAGCAGGACCAGAATCACCATCCATAGGAGTAGGAATAGCAGCAGGAGAAGGAACACTGGAGGATGTCAGAGGAACCGACAAATCATCATACACTTTATCAGCAAAGGCAGCCTTTGCCAATAATGTCAACCCATCCTCAACACGCTCCGTACCCTCCTCATTAGAATCTGAATGGATCACATGCTTCTTTCGGCGTCTTTGCTGAGTTTCCAAAGCTTTGATGCGATCAGCCAGAGGAAGAACAAACTCCCTAGTGAGTTTCTGATGTTGGTTCAAATCAGCTTCCAATGAAATCATCCGCTCATGATACCTGCGCATAAGATCAAGTAAAGACATAAGTGTACTAGGCTCCTCCGCCTGCCCACCAAGAGAACTTGGGTCAGGGAAAGCGTCATTGGAGCCCGAAGCAACAGATGGGTCAACCTGCGGAGTACTAGCACCAAAAGGTTTATCAAAATAGTGTGGAGTAGGACTAGGAGGTGGAGTCTCCACAAATGGAGACTTGTGTGGTAATGAAGAAGGACCAGCCTTGGAAGGGGATGGTTTTTCAACCACCACCTCCTCAACCAGTTCCTCCTCAACTAGTTCCTCCTCAACCACATGAGAAGGACCACCAGTAGCAGCCTCCTCCTCCATAGGGTCATCATCAATCACAACAAACTCAGGAGCCTCCTCCTCCTCACCCATAGGACCCTGAGCCAGTCCCAACATGGCCTCAGTCAGGGGCCTCCACTCCCTGGTAAACCCATGGACCATATTGTAATACACTTTTGCAGTAAGCTTAGACGGCACATGTTCAGTCCTATCACGAGGAATGCAAACCAGTATTTGTTGTAAAAACCTAGGATACATAAGAAACTTCTTTCTAGAACCAGCATTAGATAGATTACTAACCATCCCCTCAAACAGATAATGAGAGAAATTAAAAACTCTACCCTAGGCTAAGCAAATAAGACCAGTAGCCAAAGGAGTAGGGAAAGCATCCCAACTCCCAGACTTGGGACTCATACAATGAATTAGAAAATGCACCAGAAGCTTCCATTGGGGGGAAAACCTATTTTTATGGAAGTTAAACTTCCCCCCATGATTGTATCCTATAGCAGCCATCCCCTCCAATACCTCCAAATTGGGGATGGACTCAACACCACCCTCATCTTGAAGATGAAGGGAAGATCGAATAGAAGCCTCAGTCACCACGTATGAACGTCCATCTATGGTAGCATAGAGTTCACGTGGACGACCAACCATATCCACAAGTCGAGCAGACGCCCAAAATTGACGAATAACACTATCATAAATAGTGGGACATACAGTAAACGCAAACCTTAGGTTGGAAGCTTCAATGAAATCCAGAATGTCAGCAAAATGATCACGATGTGGACCATCACCCAGATAAGCAACTCGGTTGTGAGCAGGTTGGTAAACTAGAGCAGCCATGGATCTTGAGTAATTGATGGAAGAAGGATCTTGGTTAGGGTTGAGAGAGTAGGATCGGTTTTGTGTGTGTGATGAATGGAATGATGGAGTCAAGGGGGTTAAGTTGACCATTAATAAGAAAAATAGTAACTGTTCATTGACCCCTATTAATGGGGGGTTGCCCTTTCAAATTAGACATAATTGCATAGTAACCACTTGCCTCTTTTAACATTATTCCCAACTCCCAATTGACCATAGTTAATTAAAAATATAAATACCAGGATTGGGAGCGTTGACCAAAAGTCAAAGCACACAATGGTCAGACCAGAAGCAAAATGTGGTCAACAAAGGTCAAAAGGAATGAACAGTGTCCCAGACCAGTACCTGAAGCCAATCACCACTTGACAAAGAAGGATTTTGAACCACCAGAAGCCAACCAATTATGACTAGAAGCTGACCAATGAGGATCAGAAGCCAGTCATGTAAGACCATATCCACCAGAAATGAGCAAAATCCTCCACCAGAAGTAACACACACCACCAGAACCAATATAATATGTTGTTAAAATCTAGCAATACGTTAGTCTGTCCTAAGAATATGTACACAAAGCCTCCCCTTAGGCTTAGCCTCCCCTCAATCCTAGACCTCAAGGATTGACCATCTCAATGTGAACCACCAAGTGGTTAAACCGAGGACCATCAAATGCTTTAGTCAGAAAATGAGCAACATTATCATCCGTATGAACTTTAAGAGCCTGTATCAACTTCTTCTCATTGGCATCCCGTATAAAATGATGTCGAATTTCAATATGCTTTGTTCGCTGATGAAAAACATGATTCTTCACAATGCAAATAGTGCTTTGATTGTCAATAAAAATTTTGGTGTTCATAAAATTGAAACCATAATCCAACATCTGATTTTGGATCCACAAAACCTGTCCACAACAACTAGCAGCAGCAACGTATTCAGCTTCTGTTGAAGAAGTAGCTATGATTGTCTGTTTCTTGCATTGCCATGAAATAAGTCGACGACCCAAAAACTGACAACCACCAGTAGTAGACTTCCTGTCATTATTAGCACCTGCATAACCACTATCACTATAGGCTTCTAGAACAAAAGGTGATTCTCTAGGATACCATAAGCCCAGTTTAGGTTGAGCCTTGATATACTTGAAAATCTTCTTCACTGCATTTAAGTTCGAAACCGTTGGAGTCACCTGGTGTCTAGAACAAGCACTTACTGCAAACATGATATCCGGACGTGAAGCAGTCAAATACATGAGGGAGCCAATCATAGACCTGTACATGTGAACATTAACCGGGGGGTCTGGCTCATTCTTTAGTTTTACTTTAGCAACTTCATAAGGAGTTGCTGCTGGTCTAAGAGGATCCATGTCAAACTTCTGAAGAATCTCATGAACATATTTATCTTGACTGATGAAAATTCCATCCGATTGTTGCTTGACTTGAAGACCAAGGAAGAATGAAAGCTCTCCCATCGCACTCATCTGAAATTCGCCTTTCATCAAGTGTTCAAACTCATCACACCATTCCTTCCTAGTAGAACCAAAGATAATGTCGTCCACATAAACCTGAACAAGGATAATGTCCTTGGTATTCCTCCGAAGAAATAGTGTTTTGTCAATAGTACCCCTTCTATAGCCATTCTTTAACAAGAAAGTTGATAGACGCTCATACCAAGCTCTAGGAGCCTGATATAATCCATAAAGAGCCTTGACCACCTTGTAAATTTTCTTGGGATGAAGTGGATCTACAAAGCCCTTAGGTTGAGTGACATACACCTCCTCATCAATTTTGCCATAGAGAAATGCACTCTTGACATCCATCTGAAACACCGTAAAGCCCACATAAGAAGCAAAAGCAAAAAACAAACGAATGGCTTCAATCCTTGCAACCAGAGCAAAAACCTCAGTGTAGTCAATGCCCCCAATTTGAGTGTGGCCTTGTGCGACAAGCCTAGCTTTATTCCTTGTGACAATCTAACATTTTCAAGTAGTGAAATATTTTCTCGTATAATATTTTGAAACTTATTTTTGTGTTGGTTGACGAACTCACAATTTACGGATTTAAATTTGAGCTTACGTGCATAATTTGGCGTCTTTTACGACTAAACCGGAAACCTTAGGATTACGTATTTACGTTTTTGAACTCCGTTTTTGATGAGACAATTTTTATTGTATTCGTTTTGTGACGTTGATTCATAATTTATAAAAACGTTTTTCGTAAAACGACCCGAGGGCACGCAAATCGAGAAAACTAGAATCGAGAAATACCCGTAAACTAGTGAGATGGGACAAAACACATTGTCCCACCCCACTAGCTTGGTTGGGACGGCATAACTTGACACCACACCACCAAGGTGGCATCAAGTTAGCTAACACATTCCATGTGTAAGCCATGCTTACATACTAAGCTAACTTTCCCCACTAACACACTAAACTAGCAACTTGTTTTCTCATTCCATCATTCTCACATGCAAAACCAACATCAAACTCCTCAAACTCATCCCCCTTGCCGTCCAACATTAAGCAACAAACACCCCATTTGATCTCTTCTACCCATGAACCACATGTTTACTAGCTCTATTAAGGAGTTATCTTGAAGCCTTGATCATTTGGTGGCCATATTAACATCTTTGGAGGTGATTTTCTTGTGTCCTAGGGCTGATTTTCCAACCAATGTTCTTGATATATGATGGTCTTGGAGATACTTATTGTGTTCATCAAGTTCTTGTCTTCCTAAAACAAGAAATCCACTTGGTTGGTAAAGAAGATCATCCTCTCCATTTTTCTCTTGTTATTTTGTAAAGAACAAATGTATTTTCTTTTATTTTGTATATGTATATGATGTATATATGATGATAAAAATGTTGTGTGGGGATCAAGTGTTGATAAATATGCTTAAAAAGGTTGATAACTATAAGAAATGAAGCTAAAATCTTGATTATTTAGTTGGCTGTATAAAAACAGTAGATAACTAAAAGATGAACTGATAAAATTGCATGGTTTGATCCATTTACAGTAAGTAGAAGATGTTATAAACATGTGAGAGTTGGCCATGCAATGGAATCAAAATAATGAGTGAGATATGATCAAAACAAGTTAGGTGGTCCAATCTGAATAAGCAGTTTTGTAGGGACTGTTAAGGCAAGTTAAACTCAGAATGAGCAGTAGCTATAACTAAGTTAATTGTATCACATAATATGAAGAACATGTCATCTAAAAATGAGCTTCTATATCATTATAGAACTCTAGATATGTTAAAAATGGTGAACATGAAGTTAAAAATCAGATTTTTTGGAAATAATGTTTATTATTATTATATAAGAACTCACATTATAATGTATAAAATGTAAAAATATAAACCCACTAACTTATAAAACTTATTTATATAAATTTATAAAAGGTTAATTAAATGGATAAATTATATAAATGGTGGTGAAACAATATTTATAAGTAGTAAAAACTATAAACTTGATTTTTACGACTTTTTCGGCTATCGCCGTAAAATTAACGTTTTTCGCCAAATAAAACTTAGACTACCAAACCCGTCTAATGTAAAGTTTATAAAAGTCATATACTGATGTATAGGTAAATAAGACAAGTAAAAACCGATAAAACCCGAACTATAAGAAATACGGACATTTACGAGCTAACTAAACATATTGGACTAATAAATGGACTAAATAAGATAAAAACTTGTAAAAAGAACTTATTGGGCTTAACCCATTTGGGCCCAAAATGGAAAGAATATATATTGATAATATAGGTATAAAAGGGATTAAAACAAGTTAAAGAACCTATAAAAGGCTTATTGGACTTAAAACGCGTAAATAAGTAAAACTAGCAAACTAGTAAAACGTTACCAAAACGTAAACACTAAAACGAGTAAACAAGGATGTATAAACCCACTTGATCATCATCATATGTACAAAATCATCATATGTATATTGTTATTTTGATAAAAGTCATTGGACCGAGTCTAAGACCGATTATTATTTATATAGGTTTCCGTGACCGAAGCACGCCCGTAGCCGATAATCCGCCTTTCATTAACAACGTGAGTTCATAGCCTCGCACTCTTTTAGATGTTTTATAAAATGATTTGTAAACCCGCGAGGGAGATAACATGCTAGATTTTATAAAAATAGAACACAAGTAGTCCCGATTGTATGCTTAATGGTATGGACCCGAATGACGCTATGACCCTATATACGAGACTAAAAGGATTATTAGTAGTTAGGTTATGTCACTTAAAGTCCCATTAGCATGAATTGTGAACTACCGGGATTTGGTAGATGCTTATGCATTTGATAGTACTATTTGGGGACGATCACCCCAGTTCGCGCCTTGACGGTTGATCCCCGTCGTACCACATTAATTGGTAAGCGAATTTATGTATGAGAAGATTCCATAGCGTGATTTTTGTGACGACACGCTAACTTAGATGGGCAAATTGTTTGTCGGGTTCGCGGCCCGCTGTTTTCATAGTAAGGTAACAATGTCATGCGGCTAATAATAATCCTACAACGTATGCTATAAAACATAAATAATAAACGATAACGACGCCATTACGATGAATATATTACCTATCATGGTAATATAGAGACTACGGTCTCATGGACGGTTTAAGATGTATGCTTGATATATATTGCCTGACTAGCAATATGAGGACTTACTTCCGATATTATACTTGTGTTCTGATTTTAAATGATTGTAAATGATTGTTTTTATATAACGGTTTTTATTAAACTCTATGAATTCACTCGGCATTCGCTGATATGATTTTTGCATGTTTTTATCTCAGGTGCTTGAAGGTAATCCGGATGGAGATCGACTCTGATGGCCCACATAATATTAAAAATGTTCATTCGATCTGTGTTTTGTAAACTTAATGACCTGTATAATTTGGGACCTGTTGTACGCTTTTGAAACTTTTTATCGAATGAATGTTTGTTAAACTTTGTACAACCATTTTTATTGTGTTGTCTATGATTGGAGTTATTGTGCTATCCCGTAACACTCTGAAAGACCCTTCCGCTGTACCGATACGAAAAAAAATGAGAGTGTTACAGTTTGGTACCAGAGCTCTCGTTATAGAGAACAAAGGATTTTAAAAACCAAGGTTTTGAACAAAACTTTTCAAAATCTTTTGACAATGAACATTTAAGAAAATATTTGAAAAATATTTTGACTATAACGGTGCCAGAGATCTCCGACGTTACCAACAAGCCCTATTGAGAAGATATATATTTTGATATATATAATTTAATTTATATATATATGTATATATCGTGATTTCATTATGTAATTGTTTAACTAGTATGTTATCCTAATACGAGATATATATATAAATGCAGATTGTCATGGCTGACCCTAATATTCCTGTAGAAAACCATGCTATTCCCGAACCTTATATAGAAGATGATCCTTATTTAGACTTAGTAGATTATGATATTAATGATGAGGAGGAACCATTTGAGGATCCCGAGCCCGAGTTAGGACTAGGAGATTGGGCTAGATAATTTAGATGATGAGATTGACGACGAGGATGTCGAGGAGGATGTAGGTATAGATGTTGAGGTCGATGATGATGAGGAAGCTGAGCTTATTTATCCGTATGATGTTCCAGAGGGCGAGCCTTTGCCCCCACCAGTTTGTTTGTCTGATTCTGAGGATGAGTTACCTAGGGTTGAAATGTCTGAATCGTCTGAATCTGATTCTGAATCAGAGGAGGATGAGGATGACGATACACCTGACGGTACTGATGGTATTGCTACTCGTAGACGTGAGATAGGAGAGTCGTCTATTACTCGAGAGGCTACTCATATTGATGGTCTTGCACCATGGGCCTTGAGACGTGATCTAGATGCTTCCCGTGTTAAGAGTTGTGTGACAGAGGTTGGATTAGGTGTTGTTCAGACTCAGGTTGCTTATTTGGAGTCGAAGACTAAGGTTGGCGAGAAAGAGCGAGAATTGCTTAGTTTGGATTTGAGTGAGGTAGAACGTGGTTTGAATGAGGCTTTTAGGAGGTTATCGGTGTTGGAAAGTGGTGAGTATGCTGCTATGAAGAGAAAGGTGAATACTATGGAGATTCAGTTGAGTGTAGCTCGTGCGATGCGTGAGAAAGCTGAAAAGGAGTTGAATATATCCGTGGGATGGAATAGTAGATTTTATGCCGACATGGTTGAAAGAGGAGTAATCCGTAAGCGTCCAGCTGAAGATGTGTCTAGTGATCGTCCGGCAAAGATCCAGAAGACGATGGATGATAGACCATCTGGCGGTTCTCAGTAGACCAGTCTGTATTTAGTAGTGACCTTTATATCTTTTGTGTTTTTGTAGCTTTAACTGAACCGACTTGTTAGTAATAGACTTGGCACGAATTTTGAGTGTATATAGTGCTAGAACTTTGATATGGGATGTACTAAGACAATACTTTTGTTTCAGATCGAATGAACTATGTATCTTGTCTTGAATTCCATACTGTGCCTTATTTGTACCTTGATTATGAATTCGATCCATATTATATGAATCCTTTGTTGGATGAATGCTTAATACTTTGAAATTGTGAAATTATAGAACTATGCCGCCCAAGAAGGCTGTGACTGAGGATGATGTACGTAGGATTATTACGGAGCAAGTTACCGCATCTATGACTGAATTTATGGCAAATGCTAGAAATGGAGCTGGCGGTAGTGGAGCTGGCGGTGGTGGAGCTGGCGGTAGTGGAGCTGGCGGTAGTGGAGCTGGCGGTAGTGGAGCTAGCGGTAGTGGAATTGGCGGTACTAATGTGAATGTGAATGCTAATAATGTGAATGCTAATGCTGGAGGAAATGTAGGAGGACTTGGAACTAATGCACCTGAAGTTGGTGGCTGTACTTATGTGACGTTCATGAAGTGTGAACCTCTACCTTTTAATGGAACTGAAGGTGCTGTAGGATTAAGCCAGTGGATTGAGAAGAGTGAATCGGTGTTTAGGATTAGTAAGTGTAAAGAGGAAGATAAGGTGACTTTTGCTATGGCTACTCTTAAAGTTCGTGCGTTGACTTGGTGGAACGGGAGAATTGCTTTCATGGGTCTTGATGCTGCTAATGCTACTCCTTGGGCTGAAATTAAGAAGTGGATGACTTTGGAGTTTTGTCCTCGTAGTGTGATTATTAGGTTAGAACAAGAGTTGATTCATCTGAGAATGAAAGGTGTGGACATTAATAGTTACACGAATCGATTCCATGAGTTGGCCTTGCTATGTCCTCGATTGGTTGAACCCGAAGAGATCCGAATTGAGCAATATGTGAAAGGGTTAACCAGGAATATCCGGGGGGACGTAACATCATCGAAACCACTGACCATTGATGATGCTGTTCGAATGGCTTACCAACTCATTGGACAGATAATTCAGGATAAGGAAGATGAAGCCTTTGTTGGTGAGAAAAGAAAGGGAGACGGTGAGCGTGTAGATAGAGGTGATGATAGGAAGAATTTCAATCGCCGTCAGAACAAGAGAAAGGGGAATGCAAATGCTCTTACCAACAACACACCGCGCAACGATGATAGATGTCCTAAGTGTAGCAACAAGAGGCATGCTGGCGACTGCTGGAAGTGCCAAAATTGCGGAAAGCTTGGACACAAGGTTGAAAGGTGTAAGAAGGGAACCATTTGCTTCAACTGTAATGAAGAAGGTCATAGGAAATCGGAATGCCCCAAGTTGAAAGCGATTGTACCTGGAAGAAACCCCCAGGGTGGTATCTACCAACTTGGAACAATTGAGGTGAAGAAAGAGGATCCGAATGTCGTTACCGGTACGTTTTTACTCAACAATCATTATGCTGTTGCTTTATTCGATTCGGGTGCCGATAGGAGCTTTGTTTCCACTAAATTTAGTGCCCTTATTGATATTGAACCTGTTGAGATAAGTACCAGTTACGAGGTGGAATTGTCTGATGGTAAATTAGTGAAAACTAATAAACTATTAGAAGGATGCTCTCTAAATCTCTTGAACCATTCCTTTCCGATTGATTTGATGTTGATAGAATTAGGTAGTTTTGATATTATTATTGGTATGGATTGGTTGTCGTTGAATACTGCTACTATTTTATGTGGAGAGAAGAAGGTTAAGATTCCTCTTAGGAATAGGACGTTATTAATTGATGGTAGTCGAGGTGAATCCCGTTTGAAAATCGTTTCATGTATTAAAGTCCAAAAGTACATCAGGAACGGTTGTGAGTTATTCTTAGCTCAAGTGACCGGGAATGAGTCTAGGGAGAAACGATTGGAAGATGTACCTATTATTTGTGAATTTCCTGAGGTATTTCTTAAAGATTTACCCGGACTTCCACTGATAAGGCAAGTAGAGTTTCGAATTGATTTAATTCCGGGTGCTGCACCGGTGGCACGTGCGCCTTACCGATTAGCCCCTTCTGAATTAAAGGAGTTATCTGAGCAACTTAAGGAGTTGTCTGATAATGGTTTTATTCGACCGAGCTCGTCGCCTTGGGGAGCTC
Source organism: Glebionis coronaria (assembly GCA_025667525.1). Lineage (NCBI taxonomy): Eukaryota > Viridiplantae > Streptophyta > Magnoliopsida > Asterales > Asteraceae > Glebionis > Glebionis coronaria. The sequence continues at coordinate 231,571,968 of CM046879.1, forward strand.
CAGTCTTGTTCGTTAAGAAGAAGGATGGATCTTTTCGTATGTGCATTGATTATAGGGAACTGAATAAGTTGACAATTAAAAATCGATATCCTTTACCTAGGATTGATGATTTGTTTGATCAACTGCAAGGATCTAGTGTATATTCTAAGATAGATTTGCGGTCAGGATATCACCAACTTCGCGTCCGTGAAGAAGATATTCCTATAACTGCATTTAGAACTCGTTATGGACACTATGAATTTCAAGTAATGCCATTTGGGTTAACTAACGCACCTGCGGTTTTCATGGATTTAATGAATCGAGTGTGCAAGCCCTACTTGGATAAATTTGTGATTGTGTTTATTGACGATATTCTGATCTATTCTAAGAATGAAGATGAGCATAGAGAACATTTGAGGATTGTTTTGAATTTGTTGAAGGATGAAAGGTTGTATGCTAAGTTTTCGAAATGTGATTTCTGGTTAGATTCTGTGCAATTTCTTGGTCATGTGATTAAAAAGATGGAATTCATGTTGATCCTGCAAAGGTTGAAGCTATTAAGAATTGGTCTGCACCGACAACGCCAACGGAAGTGCGATAGTTCTTAGGATTGGCTGGCTATTATAGGCGATTCATTAAAGAATTTTCTTTGATAGCTAAACCCTTGACTAAGCTTACCCAGAAGAATAAACCTTTCGTTTGGGGATGTGATGAAGATGGACCATTTCAGACATTGAAGCAAAGATTATGTAGTGCGCCAATCTTATCATTACCCGACGGGAGTGAAGATTTTGTAGTGTATTGTGATGCATCTCTTAGAGGCTATGGAGCTGTTTTGATGCAGAGAGAGAAAGTGATAGCTTATGCTTCTAGGCAATTAAGGAAGAATGAGGAGAATTATACTACTCATGATCTTGAGTTAGGAGCTGTAGTCTTTGCTCTTAGGTTGTGGAGACATTATCTGTATGGCACCAAGTGTACGGTATTCACCGATCACAAAAGCCTACAGTATATTCTCGAACAGAAGGAATTGAACATGAGGCAACGAAGATGGATAGAGTTGTTAAGTGACTATGATTGTGATATAAAATATCACCCAGGAAAAGCCAATGTTGTTGCTGATGCGTTAAGTAGGAAAAATAGAGAGCCTATCAGGGTGCGTTCTCTAGTCTTGACCGTGCACAATAATTTGCCTGAGCAAATTAGAAATGCGCAAATAGAAGCTTGTAAGAAGGAGAATTTTGTTAATGAAGGGTTCCGATGAGAAGGAGATCCTTTAGAGGTTAGAGCTGATGGAGTGAAATGCTTAAGAGGTCGTATGTGGATACCTAAGTTTGGAGGCTTAAGAGACTTGATTATGTTAGAATCCCATAAATCTAAGTATTCCATTCATCCGGGATCTGATAAGATGTACCATGATTTGAAGAAGTTGTACTGGTGGCCGAATATGAAAGCTGACATAGCTATGTATGTTCTTCAATGCTTGACTTGTGCTAGAGTTAAAGCTGAACATCAAAAGCCATCAGGACTACTTCAACAGCCAAAGATTCCTGAATGGAAGTGGGAGCGAATTACGATGGACTTTATCACCAAGCTTCCTAGAACATCATCTGGAAACAATTCGATTTGGGTTATTGTCGATAGACTGACCAAATCAGCACACTTCATTCCGGTTAAGGAGCAGTTCTCACTAGATAAGCTGACTCGAATATACCTTGATAATGTTGTATGCAAGCATGGAGTGCCTGTATCGATCATTTCAGATCGAGATCCTAGATTCGCATCGAATTTTTGGAAATCTCTCCAAAGATCTTTGGGAACGAATCTCGACATGAGAACTGCTTATCACCCCTAGACTGATGGGCAGAGTGAAAGGACGATACAAACACTAGAAGATATGTTGAGAGCTTGCGTGTTAGACTTTGGTAAGAATTAGGATAAACATTTGTCGTTAGCAGAGTTTTCGTATAACAATAGTTACCATTCTAGTATTAAGGCTGCACCGTTTGAAGCTTTGTATGGTAGGAAGTGTAGATCTCCTGTATGTTGGAGTGAAGTTGGGGATACCCAGCTCATGGGACCGGAATTGATCCGGGAGACTACGGAGATGATAGTTCAGATTAAGAAGAGGTTGTTGACTGCCCGTAGTAGACAGAAAAGTTACGCGGATGTGCGGTGGAAGCCAATGGAGTTTGAAGTGGGTGACCGAGTAATGTTGAAAGTATCGCCATGGAAAGGCGTTATAAGATTTGGAAAACGAGGGAAATTGAATCCCCGTTATATTGGACCCTTTAAGATTTTATCTAGAGTAGGTCCGGTGGCTTACAAACTAGAGTTACCCCCAGAACTTCATGGTGTTCACAACACATTCCATGTATCTAATCTGAAGAAATGTCTAGCAGTGAGTGATGAGAAAATTCCGTTAGGTAAGGTTCGAATAGATGGGAAGTTGCATTTTATCGAAGAGCCCGTAGAAGTTATGGACCGTGAGGTAAAGAAACTGAAACAAAGTCGGATACCTATTGTCAAGATCCGATGGAATTCAAAGCATGGACCGGAGTATACTTGGGAACGAGAGGATGAAATGTGGAATAAATATCCGCACCTCTTAGATTTTAATAAGAAATGGACATCCAAATGAAATGGATCACGAGGACGTTGATCCCTTTTAGGAGGAAAAGCTGTGACAATCTAACATTTTCAAGTAGTGAAATATTTTCTCGTATAATATTTTGAAACTTATTTTTGTGTTGGTTGACGAACTCACAATTTACGGATTTAAATTTGAGCTTACGTGCATAATTTGGCATCTTTTACGACTAAACCGGAAACCTTAGGATTACGTATTTACGTTTTTGAACTCCGTTTTTGATGAGACAATTTTTATTCGATTCGTTTTGTGACGTTGATTCATAATTTATAAAAACGTTTTTCGTAAAACGACCCGAGGGCACGCAAATCGAGAAAACTAGAATCGAGAAATACCCGTAAACTAGTGAGATGGGACAAAACACATTGTCCCACCCCACTAGCTTGGTTGGGACGGCATAACTTGACACCACACCACCAAGGTGGCATCAAGTTAGCTAACACATTCCATGTGTAAGCCATGCTTACATACTAAGCTAACTTTCCCCACTAACACACTAAACTAGCAACTTGTTTTCTCATTCCATCATTCTCACATGCAAAAACAACATCAAACTCTCTCAAACTCATCCCCCTTGCCGTCCAACATTAAGCAACAAACACCCCATTTGATCTCTTCTAGCCATGAACCACATGTTTACTAGCTCTATTAAGGAGTTATCTTGAAGCCTTGATCATTTGGTGGCCATATTAACATCTTTGGAGGTGATTTGCTTGTGTCCTAGGGCTGATTTTCCAACCTATGTTCTTGATATTTGATGGTCTTGGAGATACTTATTGTGTTCATCAAGTTCTTGTCTTCCTAAAACAAGAAATCCACTTGGTTGGTAAAGAAGATCATCCTCTCCATTTTTCTCTTGTTATTTTGTAAAGAACAAATGTATTTTCTTTCATTTTGTATATGTATATGATGTATATATGATGATAAAAATGTTGTGTGGGGATCAAGTGTTGATAAATATGCTTAAAAAGGTTGATAACTATAAGAAATGAAGCTAAAATCTTGATTATTTAGTTGGCTGTATAAAAACAGTAGATAACTAAAAGATGAACTGATAAAATTGCATGGTTTGATCCATTTACAGTAAGTAGAAGATGTTATAAACATGTGAGAGTTGGCCATGTAATAGAATCAAAATAATGAGTGAGATATGATCAAAACAAGTTAGGTGGTCCAATCTGAATAAGCAGTTTTGTAGGGACTGTTAAGGCAAGTTAAACTCAAAATGGGCAGCAGCTATAACTAAGTTAATTGTATCACATAATATGAAGAACATGTCATCTAAAAATGAGCTTCTATATCATTATAGAACTCTAGATATGTTAAAAATGGTGAACATGAAGTTAAAAATCAGATTTTTGGAAATAATGTTTATTATTATTATATAAGCACTCACATTATAATGTATAAAATGTAAAAATATAAACCCACTAACTTATAAAACTTATTTATATAAATGTATAAAAGGTTAATTAAATGGGTAAATTATATAAATGGTGGTGAAACAATATTTATAAGTAGTAAAAACTATAAACTTGATTTTTACGACTTTTTCGGCTATCGCCGTAAAATTAACGTTTTTCGCCAAATAAAACTTAGACGACCAAACCCATCTAATGTAAAGTTTATAAAAGTCATATACTGATGTATAGGTAACTAAGACAAGTAAAAACCGATAAAACCCGAACTATAAGAAATACGGACATTTACGAGCTAACTAAACATATTGGACTAATAAATGGACTAAATAAGATAAAAACTTGTAAAAAGAACTTACTGGGCTTAACCCATTTAGGCCCAAAATGGAAAGAATATATATTGATTATATAGGTATAAAAGGGATTAAAACAAGTTAAAGAACCTATAATAGGCTTATTGGACTTAAAACGTGTAAATAAGTAAAACTAGCAAACTAGTAAAACGTTACCAAAACGTAAACACTAAAACGAGTAAACAAGGATGTATAAACCCACTTGATCATCATCATATGTACAAAATCATCATATGTATATTGTTATTTTGATAAAAGTCATTGGACCGAGTCTAAGACCGATTATTATTTATATAGGTTTCCGTGACCGAAGCACGCCCGTAGCCGATAATCGCCTTTCATTAACAACGTGAGTTCATAGCCTCGCACTCTTTTAAATGTTTTATAAAATGATTTGTAAACCCGCGAGGGAGATAACATGCTAGATTTTATAAAAATAGAACACAAGTAGTCCCGATTGTATGCTTAATGATATGAACCCGAATGATGCTATGACCCTATATACGAGACTAAAAGGATTATTAGTAGTTAGGTTATGTCACTTAAAGTCCCATTAGCATGAATTGTGAACTAACGGGATTTGGTAGACGCTTATGCATTTGATAGTACTATTTGGGGACGATCACCCTAGTTCGCGCCTTGACGGTTGATCCCCGTCGTACCACATTGATTGTTAAGCGAATTTATGTATGAGAAGATTCCATAGCGTGATTTTTGTGATGACACGCTAACTTAGATGGGCAAATTGTTTGTCGGGTTCGCGGCCCGCTGTTTTCATAGTAAGGTAACAATGTCATGCGGCTAATAATAATCCTACAACGTATGCTATAAAACATAAATAATAAACGATAACGACGCCATTACGATGAATATATTACCTATCATGGTAATATAGAGACTACGGTCTCATGGACGGTTTAAGATGTATGCTTGATATATATTGCCTGAATAGCAATATGAGGACTTACTTCCGATATTATACTTGTGTTCTGATTTTAAATGATTGTAAATGATTGTTTTTATATAACGGTTTTTATTAAACTCTATGAATTCACTCGGCATTCGGTGATATGATTTTTGCATGTTTTTATCTCAGGTGCTTGAAGGTAATCCGGATGGAGATCGACTCTGATGGCCCACATAATATTAAAAATGTTCATTCGATCTGTGTTTTGTAAACTTAATGACCTGTATAATTTGGGACCTGTTGTACGCTTTTGAAACTTTTTATCGAATGAATGTTTGTTAAACTTTGTACAACCATTTTTATTGTGTTGTCTATGATTGGAGTTATTGTGCTATCCTGTAACACTCTGAAAGACCCTTCCGCTGTACCGATACGAAAAAAAAATGAGAGTGTTACATTCCTCACGACAATTCCCTGTGCATCCTTCTTGTTCTTGAGAATCCATTTGGTATTGATTGCTGTCTTTCCATCTGGTAAGTCAACCAGAACCCAAACATTCTGAAACAAGAATTGCTGCATTTCCTCCTGCATAGCCTCCACCCAACTTTGGTCCTCAAGAGCATGAGAAACTGACCTAGGTTCCACCTGTGAAAGAAAACAAGCAAACAAACAGTGTTGAAAGTTCGTATGATTATTACGCTTTTGATCTTCCATATAGCTCACAAGAGCATGATGATCAGACGAGGCCTTCTGCTGCATTCTGCGTGTCTTAACAGTAGAACCAGGATCTCCAATGATTTGAGTGGTAGGATGATCTTTGTGTGATTGCAAGACTGGATTGGAAGAGACCTCCACTTCTGGTGCCAAGTTATTGAGATCACCAACAAAGTCAGCATCATATGAAGTAGTGTTGAAAATCCCATCTACTGTTTGTTTATGAATATAATCCAGCTTGGTAGAAGACTTCTTTTCATGGTTCCCCAAATCAATAGGACAGGAGAAACGAGTATTGGAAGCAGACTCACTAGCTGGAGTACCAGTAGGTGATAAGCTAGCACTAGGAGCAGAAGCTGGGGTACCAGGAGCAGCTTTGTCAGTAGACTCAGACAAGGGGAACTCAAAACCACCTTGAGCAGCTGCTGTAGTAGCTTCTTGTTGTTGTTTGAGTAGAGTGTCAAGAGCTACTTGGGAATCCGGTACATCCAATGGAGTTGCATCACTAGGAGGAGTAGGAGAGACAGTGGTGGAGTAGGATGGAACCACAAAAATGTCATCCTCGTCATCTGAATCAGAAAGACTAGAAGGAACACCAGTACTAGAAGTTGCAAACACTTGTGGGCCTGCATCATGGTTAGTTTTGAAGCGAAAATATCCTAACGAATCACTAAGATAATCAAGATCAAAATACCATTCAGGACCCTTGCCTTGGATGTTTGACTTCTCTTCAAAATACCTGAGATTTATAGTTTCAATGATCTGCTTGGCTTGGAGATTGTAGACACGATAAGCCCGAGAGTGAGCGGAATATCCTACAATGTATCCTTCATCTGCCTTGCCATCAAACTTCCCCAAATAGTCACTAGTATTCAGAATGGTGACTGGACACCCAAAAGGCTTCAAATGAGCAATATTTCGAACTTTGCCCGTTAGAAGCTCATAAGGAGTCTTCTTGTGAGGATTGGTAATAGAAACCCTATTCAAAACGTAACCTACAGTATTAACAGCTTCTGTCCAGAACATGGTTGGAAGCTTGGAATCGGCAAGCATAGTTCTTGCTGCTTCTATTAGTGTCCTATTCTTTCTTTATGCCACGCCATTCTGTTGAGGAGTCCTTGCTGCACTATAATCTCTTTTGATGCCCTTAGCATTACAAAGTGCTATGAGGTCTTTATTTTTGAACTCGGTTCCATTGTCGCAACGAATACCTTTAACCTTCTTGGTCAACTGGTTCTCAATAAGAGTAAGAAAATCTCTAAGAATTGAGTAGGTCTCACTCTTGGCAGCCATGAAGAACACCCACGAAAACATGCTATATCCATCATGTTGCGTTCACTTCTTGAAGGATCTTTGAAGCCTTGATCACAATACAAAGAGTGTGCGGAAACCAATCTTTATATATAAGAAGAATGATATAAATAACCAAACATCCAAGCCTCAATATATTAATACGATCACTCTTAATAGTGATAGGGTTTACAACCTTGAAGCTATAACAAACAATGAGAGAAATGTGTGTAGAGAATATATGTGTGTAGAAGTCTATCCATCTCTACACCCTAGGACCTCCTTTTATAGTGCAAGGGGTCCTAGGTGGTTACAACATAATTAATACTTTCCAAAGTATTATACATTAATACCATTTAATTATTTCCTAAATAATCTTGTAACCTCCTCATCATAATCAATATCTTTAATACTTTCCATATGAATAGGAAGACTAAATATTTGATTATATCTTCTACAATCTTCCTTTATCTTATCTTCTACAATCTTTTATCAACTTTATAATACGACCAGGAGGAACTGTATCACCAGGAGGAACGAAGAATACTAGTAGTAGGAGCTATAACACCAGGAGTAACTTCTAAATCCATGAGTCCTAACAATCCTCCCCTAAACTTGAATTTAACTTTGTTGAGTTCAAGTTTCCAAGTAGATGTGTCACCAATAAGCATGAGGATTGGAATATGAACCACAACAGCAACAATCTCACTAGAAGAAACACAAAAGTAGTAGTTGATACACTAACTGCTGAACTACTTTAAAGCTTGAAAACATCTGCACATGTTGAATCTTGACAGCAACAGGAGCAGATTTGATAAGCCTTTACCAAGTAGCTACTCACTCTTGGGCTAGCCAGCCTTTTGGTGGAATCATGACATCACCCTGGGAGACTAGTACCCAGTCCAACTCTTGGAACGTGAACCATCGGTGAGTTGGATTACCCTGATGATATTAGGCAAACCATCACAGCCGTCAACGGATTTGATATGTCTTTACCAGAAGCCGTACCCTTCTGGACTCGCCAACTCTTAGCAATGAAGCATCGGTGAGCTGAAAACCCTATAGCTTTGAGCAAGCTATTATAGCTATCAATGGATTTGATAAGATCTTTACCAAGAGCCGTACCCCCTTGGATTAGCCACTTTTCAGTCTAGGACCATGGCAAGTGAAAACCATCAAGTTTTGGGTAACCTGGCAACCATCAACGGATTTGACTATCACACCAGAGCCGTACCCTCATGGTGAATCAACTCTTTCTTGTCTGTTAAACATGGTGAGTTGAGCACCATTTGTTGTGTGGGGGGCAGCCAACACCTAAGTACCAAACAAAAATAGCCCAAAAAGTGAAATATATACATTTTTTTAAACTTTTTTTTTTAAATATATTTTTTTTATTTTTTATATAACCAGTCAAAGACTATGAGTCAAACAGCAGCAACGTTGAATGCATCAGGAAGAACAATGGTCCACCAGAAGCAGAATGAGTGCAACCAAGAGGAACCATTGGTCGACTAGGAGCAACTTAGTTCTACTAGGAGGAACCATATCCACCAGCATCAATGTCAATCTGCAAAATTGATTAGACAGAAAAACACAAGAATATACACAGAGATACATACAACAAGCCTCCCCTTAGGCAAAAACCTCCCCTCAAACAGAGCTAAGTATCCACCAGCAAGAAAATCCTTTTTTTAAAACAACTTTTCTTTTCCTACAAAAAGTTAGTTCACACAAATACAGAAAATAATAATCATAGAAATTTACAATCACACTTGCTGAAAAGAACACAAACCAAGAAAAGATTAGTGCTTATGGAAGTCCCAAGCCAAAACAAACTTGAATCTTCCATATACATCAACATAGTCATATCTTGTTAAGGACTTTGATGCACTATTTGATTTGGAGACATGTTGTAAACCATCTTGTTTAGGTTTCCAAACCCACCTAGCTAAAGCATTAACAATATTAAGTTTGTTTTTGACCGTGTAGACTCAACCCTTGTACCCTTAATATTGTTAAAGCATCTTGGTTGTAAAATTATGTTACTTTTTGTATTTGGGTGAATATTTATACCAAAGTTCTTGTGATTCACCCGTATTGAGTTATTCCACACTGGTTTAACTATTTGTTGATCATTAATCTTTCTCTTGTGTTTACAAGTATATTGCAAGTGATCAAAACTACCACACACATAGCAAGCCTTACTTTTGAACTCAAAGTTATCATGTAATGTCTGAGTCATCATGCCATTCCAACCTCTTTGATTACCTCTAGGTCTATTATTATTTTTCCTAGGGTTATCTACTTTCCTATTACTTTCAGTTTTAGCACAAACAGATTGAGGATAGAACTTAGGTGATTTAGCACTTAAGGTAGACTTAAATGAGGCATATTTACTAGTAATGGGTTCAACTATAACAGGATCAGGCACAGACTCAAGTGTACCAACACTAGAGTCAGACTCACAAGAGTCAAAGTTATTGGTGTTAGGTTCTAAAGACTTGTCACTAGAGTTACAAGAGACAAAGTCATTAGACACAGAAATAGTTTCAATTGAGCCAATGGACCTTGTATCATATGTGATTTGAGATTCATCAAAGTCAGAGTGGTTCGAGATAGGCATGAATTCCCCAGTGATAGGTGGAGGAACAACATGCATCTCTGCAGCTGGTTTATACCTATTGAAAACAGGCATACCTTCCACATCTTCAGGGATAGTGTCAAACACACTAGACAAAGAGGAGTCAAAAACATCATTTGGCCCAATATAGTTTCTGAACCCTAAACCAACTTTAGTCCTACCAGACATGGAGCTATCTACTAATTTGATTAGGTTTTTAGAAGAACTTGTCCATTTATCAAACCTAGCCAAAGCATTATCTAGTTTAGTCTGTAGCTCATGCTTCTCTTTATTTACCTCAGTATTAAGCTTTTTAGAATATTTCAGTAGATTAGATGTGTTCTCTAAGTCTATACTTAACACTCTAATCTTTTCTTCATACTTTAATTGGGTTTTTTGAAACCACTTTTTCTGTTGTTCCAAGGTTTTAAGAGAACTTTTATATGCTTGAACTTCTAGATAATATTTGTCATTTTCAGCATTCAGATCAGCATATTGTTTTTGAAGTTCTAAATATTTATGTTCATATGTTTCAGAATAACTAATTCCTAAGTCATAGTTGTTATAAGCATGCATATTATTCTTTAATTTAGCATTATATTCTCTAACTTCAGATTCAGTCATAAGAATTACCTCATTGTCTGGGATTGAAGTTCTGCACGCCATGTCTTCTTCGGCAACACGGATGTATGAATCTTGTTCTTCTCAATCAAAGCTTCTCAACGAGGCTCTGATACCACTTGTTGGGTTCACTTCTTGAAGGATCTTTGAAGCCTTGATCACAATACAAAGAGTATGCGGAAACCAATCTTTATATATAAGAAGAATGATAGAAATAACCAAACATCCAAGCCTCAATATATTAATACGATCACTCTTAATAGTGATAGGGTTTACAACCTTGAAGCTATAACAAACAATGAGAGAAATGTGTGTAGAGAATATGTGTATGTAGAAGTGTATCCATCTCTACACCCTATGACCTTCTTTTATAGTGCAAGGGGTCCTAGGTGGTTACAACATAATTAATACTTTCCAAAGTATTATACATTAATACCATTTAATTATTTCCTAAATAATCTTGTAACCTCCTCGTCATAATCAATATCTTTAATACTTTCCATATGAATAGGAAGACTAAATATTTGATCATATCTTCTACAATCTTCCTTGATCTTATCTTCTACAATCTTTTATCAACTTTATAATACGACCAGGAGGAACTGTATCACTAGGAGGAACGAAGAATACTAGTAGTAGGAGCTATAACACCAGGAGTAACTTCTAAATCCAGGAGTCCTAACACATCAGTTACTACCAGACAGAATTGTTTGTGGTCAATGCTTCTAATGGAAGTAGTACCAAATAAATCCATGTGTAGTAGTTGCAATGGTTCAGTAATAAGACTAAGAGCAGTAATGGCCTTGAAGGATGCTTTGTGCTGTTTGCCTTTGCTGCAAGCAATACAATTTATATCATTTCTAAACGACTTGGGAGGTAAACCAGAGACCAGATTTAGATTTGCAAGTTTGTGAATGGTCTTGAAGTTCACATGCCCCATCCTCCGGTGCCATTGAGTGGCTTCATCTTCTGAGGCTTTAGCAACTAGACATGCTAGCTGACCAGTAGGATTGACGTCATTCAGCTTGATACTATAGAGATTGTGTCTTCTAGGGATTCTGAGGAGAACTTATGAGTCATCCGGAAGCTGAAAGTCTTTGGAGAGCACAAGTGCATCAGTATCGGTGAAGAGAACAAACTGCTTCTTGTCACAAATCTGAGAGACAGATATCAAGTTGAAGTGCTGAAGTGCTTCCACATAGTAGACCTGCTCAAAATTTAGATTTGGCGTCTTAATTGTTCCTTTGCCAGTGATCCTGCCTTCACCCCCACCAAAATAGACCTTGCCTCCATAAAATGGTACAAAGTTAGAGAGACGACTTTTATTTCCTGTCATGCTCCTGGAGCAACCACTATCAACAATGCCTAGACTAGGATCTTGGTATGGAGTAACCTACAACAACAAGATAATAAAAATGCAAAAGTTAGTGTCTTAAGGGGACCCAAACCTTTTCAGGTTTGAGCCTGCCTTGTGGATCTTTAGTAGAGTGCCAAGAAGATTGATGAGATCCACCGTTGTTCCTTGGTTGCCTTTGCATCATATGTGTATTATTATTTGACCAAGAACAACCTGCTGAGGACTTAACAGCAGTTCCCAAACTTCCCAAACCGAAATACGTGTGGTCCAAAGTATGTGGATAAACTAGATTAAAATTTTGAAAATAATTACTAGTGGTTTGTAATCCAAAGTTTCTCCAATGATCAGAAACGAAAGGAGAGGGCCTTCTAGAAGAAAAAAACGATTGAGCACTAGGATGGAGTCTTCTAGAAGTATATGGGATAGCTCCTGGTGGACCAGGAGCAGGGAAAGCATGATTAACAGAAGCATGTGTGTCATAAAAATCATAATCTTTAATTAAATGAAATGCACTTCCACAAACAAAACATGTTTTAAAAGACCTTTTATTAGAATGAGATTATTTCATACTGCCTACATTATTACACACATTTCTAGGAGTAACATTCTTCCTAGGACTCAATAAACTAGGACCAGACACACTTGACATAACAACAACTCTTTCTTCACACTTCCTAGCATCTGTAGCAACATGATTATTCAACTTGGAACTTGTAGGTCTTGACTCTTCACTTGAACCACGAGATGCAGAGTCATTGGCTTTGTCACTGAAAGTACACGAGACAAAGTCATTAGAATTAGTAGAACTTTTTGGGGACTCATGCATCTGTGATCCATCCAAGTCATTATGCCATGAAGTGGGCATAAAAGTTCCAGTAAGAGGAGGAGGGACAGCATGCATTTCTGCTGCTGGTTTAAATCTATTGTAACTAGGTTTTCCCTCGTCCTCTTTGTCGGCATCAAAGACACTTGAAAAAGATAAATCAAACACATCTTCTGAATCAATATATTTTTCAAATCCTAAGCCTCTTTTAGTTCTACCAGACATGCTACTATCAATTAATTTTGAAAGATTTTTAGGTGCCTTTTGCCATTTGTCAAATCTCAACATTGTAGCATCTAACTTTTCTTGCATCTGCTCTTTTTCTTTGATACTGGCATCTCTTACTTTTTCTGTATATTTAAGCATATTTGTTGTGTTTTCTAAATCGATGCTTAGTATCCTGATTTTATCCTCATACTCACGTTGAGTATCTTGAAGCCACCTCTTTTGTTGTTCCAATGTGTTTAATGAAGCCTTATAGGCTTGAACCTCTAAAAAATACTTATCATTTTGATCATTTACTTCATTAAATTGGGACAACAATTCTGAATATTTATAATGACAACCAAGAGGACAATGTTGTACATGAGGTGAGATGCCCATAAGAGCAAACTCGTCTGCTTCTTCTGCATCAGAGAGATTCCCAGCAATCATTGCAAACACATTAGTCGAGGACTCAGCTGATTCCAGAGTAGAAGCCTGATGATCATTCCAGTTGACCATAGAGTCAACAGATACCAATGCCTTCTTGTCATCTTTTATCTCCTGAACCTTGAAAGCGGAGTACCTGCTCTTCTCCTGGTCATTCTTGCTAGGGCATTCCCTTGCAAAGTGACCTTGTTGCTGGCAGTTATAGCATCGAACTTTGCTTATGTCGAATCTTGCTGGCTCCCGAGGGTTGTAATTAAATTTCCGTCCTGCTTTCTTCTCAAACTTGTGAACCCTAAGAGTGAGCATGCCCATCTGCCATTTAAGATCCATTTCATCCAGGTCAAGTTTATCGACCTGTTTGAAATCATCAAAAGCAAGTTGTTGTTGAGCATCAACATCAGCCACAAAAGAATGGAGAACAGCTTCTACCATACTACCAGACTTGGCAGTAGGATCAGAAGCAGAAGTATGCTGAAAAGTATGTTGAGAGGACACATTATTGCTTGGGCTACTAGCATATGACATGGGACTGGATGCAATAGAACTCACAAAAGCAGAATTGGTAGGAGTGGGAAACGAGTCACTTGAAAAACCTCTCACATGCGGTTCAAAAGTTCTGAGCTTATGAAACAGGTCATCAAAGTTGAGATAGTCAAGCCCACCTTTGGCTTTGAGAGAGATCACCACCTGATTCCATGAGTAGGGTAATGCTTTAAGAAACCGTGCATTAATATGACCATCATCAGGCTTTGACCGAAGTTGATTCAATTGGCTCAATATCTTCTGAAACCTGTCATAACCTTGATGTAAACCTTCAGTTTCTGAGATTATGAATTCTGTGAATTCATCTCTGGATCTTCGCATTTTCTTTGACTCCTCATTCCCACCAAACCTTGCTTTTATACCATTCCAGATCTCTCTGGCATCATCCAAATCGTAGAAGTCACCCATGTGATCTTCAGGAAGAGATTGGAGCAAAATCGTTTTTGCTTTGACCTCCTTCTGAATAGCTATGATTTCTTCATGAGATTTAGGGTCAAGAAGAGTAATATTACCATTCTTGTCTCTTCCAGTTAGCTTCTTGCTGTTCCCATTCAGAATGATCTTCCAAAGATCTTGATCAGTATTGGTGATCCACCATTCCATCTTCATTGCCCAGTTATCATATTCATCCTTTTTCAGAAGAGGGAATTTACCATTTGTGTTGGAAACCGTAGCAACGATCTGTTGAGGTTGCACAATTTTAGGAGTGCTATCTTCTCCTGTTTGAGTAGAAGTTGAGGCAGACATGATAAAACAAAATTGTCAGTAATAAGAAAACTTGATTCTTCTTGTATAGAGACCCTCCCAGTCTCTGATACCACTTGTTGGGTCTACTAGATGTAGATCTTGCAGCCTGTCAGGAACGGTGTATGACTTCTGTAATCACAAGTCAATCCACAGAGAGACTCTATACACAATATGAATGTAGAATACAAATATAATAAAGAAGAACAGAATAACTATAAAGACTTGATCCTTTCTAAGGATTTCTAATATTGATAATCACTAGAACTACGTTTGGTGAAGGTCTGTCTAACCCTTCTGCCTAAGGTTCCTTTTATACTACAAGGAAACCCTAATACAGCATTAAACAAAACGTGTAAAACTGATATGCATATCCTTTCCTAACATATCTCATGCATATCCTAACAGAATAATAAATAAATAATAATGTTTGACTTCGACTAGGACCAGGAGCACGACTTGCTTCTACTACTACTAGGACCAGGAGGAACTACATACCTCCTAGTCTACCTATTACATTTAACTATTACAATAGTCCTAACACAAATCAATAAACAGACAATCGGGACAACTAGTGTCCTATTTTATAAAAACTAACATGTTATCTCCATCGCGGGTTTATAAATCATTTCATAAAAACATTTAAAATAGTGCGAGGCTATGAACTCACGTTGATTGGGAAAGGCGGGTTATCGGCGATTCGGATGTACGGTACATGCTTCAATCACGGAAACCTAGACAAATAATACTTGTCTTAGACTCTTGTCCAATGACTTTATAAAAATAACAATTATGTATACATATGATGATTTTATATATATGATGATCAAGTGGGTTTACATATTCTCATTTACTCATTTTAGTGTTATGTGTTGATAACTTTTATACTAGTTTACTAGTTTTATCTATTTATATGTTTTAGGTCCAATAAGTCTATTATAAGTTCATTAACTTGTATTAATCCATTTTATACTTGTATTATCAGTATTTATACTTTACATTTTGGGCCCAAATGGGTTAAGCCCAATAAGTAATTTTTATAAGTGTTTAACTTATTTAGTTAAATTATTAGTCCAATATGCTAACTTAGCTCGTTATTGTCTGTATGTCATATAGTTCGGGTTTTATCGGTTTTTCCTTGTATTAGGTACTTATGCATCAGTATATGACTTTAAAAACTTTACATTAGACGGGTTTGATCGTCTAAGTTTTAATTGGCGAAAAACGTTAATTTTACGGTAATAGCCGAAAAGACGTAAAAATCATGTTTATAGTTTTATAACTTATAAAACTCATCAAACTACCATTATTATATAATGTCTTATTTTATATCATAATATATGAAATTCTTATTTATAATTACTATTAATTGTTAGTGGGTTTTCATGTGTATATATTTTATAAATATATAAGTGAGTGCTTATATTATATAAGTTTTTATTATACAAATCTGATTTTAAATTTCATGTTCACCAAAACAGCCATATCTAGAGTTCTATATGGAGATAGAAGCCCAAATTTTTATGGCATAAACTACATGATTTTTTCTCCATTTAACTTTCCTATGGCTACTGTTGAAACAGCATCTAAGTATTATATAAAAATCGTCTAAAACAGTCTATGCAGATTTGTACTCTAATATTGTTTTGATCATATCTCACTCATCCTAATGATTCATTGCATGGCCAACTCTCACATGTGTACAAGACTCATAGCTTACTGTATATTAATTTATCTATACCATTTTATCAGTTCATCATATGGTTATTTACTGTTTTTATACAACCTACTAAATTAAGCAAGATTAACCACTTTTACATATAGTTTTTCATCTTTTTACCCATGTTTATCAACACCAAATCCCCACATAATATTTTTATCATCATATATTCATCATATACATATACAATAAGAATGAAAATACATGATTACCTAATCAAAATAACAAGAGGATGGGAAGAACAATCTCTATACCACCAAAGTGATGAAAAGATGGGGTTGATGATGAACAAGACTTGGTTTTGGGTAACCAATCTTATGAGATATCAACATCACTTCTAGGATCACCAAGTATTTGTATATTCCTCCAAAAATCAGCCCTTGTTCTTCATGAAAAATCCGTGAGAAATCAGCCCCAAACTCCATTGAAAACTCCTTTTTACATGTTAAGATCACCTCCAATCTTTATAACTTCAATGGGTTTTCATCATATGTAAATTATACATATGATTTATGATTGAATCAAGATCAAATGGGGGTTGTTTTGGGTGAAGAGTGGACGAAATATTGAGAGAGAGGGAGGAGAGTATGAGTGGTTTGCATGGGATGGAATGAGTGAATGGTTTGGAAGAAATGGTTTTGATGTTGGTAGCTTACTTTGTAAGCTTCAAGTTAACAAGTGTTTCCTCGATTTGCGTGCCCTCGGGTCGTTTTACGAAAAACGTTTTTATAAATTATGAATCAACGGCACAAAAAAAATCTAATAAAAATTGTCTCATCAAAAACGGAGTTCGAAAACGTAAATACGTAATCCTAAGGTTTCCGGTTTAGTCGTAAAGGACGTTAAATTATTCACGTAAGTCTTAATTTCTTCTCGTAAATTTGTGAGTTTATGAACCAACACAAATTTAAAATCCCAAAATAATATTCACGGATAAATTTATTTTCTGAAATGTCGGACTGTCACCAAAACGGTGTATGTAAACGCAAGCACGTAACGTAGAATCCTCCGGTTTAGACGTAGTCGATGCTACTTCAAGACGTAAATCCAAATTTCTTCCCAAAAATATGTGAGTTCATAATATAACATTAAAATAATGTTTTTAAATAATATTTGAGAATAAAATATCAACCATAAATTGACGGATTGTCACAGCATTTACCCCTAAACAGGATCTTTGTCCTCAAAGATCATCTTATCTTACTACTCGCTTCTTATAGAGTTAAAGCCATGTGGGTATTTCCTCCACATTCGGTCTTTTCTCATAAGTGTAATCCATTACAATATGCGAGTTTCTTCAAACATAACTACGGGAATAAGATCAGGCTAAATGTTGACTTACTTTCTCTATCCATGATGTTCACGGGTTTCTGATGAATGCAACTTTTCGCCGATCTAAACTTTATCAAGAAGAATTCAGATTTTAACTTGATAGACATTTCATCAAGTTAGATATACAAATCATATTTCACGCAGCTCTTGAAGTCCTAGGGTAGATCCAGCTTATATGCCTTTCAAACCAATCTTTTACATCATCTCAATGGTCCCATACAACGGGGACTTACTTCCTATGATCTTTCAGATCATTAATTCATTTTTCTAAGGTGAAATTTTTTTGCATAACTTTGCTACCCATCTGGCACTTCAAGATCTACATTTCATATTCACATAACCTCCTGCCCACTACCGGCAGTCAATAATCAGATCCTAATTTCAACAATCATTTCAGGTCTCGCGGGTCGAGTATTTTGTAAGGTTAGGTTCGCCATCATAGGAAACCTTAAACCTAAAAGACATGTCCAACTCACAATGGGTGTATGTCGGATGTCTTCATCCCAACTCCTGCTTACAGATGCTCTTATATTTAGATCCTAACAAGATTCGATCTCGATCCTAATACGATAATTATCAATGATAATCTCTCCAAAGGAAAGCGATTATACGGTCCATTACCAAAGGTCAACCATTCAAGCATAAAACAACACTTATAGTATTTTGTATCGTTACTTTACCTCGTCCCTTCGATTGGGGTGGTACACAGTACTCTCATCAAGATTCGTTCTCAATGACTTCTGAGCAAATCTCTAGAAATTCGATGCGAAGCGAGGATCTTGATAGAGATGATCGATGCATGCACACCATGTTTACACAACTCCTTCAAATACAAAAGAGTCAATTTCTTCATCAAGAATCTATCATTAAGAGGAATGATATTAGCAGATTTGGTCAGTCTGTCGACGATGACCCAAATCGAATCAAATTCAGATGATGACCTTTGCAATAGCTAGACGTTTACTAATGTATTAGGCGGTATCTGCCTTCATAATTTGCCATTAGTACAACTTCTTCTGATAATGATACATTAAATCAGAAATGACAGGAATAGAATACTCAAACTTATAAGATTCCAACATAACTATATCTCACAATCCTCCATATTTAGGCAACCATAAACGGCCTTTTAAAACATTTAATACCATTGACTTCTCAATTATAATGGTTCACATTAGCCGTGAACCCCCTTTTATTATCTATATTATCCTTTTTACAAACATCGTTTATTTTTATATTGTTCGGCAATTTATTTGCATAGTCATTATTAAGGAACACATCCTAATTGGTTCTTTATCCTTTCTATATAATGTGTAAGTAATTACGTTCACCTTTCTTCATATTTTCTAAGTTTCAGTTTCGTTTCAGCTATCTTTTTTATCAGTTTTGTTTGATCCGACGTTTTAAAGCGTCGATAATTATTACATGTAAATTAACAATAAATATTTAATTTTTATGAAACGTAAACGTAAAAATTTGAATTTCTTAGTTCGACCAATTATATAAAATGTTCAAAAATAAATTTGAATTTAATTAACACGATTTTTGCTGATTTATCGAAAATAATTAATAAGATTCGTAAATGTTTGAAAAATATTTGGTTATACTTTGGTCAAAATTTTCTTAGTTAAAAAGCAAAAATTTCCGTTTCAAATTTTAAGTCATGGTTTAACGGTTTCTTCAATCCCTCTTAGGTTGTCTTGAGGTATACACAAACATTTACCCCTAAACAGGAGTTTAGTTAAATGATTTGTGTATAAGGAAATAATCCCTTAAAAATCCTTTGTTAAAACATCTGTCAAAACACATTTGCACTTTCTTTTTGGTAAAACCCAAAGTCTTAAAAGGGCTCTAAATTTTTGAAGAGTCAATATAGATTCCATTATCTTATCAATCACACGGTCAATTAATGCAAAGGATTAAGCCTTAAATCACATGTTAAATATTAAAGGTACAGGTCTTCGTTGTTCAGCCAATTCAAGGCAATCTATAAATAATTATTAACTCTTTCCTATTCTTATAAACAAACAGATGGTCCTTAATGATACAAGCATGAATTTATCAAATTACAGCCTACACACGTGATTCACCAAATTTATGGATGCTACATGTGTATTAGTTAATCCAAACGACATCACGTGAAACTCATAATGTTCATTACAAGTTCTGGATGTAGTAATTAGAATAGATAATCTTTTTCGCGGACGCGAAGTTGATGATAACCATGCCGTGGATCAAATCTTTAAAACATACGCTAGAACCTTGTAAATGATCGAACAAATCTATCATCTTGGGTAGTGGATATAGATTTTTAATCGTCAATTTACCTAGTTCATGGTAATCAATAAACATAAGGAATGATAACACCATAGCACTTCATGATGACGAGCTCGGTAGAATAAAATCTTACTCCGACAACTCTCTCGGTTGTACGGTAATTCTTTTAATTCAGATGGTGCTGACTTATAGTGCACATGCCATAGGTGTAGCATCAGGAATATAATAAATACCAAATTCAACTTGCCTTAATGGTGAAAGTCTAGGTAATTTACCAACAAATACCTCCTAAAGTTTCAGATAACATAAACATCTTTTAATACATTCATATTAGGTTCTTTCTAGATTATAATATCTATGACTAGTTCACAACCATTCATGGTATAATTTTAAGTCTAAATGCAGGATATGGTCATTCATCAAGAATCATTTAGATCACTTATGATAATCAACATCTTATCATTTAGGGGAATTCTATTCGAGTTCCCATCAATTAAGACAATGTCATCATGTCATAATCAATCAATCCATTCTATTGGCACTATCAACTTTTCAGTTTTATTGCCATCGATAAGATGTGAACTTCTCAAAAGACTAATAATAACTCATAATCCTTCGCAAATTCAAGGATATCAGGAGACATAACTAACCTTAAAAGAGTAAGGTTAACGCATAATCTACGGGAGAGAATTTCAAATCAGATACAGACGAAAACATATAACGAATATGAATATATCCCATGTTTTCATAATTTGAGTACGCATTCGAAAGCTCCTCAGATCATTACCCAGGTCATTCAAATGAAATCTAATCAAAAGAAATGATAGGAACGTCGATACATCCAATCGGGTATCAACACTCGGTAATCAGATACTTTTCCTAAGAATCTCACTATGGGAGAATTGGACAAGAAAGAATTGTCAATTGTCAAATAAGACAATTTCCACAGATGAGTAAATTCAAATCAGAAGAATAGATGTTACAGGCACATATGTAGGTGTCCCTAACACTATGTCCCTATTTTTCACTTCTTGCAGATCTCATAAAATTTAATCTTTCACAATCTTCAAAGAAAAAGTAGTGTTTATTATTCAGTTTTATGGTGACTACTAATCAGCCTTGCATGGTTGATAGGTGTGTAAACACCCATCCTTTTTACCACTTAATTACAATAATAACCGGACCAAAACATGTATTTTATGTCTTTTATGTCGAAATTATGTGTGGTTTGTATTTTTGTTGTGATTTAGGACGAAATTGTGAAAAATGGAGAAAACACGGCATTTACGGGCTTTTATTGAAGAAAAAGATGAAAGATGAAGTCGAAAAGTCAAGAGTGGAAAAAGAACGGAAGTCCAAGACCAATTCTGAAGATTTATCAAAGAAAAAGTCAAAAGACGGAAGTTTATCAAAATCCGAAAAACTCAAGTCTAATTTATTGAAGAATTAAAAGACGAGTTCAAAGAAATCCCGAGCCAAAAGTCATTAAAGTCCAAGATTAAAGAAGATTTAAAGTCTTATGGACTAATGGTGCAATTAACAAAGAGATTAAGAAGGAAGGGTCTAATGATACAATTAAGAGAAAATGAAGGAAGGGAGGAAGCTTCCTAATCCTCCCCTATATATAGATCATTAAGTTTATCATTTCATTTTGTTGGCTAGTTTGACAAACTATGCTCTTCCACTTTAATTTTTGCACATTTAAATTCATGTCATTTACTTTATTGCACCTTTAATTACCTTGTCTTGCACCTTTAATTTTCAAGTAAGTTTTAATTTTGTGTTCTTTAATCTTTTATATTTAAGTTTTTAATCATCTTGTTCATCTTCTCTTCTTGCTTATTGTCAATCTTTTTCTTAATCTATGTTTGTTTTGATTTCAAGTTTTTCAATCTAAACCTTTTTCATCTTATTTTTATTTAAATATTAAGTCTTTTTCATTTCCGTGTCTTGTTTTTTTTTATTTCATACGTTTTATCTTTGATCTAGTGTTTTTATTTAGCTTATTGGTGTTTTACTTTGCTTATTGTCTTCCAAAAGTTAAGATTTTTGAGCTTATTTTCGTACTTTTTGTGTTTTCCTAGTTTTTAGGAAATCTGATTCGATTTAGGAACTTTTTCATTAATTGCGAAATCTTGTACTTTCTCCCCATTGCGAAATCTTGTTCCTGATTCGATTTAGGAACTTTTTCTGCTATTGCGAAATCTTGTTCCTGATTCGATTTAGGAACTTTTTCTGCTATTGCGAAATCTTCTTCCTGATTCGATTTAGGAACTTTTTCTTCCATTGCAAAATCTTGTTCCTGATTCGATTTAGGAACTTTTTCTGCTATTGCGAAATCTGAACTTTTTCTGCTATTGCGAAATCTTGTTCCTGATTCGATTTAGGAACTTTTTCTACTATTGCGAAATCTTGCCTTTTTCTGCTATTGCGAAATGTTCTTCCTGATTCGATTTAGGAACTTTTTCTAGCAATTGCGAAATCTTTGATTTCACAATTGCGGAATTGTTCATTTCAATTGCGAAATCTTTTGTTTTTTTTTACAATTGCGAATTTAGTTCTTTTAATTGCGAATTTAATTCAGTTTTTACAATTGCAAATTTAATTAGCTTTTAGTCAAATTTTATTTTTAAACTTATTTTCCCGCCATTTTTAATTAACTTTATTTTAATTGTTTCGTCTTATTTTTACGTCAATTTATTTTTACTTGTTTTGTCTTATTTAATTTTCGAATTTACTTTTCGTCAAATTTTAATTTCTCGTCATTTAATTAATTTACTTTTAACGTCTTTAATTTTACACCATTTATGTTTAGTTAGTTTTAGCTTTACTTTAACGTCATTTATTTTAACGTCTTGCGATTTAATTTTTAAAACAACCAAAAAATATTTGTCTCACCAAAAACAATTGTGTCGCATTTTGAACCAGAAATCAATTCGTTAAGATACCGAGAAACGAACAACTGAACCTAGCAAAATCCCAACATTAAAATGGCGCCGCTGCCGGCTCTTTTCGTAAAGATTAACGGTTTTCTGTGAGAGACGCGTTTCTTTTTGGGATCCGTTCACTTGTGAACGTTATCTCTCGTGTCAAAATTTTTCCAAAAACCCAAAAACATTTGAAAAATCATAAAAAGCATTTCTTTTTTTTAAAGTTTTGCACCAAAAATATTCCTCTTTATCCTCTATTATGTTTAATTTTTTTCTTTACCCCTCTTCTCTATAATTCTTCATGGATTCGTCTTGCGGCCGGTGTGGGAGACCATGGCATGGTTTTCAAACATGTCAATGGTGTACTTGTGAGCGGTGTGGTTTTGATATCGACGATACACAATTTGGATTTTGTCCATTTTGCAATTCAACAAATTCATACTTCAACTCTTATAATACTTTCCCACCCTCTCCCGTCTATGACAATCCTTATCCTCAACATGCACCGGGTTTTTCTCCATACCCGTGTTGCTATATTTGTGGGGGCCCTCACGATGTTTCTTCTTGTGATCCGTCGAAGATCTTTGAGAAACCATCGTGCTATCATCTCAGTGCATTTAACTTTGAGCCCCCACGTCACACCGTCAATCATCAACCTTCTTTCGAACAATTGAGTACCCAAGAACAATGGGCTACTCTTGTTACTCAATTTCAAAACCTCGAAGAAGCTTTCCATAAATACAACACAAAATGTCAAGCGGATCAACAACGAGAGCAGGTATCTAACCTTAATGCTTATACTCCTCCTCTTGTGCCTCCATATTATTATGACAGTGATGACGATGAGAGTCCTATTTCTTGGACCGATGAGAATGCTATTCCTTCTCCCGACTTGCCAGAGTCTAAGGATTCAACCATCCTAAGGGATGAGGATATTAGTACAATTCCTGCAAAGGAATCCGACGAATTCAATACGTCTAGTGCTGATAACCTTGTCCCTATTCCAAGTGAATCTGAGTTGACATCCGACAGTGACGATGAGTATGATGCACTTTCTTCTGATGATGTTCCTTCCACCAACACTTTGGAAGAGGATTCTTTGGCTTTCTCCAATCCTCTTTTTGATCAAGATGATGATTTTGCTTCTAGTGATGACGAGTCACTATCTGATGAAGACGTTCCGAAGGAAACTTTCAAGATTTATTCGAACCCTTTATTTGATTTTGATGACGATTACATATCTAGTGAGGTGAATCCTCTCTTTGATGAAGGGATTGACGAAGGACATTCTTTGACGATTACATATTTAGCCATACCCCCTTCTATCGCAGAGGTGGAGAGTTCTGACTCTACTGGAAAGGTATCGCATGTGGAAGGTAATTCTTCTCTTACTTCTCCTACTATCTTGCCCCCTCATCCTACTGAATGCACGCCCAATCGGGTGATGTATCAATTTCCCTCTCTGGGAAATGAGGATGAGTGCTTTGACCCGGGAGGTGAAAATGACAATTCTATGATTGATAACATTACGACTTTGCCAATTGGTCCGCATCCATTGTCTTTGGAGGATAACAATGTGATTCCTATACCCACCCCACCTCCCGAGGATCATGATTTCACATACTTCTCGTATGTTGAAAGGACCTTTCTACCGTTTAAGACTTATCCTCCTGCCTCTCCTTTGTTATATTCCTTCGGGAATGAGGATAAGGTATTTGATCCCGGTATTACATTTGAGGCCTCCCCATGGACCATTTAATTTGGGGACAAGTCAGGCTCGTGACTCGGATAACAAAAACAAGCGCTTTTTGGGAGGCAACCCAATTATCTATCTATCTTTTTCTTTGTTTTTACCATAAGTGTAGGGGAGACCCTTTGGTTTGCTATTTCCTCTCCTCTTTTAATCAGGGATTCGAGCTTCAATGATCCATTCTTGATGATTCTTGACGAACCGTGATTCCATGTTCCATTTTTCCCGGTTCTATCCTAAACTCTTTTCGATTCACTATTTTATATTTCTTAATATTAAAATAGGAATCTCTTTAGTTGTCCTTTCCTTAGCAAGATTTAAACAAAGTGCACAATGTCCTAAGTGTAGGGGAGTTTACTCCCACATGCTTAAACATTGAGGACAATGTTTATATTAAGTGTAGGGAGGACTTCTATCGAAGTTAAGTGTTCTTTCCTTGTATTTGCCCTCATTTAACCGGAAATTCAATTTTTCGACATTTTTCAAAATTTTTGATCTATTTTGGCCTTTTAGTTTTGCCCTTTGTATAGTTATTTTCTTCCCTTATTAGAATAAAAGTTTAATAAAGTGGTTTTAATTTTCAAACGTTGTGAATCTTTTGACTCAACCCGAGTTTACTTATCTAAGTTTACTCTTGCTAGTATCCTTAACGTGTTTAAGTCAAGTTTTGCTAGGCTTTTATATAAGGAGCTATAAAACGCGAAAGTCTTAACTCTCACGGGTTAAGAACAAGAACTTTTCGCAAGTTCCTATAATTGATCCTAGAGAGTCGTTTATCAAGGAAACTTTAAAACGCGATTTCTAAACTTGAAAAAGTGTAAGAGTTTGCAAGATCCTATAGACGACTCGAAAACCCAAAACTTTGATTTAATAGGCTAAGCATCCACGAGTCTCATTCCTTGAGATTTTAAATTGTGGAGAACGAGAGATGATAGAGTCAATTATAAGTTTGGTATTCTTTCGTGAATTTATGTGAGTTAATTATAAGCCTATTCTCCCATCGCTTGCTAATAAATTTATCTGCAATAAATAAGGTTGTACGATTTGAAAAGTTACTTAGCTTCTAGCCCAAGATCGTTTAAAAGTTGCTCGGTATGGATTAGAGTTCATAGCCAAGGCATAACTTATTGAAGCGGGATGCAAAGATTGGCGAGTCCAAAAAGGTCCTAACAAGGTATGAGGGCTATATTTTGTTGCTAAAGATCCAAAGTGATGTGAAGAATCATTTATCGAAAATCAATATGAAGGATCGAGACACACGACGAAAAGCAAAAACTCCCCAAAAGTCATGGAGAAGTGTATCCGAAAAGACCCTAGCAAGGTATGAGGATAAATAGATCCAAGTCATAAAAGGAGGCGGATCGTTGTATATCAAAGTCCAAAATAAATATTGGAGAAAAATGAAGAAGTCGTGGTCCAAGTATGAATCTCTCAAAACTTCAAGTGAAGAAATTCCTATTGTGAAGAGAAGACCATTATTTCATGAACGTCTCTCAAGGTTTGAAGTATGAAGTCACTGCCAAATATCGGTCCGAGAAAGGTCTCAAATCGCGAAGCGAGTTATGCCAAGATATGAACTTTATGAGGTCCCGAGAAGCAGTTTTAAAAGATTTTGTCCTTTAGCTAACTATTGATTAAATCGTTCACTTTATTTTCGGACTAAATAACTATCGAAATAAGTCAAAAATGCATCCTCGTGATCATTCAAGAAAACAATAAAATATAAGAGATACACCTAGGAATAAGGGAGTCTAAGTGAATAATTGGCCCACATGAGTCCGTGTTAGTCTGCTAACTTATAATAACAATGATCTCGTTTTTAAGCTTGGTTTGGAGAAAGTGAAAACTTGAGGATGATGATCATTCACAACATTTCCAAAACCCAAGGTATGCTTTTTGATTTCTTTACTTTTAATGTTTATAATTTTCTATCTCTTTAATAAAGGCCAACGTGGATTGATTATGATGAAAAATGTAAACGTGCTTTGTAACTAATGCATTGCATGAGGACATTGCAATGGTCAAGTGTAGGGGATTTGATAGGTGTGTAAACACCCATCCTTTTTACCACTTAATTACAATAATAACCGGACCAAAACGTGTATTTTATGTCTTTTATGTCGGAATTATGCGTGGTTTGTGTTTTTGTTGTGATTTAGGACGAAATTGTGAAAAGTGGAGAAAACACGGCATTTACGGGCTTTTATTGAAGAAAAAGATGAAAGATGAAGTCGAAAAGTCAAGAGTGGAAAAAGAACGGAAGTCCAAGACCAATTCTGAAGATTTATCGAAGAAAAAGTCAAAAGACGGAAGTTTATCAAAAGCCGAAAAACTCAAGTCTAATTTATTGAAGAATTAAAAGACGAGTTCAAAGAAATCCCGAGCCAAAAGTCGAAGATTTAAAGGCTTAAGGACTAATGGTGCAATTAACAAAGAGATTAAGAAGGAAGGGCCTAATGATGCAATTAAGAGAAAATGAAGGAAGGGAGGAAGCTTCCTAATCCTCCCCTATATATAGATCATTAAGTTTATCATTTCATTTTGTTGGCTAGTTTGACAAACTATGCTCTTCCACTTTAATTTTTGCACATTTAACTTAATGTCATTTACTTTATTGCACCTTTAATTACCTTGTCTTGCACCTTTAATTTTCAAGTAAGTTTTAATTTTGTGTTCTTTAATCTTTTATCTTTAAGTTTTTAATCATCTTGTTCATCTTCTCTTCTTGCTTATTGTCAATATTTTTCTTAATCTATGTTTGTTTTGATTTCAAGTTTTTCAATCTAAACCTTTTTCATCTTATTTTTATATAAAGTTTAAGTCTTTTTAATTTTCGTGTCTTGTTTTTGTTGATTTCATACGTTTTATCTTTGATCTAGTGTTTTTATTTAGGTTATTGGTGTTTTACTTTGCTTATTGTCTTCCAAAAGTTAAGATTTTTGAGCTTATTTTCGTACTTTTTGTGTTTTCCTAGTTTTTAGGAAATCTGATTCGATTTAGGAACTTTTTCATTAATTGCGAAATCTTGTACTTTCCCCCCATTGCGAAATCTTGTTCCTGATTCGATTTAGGAACTTTTTCTGCTATTGCGAAATCTTGTTCCTGATTCGATTTAGGAACTTTTTCTGCTATTGCGAAATCTTCTTCCTGATTCGATTTAGGAACTTTTTCTGCTATTGCGAAATCTTGTTCCTGATTCGATTTAGGAACTTTTTCTGCTATTGCGAAATCTTGTTCCTGATTCGATTTAGGAACTTTTTCTGCTATTGCGAAATCTTGCCTTTTTCTGCTATTGCGAAATCTTCTTCCTGATTCGATTTAGGAACTTTTTCTAGCAATTGCGAAATCTTTGATTTCACAATTGCGGAATTGTTCATTTCAATTGCGAAATCTTTTGTTTTTTTTTACAATTGCGAATTTAGTTCTTTTAATTGCGAATTTAATTCAGTTTTTACAATTGCGAATTTAATTAGTTTTTAGTCAAATTTTATTTTTAAACTTATTTTCCCGCCATTTTTAATTAACTTTATTTTATTTGTTTCGTCTTATTTTTACGTCAATTTATTTTTACTTGTTTTGTCTTATTTAATTTTCGAATTTACTTTTCGTCAAATTTTAATTTCTCGTCATTTAATTAATTTACTTTTAACGTCTTTAATTTTACACCATTTATGTTTTAGTTAGTTTTAGCTTTACTTTAACGTCATTTATTTTAACGTCTTGCGATTTAATTTTAAAAACAACCAAAAAATGTTTGTCTCACCAAAAACAATTGAGTCGCATTTTGAACCGGAAATCAATTCGTTAAGATACCGAGAAACGAACAACTGAACCTAGCAAAATCCCAACATTAATGGTCCATTCCAAATTGTATGTAGGCGCGCAAGTATATACAATTTCAAGATTAACGATGCAATACCCAGTTCGTCAAAATTTTATCATCATGTTTATAATAAAAACATTTTCATGCTTAATTCTTAAGTATGAATCAAAAATAAATTTACAAAGATTTTCTTTGTTATGAAAACAATTAAGTTTTACAAGGTGTTTTATAAACAACTTCATTTCGATAACGATTATTTATAAGTCTCACTTTAAATAATCCATATGGTGATGAAAATTCAATTTTTCTCAAGGGATACTGTTTTATCTTATAAAAACAATTAGTGATCTGCAAAGGAGTGATGAAAAGTTGTTCACCAAGAACTAACTACAATATGATAGGAAATGAGCTTTAGCCAAATAATCATGAGGTTCATGACCTTGATGGCACTCAAAAGAGAATAATCCACAACGTAACTCAAATCGAGATGAGTACTTGTTCAATGGTTGCATCACTAGTGCGAACATTAGGATGAAGCAATAAAAGATAGATAACATCGATATATGTAGAACTTAGCAATCAAAGGTAGTCTTTTCATTAATCACAAACAAGTCAAAATTGTACCGTAACACATTACGTGTCACTATGTCATACAATTTCAAGAACTCATCCTACCAACTGATGTCTCAGTTAACTTAGGGATTATTTTTAAAAGATACCACAATGAATACTAATCTACAAGAGTCATTAGGTATCCCACCTGTCCCGGAAGATCCATCGGTCTCACTTTCGGAAGAAGATTTCTTCGATTTATTTCTTGGACACTGGGCATCCTCGTCATTGGACAATGGCCTAGGAACAACCCTTAACACGAATCAACAATCAATTAAACCTTATAATTCAATCACAGGGCTTAACGACTTCCTTTTAACAATCTTATATTCCATACAGGTTAAGTTTTATTTCATTCAAGTTTCAATCAATCTTATACTCAATGCGATATCCTACTTCATTTTCCAATACTTTCAACCTTATTCTTAGACCTTCAAAGTGCAATAAAAGCTCGATATGAACAACACTTAATTTCCAATCCTATAGCTTTTACAACAATAGTTATCAAATGAGTCACTAGTATGAAATAACTCATACATTCAATTAGACTTCTCGGAAAGGTACTAGTGGCATGAGGATTTTGGGTAATGGTTCCAATGACAGCCTCAAGTGCAACATTCACCCTTTCGATTTCAAGTTTAAGAAATGGGTGACAACGAATCAGATGACATCTTTCTAGGTGGTAACGTTTTGTCAAACTCCACTCTATAAGAAAAGATCGTCATGACATCGATATCAGATTTAATCTTGCCAATTCTTTTTTTTAATATCATAATCAACTAATATCTATATTTCTACGAGTATCAACCATTTGTTGGGATCATAAATATCCACAACTTGGTTTG
This sequence comes from Glebionis coronaria, assembly GCA_025667525.1. Classification (NCBI taxonomy): domain Eukaryota; kingdom Viridiplantae; phylum Streptophyta; class Magnoliopsida; order Asterales; family Asteraceae; genus Glebionis; species Glebionis coronaria. Next base: position 231,601,927 of record CM046879.1, read on the forward strand.
GATCTAGGATAGCTAGAATTCTTACAAGAATAGCTTTGATTAATTTACTAGGGGATTTAGGGTTCCTTGTGACAATCTACGTCGTATAAATACCTCGTATAAATATCAAAATAATCATCAAACAATCATGTAATAAAATTACATCATATATATATATATATATATATATATATATATATATATATATATATATATATATATATATATATATATATATATATATATATATATATATATATATATATATATATATATATATATATATATATATATATATATATATATATATATATATATATATATATATATATATATATATATATATATATATATATATATATATATATATATATATATATATATATATATATATATAATCCAAGTTATATATATATTAAAATAACACTTCTCAGTCTGGCCTTGTCGGTAACTCGGGAATACTTCGGCAACGTTATAGTCAAAATATTTTTAGATATTTTTAGAAAAATGTTTATAGTTAAAAGATTTTGAAATATTTTATTCAAAACCTTGGTTTTAAAAATCTTTCGTTCTCTATAACGAGAGCTCTGGTACCAAACTGTAACACCCCCAAATTTTATACAATTCAATACAGCGGAAGACTCGTTGGTGTTACGGGATAGCACATTACTCACATCGTAGACAACACTTAAAAATCGCGTCGTTTAATAATAAAGCATTTCCATTCATAAATATCAAATTTACATAGGTCCCAAGTCATTGTATTTCATACAGGTTTTACAAATCATTTGAATGGAAATTTTTATTTAAGTGCGGGCCATGAATTCTTGTTGTCTTCCCGAGAATTACCTTCAAGTACCTGAGACAAAACATGTTAAAAGAAAAGGTCAGCGATAACGCCGAGTGAGTTCATAGAGTTTAATAAAACCATTAATATATCATCGGTATATAATTATTACCGAAAATCATTTTGTACAAATCTTTGTAATAGGCCATAAAATAGCCAAAGTCATTTTATACAAATCCTTATCAAAAATCATAATATAGGCTTTCGCCTTCAAAATCATTATACGAACCATTGTCGTTAAAAACATCATACAATACGTTTTATAACGTTGTATAGAGTTAAATAAAAACCGTTATATGAATATGGTTATGTATAACCAAAACACGAACATAATATCAATAATAAGACCCCGTATTGCTAGTCAGGCAATATATCGTAATTCAGTGCGTATAGCAGTATTTCGTTATTTGGATTATTATAAGCTGCATGACATTGTTACCTTACTACAACAAACAACGGGTAGCTAGCCCGAAACTCAATTTGCCCATCTAAGTTAGCGTTTCGCCACAATAGTCACGCTTGTGTAAATCTTCTCATACATAAATTCGCTTACCAATCAATGTGGCACGACGGGGATCAACCGTCAAGGCGCGAACTGGGGTGATCGTCCCTAAATAGTATTATTATATGCATAAGCGTCTATCAAATCCCGATAGTTCACACAATTCATGCTAATGGGATTTTTAGTGACATAACCTAACTTTAATAATCTATTTTATCTCATCTATCGGGTCATTTAATCATTCATCGGGTCACACAATCATTCGGGTCCAAATCAATAAACAGACAATCGGGACAACTAGTGTCCTATTTTATAAAAACTAACATGTTATCTCCCTCGCGGGTTTATAAAACATTTCATTAAAACATTTAAAAGAGTGCGAGGCCATGAACTCACGTTGATTGGGAAAGGTGGGTTATCGGCGATTCGGATGTACAGTACGTGCTTCAGTCACGGAAACCAAGACAAATAATACTTGTCTTAGACTCTTGTCCAATGACTTTATAAAAATAACAATTATGTATACATATGATGATTTTATATATATGATGATCAAGTGGGTTTACATATTCTCATTTACTCATTTTAGTGTTATGTGTTGATAACTTTTATACTAGTTTACTAGTTTTATCTATTTACATGTTTTAGGTCCAATAAGCCTATTATAAGTTCATTAACTTGTATTAATCCATTTTATACTTGTATTATCAGTATTTATACTTTACATTTTGGGCCCAAATGGGTTAATCCCAATAAGTAATTTTTATAAGTGTTTAACTTATTTAGTTAAATTATTAGTCCAATATGCTAACTTAGCTCGTTATTGTATGTATGTCATATAGTTCGGGTTTTATCGGTTTTTACTTGTATTAGGTACTTATACATCAGTATATGACTTTTAAAAACTTTACATTAGACGGGTTTGATCGTCTAAGTTTTAATTGGCGAAAAACGTTAATTTTACGGTAATAGCCGAAAAGACGTAAAAATCATGTTTATAATTTTATAACTTATAAAACTCATCAAACTACCATTATTATATAATGTATTATTTTATATCATAATATATGAAATTCTTATTTATAATTACTATTAATTGTTAGTGGGTTTTCATGTGTATATATTTTATAAATATATAAGTGAGTGCTTATATTATATATGTTTTTATTATACAAATCTGATTTTAAATTTCATGTTCACCAAAATAGCCATATATAGAGTTCTATATGGAGATAGAAGCCCAAATTTTTATTGCATGAACTACATGATATATTCTCCATTTAACTCTGCTATGGCTACTGTTGAATCAGCCTCTAAGTATTTTATAAAAATCGTCCAAAACAGTCTATGCAGATTTGTACTCTAATATTGTTTTGATCATATCTCACTCATCCTAATGATTCCATTGCATGGCCAACTCTCACATGTGTACAAGACTCATAGCTTACTGTATATTAATTTATCTATACCATTTTATCAGTTCATCATATGGTTATTTACTGTTTTTATACAGACTACTAAATTAAACAAGATTAACCACTTTTACATATAGTTTTTCATCTTTTTACCCATGTTTATCAACACCAAATCCCCACATAATATTTTTATCATCATATATTCATCGTATACATATACAATAAGAATGAAAATACATGATTACATAATCAAAATAACAAGAGGATGGGAAGAACAATCTCTATACCACCAAAGTGATGAAAAGATGGGGTTGATGATGAACAAGACTTGGTTTTGGGTAACCAATCTTATGAGATATCAACATCACTTCTAGGATCACAAAGTATTTGTAGATTCCTCTAAAAATCAGCCCTTGTTCTTCATGAAAACTCCTTGAGAAATCATCTGCAAACTCCCTTGAAAACTCCTTTTTACATGTTAAGATCACCTCCAATCTTTATAACTTCAATGGGTTTTCATCATATGTAAATTATACATATGATTTATGATTGAATCAAGATCAAATGGGGGTTGTTTGGCTGAAGAGTGGACGAAATATTGAGAGAGAGGGAGGAGAGTATGAGTGGTTTGCATGGGATGGAATGAGTGAATGGTTTGGAAGAAATGGTTTTGATGTTGGTAGCTTACTTTGTAAGCTTCAAGTTAACAAGTGTTAACTTGTTAGTTGAAATTTTGACACATCATGGAGTGTGTTGGAGCTTATTTAGCCATCCATATAGTGGGGTGGGCAAGTGTAAAACTAGTCCTATCCCACTAATTTACGGGTACTCCTCGATTCTAGTTTCCTTGATTTGTGTGCCCTCGGGTCGTTTTACGAAAAACGTTTTTATAAATTATGAATCAACGGCACAAAACAAATATAATAAAAATTGTCTCATAAAAAACGGAGTTCGAAAACGTAAATACGTAATCCTAAGGTTTCCGGTTTAGTCGTAAAGAACGTTAAATTATTCACGTAAGTCCTAATTTCTTCTCGTAAATTTGTGAGTTTATGAACCAACACAAATTTAAAATCCCAAAATAATATTCACGGATAAATTTATTTTCTGAAATGTCGGACTGTCACCAAAACGGTGTATGTAAACGCAAGCGCGTAACATAGAATCCTCCGGTTTAGACGTAGTCGATGCTACTTCAAGACGTAAATCCAAATTTCCTCCAAAAAATAAGTGAGTTCATAATATAACATTAAAATAATGTTTTTAAATAATACTTGAGAATAAAATATCAACCATAAATTGACGGGTTGTCACAATAATAACCAAGCCAAAACGTGTATTTTATGTCATAAATGTCGGAATTATGCGTGGTTTGTGTTTTGTTGTGATTTAGGATCAAAATGTGAAAAGGGAAGAAAACACGATCTTTCACGGGCTTTTATCAAATAAAAAAGACAAAAGACGAAGTCAAAAGATCAAGAGTGCAAAAAGAACGGAAGTCCAAGTCCTATTCTGAAGATTTATCGAAGAACAAGTCTAAAGACGGAAGTTTAATAAAGCCGAAGAACTCAAGTCTAATTAATGAAGAAATTACAAGACGAGTTTAATTAATCCCGAGACAAAGTCGAAAAAGTCGAAGAATTAAGAAGACGAAAAGACGAGAAAGAAAACACGTGAAGAAGAAAGAAAAGAGCAACACATGCTTCCTTCCCTGCTCCCTATAAATAGACTTCATTTCACCTCATTTCAGTTTTGTTGGCTATTTTGACAAACTACTCTTCCACCATTTTCATTACTTGCACATTTATTTTCATGTCATTTACTTAATTGTCAATTTAATTACCTTGTTTTGCACCTTTAAATTCTTGCCTTTAATTCAAGTAAGTCTTCTAATTTTGTTGTTGAATCTTTGTTTTCCTTTAATCAAGCTTTTAATTATCAATCTTATTCTACTTTTCTTGTTTTTGATTTGATTTTGGTTCGAATTAAGCATTGATTTTGCTTAATCTTATTGCTTATTTGATTAAAAAGTTTATCTTTTCATTTCTATCTAGGCTTTTATACGAATTAAGGTATAAGCTTGACAATCTTATTGGCTTATTTTGTATTTAGCTTATTAGTTTTAAAGTTTTCTTAAAAGTTTTATCTTTTTAAAGTCCATTTTATAAAGTTTGTTTATTTTGTGTCTTGAAAATCTTTAAAGTTGTGCTTATTGTGTTCGTCTTATTATTTCTTTGATTTAGTTTTTGTTATTTGCTTATTGTCTAAGTGCTTATTTATTTTTGGTTATTCTGTTCTTGAATCCCATCGTAACTACTTTGATGTTTTACCCAATACGATCGAGTAAGTGTGATCGCATAAACCCCTAGGGTTTCTACTTGCGATCCATTACTGTGATCAAGACTAAGATCACTCACCACGATCTAAGCAACGATCGACTTGTTACGATCGTGGTTGCGATCTGTGGCTACGATCTGGAGTCCGATCGTTCACTAGGATCCAAGGCTTCGATTGTGGGTGCGATCACTTGGTCACGATAGTCCAGTGCGATCCACTTGTTGCGATCGTGGTGGAGTACGATCCAACAGTACGATCGCTTGACTGCGATCCAGGGTACGATCCAGAGTACGATCGCTTGTTGCGATCGTGACTGCGATCTGACTTTTGTCTTTGTTTTTTTTCTTATTTTTCCAAGCTTACTTTTCATTACGTTTTAATTTCCAAAAATTTCAAGCTTCTAGAAATCTCTGTTTTTACCAAGTGTTTTTCTAGTAATTTTAGTTTAATTTTTTAAAGATTATTTTTTCGCCATTTTACTTTAGTCTTATTTTAATCGTTTTTTCTTTATTTCAAGTTCACATTTTTTTACATTGTCAAATTTAATTTTTCGTCAAGCTTTAATTTTTGTCATTTAATTAATTTGCTTTTAAGAGTTTTAATATTGCACCATTTACGTTTTAATTAGTTTTAGCTTTAATCACCTGCCATTTACTTTAACGTTTTGCAATTTACTTTACTACAACGACCATTATATTTGTTTTCTACCAAAAGACGACTGAGTCACACGTAAACCAGTAATCAATTCGATTAGACCGATTTCAACGAACTTAATTTTTCTAACTAAAATTCTAGTTATTAAATGGCGCCGCTGCCGGCTCTTTTCTTAAAGATTAAGGGTTTTCTGTGAGAGACGCGTTGAATTTTTGTATCCGTTCACTCGTGAACGTTATTTTTCTTGCTCAAACTTTTTCAAAATCCATAAAAATTAAAAGTTTTCAAAAATCCAAAAAGATTTTATTTTTATATTTACACGTACATATATATTCTCTATTTCTTTGGTATATTTTTCTTTTGCTTTTGTAGGTGTATGCGTACTAGATCTTCAACATATTCTGAGCCCGAGACTCGTGAAGATTTAGATATGGCTGGTGTACACAACAACAATAATCCACCCCACCCCAACATGAATAACAACAACAATGTTCCCCCACCTGACATTCGAACAATGGAGGAGCTTTGTCAACCTACAATGAATGGACGAGGAGGACCGATTGCACCGATGCAAATCATGGCTCCGGAGTTTTCGTTGAAGCATCACATGACCCAACAAGTTCAAAATACTTGTCCATTTCGAGGATTACCGGATTATGATGCCAACAAACACCTCGACAAATTCATTACTGTTACTCAAAGCATGAAGTTGCCCGGTGTTACTATGGATTTTCTTCGCCTTCACCTATTTCCACACACCTTATCCCACCATGCCGAAAAATGGTTTGATCGTTTTCCGAAGAATTCAATTTATACTTGGGATGAGATGACTCAACGCTTTTTGTCACGCTACTTTCCTCCATCCATGGTCACGAGCCTTCGAAATCAAACTAGTGGATTTACACAAGAACCTGATGAATCACTTTTTGATGCTTGGGAACGCTATAATGTTTTGATCAATCGATGTCTAAACCATAACATGCTCCCCGTCACCTTAATTGATACTTTCTACAACGGTTTAACTTTTCGTGATCGTGATACGATTAATGCAGCCGCCGGTGGCACATTTATGAAAAGAAGACCCGAGGAGTGTAGAGAGCTTATCGAGAACATGACTACTCACCACAAAATTGGGATTCATCCGCATCTTCAAGGAATAACCCGAGAGTCAATGTTTCTTCTACTTCTTCAAACCCTGATATCGCCGAATTGACCCGCGCAATGGTCAAAATGAGCAAAAATATGCAACTTTTGGCTATAAATCAACAACAAGTTAAAGCTGTAGCAACTTCTTGTGAGATTTGCGGGGGTCCTCACTCATACACTGATTGTCCTTCTACTCATGACAATCCGGAAAACGTGTATGCAGCTTATGGTAACTATTCCACGGAAAACCATCAAGCTCGACCTCAAGGTGGTCGTAACTTGCTAAGTTACCGTTCTAACAACTTTCTGTCACCCGGTTTTTCTCCTCAAACCACAACCCCAACAACTACAATAGAAGCAACCCAAACCCACCTCGAGCTTCTAAACCTTATCACCCACCCGCTCAACAAGCCCCACACATTAATCAAGATGTTGAAGCTTTCATGAGGACCTAAGGAGTGCAAATTAAGAATCTGCAAAGCCAAATTATAAATTTGAAAGGAGATATCACTAAGCAAGGTAATGATATTAGATACGAGCTTCGACATGATATACAAACCTCTTTTAGCACTCAAACAAATGACTTGAAAAATATGCTGGCTAGTTTCTTACCAACTCCTCAACCCTCTACTTCGGGCTCTCTTCCTTCAAATACCGTCACCAACCCAAGAGCGAATGTCAGTGCTATTACTACACGCAGTGGAGCAACCTTAGTAGGACCATCTATCCCTCCCCCAGTTACTCCATCTACACCTCCTCCACCGCCATTTATCCCTCCTACTCCCACGCCTAGTATTAGTTCTCCATTACCGTCTCCACCCCATACTGAAGAAGTTCCCAAGAAGAACCCTTCACCAACCCCACCTTCCACCTATAAACCCAATATCCCTTATCCTTATCGCTTAGAAAAGGCCAAACTGCAAACCAAGGATGACATTCAAGTGTCGAACTATTTGAAGAAGATTTCAGGATTGACCATCACCTTTAGCCTTGTTGAAGCTCTTGCACAAATGCCTAAATTTGTTAAGATGTTTAAGGAATTGCTTAATAAGAAGGAGAAGATGGCCGAGTTTGTTAATACTCGATTGAATGAAAATTGTTCTGCCGTCCTTCTTAAAGAACTTCCGGAGAAACTTGGAGATCTCGGTCGTTTTGTGCTACCATGTACTTTTCACCAAACCGAAGAATTTACCGCCTTAGCCGATCTCGGGGCAAGTATAAATCTGATGCCTTTAAGTGTTTGGAAAAAATTATCATTACCCGATCTTACTCCAACAAAGATGACTCTTGAGCTTGCAAATCGCACTCTCGCTTACCCCGTTGGTATTGCCGAAGATGTGTTCATTAAAGTTGACACCTTCACTTTTCCGGTCGACTTTGTTGTTGTTGATTATGAAATGGACCCTCGTATTCCATTAATACTTGGTCAGCCATTCTTGCGAACCAGAAAAGCATTAGTCGATGTTGTCGAAGGTGAGTTAATCTTAAGGGTCGGGAATGATGCACAAGTTTTTAAAATGGGGAAGATCACAACCAAACCCAATGGAAGAGAATCAGCGAATATGATTAATGTGCTTGATGATTTTGTCGTCTACAACAATCCTCTTTTCGATTCTTGCTATGATAATCCACTGTTCCAAGATGATGTGGATGATTCTCTCTCCAATATGGATCCTCTACCAATTCATGAATCTCCTCCAATTTATGATGACTATGATGATGATTCTAGTTCTGACATGGATGATTCAGATGATTTTTCTTCTGAGTATAAAGACATGCCAACATATGATGATTTTTGTTAGAAATACGTTTTTACGTATATTAGAAGTATCGGTCACTCCACAATATTATTAATGTTGTAATAGCTCGTAGTTAGTGTTACTTATTAAGTTAAGTAAGAAACCGACCCATGGGCTTGTGATGGGTCGGCCCAAGCCCAAATAAAGGCCTTGGATATAAATACCCCTTTCCACCATGGAAAGGGGTTGGTTGTTGATCATTCCATACTTTCATTTGAATAAAATACACATAGTTTCTCTCTCACTTTCTCTCTCTAGTTTCTCTCTCTAGAAATCTTCAACCCACTTCATAGATTCATAGTTTATCAAGATTCTACAATTTTGATTTTGACGATGTCGATACTCTTTAGAGTGATTCTTCACATGATGAAGATCCTCCACCAACAATGCTTGATCCTACTTTGGACGACTACTCATTTGAGGAAGATTTTGCTACTTTTCTCAACACTTACTTCCCAAATGAGAGTGATTCTCCTCCTTTGGACTTTGATGATTATGGTCTTTATCCTCCTTTAGATATGAAGAAACCCGTTTCAAAGGAGAAGAAGCCGGACGACATCGATATCCGCAGCACTTATGTATTGACACCTCTCTATCCCCCTTCTGAGGATGAGATTGTGTGATTTATGAGCGGATCGTCTTCAAGGACTAATGACCCTGAATCGTATTTTCCCCTACAGGAAAAGGTGTTCGATCCCGGTATTGCAATTTTTAAGCCAGCTCAGTATCCATCTGATGAAATAAAAGGAAAGATTTTTGGAACTTATGGAGATATGCTTGCACCTCATCATACTGGCTACCACCGTGCTCCATATTTGCTTAAGGGAACCTTGTCTACTCTTCTTTGGCTTGCCTTGTTCGCCTTAAGCTTGTGCTACTTGATGGATGAAATCCATGTCTTTGATCCCGGTGGATATTTTTCAAGGTTCTTCCTATGCTAATCAAGGTCGAGTCAGGCTCACAACTCGGTTAACAAAAACCAACGCTTCTCGGGAGGCAACCCGCAGTATCTATCCTTTTTATATGTTTTTTTTATAATAAGTGTAGGGGGAGACCCTAGTATGTGTATGTTGTTTTCTTTCTTATCATGTGCATGGATTCGAGCTTTCAAAGATCCATTCTTGATGACTTTTGACGAACCGTGATCCCATGTACCCGTCTTCTCGGTTTTATCCTAAACTCTTTTATATTCTTAAATATTAAAATAGGAATCACTTTAGTTGTCTCTTCCTTAGCAAGATTTAAACAAAGTGCACAATGTCCTAAGTGTAGGGGAGTTTACTCCCACATGCTTAAACATTGAGGATAATGTTTATATTAAGTGTAGGGGGACTTCTATCGAAGTTAAGTGGGCTTTTCCTTGTACTTGTCCTCATTTTAACCGGAAAATTGATTTTTCGACATTTTTCAAAATTTTTAATCTATTTTGGCCTTGTAGTTTTTCCTTTGTTATAGTTATTTTATTTCTTTGCTAGAATAAATTTTTAATAAAGTGGTTTTAATTTTTTTTAAAAACGTCATGAATCTTTTGACTCAACCCGAGTTTACTTATCCAAGTTTACTCTAGCTAGTATCCTTAACGTGTTTAAGTCAAGTTTTGCTAGGCTTTTATATAGGGAGCTTTAAAACGCGAAAGTCTTAACTCTTACGGGTTAAGAACAAGAACTTTTCGCAAGTTCCTATAATTGATCCTAGAAAGTCGTTTATCAAGGGAACTTTAAAATGCGAATTCGAAACTTGAAAAAGTCTAAGAAGTTGCAAGATCCTATAGATGACTTGAAAACCCAAAACTTTGATTTAATAGGCTAAGCATCCACGAGTCTCATTCATTGAGATTTTAAATTGTGGAGAACGAGAGATGATATAGTCAGTTATAAGTTTGGTATTCTTTCATGAATTCATGTGAGTTGATTATGAGGTTTTTCTCCCATCGCTTGTTAATAAATTTAATTGCAATAAGTAAGGTGGTACGATTTGAAAAGTTACTTAGCTTCTAGTCCAAGATCGTTTAAAAGTTGCTCGGTATTAATTAGAGTTCATAGCCAAGGCATAACTTATTGAAGCGGGATGCAAAGATTGGCGAGTCCGAAAAGGCCCTAACAAGGCATGAGGGCTACATTTTGTTGCTAAAGATCCAAAAGTGTTGTGAAGAATCATTTATCAAAAATCAATATGAAGGATCGAGACACACGACGAAAAGCAAATACTCACGTAAAGATCATGGATAAGTCTATCCAAAAAGGCCCTAACAAGGTATGAGGATAAATAGATCCAAGTCCTAAAAGGAGGCGGATCGTTGTATATCAAAATCCCGAATAAAGATTGGAGAAAAATGAAGAAGTCGTGGTCCAAATATGAAGAATCTCTCAAAAAGTTCAAGTGAAGAAATTCCTATTATGAAGAGAAGACCATTATTTCATGAACGTCTCTCAAGATTTGAAGTATGAAGTCGCTGCCAAACATCGGTCCGAGAAAGGTCTCAAATCGTGAAACCAGTTATGCCAAGATATGAACTTTATGAGGTCCCGAGAAGCAGTTTTAAAAGATTTTTTCCTTTAGCTAACTATTGATTAAATCGTCCCAATTTATTTTCATCCTAAATAACTATCGAAATAAGTCAACAATGCATCCTCGTAATCATTAGAGACAACAATAAAATATAAGAGATACACCTAGGAATAAAGGAGTCTAAGTGAATAATTGGGCTACATGAATTCGTGTTAGTTTGCCAACTTATAATCACAATGATCTCGTTTTTAAGCTTGGTATGGGCAACGTGAAACTTGAGGATGATAATCATTCATGACATTCCAAAACCCCAAGGTTAGTTTTTGATCTTTTTAGTTGTTTTCTTCCTTTAAATATTTTGTCTCTTTAATAAAGGCCAATGTGGATTGATTGTGATGGAAAATGTAAAACTAGCTTTGTGATTAATGCATTGCATGAGGACATTGCAATGGTCAAGTGTAGGGGATTTAATAAGTGTGAAAACACTTATCCTTTTACCACTTAATTATAATAATAATCAAGCCAAAACGTGTATTTTATGTCGTAAATGTCGTAATTATGCGTGGTTTGTGTTTTTGTTGTGATTTAGGATCAAAATGTGAAAAAGGAAGAAAACACGAGCTTTCGCGGGCTTTTATCGAAGAAAAAAGACAAAAGACGAAGTCAAAAGATCAAGAGTGAAAAAAGAGCGGAAGTCCAAGGCCTATTCTGAAGATTTATCGAAGAACAAGTCTAAAGACGGAAGTTTAATAAAGTCGAAGAACTCAAGTCTAATTAATGAAGAAATTACAAGACGAGTTTAATTAATCCCGAGACAAAGTCGAAAAAGTCGAAGAATTAAGAAGACGAAAAGACGAGAAAGAAAAGACGTGAAGAAGAAAGAAAAGAGCGACACATGCTTCCTTCCCTTCTCCCTATAAATAGACTTCATTTCACCTCATTTTAGTTTTGTTGGCTATTTTGACAAACTACTCTTCCACCATTTTCATTACTTGCACATTTATTTTCATGTCATTTACTTAATTGTCAATTTAATTACCTTGTTTTGCACCTTTAATTTCTTGCCTTTAATTCAAGTAAGTCTTCTAATTTTGTTGTTGAATCTTTGTTTTCCTTTAATCAAGCTTTTAATTATCAATCTTATTCTACTTTTCTTGTTTTTGATTTGATTTTGGTTCGGATTAAGCATTGATTTTGCTTAATCTTATTGCTTATTTGATTAAAAAGTTTATCTTTTCATTTCTATCTAGGATTTTATACGAATTAAGCTATAAACTTGACAATCTTATTGGCTTATTTTGTATTTAGCTTATTAGTTTTAAAGTTTTCTTAAAAGTTTTATCTTTTTAGAGTCCATTTTATATAGTTTGTTTATTTTGTGTCTTGAAAATCTTTAAAGTTGTGCATATTGTGTTCGTCTTATTATTGCATTGATTTAGTTTTTGTTATTTGCTTATTGTCTAAGTGCTTATTTATTTTTGCTTATTCTGTTCTTGAATCCCATCGTAACTACTTTGATGTTTTACCCAATACGATCGAGTAAGTGTGATCGCATAAACCCCTAGGGTTTCTACTTGCGATCCATTACTGCGATCAAGACTAAGATCACTCACCACTATCTAAGCTACGATCGACTTGTTACGATCGTGGTTGCGATCTGTGGCTACGATCTGGAGTCCGATCGTTCACTAGGATCCAAGGCTTCGATTGTGGGTGCGATCACTTGGTCACGATAGTCCACTGCGATCCACTTGTTGCGATCGTGGTGGAGTACGATCCAAGAGTACGATCGCTTGACTACGATCCAGGGTACGCTCCAGAGTACGATCGCTTGTTGCGATATTGACTGCGATCTGACTTTTGTCTTTGTTTTTTTACTTATTTTTCCAAGCTTACTTTTCATTACGTTTTAATTTCCAAAAATATCACGCTTCCTGAAATCTCTGTTGTTAGCAAGTGTTTTTCTAGTAATTTTTAGTTTAATTTTTTATAGCTTATTTTTTCGCCATTATACTTTAGTGTTATTTTAATCGTTTTTTCTTTATTTCAAGTTCACATTTTTTTACATTGTCAAATTTAATTTTTCGTCAAGCTTTAATTTTTGTCATTTAATTAATTTGCTTTTAACAGTTTTAATATTGCACCATTTACGTTTTAATTAGTTTTAGCTTTAATCACCTGCCATTTACTTTAACGTTTTGCAATTTACTTTAGTACAACGACCATTATATTTGTTTTCCACCAAAAGACGACTGAGTCGCACGTAAACCAGTAATCAATTCGATTAGACCGATTTCAACAAACTTAATTTTTCTAACTAAAAATCTAGTTATTAAATGGCGCCGTTGCCGGCTCTTTTCGTAAAGATTAACGGTTTTCTGTGAGAGACGCGTTGAATTTTGGGATCCGTTCACTCGTGAACGTTATTTTTCTTGCTCAAACATTTTCAAAAATCCATAAAAGTTAAAAGTTTTCAAAAATCCAAAAAAGATTTTATTTTTATTTTTACACGTACATATATATTCTCTATTTCTTTGGTATCTTTTTCTTTTGCTTTTGTAGGTGTATGTGTACTAGATCTTCAACTTATTCTGAGCCCGAGACTCGTAGAGATTTAGATATGGCTAGTGTACACAACAACAATAATCCACCCCACCCCAACATGAATAACAACAACAATGTTCCCCCACCCGACCTTCGAACGATGGAGGAGCTTTGTCAACCTACAATGAATGGACGAGGAGGACCGATTGCCCCGATGCAAATCACGGCTCCGGAGTTTTCGTTGAAGCATCACATGATCCAACAAGTTCAAAATACTTGTCCATTTCAAGGATTACCGAATGATGATGCCAACAAACACCTCGACAAATTCATTACCGTTACTCAAAGCATGAAGTTGCCCGGTGTTACTATGGATTTTCTTCGCCTTCACCTATTTCCACACACCTTATCCCACCATGCCGAAAAATGGTTTGATCGTCTTCCGAAGAATTCAATTCATACTTGGGATGAGATGACTCAACGCTTTTTGTCGCGCTACTTTCCACCATCCATGGTCACGAGCCTTCGAAATTAAATTAGTGGATTTACACAAGAACCTGATGAATCACTTTTTGATGCTTAGGAACGCTATAATGTTTTGATCGATCGATGTCCAAACCACAACATGCTCCCCGTCACCTTAATTGATACTTTCTATAACGGTTAACTTTTCGTGATCGTGATACGATTAATGCAGCCGCCGGTGGCACATTTATGAAAAGAAGACCCGAGGAGTGTAGAGAGCTTATCGAGAACATGACTACTCACCACAAAAATTGGGATTCATCCGCATCTTCCAGGAATAACCCGAGAGTCAATGTTTCTTCTACTGCTTCAACCCCTGATATCACCGAATTGACCTGCGCAATGGTCGAAATGAGCAAGAATATGCAACTTTTGGCTACAAATCAACAACAACAAGTTAAAGCTGTTGCAACTGCTTGTGAGATTTGTGGGGGTCCTCACTCGTACATTGATTGTCCTTCTACTCATGACAATCCGGAAAACGTGTATGCGGCTTATGGTAACTATTCCACAGAAAACCATCAAGCTCGACCTTAAGGTGATCGTAACTTGCTAAGTTACCGTTCTAACAACTTTCTTTCACCCGTTTTTTCTCCTCAAAACCACAACCCCAGCAACTACAATAGAAGCAACCCAAACCCACCTCGAGCTTCTAGTCCTTATCACCCACCCGCTCAACAAGCCCCACCCATTAATCAAGATGTTGAAGCATTCATGAGGACCCAAGGAGAACAAATTAAGAATCTGCAAAGCGAATTATCAATTTGAAAGGAGATATCACTAAGCAAGGTAATGATATTAGATACGAGATTCGACATGATATACAACCCTCTTTTAGCACTCAAACAAATGACTTGAAAAATATGCTGGCTAGTTTCTTACCAACTCCTCAACCCTCTACTTCGAGCTCTATTCCTTCAAATATCGTCACCAACCCAAGAGCGAATATGTTCATTAAAGTTGGCGCCTTCACTTTTCCGGTCGACTTTGTTGTTGTTCATTATGAAATGGACCCTCGTATTCCGTTAATACTTGGTCGGCCATTCTTGCGAACCGGAAAAGCATTAGTCGATGTTGCCGAAGGTGAGTTAATCTTAAGGGTCGGGAATGATGCACAAGTTTTTAAAATGGGGAAGATCACAACCAAACCCAATGGAAGAGAATCAGCGAATATGATTAATGTGCTTGATGATTTTGTCGTCTACAACAATCCTCTTTTCGATTCTTGCTATGATAATCCACTGTTCCAAGATGATGTGGATGATTCTCTCTCTAATATGGATCCTCCACCAATTCATGAATCTCCTCCAATTTATGATGACTATGATGATGATTCTAGTTCTGACATGGATGGTTTTGATGATTTTTCTTCTGAGTATAAAGACATGCCAACATATGATGATTTTGATTTTGACGATGTCGATACTCTTTCGAGTGATTCTTCACATGATGAAGATCCTCCACCAACAATGCTTGATCCTACTTTGGACGACTACTCATTTGAGGAAGATTTTGATACTTTTCTCAACACTTACTTCCCAAATGAGAGTGATTCTCCTCCTTTGGACTTTGATGATTATGGTCTTTATCCTCCTTTGGATATTAAGAAACCCGTTTCAAAGGAGAAGAAGTCGGATGACATCGATATCCGCAGCACTTATGTCTTGACACATCTCTTTCCCCCTTCTGAGGATGAGATTGTGCGATTTATGAGCGGATCATCTTCAAGGACTACTGACCCTGAATCTTATTTTCCCCTAAAGGAAAAGGTGTTCGATCCCGGTATTGCAATTTTTAAGCCATCTCAGTATCCATCTGATGAAATAAAAGGAAATATTTTTGGAACTTATGGAGATATGCTTGCACCTCATCATACTGGCTACCACCGTGCTCCATCTTTGCTTAAGGGAACCTTGCCTACTCTTCTTTGGCTTGCCTTGTTCGCCTTAAGCTTGTGCTACTTGATGGATGAAAACCATGTCTTTGATCCCGGTGGATGTTTTTCAAGGTTCTTCCAAATGATAATCAAGTTCGAGTTAGGCTCACGACTCGGTTAACAAAAACAAGCGCTTCTCGGGAGGCAACCCGCAATATCTATCCTTTTTATCTGTTTTTTTATAATAAGTGTAGGGGGAGACCCTAGTATGTGTATGTTGTTTTCTTTATTATCATGTGCAGGGATGCGAGCATTCAAAGATCCATTCTTGATGACTTTTGACGAACCGTGATCTCGTGTACCCGTCTTCCCGGTTTTATCGTAAACTCTTTTGATTCTCTATTTTATATTCTTCAATATTAAAATAGGAATCACTTTAGTTGTCTCTTCCTTAGCAAGATTTAAACAAAGTGCACAATGTCCTAAGTGTAGGGGATTTTACTCCCACATGCTTAAACATTGAGGACAATGTTTATATTAAGTGTAGGGGGACTTCTATCGAAGTTAAGTGGGCTTTTCCTTGTATTTGTCCTCATTTTAACTGGAAAATTGATTTTTCGACATTTTTCAAAAATTTTAATCTATTTTGGCCTTGTAGTTTTTCCTTTGTTATAGTTATTATATTTCTTTGCTATAATAAATTTTTAATAAAGTGGTTTTAATTTTTTAAAAAAACGTCATGAATCTTTTGACTCAACCCGAGTTTACTTATCCAAGTTTACTCTAGCTAGTATCCTTAACGTGTTTAAGTCAAGTTTTGCTAGGCTTTTATATAGGGAGCTTTAAAACGCGAAAGTCTTAACTCTTACGGGTTAAGAACAAGAACTTTTCGCAAGTACCTATATTTGATCCTAGAAAGTCGTTTATCAAGGGAACTTTAAAATGCGAATTCGAAACTTGAAAAAGTCTAAGAAGTTGCAAGATCCTATAGATGACTTGAAAACCCAAAACTTCGATTTAATAGGCTAAGCATCCACAAGTCTCATTCCTTGAGATTTTAAATTGTGGAGAACAAGAGATGATAGAGTCAATTATATGTTTTGTATTCTTTCATGAATTTATGTGAGTTGATTATGAGGTTTTTCTCCCATCGCTTTTTAATAAATTTAATTGCAATAAGTAAGGCCGTACGATTTGAAAAGTTACTTAGCTTCTAGACCAAGATCGTTTAAAAGTTACTCGGTATTAATTAGAGTTCATAACCAAGGCATAACTTATTGAAGCGGGATGCGAAGATTGGCGAGTCCGAAAAGGCCCTAACAAGGCACGAGGGCTACATTTTGTTGCTAAAGATCCAAAAGTGATGTGAAGAATCATTTATCAAAAATCAATACGAAGGATCGAGACACACGACGAAAAGCAAATACTCCCGTAAAGATCATGGAGAAGTCTATCCAAAAAGGCCCTAACAAGGTATGAGGCTAAATAGATCTAAGTCCTAAAAGGAGGCGGATCGTTGTATATTAAATTCCCAAATAAAGATTTGAGAAAATGAAGAAGTCGTGGTTCAAATATGAAGAATCTCTCAAAAATTTCAAGTGAAGAAATTCCTATTATGAAGAGAAGATCATTATTTCATGAACGTCTCTCAAGATTTGAAGTATGAAGTCGCTGCCAAACATCGGTCCGAGAAAGGTCGCAAATCGTGAAACGAGTTATGCCAAGATATGAACTTTATGAGGTCCCGAGAAGCAGTTTTAAAAGATTTGTCCTTTAGCTAACTATTGATTAAATCGTCCCACTTTATTTTCAGCCTAAATAACTATCGAAATAAGTCAACAATGCATCCTCGTGATCATTCGAGACAACAATAAAATATAAGAGATACACCTAGGAATAAGGGAGTCTAAGTGAATAATTGGGCCACATGAATTCGTGTTAGTTTTCTAACTTATAATAACAATGATCTCGTTTTTAAGCTTGGTATGGGGAACGTGAAACTTGAGGATGATAATCATTCATGACATTCCAAAATCCCAAGGTAAGTTTTTTATCTTTTTACTTGTTTTCTTCCTTTAAATATTTTGTCTCTTTAATAAAGGCCAATGTGGATTGATGGTGATGGAAAATGTAAAACTTGCTTTTTAATTAATGCATTACATGAGGACATTGCAATGGTCAAGTGTAGGGGATTTAATAAGTGTGAAAACACTTATCCTTTTACCACTTAATTATAATAATAACCAAGCCAAAACGTGTATTTTATGTCATAAATGTCGGAATTATGCGTGGTTTGTGTTTTTGTTGTGATTTAGGATCAAAATGTGAAAAGGGAAGAAAACACGATCTGTCACGGGCTTTTATCAAAGAAAAAAGACAAAAGACGAAGTCAAAAGATCAAGAGTGCAAAAAGAACGGAAGTCCAAGTCCTATTCTGAAGATTTATCGAAGAACAAGTCTAAAGACGGAAGTTTAATAAAGCCGAAGAACTCAAGTCTAATTAATGAAGAAATTACAAGACGAGTTTAATTAATCCCGAGACAAATTCGAAAAAGTCGAAGAATTAAGAAGACGAAAAGACGACAAAGAAAAGACGTGAAAAAGAAAGAAAAGAGCAACACATGCTTCCTTCCCTTCTCCCTATAAATAGACTTCATTTCACCTCATTTCAGTTTTGTTGGCTATTTTGACAAACTACTCTTCCACCATTTTCATTACTTGCACATTTATTTTCATGTCATTTACTTAATTGTCAATTTAATTACCTTGTTTTGCACCTTTAAATTCTTGCCTTTAATTCAAGTAAGTCTTCTAATTTTGTTGTTGAATCTTTGTTTTCCTTTAATCAAGCTTTTAATTATCAATCTTATTCTACTTTTCTTGTTTTTGATTTGATTTTGGTTCAGATTAAGCATTGATTTTGCTTAATCTTATTGCTTATTTGATTAAAAAGTTTATCTTTTCATTTCTATAAAATATAAGAGATACACCTAGGAATAAGGGAGTCTAAGTGAATAATTGGGCCACATGAATTCGTGTTAGTTTGCTAACTTATAATAACAATGATCTCGTTTTTAAGCTTGGTATAGGGAACGTGAAACTTGAGGATGATAATCATTCATGACATTCCAAAACCCCAAGGTAAGTTTTTGATCTTTTTACTTGTTTTTTTCCTTTAAATATTTTGTCTCTTTAATAAAGGCCAATGTGGATTGATTGTGATGTAAAATGTAAAACTTGCTTTATAAGTAATGCATTGCATGAGGACATTACAATGGTCAAGTGTAGGAGATTTAATAAGTGTGAAAACACTTATCCTTTTACCACTTAATTATAATAATAACCAAGCCAAAACGTGTATTTTATGTCGTAAATTGTCGGAATTATGCGTGGTTTGTGTTTTTGTTGTGATTTAGGATCAAAATGTGAAAAGGGAAGAAAACATTGTAATTCCTTTTAAACATTGTATTAAAATAACTTAATTATATTTGTTTAAATTAATTTTTCTAAATTGATTTTTGTCATTAAAGACGGAAGTTTAATAAAGCCGAAGAACTCAAGTCTAATTAATGAAGAAATTACAAGACGAGTTTAATTAATCCCGAGACAAAGTCGAAAAAGTCGAATAATTAAGAAGACGAAAAGACGAGAAAGAAAAGACGTGAAGAAGAAAGAAAAGAGCAACACATGCTTCCTTCCCTTCTCCCTATAAATAGACTTCATTTCACTTCATTTTAGTTTTGTTGGCTATTTTGACAAACTAGTCTTCCACCATTTTCATTACTTGGACATTTATTTTCATGTCATTTACTTAATTGTCAATTTAATTACCTTGTTTTGCACCTTTAATTTCTTGCCTTTAATTCAAGTAAGTCTTCTAATTTTGTTGTTGAATCTTTGTTTTCTTTTAATCAAGCTTTTAATTATCAATCTTATTCTACTTTTCTTGTTTCTGATTTGATTTTGGTTCGGATTAAGCATTGAGTTTTCTTAATATTATTGCTTATTTGATTAAAAAGTTTATCTTTTCATTTCTATCTAGGCTTTTATACGAATTAAGCTATAAGCTTGACAATCTTATTGGCTTATTTTGTATTTAGCTTATTAGTTTTAAAGTTTTCTTAAAAGTTTTATCTTTTTAAAGTCCATTTTATAAAGCTTGTTTATTTTGTGTCTTGAAATCTTTAAAGTTGTGCTTATTGTGTTCGTCTTATTATTGCTTTGATTTAGTTTTTGTTATTTGCTTATTGTCTAAGTGCTTATTTATTTTTGCTTATTCTGTTCTTGAATCCCATCGTAACTACTTTGATGTTTTACCCAATACGATCGAGTAAGTGTGATCGCATAAACCCCTAGGGTTTCTACTTGCGATCCATTACTGCGATCAAGACTAAGATCACTCACCACGATCTAAGCTACGATCGACTTGTTACGATCGTGGTTGCGATCTGTGGCTACGATCTGGAGTCTGATCGTTCACTAGGATCCAAGGCTTCGATTGTGGGTGCGATCACTTGGTCATGATAGTCCACTGCGATCCACTTGTTGCGATCGTGGTGGAGTACGATCCAAGAGTACGATCGCTTGACTGCGATCCAAGGTACGATCTAGAGTACGATCGCTTGTTGCGATCGTGACTGCGATCTGACTTTTGTCTTTGTTTTTTTTTTCTTGTTTTTCCAAGCTTACTTTTCTAGTAATTTTTAGTTTAATTTTTTAAAGATTATTTTTTCGCCATTATACTTTAGTGTTATTTTAATCGTTTTTTCTTTATTTCAAGTTCACATTTTTTTACATTGTCAAATTTAATTTTTCGTCAAGCTTTAATTTTTGTCATTTAATTAATTTGCTTTTAAGAGTTTTAATATTGCACCATTTACGTTTTAATTAGTTTTAGCTTTAATCACCTTCCATTTACTTTAACGTTTTGCAATTTACTTTACTACAACGACCATTATATTTGTTTTCCACCAAAAGACGACAGAGTCGCACGTAAACCAGTAATCAATTCGATTAGACCGACTTCAACGAACTTAATTTTTCTAATTAAAAATCTAGTTATTAAATGGCGCCGCTATCGGCTCTTTTCGTAAAGATTAACGGTTTTCTTTGAGAGACGCGTTGAAATTTGGGATCCGTTCACTCGTGAACGTTATTTTTCTTGCTCAAACATTTTCAAAAATCCATAAAAATTAAAAAATTTCAAAAATCCAAAATAGATTTTATTTTTATTTTTACACGTAAATATATATTCTCTATTTCTTTGGTATCTTTTTCTTTTGCTTTTGTAGGTGTATGCGTACTAGATCTTCAACTTATTCTGAGCCCGAGACTCGTAAAGATTTAGATATGGCTAGTGTACACAACAACAATAATCCACCCCACCCCAACATGAATAACAACAACAATGTTCCCCCACCCGACCTTCGAACGATGGAGGAGCTTTGTCAACCTACAATGAATGGACGAGGAGGACCGATTGCGCCGATGCAAATCACGGCTCCAGAGTTTTCGTTGAAGCATCACATGATCCAACAAGTTCAACATACTTGTCCATTTCGAGGATTACCGGATGATGATGCCAACAAACACCTCGACAAATTCATTACCGTTACTCAAAGCATGAAGTTGCCCGGTGTTACTATGGATTTTCTTCGCCTTCACCTATTTCCACACACCTTATCCCACCATGCCGAAAAATGGTTTGCTCGTCTTCCGAAGAATTTAATTCATACTTGGGATGAGATGACTCAACGCTTTTTGTCGCGCTACTTTCCACCATCCATGGTCATGAGCCTTCGAAATCAAATTAGTGGATTTACACAAGAACCTGATGAATCACTTTTTTATGCTTAGGAACGCTATAATGTTTGATCGATCGATGTCCAAACCAAAACATGCTCGCCGTCACCTTAATTGATACTTTCTACAACAGTTTAACTTTTCGTGATCGTGATACGATTAATGCAGCCGCCGGTGGCACATTTATGAAAAGAAGACCCGAGGAGTGTAGAGAGCTTATCGAGAACATGACTACTCACAACAAAAAATGGGATTCATCCGCATCTTCAAAGAATAACCCGAGAGTTAATGTTTCTTCTACTTCTTCAAACCCTGATATCACCGAATTGACCCGCGCAATGGTCGAAATGAGCAAGAATATGCAACTTTTGGATGCAAATCAACAACAACAAGTTAAAGCTGTAGCAACTTCTTGTGAGATTTACGGGGGTCCTCACTCATACACTGATTGTCCTTCTACTCATGACAATCCGGAAAACATGTATGCAGCTTATGGTAACTATTCCACGGAAAACCATCAAGCTCGACCTCAAGGTGATCGTAACTTGCTAAGTTACCGTTCTAACAACTTTCTTTCACCTGGTTTTTCTCCTCAAAACCACAACCCAACAACTACAATAGAAGCAACCCAAACCCACCTCGAGCTTCTAATCCTTATCACCCACCCGCTCAACAAGCCCCACCCATTAATCAAGATGTTGAAGCTTTCATGAGGACCCAAGGAGAGCAAATTAAGAATCTGCAAAGCCAAATTATCAATTTGAAAGGAGATATCACTAAGCAAGGTAATTATATTAGATACGAGCTTCGACATGATATACAAACCTCTTTTAGCACTCAAACAATTGACTTGAAAAATATGCTGGCTAGTTTCTTACCAACTCCTCAACCCTCTACTTCGGGCTCTCTTCCTTCAAATACCGTCACCAACCCAAGAGCGAATGTCAGTGCTATTACTACACGCAGTGGAGCAACCTTAGTAGGACCATCTATCCCTCCCCAGTTACTCCATCTACACCTCCTCCACCACCATTTATCCCTCCTACTCCCACGCCTAGTATTAGTTCTCCATTACCGTCTCCACCCAATACTGAAGAAGTTCCCAAGAAGAACCCTTCACCAACCCCACCTTCCACCTATAAACCCAATATCCCTTATCCTTCTCGCTTAGACAAGGCCAAACTGCAAACCAAGGATGACATTCAAGTGTTAAACTATTTGAAGAAGATTTCGGGACTGACCATCACCTTTAGCCTTGTTGAAGCTCTTGCACAAATGCCTAAATTTGTTAAGATGTTTAAGGAATTGCTTAATAAGAAGGAGAAGATGGCCGAGTTTGTTAATACTCGATTGCATGAAAATTGCACTGCCGTCCTTTTTAAAGAACTTCTGGAGAAACTTGGAGATCCCGGTCGTTTTGTGCTACCATGTACTTTTCACCAAACCGAAGAATTTACTGCCTTAGCCGATCTCGGGGCAAGTATAAATCTGATGCCTTTAAGTGTTTGGAAAAAGTTATCATTACCCGATCTTACTCCAACAAAGATGACTCTTGAGCTTTCAAATCGCACTCTCGCTTACCCCGTTGGTATTGCCGAAGATGTGTTCATTAAAGTTGGCACCTTCACTTTTTCGGTCGACTTTGTTGTTGTTGATTATGAAATGGACCCTCGTATTCCGTTAATACTTGGTCAGCCATTCTTGCGAACCGGAAAAGCATTAGTCGATGTTGCCGAAGGTGATTTAATCTTAAGGGTCGGGAATGATGCACAAGTTTTTAAAATGGGGAAGATCACAACCAAACCCAATGGAAGAGAATCAGCGAATATGATTAATGTGCTTGATGATTTTGTCGTCTACAACAATCCTCTTTTCGATTCTTGCTATGATAATCCACTATTCCAAGATGATGTGGATGATTCTCTCTCTAATATGGATCCTCCACCAATTCATGAATCTCCTCCAATTTATGATGACTATGATGATGATTCTAGTTCTGACATGGATGATTCTGATGATTTTTCTTCTGAGTATAAAGACAATATATGATGATTTTGATTTTGACGATTTCGATACTCTTTCAAGTGATTCTTCACATGATGAAGATCCTCCACCAGCAATGCTTGATCCTACTTTGGACGACTACTCATTTGAGGAAGATTTTGCTACTTTTCTCAACACTTACTTCCCAAATGAGAGTGATTCTACTCCTTTGGACTTTGATGATTATGGTCTTTATCCTCCTTTGGATATGAAGAAACCCGTTTCAAAGGAGAAGAAGTCGGACGACATTGATATCCGCAACACTTATGTCTTGACACCTCTCTATCCCCCTTCTGAAGATGAGATTGTGCGATTTATGAGCGGATGATCTTCAAGGACTACTGACCCTGAATCTTATTTTCCCCTAAAGGAAAAGGTGTTCGAACCCAATATTGCAATTTTTAAGCCATCTCAGTATCCATCTAATGAAATAAAAGGAAGATTTTTGGAACTTATGAAGATATGCTTGCACCTCATCATACTGGCTACCACCGTGCTCCATCTTTGCTTAAGGAAACCTTGCCTACTCTTCTTTGGCTTGCCTTGTTTGCCTTAAGCTTGTGATACTTGATGGATGAAAACCATGTCTTTGATCTCGGTGGATATTTTTCAAGGTTCTTCCTATGCTAATCAAGGTCGAGTCAGGCTCACGACTCGGTTAACAAAAACAAGCGCTTCTCGGGAGGCAACCCGCAGTATCTATCCTTTTTATCTGTTTTTTTTATAATAAGTGTAGGGGGAGACCCTAGTATGTGTATGTTGTTTTCTTTCTTATCATGTGCAGGGATTCGATCTTTCAAAGATCCATTCTTGATTACTTTTGACGAACCGTGATCCCGTGTACCCGTCTTCCCGGTTTTATCCTAAACTCTTTTGATTCTCTATTTTATATTCTTCAATATTAAAATAGTAATCAATTTAGTTGTCTCTTCCTTAGCAAGATTTAAACAAAGTGTACAATGTCCTAAGTGTAGGGGATTCTACTCCCACATGCTTAAATATTGAGGACAATGTTTATATTAAGTGTAGGGGGACTTCTATCGAAGTTAAGTGGGTTTTTCCTTGTATTTGTCCTCATTTTAACCGGAAAATTAATTTTTCGACATTTTTCAAAAAATTTAATCTATTTTGGCCTTGTAGTTTTTCTGAGCCCGAGACTCGTGAAGATTTAGATATGGCTGGTGTACAAAACAACAATAATCCACCCCACCCCCACATTAATAACAACAACAATGTTCCCCCACCCGACCTTCGAATGATGGAGGAGCTTTGTCAACCTACAATGAATGGACGAGGAGGACCGATTGCGCCGATGCAAATCATGGCTCCAGAGTTTTCGTTGAAGCATCACATGATCCAACAAGTTCAAAATACTTGTCCATTCGAGGATTACCGGATGATGATGCCAACAAACACCTCGACAAATTCATTACCGTTACTCAAAGCATGAAGTTGCCCGGTGTTACTATGGATTTTCTTCGCCTTCACCTATTTCCACACACCTTATCCCACCATGTCGAAAAACGGTTTGATCGTCTTCCGAAGAATTCAATTCATACTTGGGATGAGATGACTCAACGCTTTTTGTCGCGCTACTTTCCACCATCTATGGTCACGAGCCTTCGAAATCAAATTAGTGGATTTACACAAGAAGATGATGAATCACTTTTTGATGCTTGGGAACGCTATAATGTTTTGATAGATCGATGTCCAAACCACAACATGCTCCCCGTCACCTTAATTGATACTTTCTACAACGGTTTAACTTTTCGTGATCGTGATACGATTAATGCAGCCGCTGGTGGCACATTTATGGAAAGAAGACCCGAGGAGTGTAGAGAGCTTATCGAGAATATGACTACTCACCATAAAAATTGGGATTCATCCGCATCTTCAAGGAATAACCCGAGAGTCAATGTTTCTTCTACTTCTTCAAACCCTGATATCACCGAATTGACCCGCGCAATGGTCGAAATATGCAAGAATATGAAACTTTTGGCTACAAATCAACAACAACAAGTTAAAGCTGTAGCAACTTCTTGTGAGATTTGTGGGGGTCCTCACTCATACACTGATTGTCCTTCTACTCATGACAATCTGGAAAACGTGCATGCAACTTATGGTAACTATTCCACGGAAAACCATCAAGCTCGACCTCAAGGTGATCGTAACTTGCTAAGTTACCGTTCTAACAACTTTCTTTCACCCGAATTTTCTCCTCAAAACCACAACCCCAACAACTACAATAGAAGCAACCCAAAACCACCTCGAGCTTCTAATCCTTATCACCCACCCGCTCAACAATCCCCACCCATTAATCAAGATGTTGAAGCTTTCATGAGGACCCAAGGAGAGCAAATTAAGAATCTGCAAAGCCAAATTATCAATTTGAAAGAAGATATCACTAAGCAAGGTAATGATATTAGATACGAGCTTCGACATGATATATAAACCTCTTTTAGCACTCAAACAAATGACTTGAAAAATATGTTGGCTAGTTTCTTACCAACTCCTCAATCCTCTACTTCGGGCTCTCTTCCTTCAAATATCGTCACCAACCCAAGAGCGAATGTCAGTGCTATTACTACACGCAGTGGAGAAACCTTAGTAGGACCATCTATCCCTCCCCCAGTTACTCCATCTAAACTCCTCCACCACCATTTATCCCTCCTACTCCCACACCTAGTATTAGTTCTCCATTACCGTCTCCACCCCATACTGAAGAAGTTCCCAAGAAGAACCCTTCACCAACCCCACCTTCCACCTATATACCCAATATTCCTTATCCTTCTCGCTTAGACAAGGCCAAACTGCAAACCAAGGATGACATTCAAGTGTCGAACTATTTGAAGAAGATTTCGGGACTGACCATCACCTTTAGCCTTGTTGAAGCTCTTGCACAAATGCCTAAATTTGTTAAGATGTTTAAGGAATTGCTTAATAAGAAGGAGAAGATGGCCGAGTTTGTTAATACTCGATTGAATGAAATTTTTTCTGCCGTCCTTCTTAAATAACTTTCGGAGAAACTTGGAGATCCCGGTCGTTTTGTGCTACCATGTACTTTTCACCAAACCGAAGAATTTATTACCTTAGCCGATCTCGGGGCAAGTAAAAATCTGATGCCTTTAAGTGTTTGGAAAAAGTTATCATTACCCAATCTTACTCCAACAAAGATGACTCTTGAGCTTGCAAATCGAACTCTCGCTTACCCCGTTGGTATTGCCGAAGATGTGTTCATTAAAGTTGGCACCTTCACTTTTCCGGTAGACTTTGTTGTTGTTGATTATGAAATGTACCCTCGTATTCCGTTAATACTTGGTCGGCCATTCTTGCGAACCGGAAAACCATTAGTCGATGTTGCCGAAGGTGAGTTAATCTTAAGGGTCGGGAATGATGCACAAGTTTTTAAAATGGGGAAGATCACAACCAAACCCAATGGAAGAGAATCAGCTAATATGATTAATGTGCTTGATGATTTTGTCATCTACAACAATCCTCTTTTCGATTCTTGCTATGATAATCCACTGTTCCAAGATGATGTGGATGATTCTCTCTCCAATATGGATCCTCCACCAATTCATGAATCTCCTCCAATTTATGATGACTATGATGATGATTCTAGTTTTGACATGGATGATTTTGATGATTTTTCTTCTGAGTATAAAGACATGCCAACATATGATGATTTTGATTTTGATGATGTCGATACTCTTTCGAGTGATTCTTCACATGATGAAGATCCTCCACCAACAATGCTTGATCCTACTTTGGACGACTACTCATTTGAGGAAGATTTTGCTAATTTTCTCAACACTTACTTCCCAAATGAGAGTGATTCTCCTCCTTTGGACTTTGATGATTATGGTCTTTATCGTCCTTAGGGTATGAAGAAACCCGTTTCAAAGGAGAAGAATCCGGACGACATCGATATCCGCATCACTTATGTCTTGACACCTCTCTATCCCCCTTCTGAGGATGAGATTGTGCGATTTATGAGCGGATCATCTTCAAGGACTACTGACCCTGAATCTTATTTTCCCCTACAGGAAAAGGTGTTCGATCCTGGTATTGCAATTTTTAAGCCATCTCAGTATCCATCTAATGAAATAAAAGGAAATATTTTTGGAACTTACGGAGATATGCTTGCACCTCATCATACTGGCTACCACCATGCTCCATCTTTGCTTAATGGAACCTTGCCTACTCTTCTTTGGCTTGCCTTGTTCGCCTTAAGCTTGTGCTACTTGATGGATGAAAACCATGTCTGTTGGAAATACGTTTTACGTATATAGAAAGTCTCGGTCACTCGAACAATATAGTTATAGGCTCGTAGTAATGTTAAGTTTCATATATTAAATAGCACGACCCATGAGCATGTTCATGGGCCGGAAGCCCAAGTCCATTAAGGACTTGGGGTATTTAAACCTCTTTTCACCATGGAAAGAGGTGTTGGTTGTTCATTTTCTACTTTTTCAATATACAAGTTTCTTTCACTTCTCTTTCTAAGTTTCTCTCTCTAGAAAAACATCAACCCTCTTGATTCATAAAGATTATCAATATTCTTCAATTGGTATCAAGAGCATGGGATGAAATAGAGGTTGGTTTTGTGTTGTTCATGTTCACTTTTGTGTGTTCATGTGTTTTTGATTGATCTTTACCCAAGTTTCAGTTTTTTTCGTGTTTTTGACTCTCCAAGTGATCCATATATCTTCTAAATACTTTTGGTAGTGTTTTGGGTGTTTTGGGTTGGTTCAAATCACGGTTTTCTTGTCGAAAATCTCATCTTTTTACCTCAAAAGTTCGTAACAGTACCATTATTCCGATCAGAGCAATTGGAAAAGGGTTTAGGGATTCCAATCAGTCACATCGGAAAAGGGTTTACACATTCCTATCAGTATTCCGATCACACTTTCTGACAGGAGGTTATTTAGGTATTCCGATTGGTTAACATTCCGACTAGGTTCTGATAACATTCCGATTTGATATCTTTCCGACCAGGGTTCCGATAACATTCCGATTTGTTAACATTCCGACTAGGTTCTGATAACATTCCGATTTGATATCTTTCCGATCAGGGTTCCGATAACATTCCGATTGGATAACATTCCGACTAGTGTTCTGATAACATTCCGATTGGATATCTTTCCGACTAGGGTTCCGATAACATTCCGATTGGATAATATTCCGACCAGGGTTCCGATATCATTCCGATTGGTTTATATTCCGATTGGTTTATATTCCGACTAGGTTTCCGATAGCATTCCGATTGGACAACATTCCGACCAGGTTTCTGATATCATTCCGATTGTATAACATTCCGATCAGGGTTTTAGATAACATTCCGACAGGATTGGTTATTTTTGGTATTTCGACGGATTAATTTTGAGACTTACGACACTTTGAGATTTTTACATTGAGATTAAGAAGTTTGGGTATCGAGATAGTATTTTCACAACTTAGAGGATTTTGTTTCAAGTTTGTAATCTTTCACAAAAACACACAACATCTTTGTTTCAACAACATTAAAACACTTAACCTTATTTCATTGTTCGATCATCTTTGATAATCTTTTTTCAAGGGATCACAAAATGAATCCGAGTTCATTAATGCCTCAAATGACATCACTTACGGATATTTCCGTCATTACGGGAACGGAATCGCCCTCCAATGCTCATTAAAGAAGTCTTTGAAGCATGGCAAGGCCGTATGATGTCATACATTAAGGGAAAACCGACATATGGGAGGCTTATGGTCAAGTCAATTCTAAATGGTCCACTTGATTATGGTACCATCGCTGATAACAATGTGACTCGGCCACGGGAGTTTGAAGAACTTACACCACCTCAACAACTTATTGCCGATGCAGACGAAAAGGCTCTTCAAACCATTCTCCAAGCTCTTCCACATGACATCTATCGAATGGTAAGTCAATATACGGTTGCAAAGGACTTATGGGAACGTCTAAAGGTTTTGTTACAAGGTACGTCTCTTACAAAACAGGAATGGGAATGTCAGTTGTATGATCTGTTTGATAGGTTCACGTACAGCCCAGGGGAAACGCTTCACGACTACTACTTCAGATTCACTACTCTAATGAATGATTTGAATGTATACAATCTCGTGATTGCTCCATTCCAGGTTAACACCAAGTTTTTGAATACTTTACCTCAAGCTGAATGGGGTGAGTATATTACCGATGTTAAGTTAACCAGGGATTTGCATAAGTGCAATTTGGATCAACTATATGCTTTTCTCCAGCAGCATGAGAAGCACGTGATCATGCACCGTTCACCTCGAGAACGTACCCTGATTCTCTAGCCTTGATGGAAAATCAACCAAGCTTGTCATATAACAACACTCCTTATATCATGGGACACCAAGCTTATCATCCATCATCGTACCTGACTCCTAGCTTCCCCCAATATTCGATTCTACCTTAACCACCCACCTCACATCAGCAACAATATCGGTTTAATGCACCTTCGTCTCAGAGAGAACCACAAGCATCACAATATGCCTCACAACCTCACCCATATTCACCAGCAAGCATTGCACCTTATGCTCAGTCATCATACCCTTCTTATCAAGAAAATGCAGCATATCCATCAAGCTATTCTGACCACATGAGTATTCCTTCTAGTGCTTATGCCAATCAACAAGACCAAGCATTGTATTGTGATAATGATGAAGTTCCCATTCCTGAATTCAAACAAGGAACTGACCCAGTTGAAGTGTTAGCCACTATGTCTACTTATCTCACATGTACATTGAGCAAATGAGGATTTAGAGGACCAGCTCCTACTAACAATCAGCTGAGGAATTCATCCAATTCTCGACAACAAGCTACCATTGAGAATGGCAGGGTACTGGTTCAACCTATACAACCTAATCAGGGGAGACCCACTACATCAACTACCAATGCACGCATGGTCAATCCTGCTCCAATGGTCAATACTCCTCCACGGGCTAATTATACAGGTAAGTTAAGAATGATTACATGCTACAACTGTAAGGAAGAGGGTCACATGTCTAGGGATTACACAAAACCCAAAAGGAGAAGGGATGGCAAATGGTTTGCAGAGAAGATTTATTTGGTGAACACTCAGGCACAAGGACAGGAACTTGATGAAGAGGAGCTTGCATTTCTTGCTGATCCAGGGATTACGGAACAAGAAGTTCTCACTACACAGAATGCAGCATACCAAGCAAATGATCTGGATGCTTACGATTCAAACTGTGATGATCTTCAATCTGCTCAGGCAGCTCTTATGGCAACTATCTCTAGCTTTGGGCCAGATAAAATATCTGAGGTACCTACTAATACCACTGATACTAGTATTCAACCACATCAAGTTGGGCAAGAGGGTGCTGATCCGAATGAGTCTTCGGTGGTGAGTCTTTCAAACGAGGAGACAATCAATGATAGTAATATCAATGCAAGTCCCCAGACTTTGAGTGAATCACAACCGGGAGTCATTTCGCATACGCATACTCCTGCTCAACAAGATTTGGTCATGGTTCTTGCAAAATTACTTAGCCAAATGAATACTGCACTCTTAGAAACCCTAGTTAAGAATAAGAATTTGTCTGCTGAGCTTGCTCTGTGCAACGAAAAAGTTCAAACTTTGGAATTAGTTCCTTCGTCCAATGTTCTAACAAATCCCGAATATGATCATTTTCGAAACAAACAAATGGATCATTTGCAAGAAATTGAAACCTTAAGAGCAGATCTTTCCAACGAACTTAAAGAAAAAGAGTTAGTGGTCACTAATTTTCATAAACTTCAAACGGATTTTGAATTACTCGAGTCTAAAAAGAATGAAATGGAAATTAATGCGGCTAATAAGATTAGAAGTTTAGATTATTTGCTTTTAAGACAATACGCTGCCTCTCAACTAGTGCACTTATTTGACGCTTCGTTTAGAGAATTTAACTTATCGCGTCAAAAAGGCCTTCCCGCTAACCCACGGTATGCAAGACAAGCTTTTATCCATAGTCCAAGACTTTATAATGCAACCCAATTAGGATTGGTCTTAGATCCGATTGTTATTTTCAAGGATAGCACAAATAAGGATCTAGTTGATGAGAATCGGTCATACAACTTTGCAAAATATCCCCAGTGTGATTATTTTAAAATGAATCAGGAGCTTGCAAAAACAGACTTTAGAATTCGCTTCCATATGGATAAAGATCTCATCACAGCACCAACCTACATGTTAAATGAAGAAAACCCTAGTACACTTCCTACACTTGTCAAAATGGAAGGACCTAAGGAAATTCCAAAGGACCTTCCACCTGTTAGAACTGTATGGATAAACTTGCAAGAGATTAATCAATACTTTGCTAGTTTTGACAAGGTCATCCGGGAATGTACGACTTCAAATGGCCTAAACGCTGGAGAATGGGCTTTCGAACACATGAACGAGGTGTTTAAGAATGAGATCAATCCGTTTGTTGAAAGTCTAAAAGGAAGTTTTGCATCTCTTTCGGAAAATCTCGAGTTTGAAATTAAAGAAGTTCAAAGTGTTTTATGAAATGGACACCGCTTACGAACTACAATTAATTGAAAAGGAAAAGATTTTATCTGAATATGACCGATTCTTTTCCCAAGTAATTTCGTGTGATGTGCTTACTACTGTGAATGTTAATTATTCGAATGAGCTTACATCCGCTATGATTAAAAGTGATGCTGTGAATATATGTGATGATGTGTGTGATCTCTCTGTAAATGTTGCTGATACTGTAAATGAGGTAGATAATCATTCTTGTCACGATTCTAACGCTGAATTTTTAAAGCTTCAAGATTCTTACAATTTACTTACAAAACGCTTTAATCAACTTGAACAACATTGTATATCTTTAGAATTAAAACAGCAAACTCAAAATGAGGATCTTTTGATAACAAATGGTTGTGAAAACAGTGTTGAGACGAGTGACAAGATGATTGAGATAGTTAAGGCATTAGAGGAAGAGATTATGAGATTAAAGAGAGATGTGTCATCGAACGAAACACTAAAATTAGAACTAGAGGCTGCATGGTCTAAAAACCAGTGCTTAGAAACTAGACTTTCGTCTATTCTAGGGGAGATGGATCGTGCAAGACAGGGAATGTCCAATCTTTATGGTTCACTAGAAGAACGCTTCGCTTTTAATGCGGCACAGCAAAAATCTTATGTTGAACAACTGAACCAAAAGTGTGAGGAAATCTCTGACTTAAATATCCAGCTCATTGACAAAAACATGGTTTTAGCTGAGTTAAAGGAGACACTTCTTCTCACCCGACAAGAAGTTGTTAATAACTTAGCTACCAACTCTACACCGTCCTCTAGTGCTCCATCAACCAATTCAGTAGTGCTCTATAAGAACCCGCGCCATAAGTAAAATCTGGATACTTACGATGTTTATATGATGAATGCAATTAAGCATGTGGACCTTGTTAGGGATATTTTAGATGATTTGTATGCGTTAGATCCCTCAAGCAGTCACTATTATTCAGCTCATGCATATATTCAGCGAGTTCAATATTGCTTAGCATATTTGCAATACATAGGAAAACCGGGTTCTACACTACTCACTAAACGACCCATTGCTGTAACTCCATTCAATAAGACCCCAGGAGCAAAACCTTCATTGGCACCATCAACTAAGGCACCGTTAAAATCTGTTGCTAATGTTCCCACTTTGCCTTCTATAGGATTAAAAGAGTCTACTAGGGCTAAAGGATCGCCTCTCAAGAAAGATAAGATCAAACCCTCCACTAGTAGTACCATCAAGAAGAAAGTAGAAGCTCACCCTAGGAATGTTATTTCAGATTTAAATAAAAAGAATCATGTTGCTAAGACTAAAAGCTCTGCGCCTGTGCAGAAGTCTAAACCATTTGTGAATTCTAATTTGAAATGTTGGAATTGTAATGAATGCATGTTTTCCCAACGTCATGATTTGTGTCTTATTGGTCATGTGAATGAAATGAATGCCATTAGGAATGATGTTGAATGGAAGCCAACTGGGAGAACTCGTACCCAAGTTGGATGGCAATGGCGTCCCACTGGTAGGACCTTTACATTAGATGGAAAAATGTGCCCTTTAACTAGGAATGCATCCATTGAGGTTAGGTCTCAGCGTCCTTTAGTTAGGCACACTAGCACTAAAGTATGGAAACCGCGCCCTTTAATTAGGTCAACCCCCACTATAGTGCCTATCAGTGAAGAAATACCTCAGGATTTAAGCCAACTTGAATCTACACCACCAACTAGGAAGAAGGCTAGGAAATCTAAGAAACCTAAAGTTAGCAAATCTAAGATCATTAAATCTGTACCTACTAATAACAAGGAACATTTAGATTCCGAAACCTATACATTATCCTCGTCTGGTGATATTTTCAGGTGGTCCAAATCATCCTCTGGTATTTGGACTCCGGTTGCTCAAAGCATATGACCGGAGATCGCTCGATGCTCCGAAATTTCGTCAGCAAGTTTCTTGGAACGGTAAAATTCGGTAATGATCATATTGCAAAGATAATGGGGTATGATGAATTTCAGATTGGAAATGTCACGATTTCAAGGGTATACTATGTAGAAGGTCTTGGTCATAATTTATTTTCAGTAGGACAGTTCTGTGATTCCAACCTAGAGGTTGCTTTTCGACAACACACTTGTTTCATCCGCAACTTGGAAGGAAAAGACTTGTTGAAGGGGTCTCGTGGTGCAAATCTTTATACTCTGTCCGTACAAGACATGATGGCCGCCTCTCCAGTATGTCTTCTCTCCAAAGCATCTAAGACCAAGTCATGGTTATGGCATCGCAGATTATCTCATCTCAACTTTGATGCTATTAATCATTTGGCTAAAAACGAATTAGTTCGTGGTCTTCCAAAGCTCAAATTTCACAAGGACAATTTATGTTCCGCGTGTTCAAAGGGGAAAAGTACCAAGAAATCATACAAGCCCAAAGCTGAAGACACCAATCAAGAAAAACTTCATCTTTTGCATATGGATCTTTGTGGGCCAATGCGAACCGAAAGTATGAGCGGTAAGAAATTCATCCTTGTTATTGTGGATGATTTCTCCAGGTTTACATGGGTTAGATTTCTATGTACAAAGGATGAAGCACCGAAGGCTATCATCACTTTTCTGAAATTCATTCAGGTACGTTTAAATACTACTGTCCGCCGTATTCGTACAGATAATGGAACAGAGTTCGTCAACCAGACTCTTCGTGATTACTATGAAGAAGTTGGTATCTCACATGAAACATCCGCTGCACGTACTCCACAACAAAACGGTGTCGTTGAAAGACGGAATCGTGCGCTTATGGAAGCTGCTAGGACTATGCTGATTTATGCGAACGCTCCATTATTCTTGTGGGCAGAAGCTGTATCTACTGCATGTTTCACCCAAAACCGCTCTATCATTCGGAAACGCCATGGAAAAACACCTTACGAGCTTCTACGTAATCGTAAACCCGATGTTTCATTCTTTCATGTGTTTGGTGCTCTTTGCTATCCAAACATTAATAGTGAGAACTTGGGCAAACTTCAACCGAAAGCCGATATAGGTATTTTCATTGGTTACTCACCCTCCAAGAAAGCATACCGAATTTACAACCGTCGTCTTGGTAAGATAGTAGAAACTATGGACGCAGATTTTGATGAGCTGACAGCGATGGCTTCTGAGCAACGCAGCTCTGAACCCGCGCTTAATGAGATGGGAACCGGTGCTATTAGTTCCGGATTAGTTCCCAATAATCCTACTTCTACATCATTTTTACCACCTACAAGGCCCGAGTGGGATAAACTATTTCAACCGTTGTTTGATGAATTCTTTGATCCCCCAAATGATGAAGTTCCAGCACCTGTAGTGATAGCTCCAATCCCTGAAGTTGTTGCTCAAGCTAATGAAGCTTTATCAAATGCATCTTCAATTAACATTGAACCGGATGCACCTCTACCAAGTAATTCTCAAACTACACCTGAATCGTCACCCTTACTTGTGCCTAATGATGTTGAAGAGGATTCTATTGATCACGATTTGGAATATGCTCACCTACAAGAGCTTCCATTCTTTGGTATACCGATACCTGAAAATCCTTCAGCCGCGTCTACCTCAGAAGAAGCTCCTACAATCGTTCACTCTAGACCACCACGGATTGAAAATCACAGCACCAAATGGACAAAAGATAACCCAATTAGGAATATTATTGGAGGTCTCGATCGACCAGTCTCGACACGCCATCAATTACAAGAGAGTGCACTCTACTGCTATTTTGATGCATTTCTCTCCGAAGTTGAACCTAAAAACTGGCAACATGCTATGACTCAATCATCTTGGATTGAAGCCATGCAAGAGGAACTAAATGAATTCCAAAGACTTGAAGTATGGGAATTAGTTCCTCTCCCTGACAAGGTAAACATCCTTACTTTGTTGTGGGTTTATAAGGTTAAACTCAATGAGATGGGTGGAGTCTTGAAGAATAAGGCTAGATTGGTCGCTAGAGGATACAAACAAGCCTTGGGTATCGACTTTGAAGAATCTTTTGCTCCTGTTGCAAGATTGGAGGCTATTAGACTATTCCTTGCGTATGCTGGTCATATGAACATGATCGTCTATCAAATGGATGTGAAGACGGCATTTTTGAATGGTGAACTAAGGGAAGAAGTCTATGTTAGTCAGCCGGATGGGTTCGTTAGCACGAAGTTTCCTAATCATGTGTACAAGGTTAAGAAGGCTCTCTATGGGTTGAAACAAGCTCCACGCGCGTGGTATGATCTCCTTTCAACATATCTCATTTCGGAAGGCTTCTCCAAAGGCAAAGTGGACCCCACTCTATTCACTCTCAAGGAGGACAACGACATGATACTGGTACAAATTTATGTTGATGATATAATATTTGCTGCCACTAACATAGAATTGTCAAACCGCTTTGAGAAAATAATGTCTACACGCTTTCAGATGTCAATGATGGGAAAAATTTCATTTTTCTTACGATTACAAATTTCTCAAATCCCAGAGGCATCTTTATTAATCAATCCAAATATGCTCTAGAATCTTTAAAGAAATATAACTTTGAAAATTGTGACCCCGTGGACACTCCAATGGTGGAGAAATCCAAGTTAGATGAAGATAGGAATGGGACTATTGTCGATCCAAAACTCTACCGTGGGATGATCGGCACCCTTCTCTATCTGACTACTAGCAGGCCTGATCTGCAATTTGCCGTATGCATGTGTGCCCGGTATCAGGCTCGGCCTACCGAAAAGCACCTACATGTTGTTAAAAGGATCTTTCGGTATCTCAAAGGAACACTTCATCGTGGTCTATGGTATCCGAAAGATTCCTCTATTGCTTTAATATCATATGCAGATGCCAATGATGCTGGGTGTCAAGACACGAGGCGTAGCACTTCTGGGTCTGTGCAACTCCTTGGAGACAGATTGATTAGTTGGTCTTCAAAAAGGCAGAAAAGCGCTGCAATTTCTAGCACGGAGGCTGAATACATTGCCATGTCCGGTTGTTGTGCTCAAGTCCTTTGGATGAGATCACAACTAACTGACTACGGTTTGGGATTCAACAAAATCCCGATGTATTGTGACAACAAGAGCGCCATTGCCTTTGCTTCAACTACGTTCAACACTCCTGGGCAAAGCACAAGACATTCACTACCATTTCATTAAAGAGCAAGTGGAAAACGGAGTGATCGAGCTGTATTTTGTCACCACTGAGTATCAGCTGGAAGATATGTTCACCAAAGCCTTAGATCGAGGACGAATCGAGTTTTTGATCGACAAGCTTGGCATGAAATCATTCTCTCCAGCGACTCTCAAAGAATTGGCAGAAGAATCAGCTGAATAGTGGTGGTAAACTATTCATGCCTATCCTTTGTTCGTGATCATGTATATTATCGTATATATATATATACCACAAAAAGAAAAATACAAAAATATAAAACCTAGAAAAACAATAAAAAAATATAAAACCAAGAAAAACCATAAAAAATATAAAACCAAGAAAATCCAAAAATATTGTTATTTTTACTTTCAAATCGGGCATGTCTTTTAGTACGGTAATATTTACGGCTTTAGAAATGTCGATTAATATTGACACGGCGCCACAAATAGAGTCCGTATAAAAGTTGCACAAGTTTTAAAACATGCCCATTATGGCTTGTAGTTATTTCAGACTGCAACCCGTTTTTTGCATTAAAGTCACGTATTTCTTTTGAAAACGTTGGCTCACAACGGGAATTAATTATCTCGGGCAAGGTTTACTTGAAAACCTTGCAAGTGACTAAGTTTACTTTATAACTTGGTCTAACACAAATGAGTGTACGTTTCAGTGCACTTATTTTGTTAAAATAAGAGAAATCTTATTGCCCCTAGAATCGTTTCAGAAAATCATTAAACAGAAAAGGTCTTCATATGATAATTGTCCCATTAAATGCAATGACTACAACTCTTTAAATAGAAAACGGGTCACCAATTAAGGGGGAGCAAATATCATATCATTTTGAACATGATCTGGTCTTAATATTATCTTGTCTGTCATCTTATCTTATATGCATTATGTGAAATGTGTGCCTTGTATGAAGTTTGTTTTGAGTTGGCATTAGGTTTTATTGGCGTGTCTCATTAGTCGGGAAATTGTGTTATTAACTAGTTTTAATAACTAGTTTTTCTTACATATGTCAAAACTGGGAGGACCAGTTTGCAATTTTTGCAAAGATCGGTTAGAAAGTTTGACCTTAGTCAAAAGCTTCCA
The DNA here is from genome assembly GCA_025667525.1 of Glebionis coronaria. NCBI lineage: Eukaryota > Viridiplantae > Streptophyta > Magnoliopsida > Asterales > Asteraceae > Glebionis > Glebionis coronaria. The sequence continues at coordinate 231,640,657 of CM046879.1, forward strand.
CTCCCATCTTTTTGTTTATCCCGTATGCGATTAACATACACTCCATACTCTTTTTATGCCGCCATTAACATTCTCCAAAACCTTGCATCAAATTCGTTTCCTGTGAAAGTTTCTGCTGTGCTATCCTCTAGGTAATATTAAATACATGTGCTTAACCATTTGAGTGTGATTTTTGTGCCTATCATTCTATGTTCTTCTCGGTTTTTATCATTTGATCTAGGGTTTCGATGTAAAAAGATGATAAACATCATGTTTAAAAGAGGGGATTTAATCTTTATCACGTATTATAAACTGGTTTTGCATTAATTTGATTAAAACAGCCTAAAAACCATAGAAATCGTTAAGATTAGATTCACCTCGTAAACTCCGCCCAGATTCCGATGAAGATAAGGTTTCTAGATTCCGATTGGTCATTCCGATCGGTCATTCCGATCGGACATTCAGATTGGATATTCCGATTGGACTCTTTAAATAGATCATTCCGATCGGTCATTCCGATCGGACATTCAGATTGGATATTCCGATTGGACTTTTTAATTAGATCATTCCGATTAGGTCATTCCGATTGGATATTCAGATTGGACATTCCGATTAGACTTCTTAATTAAGTCATTCCGATCGGTCATTCCGATCGGACATTCAGATTGGACATTCCGATTAGACTTTTTTAGGTCATTCCGATCGGTCATTCGGATTGGACATTCCGATTGACTGTCCAATAAGACATTCCGATTGATATTCCAATTAGATCATTCCGATTGGGACATAAGCATTCCGATTACGATATTCTGATTGGGTCATTCAGATTGGCAAATTGTCATTCCGATGAGGTCAATGACATTCCGATTATGTCTTTCCGATAAGGTCATTCCAATTGGGATATTGTCATTCCGATTAGGCATTCCGATTTGGGACCTTGAGATTAGAGATTCTTCCATTTAGACTTTCCGATTAGGTATTCTCCAAAGGGTTTTTTCCGATAAGATTAGTGCCTTGTGTTGCTAGATTGTTCCTTAGATAAGTGGTCTTATAGTATTTGCGAAAAGATTGTTGTTGTATCATCACCTTAAGTTAGCATGCTTTTACACTATGCAATTGCCTTAGACTATCTAATGAGTTCGACCTAGATTGCATTATTTCCTTATTAGGCTTTAAGATTAGGGCCACTTTCATGAAACCAAGTTTTATTGAAATTAATTAATTTTATCTCATAAGAATACTTGAAAGGTTTCTTATTACAGAAGTTCATCTTATTTAATAAGTTGACTCCTCTGTAAACAAAAGATATACAAATTACTCATTCAATGTCTTGTGTTTTGTTTCCAAGCCATGGAAGACAAAGTTTCATCGTTGTCTTGCCCTCTGTTCAAGCCTACTATAGTTTGGGTTGAGGAAAATCTTACAATTCCTGACGTAGTGGTTGAAACTAAATCAAAACCCACTGACGTTTTGGTTGAATCTAAACCAAGACCTACTGAGGTGTTAGTAGAATTGCAACCTAGACCTACTGAGGTTCTGGTTATGACAACCAAGATATCCAAATACTTTAAGAACTAATGCTAGGTCGTTATCTATTTAGAATAAAATGTCTTTGGCATGTCTGTGTGTTGTTGTATGTAAGGACCTAGTCCATCTGAACCATGTTTGTATGTTGCTTTATAATATGTCGTAATGGTTGTTATGCTTTCTTCCCTATGCTTCAACTTGGCATAGACTTAAGATATATATATTTTGTGTATATCATTTGTGCTTATGTCATCAAAGCAGGAACCATGTCAATCACCAGAGAACAACAACAACAATCAGACCTCGCATTAGTACCACTTAGTGTCTGACTACCACTTGCAGAGAACAACTTTCGTCTGAGAGAGGATTTTGATCCAAAAATAGCAGCTTTCAAAGTTGCAATGGACATTCTTGACATGTCACCCATTAAAGATGCACTTAGAGCTACTTCATCAGTTCCCGAGATATACATTCATGAATTTTGGGCCACAGCATCGATTACCGCAGCAAAGGAAGCATCTAAGATATCGATCACTTTCAAAATCAACAAGCAAAATTTTACTCTTGATCTAAATCAATTTAGGAAATTGTTCAAGTTTCCCAAATTAGCAAAAGGAGAAAAGTTTGTGCCCAATCCAAAAACAGATGAAGTGCTTCGAGTAATTAGAGCTCTAAACTATGAGGGTAACATTAAAAATCTATCTCAGTTCTGCACTGCACGCATTGGTCAACCATGGAAAACACTCGTCACCATCATAACCAGGTGCCTCACTTCAAAGGCTCGTGGTTTTGACCAACTGAGACCACCTCAGGCTCATATACTTTGGGGCCTATACACTGCATCAAAAGTAGACTATGCTCTACTTCTTTGGGAAGAAGTGTGTTACCAATTCATCGGTACCAAGAAGAAATCACTGCATCTTCCGTTTCCAAGGTTCACAAAACTTATCATCAACCATTTCATGAAGAGTGTTCCTTCTATTGACAAGCGTAGAAACTTTTTCTACCATACATCAGATGATGACCATGTGTTGGATCAGATAGGTGACGAGAAACATTCCACTAAGTACTCACTGCTTCCAACTTTAGTGCCTGACACAATGATCAATGACGGGATCAAGGACAGTGAACCTTACAAAAAAATGCTCCTGGACGTTGAAACACAATTTAAAAAAGCAAACGCAGATCCATCCGAAAAGCAAAAGGGTAAAAGGAAAAAGACTGTTGTCAAACGCCAAAAGACTTCCTCACCCCAAACCAAAGGTAAAGCTAAAGGGAAAGAGCAACTACGTGATGAAGATGCAAATGAACAAGATCCTTTAGTACAAATGTCTAAAGAAAAACAGATGCGGATAGCACGAAAGTTAAGTAGGATGGAGGCACAGAAAACCGGTAGTGGTTCTAGATCAAAAACCCCTGCCGAGTTAGCACTGGAAGCTTTTGGAGATCCAGACGATTCAAACGATGAAGAAGAAGAAGATCTCAGACTAGAGGAAGAAATCACAGACCCAACAAATCAAGATGATGACAACCTAGATGATTATTTCAACTATGATTTTGAAGATCAAAATTTAGGAGGTGGAGAAGATATGGAAACAATTCTGTATAAGGACGTCAAGCTTAGCAAACCACTTCCACCTCCTTCATCAATGATAGCAGCAGACGATGCTCATCTGACGTTGTTTCCTATCCAACAATACATACCCCCTCCACCACCAGTCTTCAGCACTGCTGTAACAACCGTCCCGCCGATTGAACCTACAATCGAGACCATTCAACCTGTATCAACCACCACCCCCGTAATTACACCCACGCCGTCACCGGTCATCAATCAACCTGTATCAACCACCATCCATGTAATCACACCTACGCCGCCACCGGTCACCCATCAACCTGTATCAACCACCATCCATGTAATCACACCTACGCCGCCACCGGTCACCCATCAACATGTACTAACCACCACCCAAGTGATTACACCGACGCCTCCACCGATTGTCGATCCTCCTGTACCAACCACTGCCCCAGTGATTGTACCAACATCGCCATCTATCCTCGAACAACTTGTACCAACCACCATCCAATCCACAACCTCTTTAGCAATTGCCGTAACTCCTCCACCAACAACAACAGCTGTACAACTATCATCCACTTCCACTCCATTTCTCACAATCAATGATCCACTCATTCAGCATCTCCAAAAACAACTGGAAGCACAGTCAAAACATATTGTGTCACTGGAGGCAAGGATAACTCCTAGTAAGTCACGTGAAGAAAGAGCACAAAAACGTGATGACTCCAAACTTCAAGAAACATTCGTAAATGTCATAAGACTTCAAAAGCAACACAAAGAGTTTCTTGCTGAAAAGGACGCACGTGACAAAGAAAATGCGGCATTTCTCAATTCCATCAATGATTCCATGACTAACATCATTCAGCGTGAAGTTAGGTCATGTGTACATCAGGAGCTTCCAGCATTATTCACAAATGGCCTCACTAACTTACAGTTAATGCAGACTTTGGAGACTCGGTTAACCAACATTGAGTCACCAATAACAGAAGCTCAATACGAATTACAAAGAGCTCTTAGTAAGGTCATAATGGAAGCTTCCAGCACATCACCAGTAGAAGACACTGAAGTTCCCCAATCTTCCAAGAAACAAAAACGTCAGGAGTCTGAAAATGACGATGAAGCAGAAACTGAGGAAGAAGAGGAAAAGAATGAGGAGGAGAAAGAACATTCTGATAAGAATGAAGAAGAAGAGGACGAGGACGAGGACGGGGACGAGGACGAGGATGATGACGAGGACGAGGATGAGGATGATGACGAGGACGAAGATGAGGATGATGAGGAGGATAAGGATGAGGATGAGGATGACGGGGAAGACGAGGATGACGATAGTGATGCGAATGACGGTAATGGGAATGGTGAGGATAAGGAGAAAGGGGATGGTGATAAGAATGAAGGTAATGGTACCAATGGAGAAGAATCTGAAGTATCCAAGGATGGTGATGAGGAAGAGGAACAAAGTGATGCACGTTCAAAAGAAAAAGTTGGCGATAAACAAGCTGAGAGTAAAAACATTACCACTGACGAGCATGGTGAAACCACTGACACCACCACAGGTAAGTCATCTGAACTGGTTCTTCCTAGTGTATCACAAGAAGATCCTGTACTGCCACTGGTACAAGACGAACCAATGATTGAGGACAAACCATTACCGTCTGTGGATCATCACTCTCCACCGCCTACTCCTGTTCAACATCACACAGAAACAGCCACAGGTACGTCTTCTGTACTGGTTCCTACTAATGTCTCATCAACAGCACCTGTAAAACACGAACCTATGCAAGAAGATGACCCGATACCATCTGTGATACATGACTCTCCACCTCTGCACTACATTGATATGGATATTGACGAATTAAATCAACCAGATCCTGAGTTTGCTGATACGTTCACTATTGATGAGACGGTTCTAGTGCAGCCATGGCTTACACAGGCAGCAACCGCACGTACAGTTTCTGACAGTGAAAAGGCGGATCTCACATAATTCCTCAATAATCCTATCGACTTCTCTAGATTTTTTATGGATAAATATGGAGTGCCTAGCATTGATACAAATATTCTTCAAACAACGATCAAAGACAAGAACTTCTGGGCTTCCATGAAGATTGCCGAAACTGAGGGAGAATATCATTTCAATGAGCTCATGAAAGCAATCAAGTCAACAGCATCAGGTGAACAAGTTCCAATCCTTCTTCCACTAACACCCTCAGTTATTGCAGCAGGCAAGAATCTACCAATGCAATACTTCACCAACCGCGATCTTGACTACTTAGAAAATGGAGCGGACAAGTATGCTACATCCTTAATAATGGGCAAAGCAATAAATTTGGAAGATATCCCTTGGATTGAAGATAAAGTTTCAGATCTGTGGAGCAAAAAGCTTGTCAAATAATATGATCAATATGTGGAATTAGGCATCTCACATTGGCGGGGCAACAAGAAGTCGGCTTACTACTTCTACAATCACACCAAGAAAGGTACACCTATACTTGCAACCCGTCGAATATCAAGCATACAGGGAGTTAGCTTTCACCATATCTTCGGATATTCGTATTTGAAAGACATCATATTCAAGCGAGAAGACGGTAAGACTTATAGTGTCAGTGAAGGGGATCTTCAATTCCTATGACTTGAAGATATTGAAGATTTTCTACTCCTTTTGGTTCAAGGCAAGGTCCCTCACTTAGACCCCGATGAAGTCATTGCCCTAAGCTCCAACATTCGCCAGTTCACTCGTCGAATTGTAATCAAGCAAAGGGTTGAGGATTTACAACTCGGGGTACAGAGTTACCAATCCAAGCTAAATCTAGAACGACCTCACACTACACCAATGAGTCGTTTTCACCAAGATAAGGAACCATACATGGGTACACTTAAACAAGAGATGGGCATATTTTACCTGAATGAAGCAGAGGTCATGCAATACATGCGACTCTCAGAACTGCACAAGTTCAGCGATGGCACTCTCAAGCATGTACGTGACAAGCTGTTGATGCTCAAGTCAGGACAAGGTCTTCCAGAGGTAAAGTACCAATAGGTAGGCCGATTTAAGAAGAGTGCCAACCACACCATCCAGATGATTGAGGAAAAGTTAAGGCATCGACGGTTGATCTGCAGTATTGAACGATTCGTGGGGGGCAGACCATATGGAGCACATCACAGGCTCGTGGACCGATCCATCTAATGGGTCGTACTATTTCAGGTCTACTCCATATTTGTTAATTTGTGAATATGTTAATATTGTAAATATTGTGCTTTTATGGCTTGTTGTAGTGTGAAAGTATGAAAATGTTTCAAGAATTTCTCACGAGATTCTAAATCTTTCAAAATCTATCATACTCAAGCACTACAACTAACCCTCGTTAATTTGAGGGGGAGCATTATTATGTTCTTTGGCCAACATCTAATTTCATTTTATTACCCAAAGACCGGTTAATCCATTAATATCCAAAGTATTGATGGTTAACATTTTGGAAAGGGGAGAAAATGGGATTAAGGAGACTTAATGATATTTGGCTAAAACAATGAAAAAGACTTAAAAGATAAACCAACTTAACATGTGTAATGCACAAGTTAAGGGGGAGCGTTTTTGATGATCAAAACACTTAAGGCACAAAAACTTTGATTACAATATCACAAGTGTTTTAAGTGATTTTCAAGGATTTTTCATGGTGACTATATCAACCCAAAACACACTTAACTCACGACGGATGTGGTGACAAAAGGGTGGTAGGTATAGGTATTAGTCCAATGATTCATCAGAACCGATGGAATCTTCCCAAGGACAACTCCCTAGATAGAACTAGAAGTCCTAGGAAAGATGGAGAATGAATGTGAACGTAGCTGAATGCCGACCAAGTACTTAAGCTAGCACTGGAACAATCACAACAAGGTGCTAGTGATGACGTATTGGTAAGCATTGAAGGGGTTGAAGAATGAAAAAGAATTGTAAAGATAAAGGGTGTAAAGAAAGAAGCCCTCCTTACAACTTTAGGCAGAAACCGGGTCAATACATATGCTATTGAGATCATTAGTTAATGATTCTCGATATTGAAGAAAGCCATCATGGAACCAGTGATGCAATGCACAACCCTCCCCAGCTAACTCAAATATCTCTCAAAAGGTATTTGTTTTAATCACACGGAGATCAACACGTTATCTATTGGTTTATTCACTCCGAATAGACTGATATTGAATAGGTGGCCCTCCTCTCTAGCCATCGATCACTAAATCAAAACGCACTATGAGTCTAGCGCCACGAGATCATCAAAAGTCTCATTAGGACACTTTCCATTTATTCCTTGCTTCTTCACACACTGTGAAAAGTAAGAGATCTTTTATGAGTCCTACGTAGTATTCTTGTAATATTGCCAGAACATCCGAGTAATACGCAAGTATTACAGTGAAGATGGAAATCCTGCTTGAGCCAACATCAAACAAGCTCATGGTAGGTGACACGTGCGGTTCTTTACGAACTAATCTTGTGACAACTGGAAAGAAACAGTAGTTTAATTCTTAATTGAACTTAAACTCGTTCCAGGCCTCTACACATTATCGTATGATCTTGCCAGAACACTTAGAGTGACACTCTTTAGTGTTCACAGTGACGAGTGGAAATCCTTCTAGTGTTAACATCAAACAGCACTTGGTAGGTGACAAGCAAGATTCAATTTGAATCAAGTTTATGACAACTGGAAAGCAACGATGGTGAATATCTTAATTGAAATTCACTTGTTCCAGGTTTCATGAATTGACGGCTTTAATCATAAGGATTTTTAATCCAAATGATTCACTCTTTATGTTCGCAGTCAGCTTTGGACGGTCAAATAAAGAGAACAGGTTTACTCGCGAAATCCTGTCAGGAAGTTACTTAATTGAAACTATCCGTCACGGGTACGATATCTAATATCGTCCAACGGTCTTCACCGACCGGAGGTAAAATGCTATCGAATTAGAATAAAATGTCAAAGCCATTTTATTCGTGTCTTATTATGTTGCTGCATTCAAAGACGGTGGCATTGTTGTGTACCTGCTGAAGACGGTGGCGTTGCTGTGTACCTGTTGAAGACGGTGGCGTTGCGGTGTACCTGTTGAAGACGTCCTCACATGCTTATTCCTTCTGCATCAAATTCAAGAAAGTATGACCTGAAAGTCTTCCGCTGTATCGACTCTGCAACTTTCAAGAATTCAACAAAGGATAAGTGTGTGGGACATGAAGTCACAAAGAGGCGAACATCACAAGAAAATAAAGACTGCACGTGAAAGGCCAAAAGAACGTGTTCCAAGCAAAAGGCTGATATTATTCAACACATATTCACAAAAGGAAGAAAAAGAAAGAAAAGAAGACTACGAGCTCAAGAACTAGATCTAACATGCTAGATTAGGACTTTTTAAATTTAGAGTGACCTCCCTTTAGGGGGAGATTGTTGGAAATACGTTTTACGTATATAGAAAGTCTCGGTCACTCCAACAATATAGTTATAGGCTCGTAGTAAAGTTAAGTTTCATATATTAAATAGCCCGACCCATGAGCATGTTCATGGGCCGAAAGCCCAATTCCATTAAGGACTTGGGGTATTTAAACCTCTTTCCACCATGGAAAGAGGTGTTGGTTGTTCATTTTCTACTTTTTCAATATACAAGTTTCTTTCACTTCTCTCTCTAAGTTTCTCTCTCTAGAAAAATATCAACCCTCTTGATTCATAAAGATTATCAATATTCTTCAATGTCTTAGATCCCGGTGGATATTTTTCAAGGTTTTTCCTATGCTAATTAAGGTCGAGTCAGGCTCGCGACTCGGTTAACAAAACAAGCGCTTCTCGAGAGGCAACCCGCAGTATCTATCCTTTTTATCTGTTTTTTATAATAAGTGTAGGGGAGACCCTAGTATGTGTATGTTGTTTTCATTCTTATCATGTGCAGGGATTCGAGCTTTCAAAGATCCATTCTTGATGACTTTTGACGAACCATGATCCCGTGTACCCGTCTTCCCGGTTTTATCCTAAACTCTTTTGATTCTCTATTTTCTATTCTTCAATATTAAAATAGGAATCACTTTAGTTGTCTCTTCCTTAGCAAGATTTAAACAAAGTGCACAATGTCCTAAGTGTAGGGGAGTTTACTCCCGCATGCTTAAACATTGAGGACAATGTTTATATTAAGTGTAGGGGGGACTTCTATCGAAGTTAAGTGGGTTTTTCCTTGTATTTGTTCTCATTTTAACCGGAAAATTGATTTTTCGACATTTTACAAAAATTTTAATCTATTTTGGCCTTGTAGTTTTTCTGAGCCCGAGACTCGTGAAGATTTAGATATGGCTGGTGTACACAACAAAAATAATCCACCCCACCCCACATGAATAACAACAACAACGTTCCCCCACCCGACCTTCGAACGATGGAGGAGCTTTGTCAACCTACAATGAATGGACGAGGAGGACCGATTGCGCCGATGCAAATCACGGCTCCGGAGTTTTCGCTGAAGCATCACATGATCCAACAAGTTCAAAATACTTGTCCATTTCGAGGATTACCGGATGATGATGCCAACAAACACCTCGACAAATTCATTACCGTTACTCAAAGCATGAAGTTGCCCGATGTTACTATGGATTTTCTTCGCCTTCACCTATTTCCACACACCTTATCCCACCATGCCGAAAAATGGTTTGATCGTCTTCCGAAGAATTCAATTCATACTTGGGATGAGATGACTCAACGCTTTTTGTCGCGCTACTTTCCACCATCCATGGTCACGAGCCTTCGAAATCAAATTAGTGGATTTACACAAGAACCTGATGAATCACTTTTTGATGCTTAGGAACGCTATAATGTTTTGACCGATCGATGTCCAAACCACAACATGCTCCCCGTCACCTTAATTGATACTTTCTACAACGGTTTAACTTTTCATTATCCTGATACGATTAATGCAGCCGCCGGTGGCACATTTATGAAAAGAAGACCCGAGGAGTGTAGAGAGCTTATCGAGAACATGACTACTCACCACAAAAATTGGGATTCATCCGCATCTTCAAGGAATAACCCGAGAGTCGATGTTTCTTCTACTTCTTCAAACCCTGATATCATCGAATTGACCCGCACAATGGTCGAAATGAGCAAGAATATGCAACTTTTGGCTACAAATCAACAACAACAAGTTAAAGTTGTAGCAATTTCTTATGAGATTTGCGGGGGTCCTCACTCATACACTGATTGTCCTTCTACTCATGACAATCCGGAAAACGTGTATGCAGCTTATGGTAACTATTCCACGGAAAACCATCAAGCTCGACCTCAATGTGATCGTAACTTACTAAGTTACCGTTCTAACAACTTTCTTTCACCCGGTTTTTCTCCTCAAAGCCACAACCCCAACAACTACAATAGAAGCAACCCAAACCCACCTCGAGCTTCTAATCCTTATCACCCACCCGCTCACAAAGCCCCACCCATTAATCAAGATGTTGAAGCTTTCACGAGGACCCAAGGAGAGCAAATTAAGAAAGCCAAACTATCAATTTGAAAGGAGATATCACTAAGCAAAGTAATGATATTAGATACGAGCTTCGACATGATATACAAACCTCTTTTAGCACTCAAACAAATGACTTGAAAAATATGCTGGCTAGTTTCTTAACAACTCCTCAACCCTCTACTTCGGGCTCTCTTCCTTCAAATATCGTCACCAACCCAAGAGCGAATGTCAGTGCTATTACTACATGCAGTGGAGCAACCTTAATAGGACCATCTATCCCTCCTCCAGTTACTCCATCTACACCTCCTCCACCACCATATATCCCTCCTACTCCCACGCCTAGTATTAGTTCTCCATTATCGTCTCCACCCCATACTGAAGAAGTTCCCAAGAAGAACCCTTCACCAACCCCACCTTCCACCTATAAACCCAATATCCCTTATCCTTCTCGCTTAGACAAGGCCAAACTGCAAACCAAGGATGGCATTCAAGTGTCGAACTTTTTGAAGAAGATTTTGGGACTGACCATCACCTTTAGCCTTGTTGAAGCTCTTGCACAAATGCCTAAATTTGTTAAGATGTTTAAGGAATTGCTTAATAAGAAGGAGAAGATGGCCGAGTTTGTTAATACTCGATTGAATGAAAATTTTTCTGCCGTCCTTCTGAAATCACGGTCGTTTTGTGCTACCATGTACTTTTCACCAAACCGAAGAATTTACTGTCTTAGCCGATCTTGGGGAAAGTATAAATCTGATGCCTTTAAGTGTTTGGAAAAAGTAATCATTACCCGATCTTACTCCAACAAAGATGACTCTTGAGCTTGCAAATCGCACTCTCGCTTACCCCGTTGGTATTGTCGAAGATGTGTTCATTAAAGTTGGCACCTTCACTTTTCCGGTCGACTTTGTTGTTGTTGATTATGAAATGGACCCTCGTATTCTGTTAATACTTGGTCGGCCATTCTTGCGAACCGGAAAAGCATTAATCGATGTTGCCGAAGGTGAGTTAATCTTAAGGGTCGGGAATGATGCACAAATTTTTAAAATGGGGAAGATCACAACCAAACCCAATGGAAGAGAATCAGCGAATATGATTAATGTGCTTGATGATTTTGTCGTTTACAACAATCCTCTTTTCGATTCTTGCTATGATAATCCACTGTTCCAAGATGATGTGGATGATTCTCTCTCTAATATGGATCCTCCACCAATTGATGAATCTCCTCCATTTTATGATGACTATGATGATGATTCTAGTTCTGACATGGATGATTCTGATGATTTTTCTTCTGAGTATAAAGACATGCCAACATATGATGATTTTGATTTTGACGATGTCGATACTCTTTCGAGTGATTCTTCACATGATGAAGATCCTCCACCAACAATGCTTGATCCTACTTTGGAGGACTACTCATTTGAGGAAGATTTTGCTACTTTTCTCAACACTTACTTCCCAAATGAGAGTGATTCTCCTCCTTTGGACTTTGATGATTATGGTCTTTATCCTCCTTTGGATATGAAGAAACCCGTTTCAAAGGAGAAGAAGCCGGTCGACATCGATATCCGCAGCACTTATGTCTTGACACCTCTCTATCCCCCTTCTGAGGATGAGATTGTGCGATTTATGAGCGAATCATCTTCAAGGACTACTGACCCTGAATCTTATTTTCCCCTAAAGGAAAAGGTGTGTTCGATCCTGGCATTGCAATTTTTAAGCCATCTCCGTATCCATCTAATGAAATAAAAGGAAAGATTTTTGGAACTTATGGAGATATGCTTGCACCTCATCATACTGGCTACCACCGTGCTCCATCTTTGCTTAAGGGAACCTTGCCTACTCTTCTTTGAATTTCCTTGTTCGCCTTAAGCTTGTGATACTTGATGGATGAAAACCATGTCTTTGATCCCGGTGGATATTTTTCAAGGTTCTTCCTATGGAAATCAAGGTCGAGTCAGGCTCACGACTCGGTTAACAAAAACAAGCGCTTCTCGGGAGGCAACCCGCAGTATCTATCCTTTTTATCTGTTTTTTTATGATAAGTGTAGGGGAGACCCTAGTATGTGTATGTTGTTTTCTTTCTTATCATGTGCAGGGATTCGAGCTTTCAAAAATCCATTCTTGATGACTTTTGACGAACCGTGATCCCGTGTACCCGTCTTCCCAGTTTTATCCTAAACTCTTTTGATTCTCTATTTTATATTCTTTAATATTAAAATAGGAATCACTTTAGTTGTCTCTTCCTTAGCACGATTTAAACAAAGTGCACAATGTCCTAAGTGTAGGGGATTTTACTCCCACATGCTTAAACATTGAGGACAATGTTTATATTAAGTGTAGGGGGACTTCTATCGAAGTTAAGTGGGTTTTTCCTTGTATTTGTCCTCATTTTAACAGGAAAATTGATTTTTCGACATTTTTCAAAACTTTTAATCTATTTTGGCCTTGTAGTTTTTCCTTTGTTATAGTTATTTTATTTCTTTGCTAGAATAAATTTTTAACAAAGTGGTTTTAATTTTAAAAAAAACGTCATGAATCTTTTGACTCAACCCGAGTTTACTTATCCAAGTTTACTCTAGCTAGTATCCTTAACGTGTTTAAGTTAAGTTTTGCTAGGCTTTTTTATAGGGAGCTTTAAAACGCGAAGTCTTAACTCTTACGGGTTAAGAACAAGAACTTTTCGCAAGTTCCTATAATGGATCCTAGAAAGTCGTTTATCAAGGAAACTATAAAATGCGAATTCGAAACTTGAAAAAGTCTAAGAAGTTGCAAGATCCTATAGATGACTTGAAAACCCAAAACTTTGATTTAATAGGCTAAGCATCCACGAGTCTCATTCCTTGAGATTTTAAATTGTGGAGAACGAGAGATGATAGAGTCAATTATAAGTTTGGTATTCTTTCATGAACTTATGTGAGTTGATTATGAGCTTTTTCTCTCATCGCTTGTTAATAAATTTAATTGCAATAAGTAACGTCGTACGATTTGAAAAGTTACTTAGCTTCTAGCCCAAGATCGTTTAAAAGTTGCTCGGTATTAATTAGAGTTCATAGCCAAGGCATAACTTATTGAAGCGGGATGCGAAGATTGGCGAGTCCGAAAAGGCCCTAACAAGGCATGAGGGATACATTTTGTTGCTAAAGATCCAAAAGTGATGTGAAGAATCATTTATCAATAATCAATATGAAGGATCGAGACACACGACGAAAAGCAAATACTCCCGTAAAGATCATGGAGAAGTCTATCCAAAAAGGCCCTAACAAGGTATGAGGATAAATAGATCCAAGTCCTAAAAGGAGGCGGATCGTTGTAAATCAAAATCCCAAATAAAGATTGGAGAAAAATGAAGAAGTCGTGGTCCAAATATGAAGAATCTCTCAATAATTTCAAGTGAAGAAATTCCTATTATGAAGAGAATACCATTATTTCATGAACGTCTCTCAAGATTTGAATTATGAAGTCGCTGCCAAATATCGGTCCGAGAAAGGTCTTAAATCGTGAAACGAGTTATGCCAAGATATGAACTTTATGAGGTCCCGAGAAGCAGTTTTAAAAGATTTTGTCCTTTAGCTAACTATTGATTAAATCGTCCCACTTTATTTTCAGCCTAAATAACTATCGAAATAAGTCAACAATGCATCATCGTGATCATTCGAGACAACAATAAAATATAAGAGATACACCTAGAAATAAGGGAGTCTAAGTGAATAATTGGGCCACATGAATTCGTGTTAGTTTGCTACATTCATGACATTCCAAAACCCTAAGGTAAGTTTTTGATCTTTTTACTTGTTTTCTTCCTTTAAATATTTTGTCTCTTTAATAAAGGCCAATGTGGATTGATTGTGATGGAAAATGTAAAACTTGCTTTGTAATTAATGCATTGCATGAGGACATTACAATGGTCAAGTGTAGGAGATTTAATAAGTGTGAAAACACTTATCCTTTTACCACTTAATTATAATAATAACCAAGCCAAAACATGTATTTTATGTCGTAAATGTCGGAATTATGCGTGGTTTGTGTTTTTGTTGTGATTTAGGATCAAAATGTGAAAAGGGAAGAAAACACGAGCTTTCACGGGCTTTTATCGAAGAAAAAAGACAAAAGACGAAGTCAAAAGATCAAGAGTGCAAAAAGAACGGAAGTCCAAGGCCTATTCTGAAGATCTATCGAAGAACAAGTCTAAAGACGGAAGTTTAATAAAGCCGAAGAACTCACGTCTAATTAATGAAGAAATTACAAGATGATTTTAATTAATCCCGAGACAAAGTCGAAAAAGTCGAAGAATTAAGAAGACGAAAAGACGAGAAAGAAAAGACGTGAAGAAGAAAGAAAAGAGCAATACATGCTTCCTTCCCTTCTCCCTATAAATAGACTTCATTTCACCTCATTTTAGTTTTGTTGGCTATTTTAGCAAACTAGTCTTCCACCATTTTCATTACTTGCACATTTATTTTCATGTCATTTACTTAATTGTCAATTTAATTACCTTGTTTTGCACCTTTAATTTATTGCCTTTAATTCAAGTAAGTCTTCTAATTTTGTTGTTGAATCTTTGTTTTCCTTTAATCAAGCTTTTAATTATCAATCTTATTCTACTTTTCTTGTTTTTGATTTGATTTTGGTTCGGATTAAGCATTGATTTTGCTTACTCTTATTGCTTATTTGATTAAAAAGTTTATCTTTTCATTTCTATCTAGGCTTTTATACGAATTAAGCTATAAGCCTGACAATCTTATTGGCTTATTTTGTATTTAGCTTATTAGTTTTAAAGGTTTATTAAAAGTTTTATCTTTTTAAAGTCCATTTTATAAAGTTTGTTTATTTTATGTCTTGAAAATCTTTAAAGTTGTGCTTATTGTGTTCGTCTTATTATTGCTTTGATTTAGTTTTTGTTATTTGCTTATTGTCTAAGTGCTTATTTATTTTTGCTTATTCTGTTCTTGAATCCCATCGTAACTACTTTGATGTTTTACCCAATACGATCGAGTAAGTGTGATCGCATAAACCCCTAGGGTTTCTACTTGCGATC
The DNA here is from genome assembly GCA_025667525.1 of Glebionis coronaria. Taxonomy (NCBI): domain Eukaryota; kingdom Viridiplantae; phylum Streptophyta; class Magnoliopsida; order Asterales; family Asteraceae; genus Glebionis; species Glebionis coronaria. The sequence continues at coordinate 231,656,244 of CM046879.1, forward strand.
CATTACTGCAATCAAGACTAAGATCACTCACCACGATCTAAGCTACGATCGACTTGTTACGATCGTGGTTGTGATCTATGGCTACGATCTGGAGTCCGATCGTTCACTAGGATCCAAGGCTTCGATTGTGGGTGTGATCACTTGGTCACGATAGTCCACTGCGATCCACTTGTTGCGATCGTGGTGGAGTACGATCCAAGAGTACGATCGCTTGACTGCGATCCAGGGTACGATCCAGAGTACGATCGCTTGTTGCGATCGTGACTGCGATCTGAATTTTGTCTTTGTTTTTTTTCTTATTTTTCCAAGCTTACTTTTCATTACGTTTTAATTTCCAAAAATTTCACGCTTCCCGAAATCTCTGTTTTTACCAAGTATTTTTCTAGTAATTTTTAGTTTAATTTTTTATAGCTTATTTTTCGCCATTTTACATTAGTGTTATTTTAATCGTTTTTTCTTTATTTCAAATTCACATTTTTTACACTGTCAAAAACACAAAAACACAAACCACGCATAATTCCGACATTTACGACATAAAATACACGTTTTGGCTTGGTTATTATTATAATTAAGTGGTAAAAGGATAAGTTTTTTCACACTTATTACACACATTCATTAAAATAAGGGTAAATCCAAAAACTAAAGTAAATCAAAAGTATCAAAAACTATACAACTTACAAATCTGAATTTGAATCTTGAATATGACGCCTCTTAATAATCATTCCTGGACTTATCCGAGTAGTCGAAAAGCGAAAATCATAATTACATCCATTCTGAATCATTTAAAAACGATTAACAAGATAAATTAGGGCACTTACGATATTCTTCTTCTTATCTGTGTGTGTGATTAAAACTATTTAATATGATACAAATTAGGGGAAATTGGGAGGTCTGAGATTATTAATTTGGGGGAGTTAATCTGGGAGGATAGCGACGGTGTGTTCGTAATGGTGGCTTGGCTGCCAGTAACCACAACCAGAAAAGAATATACCAGTGGGAAAATTATTGTCGGAGAAGAAGATAACTATAGGATGGTAATGTCTTTTTGATCGGGAAATGATGTGTGGGTTTGTGTGTTTAAGATAAGAACGAGACATTTTCATTTCTAACCCCTTCGATTTTTAGTTAATTTCAGTTTCTACCTTCGATTATGATATTCTGCAAAACCTACCCTGCAACTTTGTTTTCTGAGTTTTCTACGAATATAAGGTTTTCTCTAGAACCTATCCCTATGTATATATATATATATATATATATATATATATATATATATATATATATATATATATATATATATATATATATATATATATATATATATATATATATATATATATATATATATATTAAATTTGTTTATTTATTTATATAATATAAATAAACAAACAAATTTAGATAAATATACGCCACTAAATAAAGAGTAAAGTGTAAAAATTATCCTTGTGGTTTGCCAAAAGTTTGAATTACATCACTCGTTAATATTTCGCGCAACATACATCTTTGTGGTTGTGAAATAGTGCACGATACATCGTTAAGGACGAATGATGCAAATAGTTTCCAGTTAGGGTTAAAACTATTTTTCACTTTAAGGGTGTTTTAGCCTTTTTACAGCACACAGGGAAGATATTTGCACTTAACTTTCAAAAAAAATTAATAATTTTGAAAAAAATTATTTTTTTAAACAAAAATTTCGGAAAAAAGATTTTTTTTCAATAAGGTTTAGCTACTTTTTTTTCAAAAAGATTTCGAAAAATGTTTTTCAAGTTACAAAAAATTCTTTTTTTAGAAAAAATTTCTTCGAAAAAAATAGTTTAAATTTTTTCTAAACATTTAAATATTATAATTTTCTAAAAAACGTAATTTTCGTAAAAAAATGTCTTTTTTCTTAAAAAACGTAAATTCCTATTTAAAGGGTTAAAAAATATTTTTATTTAAAAATAGAAAAAAAATTAAAATATTCTTTTTCGAAGAAAAGTTTTTTAAAAAAAGTTGTTAGCCCTATATTTTATATAGTCCAACAAGAATGTAATAGGTCATCTTAGTCGTTAAAGGTCTTGTATTGTAATAGGTTCGTCGGGTTAACCGGGTTTGGACTTTAAGCTAATATTGTATAAAATAGGGGCTTTATGCCCAAGTGTAAGCCAAGCCCGTCCCATTGTAACAAAGCCCATGAGACCACCAAGCTCATGGGTATATAAACCCTCTTCCATGTGTGGAAGAGGGTGTTGGTTCACTTTCACTTTCTCTCTCTAGTAAAGTTTAACCTTCCACTTCTCTCTCTACTTTCTTCTCTTTATCTCTCTAGATCTACTCTTAATATTATGTTATGGATTGATTTGGGATCAACATTTGGTATCAAGATCCTATAGTAGATAGGTGATTAAATGTTTTGTGGTTGTTTTAGATAGATTTCGTGATTTTTTAAGGTTCAACAAGCTCGAATCTTCAACTTTTTTGTGTTTTTATGGCTTAGATTGTTATATAAATCATTTACATAGTAGTGGTAGTGATTTGGGATATTTGGTTTGGGTAAAAACATAAAATTTTGGGGTGTTTGGCTTGATTTTTGGAGAAAAATCACGTTTTTTAACGTTTGTCTGAGATATTAGTTTTTTATTCCGAAATCTTCAGTTTTTTTTATTCCGAGATCTTGGAGACTTGTATTCCGAAATCTTGGAGACTTGTATTCCGAAATCTTCAGTTTTTTTATTCCAGAATCTTGGAGACTTGTATTCCGAAATCTTGGAGACTTGTATTCCGAAATCTTGGAGACTTGTATTCCGAAATCTTGGAGACTTGTATTCCGAAATCTTAAGAGACGTATTCCGAAATCTTGGAGACTTGTATTCAGAAATCTTTAGACTTGGATTCCGAAATCTTAAGAGACGTATTCCGAAATCTTCAGCAAACATATTCCGAAAACTTCAGGGAACATATTCCAAAATCGTAAGTAAATAGATTCCAGAATCTTATGAGGGTTATTTCGAAATTATTACTTTGCGAGATTTTTGTTTGAAGCATTTTAGACTTAGCCTATATCTAGACTAGTTTCGGAACATAGTTTACCAAAAAAAAAGAGTTACAACTTTTAGGGCAAGTAAATTCAAATTTTTTTCCATACTAGTTTTAGGCTATTTCTAACTCGATTTCAAAATTTGGTGATACAAAAATTATTCGGTCTACCGTTATATCGGACTGAGGAATTTATTGTCAGACTGGAGAATATCGGAACGTTTCGTAATTTCAACCACAACCAAATCACAACACATCTACTAAGATCCGTAATCCATACACGTCATATCCTCTTCGAGACATCCTTTCAATGGTCATTTTCGTAGTATACTACGAACTTCCTAATCCTGATTTGAAAAGAAAGGCTATGAGTACTGTTGATGCACCAATCATCCAACTAGGAATGACATTTGATCAATTCTCAAGTCCTTCATAGAAAGTCAAAACAACGGATTCAACAACAGCAACGTCCATGAATGAGGTGAATAAAGAGAAGATGCAGAATCCAGAGGTTCAGACAAAGACGGAGTATACAATCAGTAAACCTGCTACAAAACACAATTTGGATTCTACAACCAAAACTGTTCATGCAATCAAATACAAGATGCCGAAAGCAAAAGATTGATGCATGGGACATTTAATGTCACTTTAGTCACACCTTCAGATTCTTTCAAGAGAAGACCTAAAAGGTAGTCGTCTTGAAATTGGATTCAAACGGGTATTCGTTCTACTATTTGGTCAAGATGTTGAGACATTCACCAGAACGATGCTACTTAATGTGGACCATCTTCAAAAATAACTTGACAGAGATGATTTTCAAGAGAATGAATCCATGGAGGTCTTTTTAGCTCTCAACAATCAGTTTCAGCAATCTGTTGACTCAAGTGGCTTATCAAACAACGATCGAGAGTTACAAGTACATACTTTGTCAAATATACTCTCGTAGACCTTCAAACGTTCAAAGAGACACTTCTTCAACATATGAGTAATATAAAGAAGTAAATTGCTGAAAGAAAACGTCATCAAAGATAATTTGAAAGAAGGGTGAATCAAAGACTGATGCTAACGAAAGAGAACAACGTCGATAATCGTCAAGCATTGCATGCTTGTTCGGTTGATACAGAAAGCAGTGGGACAGAATCAGAAAAACAACATATCAACAACATCTCAGGGAATGATCCCATTTATGATGATGAGCCAATGGCTATGGTACAGTTAAATGTTGAATATGATGTTCATCAACATAGAAAGCAATCTGAATCCATTTTTGACACGTATCTATTTGAAAAGGTTGATAGCAATACCACACCAGATTCATCAAGTATGAGTACTAATGGAGGAGAGAATGCCCAGGATGTTGATTCTAAGATTCACGAGCTTGAAATTTTGTTAGCTCAGAAGACAAAAGATTTTGAGGAAGCCCAACTCAAATTTTCAAAGAAAAGTGACAAATTTGAAACTTATTTTGAAAAACTTGAAAAAGCAAACGTTGTTCTTGAACAAAAAACGAATCATAAGATTCAAGATTCTCAAGCGGAAAAAGAACATTTTGTGAAACAAATAAATTTGTTAGAATCCAAGTTGGCTTCTCAAAATCCAAGTCCTTCCCCTGCTTCAATAAATGAAATATATGTGCAACCTATCGACACTGTATATAGTAATGACGCGAATGTTGATAACAACATATTTGATAATATGGACATTAAGTTAGAACAATGTGTCGCTCAATTACTTCTACAAAATGAGCAATTAAAAGCTCAGATTCAGGAAAAGGTTTTTGCACTAACAGCGGTGAAAAATGAATTAAGGAAACTAAAAGGAAAAAGTGTGGATACTAAGTTAGCCAAACAGTCAGTCTTGGGGAAACCTCCTTCTCAACCATTTAGAACTCGCTCAGTTGCTAGACAACCGAATGCGTTTAAATCTGAACGACCCCAAACGTCGAACCCGAGGTTTGCATCCCAAGTTGACGTGGGTAGCAATTTGCCCAAACCAGTCACTCCATAATCTAGACCCTCCTTAATAAAATCAGCATCTACATAACCCGATACATGAGTGCTTCAAGCAACTCTAGACATAGATCCAAGAACATGCCTAGGCGTAATTCAAATGATACGGGTCATAAAGGCTGTCTAGAGGATGCTAAGATAAAGACACAAGCAAGAGATAGGAAAAAACCACAACCTAGGAGCGCTAATCATACATCTAGGAATTCTAGACCCTTCTTAGATGTGCAAAAATCTGCCTACCCTAGGAACTTTAGATCCTTCTCAGATGCCAAGTACTTAGTTTGCACGAAATGTAACAAATGCGTGTTTAATGCCATTCATGACGACTGTATCACAAAAGTCCTGAACAAGGCGAACCAAAAAGCTAGAGCATCTCAAAGACGGAACCCTAAAGGAAATAGGTTTTCTCCAACTAAGTCTTCCGTTGTGCATGAGAAAACTATGACTCCTAGACCTTGTCTTAGGTGGATACCAACGGGAAGAACCTTTAATACAATTGGTCATAGGTGGGTTCCAACTGGAAAGATATTTCCCTCTAGCACGACAAAGGTTCATAGTGAACCCCCACATGGTTCTCACAAAGATATCACTAACCAAGATGCAAGCATACAAACTACTGATGAAAGGGCAGGTACCAAAGTCAAGGATCAACGGGCACACAAAGGTCCAATCTTTGAATAACGTTCAACAAAAGACACACTCAGAGTTTGGTTACTAAAGAAGCAGATATCTGAGAAACAAGTTTTCTCAGGGGATTCACAATTAAACTTCTTCAACGATGAATTACAGTCAAATTACAGGCTGTAACTCGTTCTTCAAAGATAGGAAAGCTTATCCATCAATGATAGCTTATCCTCAAAACGAGAAATTAATATTTCTCATACACGAGCTTCTATTAACACTATTCAAAAGTTTTAAGCTCATGTACATTACTTACAGTCACATCACAGATTGTACCTCGCTCTCCAAAGAAAGGAAAGTCCATCCCGAGTATGACTTATCCTCAGAACAAGAAATTAAATTTTCTCGGACACGAGCTTTTATTAAAACTACTCGAAAGTTTTAAGCTCGTGTACATGACTTCTAAGCGCATCTGTAAAACCCGCATAAAAATCCCTAGAATATCACGTACATGAAATTTACTTATAAATTAAAAACTCATGATTTAATTATATACGACACGTATTGAGAACGTTTAATATATTTATTACGTATATTATTTTTAGTACGACAAATAATTACGTATTCAATTATTATTAAAAAATGACATGTATTTACCAATAATTAGTAAAATCACAAAATACAAATTCACGCCATTTAAATCACGCGACACTAATAATTAACACGACTATTATTTACGTATATTAAATTAACACGACAAGCCATTACGTATATAATAATTACGTTTAACACATACAATGATAACTATGGAAATTTACGACGCTTAAAACACGAATGCACGTACCTTTATAGGTCGCGAAAATAAAAGTAAAAATAAGGTAAGGGCTTATTTTATGTTTGGGCCAGCTATTCGACTAAGGAGAAGGGGGAGGCAGCGTTTGGGCCGGAGCCCAACAAGGAAAGGCCAGACCGACATGAAAATAGGATAAAAACGGGAAGGCATGTTTTTGTTTTGTCGACACAGAATAAACCACACAATCGAAACCCTAAAACAAAGCAACAAATGCGATAGTTATTTTCTTCCTCTACTGCCATAGACGTGACCACCTAGGACACCAAGATAAAACAGTAGGTCGTGAATCAAGGAAAGCAGGTTTGGTATTCATTTTAATCTTCGTAAACCCCTAAAACAAATTTGCGATATAGATCACGTTTTGTTTTATTTTATTTTATTTTTCTTTTTATTTGTTAAGTGATTAAGATCTAGTTTTAGGGTTAATAACATGGTATAAACGGGGGTTGAATTAGATTTGGTAATCGGGGCGTTTGTTTCAGCCTAAACGCGAGCCGAGAAAAGATTTGAGGTCTCGGTGGGTAAAAGATAGTCACCAGCCGCAACCCTTTGGGTACCGGCATGGTGTTAGGCCAAACACAGGCAACCCTAGTTAGGGTTTGCGTTAAAACAACGGGTATAAAACAACAGCAAAAACAGAACTTTTCTCTCCAGTTTTTATCAGACAGCACAAGTAGTATTTATCGGATAACACGCGTATTATATATCGGACAACACAGTGATTTTATATCTTGGATAATACTGATATTATTTATGGGACAAAACAGAAAAAGTGGATATTGGACAGTATGGAATTTTTAGGGTATTTTTATTAATTGTTGTTTTGTTTCGTGCGACGGAGACGCGGGTGTCTTGGTAGGCTTGGGTACGTTAGAATACGTTATTAAACATGATTAATCTAGGTATTATTTACACGTTATGGTTAAATATTTTATTTATGAAATTAAATTAATAAACGTGACTTAATTTAATTATTTAATTATCTAGTTAACGTTAGGTTTATTAATTTATCATGTTATGATATAAGTTATGATTTCAAGTAAAACCATACATGTTATTGGTAATTAACAATTATTATTTTTGGCTTAAAGTATTTATTTAATAAACTTTATTATTGATCATGAATTATACATATTTTATGCTTATTAATTTATAAGAACATGAAATACACTAATCAGACTACATGATTTAACATGAATCAATAAAAACAAGTCCAGAACACTTAAAACAAGACAAGAACAAGTAAACAAGTAATAACACGTCAAGTAAATTAATAATTATTAAGTATAAGTTAACCAAACGACACATAAACGTCCATCTTTATTATGTAGCATTTATGGAGTATGATCTTCTTCACGTTTTCATCTTCCACGTTATTCTTCGTTTGCATTTACTGGACGAGAGGTATGGATATTCCGTCCTTCAGTATGGACAATTCCCTTTGCATGCTTGATTAGGTTTTCCCGTTTGCTATGCCATCTGTTTTCCCCATAGTTTAAGTGTCTTAAACACATCAATATATATTATGATTATTTTAATTGCCTGATCTATATACAAGCATGCCATGTTTCACCTAGTTATGGAGGTACCGTAACCATAGCACTGGAGGCACCGGTGTTATGACTCTTCTACGGTGAGAGTGATTACTCGCAGCGTCCCTTTACAAGTGGCCTTTATTATTATTATTATTATCATGTAGGGCGAATGGGTGCATCCTAGTTTACAAGTTTACAAGAATTTCATGGTGAATGTGGTGTATGCCTTGCATCCTTCACAAGGAGTTGATCCCTCCTACCCAGACTAGTATATTTAGAGGCATCCCCTCTAATTGCATGACGAGGTCACCCCTCCATGTATTCATGCACGTTGATATATTTTATGACCTATATGAGCTCTATGGCAGCTAAATTACATTTTTTATGATTAAACAACAGACTTTCAGTATTTACATGTACATGATTCTTTTCAAAATAAACCAGTTTAATACAAGTTACGAAGTTTAATATATGTCACTAGGTTTTCTAGGACTTACATTATTCCGCTGCATTTCATTCTTATGCTCTCATTTCAGCCTGCACTTATTTTATGTTATTCCATGTTATTATAAATATCCGCTGAGCGTCTCGCTCAACCGTTTTCTCTTTTCATGTCCCCAAACGGCAGGTACACAAGGTCAGGAGCATGGAAAGGTTATGCATAGGATGGGAGCTATATTATGTTTCTGTTTCATTTGCATTACTTTTTCTTTATGCTTGTTTATGAGTTTATGTTGGGGACCGATGTTTGATTCCGGTTATCCCTTATGGTCATGTAATGTTCTAGGAAATTTACCTTATGCTTTGATATTACGCCATGATTATCCTATGATATTTAATTTATCCAAATGGGGTGTTATAATTATGGTATCAGAGACACGGTTTCGACCTGTAGGCTCTAAAACTTGACCTGTGACTAGTGGGTAGTCACCAGGAGCTTCCTATGCCAACGCTTGTTATTCCACGTATTGACATTGTCAGCACCTCGATGTTTTAACCATGATGTTTTTTTCCAAGATTGTTTTTACTAATATGGATTGAATAACCGTCATCCATACTTAGTTACATGTCATTGTTTCATGCATGATGTTCCTTGAGAACTTTGGCTAATATGGACTGAACCACAGTAGTTCATACTTAGTCACACGTTTTCTGTTAGGTTTAGACAATTTGTTTTCATGCACTCATTTCATTTTTCATTTCATGTATTTCATTTCATGCATTTATTTCATGTAGCAGGTATTTTGACTAAGTAACGGTTGGTACAGGACTGGCCCTATTTAGTCGCATGTGCTTTTATCGAAACTTTTTGTTTGTTTAGTGGACCGACCCATAGGCGTCCACATTTGTCTTTTGTTTCGTGAACCGAACCATAGGCGTTCACTCGTGTACATATCATTATGTTTATTAACCATGCATTATAAACTGTTTCATGCATTATAAACTGTTTCATGCTTTATAAAGTACTTCATGCATCTTTTATGTTTAGGTCATGTTCTATTGTGTCAGACTTACTATTTATGTTGCATTAAATTTCATTGTAAAACGACTCATAGTCGTCCACACTATCGGCAAAACTTTTCATGTCCCCTCATTTATTTGTTATGTTTCTTTATGTCAAGTAAGTTTTCATACTATCATGGTTAACTTCGTTTTCATGCTGATTATGTTTATGCTCCTTCGTGTTAATTTTGTTAGGTGTTTCTTCATGATAATTTTATCTTCATGATGATTATGTTCCATGCCTCTTTATGTAAATTATGTTTTAATTATGTTGATCATGCTCTCAAGCTAGACATTGATGAATTTCATTTAATCCTGCTTTTATGATAGTCATGGTTGGTTTTCATTAATCATGCTTTCATGCAAATCATCGTTGAATTTTGTTTAACCATCCTTTTGGTGTTTCCTCTATGAAACCAGAAGGATGTCTACGCTAATATTACTAGGCTATCAGGATTTCTCACTTCAGTTCGGTTTCCTAACCGTTTGATCAATTATTTTCTTTTAAATTCATGTCAGATGATCGACCCCATACCGATCATTTCATGTGCATTCCATGTGTACTCCATGTACCGTATTCCATTGCACTACAGGTGTGGTAATCCATGTGTATTTCATCTACAATACTCCGCGAGTATTTTCTAGTCGATTCTAAATCATCTCAGGCGTATTCTAATTGTTGATATTCTACAAGATGTTGATGCCGCTCATAGCTTGGAAATGTTACTAAATGTTGATGATGTTGATTATTTGGAGACGCTACGAGATTATGATGTTGTTTACTGTCACACCCCACCATGGCGGAATATGGGGCGCGACGTATGGATATCATCACAACAATAGTGTGTCTATAGAGAGAACTATATGAAATAAGAAATGTCATAAAATGGAGACACAAAGTCATGACAATATCTCATCAAACTCAGGAGTCTAGGTAAGTAGGTAACAGTCCTACCGCTTACCCAAGACAAATAAATAACACTAACAATCACATATAGGTGCCAACAATATCACTACGAAACAATCAGAAAGAAAATAAACTAAGAAGGAAACGGGGATTCTCCTTCTATATGCATTCCTAAGCTTCTCTAATCCTAGCCACTTATGTTCTCATGCTTAACCATAGAAAGAGACACTAAAACGCGTCAACATAAAGTTGGTGAGAGTCATAGGTTTAGAATCCAACACAAAACAAGTCATAAGCTGTGAATACCATAAACCAATAAACATATGGACAATGCGCTACAATTATGTACTAACAACTAGCATTCAAGTTCAATCAATCATCACAAATCCAAGGCATCACGCCTTACCAACAATCAAAATTCCAAGGCATCACGCCTTACCAACAATCAAATTCTAAGGCATCACACCTTACCAACAATAACAATTTCCAAGGCATCACGCCTTACCAACAATCACAATTTCCAAGGCATCACGCCTTACCAACAATCACAATTTCCAAGGCATCACGCCTTACCAAACACCATAATTTACAAGGCATCACGCCTTACCAAATACCATGGTACCATAGGCGCCCATACACCTATGTACCTTTCCGATCCAAATCATACACAAACAAGAATCACATAGCATTTAATCACATAATGTACACACAAGTCCATCTGAAACCTTAAAAACATTCACAGCATTAATTTAGAAAATAACTCAACACAGTGTCTCTTCCATCCCATCTGGAAGTCAAAACCAATAATAAACATGGGACTATGAAACTCACCTGATAGCTTCTTCACAAGTCCTCACACTAGCAACAAGCTAACAAACCAAAAACACGAAATCAATACACGAACCAATCACTAAGATGGCTCATCAACCTATGATGGACATCTAGTCTATTCCCGTATAATTACCTCATTGTTAATCTCTAATCACCCCATTACCCTTCCTTAACAAGTCCTTAACTTGGTTAAGTTTAATAACTATCCCGTTCATATTTTAACCAAAACAGTCCCAGTTTTTAGGTCTCAAAACTTTAAGTCAAACGTCCACTTAAACATACCCATGGTTTCTATAAAAGTAATATTCATACCCTTACCTATGTTGGCTAACACCTCCCACTTGACCTAACCTTAAAGCTACTGTTAAGGCCCCGATATACATATATCTACTTTTGTCATTCCAGATTTCCTGATTTTAAACGTACTAAAAGTTTGTTACCATTAAGGGGTCTTACCCTAAACCACAACCTTAGCCCAAGTGCAGATACTTACTAAAATATATAAACCATCTCTCATGTTCGTGAGAAGATCCCAATGCAACCCTAAGTACCCCAAACAACCCAAAACTTAAAAAGAAAACAGGCTGAATTCAAAACTGTTTTGACCTCCGACTGTTGTAACCTGTTTTTGACCCACTTCCCGACCTCCAATTTATTTCTAGTTTCTTGCATTGGAAAGCCACTTCAAATAGATTTCCAGGGGTACTTGGATCGTAAAATAAGAGTTTATATAACTCCCTATATGATCAAAACAATGACCCAAAATTCTGCCCAATTTTTAAAAACGGGTTTAACAAAATCAACCTCATTAATTAACCCTAATCCCTCTAATTACAAGCCCTAATTTATGTAATCATCATGTTATGATTAATATAACATTAATTTACTGTTTTTATAATAAACCCTAACCTAAATCTATCATAAGATGATTAAAGAAAACATAAAAACAATTTAATTAAAAAGGGTTATAAAGATTTACCTTTGATTTATGAAAAACCAAGATTTTTATGAAAACCCTAATTCCTACCTTGTATATTTCGACTCCTTATTGATCTCCAGGGATTTTATGAAGTGTTTTGATAAATAAAAACCTTATATAATTAATCTTAACCAGTCATAGCCCAAATACAAAAGCCCGGTTCCCTTTTTCCCTTTTTTCCCCTTTTCTTTTCTTTTTTTCACATAACTGACCTATACCCATTTAATTTCGTTTTTTTTTCCTTTTTATTATTAATATTTGTATTAATAATATTACCTTAATTTTCCTTAATTTATTTCAGCTCCTAAAGCCTCCAAAACCTCAAAACCGTAAAACTAGTCAAATTTACGCGTTTTACCGTAAAAGACGTAAAATATACACTTTTAAAAAAAATCTCAAATTTTGAAATAAACTTTATAACTAAGTCCTAAATGACTTAAAACCATCCCGAAAAATATTCATATGACTAATTACCTCATCCGTGACCTCCAAAAGTTAAACCGTAAATCCTAAAAAAAATATACTATTACTATAATACTTATACGTATACGTAAACACCAAAATATCACCATTTCATTTCATAGTCACTAAATGTGAGCTCATGAACATGAAATAACCGCTCCTCGATTTACTTATGAGTACTCTATACTCATAAACGATAACCACACCAACCTCGTTCACACAAAATAAACACGTAAACACACAAATCAAGTAATCACACATAAAATAACCTAAAAATAAGACCAAGTGACGAACCTCAAAACCACGGTTGTCACATCACTCCTTCCTAATAGAAATCTCGTCCCGAGATTTACTCCTTAGGATCAAACACACAAACAACAAATCACACGAGGATACTTGTTCTAAACGAACTCCTCTCATTTCCATGTGAACTTTAGTTCAAGTCTCAAATTACCACATATACTAACCAACAATATTTAAATTTATTGCCAAATTCTTGACCTCACAGTCAATAAATCTCACAAATGACTCTTTGATAAAACAAAGACTCTTATTAACACAAGTCCCGAATAACCGTACAGGCAAAATGCATTCTCAAACAACCTTTACCAATCCCAATACATGAAATGTATCATGTATACAACTTATTTTCCCCAGGTAATTCTATGCTCATATGCTACTGGTCCGATCTTTCTAAAGATCATAAATGGACCTCCGAAACTCTACGTCAACTCTTCCATTTTACCAAAACATACCACCCGTTACTATGGGTGAAACTTCATACACAACTTTGTCACTAACTCTAGTGGTTTCCTCCATCTCTACATAGCATCCCTTGCTGCTCTCATCCCGTCCACAAACACCATTACCACATTAGTAGCATGCTTTGTGCTTTATTCTACTCATTAGGCTCTACCAAAGTTCTACCTTCGATTCCTATCTCGACCTATTTCATTTATGCTTCGCTTCTATACACACTTCCTTCTTCCTCCTTAACTCATGCCATACATCACGATGTGATGCTTCCCATCGTTTCTTCCCTTTCCATAATCCCTCATAAGGCATTCCATACATATCGGGCTAACTTTTACGTAAAACCCTCTATTCCATCACATCCGTACGCAATCCTTCCAACTTCTCAACTACGTGACTTCTCATTCCTCTTGAAATGTGAGATGAATTAGTCTGTCTATCGACTATCACCCAACTCTCATCGTACTTATTCCTCCACTGCATTATGTATCCCTTCCACCAACTTCGTCCTTACATCGCCCTTCCTAAGCTACTCCTAACTATGTTGGAAGTATAGTCTACGTCCCTTTTCTTCATATGATTGTCCAAGCCACGCAACATACATGTTGACGCTTTCTCTGCTTTAGACAACTCAACTCGTGCAACCTATATCCTTTATCCAAACCGCCCTAATACGTCATCCCTATAGTTCAAGTTCGCCTTAGTTTCGCCACATCCTTCTTATTTCATGTCTCATCGACCATGCTTGCCTTTCCCAGATGGTACTTGGCCATGCAATTTTCTTTCGTCACTTAACTCCACCCACCACCTTTGCCAAATGTTCAATCAAGGTGATTGAATATGTGTTGGAGACGTTCATGATCCGTATAGATCATTCTCTACGTCTCGTACCCCAAATGCCTCTAGCATTCTAGGCAGATATAACAATCCAGCTCCACTAACTAAGTCTATCCAGTTCTTCCAAATCGTCAGTTCCTGCAACGTATAAGCAATCGCCTTTCTTTGTCGTCCTCGTACGCATCCAAATCCTTGCTCCACGTATCGTCATGCTTCGCGAATTCATCCAGTCCTTTCGATAATGCCAAGATCCACTCATTATCCAATCCACCTCTTCATCCTCCAAAATGCTTCCTCATCCTTCTTCACTTCGCCCCTTGCTGGTTCCATGATATGCCATCATCTCTAACTACTCATCATGGTAGACTTAATACTAAAACTCATACTTTGAAAATCTCACGTATACTTCCACTCCAAAACCAACACATACTTCGCCTCACTCTCCTTCTTAGACTTTGAGTAGATCAAGATGTCGTCGATACTCCTGATGACAACTCATTTATATACGTTCATGCACACTCGCTTCATTGTCTCCATGAAATCCGCTAGTGCTTGGCGAAGCCAAATGCATAAGCGTAAACCCAAAGCGTTCATACAACATCCTTAGCAGTTTCAACTATGTCCTCCTTGCACCCTCTCTTAGCGGCAATACGAATAAATTCCTACCTCGTTCTACTTGCAAAATTCTACACGCATTTTAAAAGACCAATGCTTCCTCTCATCAGACCACTCAACCACTTTCCACATCCAATCTACTACTAAGCAACTCAACTTTTATCCGGCATTCCCAGCAATTTCTAACAGCTCTTGTTTTTAAATCACTCCATCAACGATTTGCCTTGGAAAGGCACTAACTACAACTCCTCTCACCTCCCCTACTTGCTCTATTTATGGTTCTACCTCACCGTAATAGGCAAACCTACTAAGTTTCAGGAAATTTTCGTAAAACTTACATACCCTACGAACAATCATAAATACCTTTGAGGTATTGTATCCCCTTCCAACACCCTCTATGGCGCGTTACTTGTGCTAGTATCCCACAAATCTCTATTTATCTCCTTGGTACTCCTAAGAGACCTCATGACCACCTTAGTTCGTCTACGAACTCCTTTCCTCCCCACTAAGGGTATTCCGACCATTCTCTCATGGTCACCTACTTAAGCGTGTAGGCGCGACCAAGTCTTTCATATGACTACCTCAACGCTCCCGAACAATACGAAACCAAAACTACATCCTGAATCCATCAGATACGATCAACAAATCAAACCAACAGATAACTAACGACATTTCACATGCACCAGTTAAAACAAGTCAAAACCATGAGACTCGAAAGAAAACTCAAACCCAAAACATGTATCAATTCAAAATGACCCATGACAACAAAAAATAATCCAAGAAACACCCAATGGCAACCAAACAGATTACGCCCCGCGACATATTATTTAAACCGTACAAAAGATCGACTTTTCCAAAAGAATATATATCTTTTTTTTTATTATTACCTCCCACATCCATGTGACTCAAACAATATACCAACAACCTTCTAGGCGATCTCAAAACTCAACCCTAAGACTAGGTATCCCGTGCACCCCAAATAAAAATAAACTACTATTCAAAACTCAAACTTGAACTTGACACTTGTACAACAATTCCGACCAGTCCATTGACCTCCCATGACTATACTTTCTGAATATTTGAAAAGTACGTTCCGAGTACATAATTTTTGGCTTTTGAATCACTCAAAAAACTCTAAAAAACCGAACAAGTTATGACCAAAACAGTTTTATACTAGTTGTTTTTTAAAAAAACTAAAGATTAAACTTAGTGGTTAATGTAATCTTTTTAAATGACAGATATAATTGTATGTGTAACCTTCATAAACTCAATTTAACCTTGTATTAATAATTATAAATGACGTGAATCGGTTAAACCCAATTATATAAACTATGTAATACTTCGCTTTATTTTAAAGAAAGTCCTTTAGAATTTGAAATATATAAGTGTTTATTACAAAGAAATCTTATGTTACATCTTGTTTCAAACACGACTCCAACACCTTACCCTTATTTACCGAATACAACCAACCATCTAACTCAATATATACCGACCAAAAGAAATGCAAGACCCAACACAAAAGATTTCATTATCTCAAAAGAAAACAACACAAAAGATTTCATTATCTCAATATATACCGACCAAAAGAAATTCCAGAACACTTAAAACAAGACAAGAACAAGTAAACAAGTAATAACACGTCAAGTAAACTAATAATTATTAAGTATAAGTTAACCAAACGACTCATACACGTCCCTCTTTATTATGTAGCATTTATGGAGTATGATCTTCTTTACGTTTTCATCTTCCACGTTATTCTTCGTTTGCATTTACTGGACGAGAGGTACGGATATTCCATCCTTCAGTATGGACAATTCCCTTTGCATGCTTGATTAGGTTTTCCCGTTTGCTACGCCATCTGTTTTCCCCATAGTTTGAGTGTCTTAAACACATCAGTATATGTTATGATTATTTTAATTTCCTGAGCTATATACGAGCATGCCATGTTTCACCTAGTTATGGAGGTACCGTAACCATAGCACTGGAGGCACCGGTGTTATGACTCTTCTGCGGTGAGAGTGATTGCTCGCAGCGTCCCTTTACAAGTTTGACCTTTATTATTATTATTATTATCATGTGGGACGAATGGGTGCATCCTAGTTTACAAGTTTACAAGAATTTCATGGTGAATGTGGTGTATGCCTTGCATCCTTCACAAGGAGTTGATCCCTCCTACCCAGACTAGTATATTTAGAGGCAGCCCCTCTAATTGCATGACGAGGTCACCCCTCCATGTATTCATGCACGTTGATATATTTCATGACCTATATGAGCTCTTGGGCAGTTAAATTACAGTTTTTATGATTAAACAACAGACTTTCAGTATTTACATGAACATTATTCTTTTTAGAATAAACCAGTTTAGTACAAGTTACCAAGTTTATTATATGTCACCAGGTTTTCCAGAACTTACATTATTCCGCTGCATTTCATTCTTATGCTTTCATTTCAGCCTTCACTTATGTTATGCTATTCCATGTTATTATAAATATCCGTGCACTGAGCGTCTCGCTCAGCCGTTTTCTCTTTTCATGTCCCCAAACGGCAGGTAAACAAGGTCAGGAGCATGGAAAGGTTATGCATAGGATGGGAGCTATATTATGTTTATGTTTCATTTGCATTACTTTTACTTTATGCTTGTTTATGAGTTTATGTTGGGGACCGATGTTTGATTCCGGTTATCCCTTATGGTCATGTAATGTTCTAGGACATTTACCTTATGCTTTGATATTACGCCATGATTATCTGTGATATTCCATTTATCCAAATGGGGTGTTACAGCATCACAGCTTAGGACTCGGACCTCAAATAAGGAAAATTTATCACGGACGATAACTTATCCTTCACAACGAGAAATTAATATTTCTCAGTCATGAGCTTCTCATAATAACATTCCAAGTTTTTAAGGTCATGAAAAACGACTTCTAAGTAAACGTCAGCTTAGAACTCAGACTTCACCTTAAGAAAAGTTTATCACGGATGATAACTTATCCTTCACAACGGGAAATTAATTTTTCTCGGTCATGAGCTTGTCACAAAACAATCGAAGTTTTGAGCTCAGGAAAAAAAACGGACCCGAAAGGGAAGTGTACGTTTTAGTGTGCTTTCCTTAAGCATTAGAAGAGAAATCTTCTATCATTACATTTTTAAAACCGTTGAACACAATTTTTCAAGAATTTCCTAAAAGTTTTTTCTAAATCTTTCAAAATTGTGTGTTCAATACTCCCTTCCTCATAATGTGGTTTTTATATCTTAAAAATGTCATTTGTTATTTAGATCAATTTTTGAGGGGGGGCGTTTTAAAATCTAAGCCTTTAATGTTGTTGGGTACATCTCGGATATTGTCATATTTTATGTATCCAACTCATTCCGAATATGGTATAAAATTATCAAACATAATATATTATATCGAATAAGGCATCTCAACTCCGTACCTCAACCTATTTTGTGGTGTCGTTTTTCCAAAATATTGTCAAATTTTGTTTCGAGACACACATATATTGTTGAAGGGGAGCAACCCGGCATAATGTTCCATGACTCATGCGTGCACACATTCTTTCTCTCCCATAGGTTTTCAGAAAATTGTCATATTTTAATCAATTGGTATCTCTAATACTAAGTTTTTGTATTAGAGATAGGGGAGAAAATGTGATTAAAATGTAATTTATCGTAACATGTGATCTTAAAAACTCAAGTGCAACTCTTTCCTTCACATGCTAAACTATTTCGTATATCGATGCATGTGTGTAGAGGGAGCTTTTCGGAAATGTAAAACTTTCAAAGTGTTAAAAGTTTTAATTTTTATCAAGCGCTTTGAATGGTTTTTAATGGTTTTATGGTTACGATCTATACCCAAAACACCTACTATCCACGACGGAACGATGAAGTCAAAAGGTGGTTTAGGATCTGAAACTAAGTCCTATGATCCAACCAGAACCGGATGGATTTATCCAAGGACATTCCATAGCAAGAAATAGTTGTCCTTAGGAAAGATGGAGTTGAATGAAGTTGAATGCAGACTAATTACTTAAGCTACTACTGGAACAATCACAACAAGGTGCTAGTGATGACGTATTGGTAAGCATTGAAGGAGTTGAATATTTTATGCAACCTAGGAAGAAACCGGGTCAATACATATGTTGAAGACAAGTCGTCATGGACCCAGTGATGCAATACACAACCCTTCCGCAAGCATTCGAGTTTCTCTCAAAAGAAAATTGTCTCACTGTCACGGAGATCAACACATATCTATTGACTTTCTCGCTCCGAGTGAGTTAATATTGAATAGGTGGCAGTCTGCTCCAGCCTCCGATGACCAAAATGCACTTATCGAGTCTAGAGCCAAAAAGGGATCAATCTATCATCTCATTAGGACACAATCGAGTCGTACGCATAATCCTTGTGATATTTCCAAAACATCCGAGTGATACGATTCACGATGAAGATGGAAATCATGCTTGAGTCAACATCAGACAAGCTCATGGTAGGTAACTTTTGCGATTCTACATGAATCAAACTTGTGAGAACAGGAAAGCAACTAAGTTTGGATTCTTAATTGACTCAAACTTGATTCCAGGTTTCTTCGCAAGATCCGTGTGATCTTGCCAGAACATTCAGAGTGACACTCTTTAGTGCTCACAATGACGAATGTAAATCCTTCCAGTGTCAACATCAAACATCATTGCGGTATGTGACTCACAAGATTCTTTATGAATCGAGCTTGTGACAATCTGGAAAGCAACAATGGTGCGATTCTTAAATGAATCGAACTTGTTTCAGGAATCTGAATTGATGACTCTAATCAGACGGATAATTTATCCTTATGATTCAATCTTTACGTTCGTATTTTGATTTGAGACGGTCGAGTAAAGAGAACTGGCTACTACCGCCAGGAAACCCTGTCAAGGAGGTTCTTCATTGAATCTACCCGATCACATGTACGGTATCTAATATCGTCTAACGGTCTTCACCAACCAGAGGTAAAATGCTATCGAGTTAGGATGAAATGTTCAAATCCATTTTATCCGTGTCTATATATGTTGCAGCATATCAAGAAGGTGGCGTAGTTGTGTACTATACGAAGTTGTCTTCACATGTTCATACTAAAAGTTAAAGTCTTCCGCAACTCTGATGTATATTTGAAGGAATAACTCCAACTATATTTGTATGGGAGATTGTTAGCCTTTTGAAATCAACAAAGTATGAATATGTCGATTCAGAAGTCACAAGAGCACAAGATGGCGATAATCAAGATACTTAAGAATGTAGTAGGTCATCTTGGTCACAAGAACACAAGATGCTCAAGGATAGATTGAAGATCTCAATCACTCAAAGACAAATGTCAAAGGCTTAAGACAAAGATCACAAAAGCATGAAGGAACAAAGCCGTTACAAACAAGATCAAGACCAAGATTCAAGACCAAAGAAGGAAGATCACCTCCACAAGAATGTATTCACTCAATCATCTTATGTATTTAAAGATGACCGATACATTGGGCGAGATTGTTAGCCCTATATTTTATATAGTCGAACAAGAATATAATAGGTCATCTTAGTCGTTAAAGGTCTTGTATTGTAATAGGTTAGACGGGTTAACCGGGCTTGGAGTTTAAGCTAATATTGTATAAGTTAGGGGATTTATGCCTAAGTGTAAGCCAAGCCCGGCCCATGTAACAAATCCCATGAGCCCACTAAGCTCATGGGTATATAAACCCTCTTCCATGTGTGGAAGAGGGTGTTGATCACTTTCACTTTCTCTCTCTAGTAAAGTTTAACCTTCCACTTCTCTCTTCTTTCTCTCTCTACTTTCTTCTCTTTCTCTATCTAGATCTAATCTTAATATTGAGTTATGGATTGATTTGGGATTAACAAAAGTAATTTTGTAACTTAAAAAAATCGAAATATTTTTGTAAAAAAAGATTTCTAAATTTTTTGGAATTTTCTTTTGAAATTTTCTTTTATTTTGTTTTTGAAAAGTTAAGTGCAAAAATCATCCCTGAGCCATAAAAAAACTAAAATACCCCTAAGGTGTGATATGAGTGAAATCTCATATCAGTTATATCATAATTAACCCTAAAACACAAAGTAAAATACTTGATTTTGATTTATAAAAGCAGTATTACGGGTATACTTTGTTGTTTGTGCTTGTGTAGGTAAAAAGATAAAATATGAAGCAAACAAGGAAATAAAGCCTTTATTGATGAAGAAAAGACAAAACAAGGATGAAAAGTGACAAGTCAAATAAAGTCAAAGGACCTTTCTTGACAACTTTAAAAGCGGAAGGACTAAAAGTGTAAAGTTAGAAAAGTCAAGAACAAAGTCAAACATGGTCAAACTTCAAGTCAACAAGTCAAAGGATCATTTATGTTCAAGTTCAAAGTTAAAAGGGCCATAAATGACAAGTTGATGAAGATTCTGGCTCAAAACATAAATCTATCCAAGTACAAGGATTAATCCTGCCAAAGTTGAAAGATAAAACTTGGTTCAATCCGTGTGTTATGTTTTCAGCCAATGGGAGATCTTTATTTTGGTTCCACGGTTCATTGACCAAGCCTCATTTATGAGGAGAGAAGTCGGCTTGCATTAATAACCGAATCCAAATAGTGCAACGCACTATCTCAGTTCTCCACCAATAGAAAGAAGCCATGCAATATTTTTTACTATTCAAACAGATAATGATCCATGTGTTATTCTCTCACCCAATAAATTCATGCCAAGTGTCACATTCGAGCCCAGAACGTGGATTTTAATAGAGTGAGTTTCATGAGAAGTGCTTAACATAAAAAGTGTTCGCACGAGGAAGACGAAGCCAACCTAGTCAACCAATTAAGTTGAAATCCCTTGAATCAAAAAGGCCCAAATGTGTTCATCACCTTCATATCACAATTATTCAACTGAAGACACGTGGAAGCTGGTGATTGGTTCTGACACGTCACAAACTTCATCCTCGCTCCTTTTTCACTCTATAAATACCCCTAGCTTGTATTCATCTGATGTAATGTAGTTAACTGTGCAAAACACACACACTTAAATCTTTCTCACTTTCTTTTAGTAGTTAAGCTGTTAGAAACCTCTCAAAGTGATTGACAACCACTTTGAGAGAGTTTGTTAGTTTGTTAGACCTATTGTACCAACTTTTAACCATTAATGAATTCTCACTTTACCTAAATTTCACTTTCACTCTCAATTCTTACCTCATACTGCTATTCTACTGTTCCTTTGATTGATTGTGTTGTTCTTATTGAACAATGAAGATGATTTGAGTCCATTTGATAGTTGGTTCATGTTCTGACTTGTTCTAAGCTCATAGCCATAGCCATTTCATGATCAGACATTTGTAGCAGGGTGATTTCATGATGATGATGGTGATTCTTGGTTGTAGCTGTTGTAGATGATAGTTTTGGTGGTGGTTAGAGATTATGTGAGCTCGGCGCTCCACTTCATCACCAAAGTAGCCTCCAATCACTTCAATAAGTTTTTCTTTAAGTGAATTCCTCTAAAAATCAATCTGCATGCTTATTTCTGTTTCTTTAGTGTAAATACTTTGTGATGCCTGTTACTTGCTCAATCTCAGTTACTTGAATTGTTGTGAGTGCTAGTTTTCATAGACTGTTAGCTTATCTTTGATTCCATATTTTAATCTTTGTGCTTATTTTGTTATGTGGTGTTTGGATCAGTAGATTTTTCTTGTTTCAGTTAATGAAAGTTGTTGATTAGAGTTTATACTCTTTCACTAGACTTGTGCAAGTAATTTTGCAAGCCTTTGTAGTCATAAAAAATAGTCAAACAGGTAATTTGCTCTAAAACACTTTGGGTCATATTAAAATAGCCAAAACATGCTTGATTCAAACACATGCCATATCTTTGTTAGTTTGATTTAGGATTTGCTTTTTGTTTCCGAGTAAAGTTCATAGTATCAGCTTTCTAAGCATCTAAGGTAGACAATATAGTTTTCCAAAATAAGCTAGAAATAAGCTTTTGAATAACCTGTTGAGCAAAAATCAGTTTTTGTGATAAGGACTAAACTGTTTAGCATTTCCCACTAATCCACTTCATCAAACTTATGATTTTATTGCATTTTCTTGTTGCCAAAGTGATTTTAAGTAGATTAGGAACTTTTCAGCTTTTTGTCAAAAATTGGTCAACGAAATTCAAATAAGCCAATTTTGCTTAAATCCACATTCTAACTTATTCACTTGATGTTTTTTGAAAAATCTTGACATTCTATTCTTCTATAAGCTTGATCTTTCATTTTCATTAAAAAAATCAAGTAGTGCCTGTCTGAATAAGCTGGTAGCTTATTTTGAGCTTATTTCCAAAAGCTAACTTGAGTTCTAGGACGATTTAGCTTATTTCCTTTGAGATGACTAAGTGAAATCTGATTTTAAGACTTTTGAAACAAACTAGAGCTTTTAAGACTAAGAAATAAGCTAGAACGAGCTTATTGAATTAGTTAACCCGTTTTTACTAGAAACTTAGCTTTTATTGCACTTTGGTCCCTAAACTTTAGGGCTTAGTATAATCAACTTTTAATAGTTGTAATTTTTTAGGGTTTGCACAATTTGGTCCCTGGATTTGTGATTAGTTACAATTCAGTTTGGTAGTTTTCAAGTTTGTTACAATTTTGGTTATAGTTTGTTAATATTTTCATTTTCAGTCCTTCTAGTTTGTAAATTTACATTTCAAGTCCTAATATTTTTCATACTTTACATTTTTAGTATATTTACAATTTGTGCATTAAATACTTGTACATTTTGCTTTAGTTGTGGTAAGTGCACCTTGATTTAGAATAGTACGGTTACATAGTTATAATTTTTTTACAAATTTTTACGTGCTATGTTGAGATAGACCTAGATTACCTAAAATATTATAAAATCTAAAACCAAAAACAATTTGTGAACTTGAAATCTTTTGGAAAATCAATTCGTTTTGAGTTGGGAATTATGAAATAAAAAGTGAAATATTAAATGGCGCCATTGCCGGGGACTCACGGCTAAGAATTTTTTAATGAAAATGAATGATCAAGCTTATAAAAGAATAGAATGTCAAGATTTTTCAAAAAACATCAAGTGAATAAGCTGGAATGTCAAAATTGGCTTATTTGACTTTCGTTGGCCAATTTTTGACAAAAAAGCTGAAAAGTTCCAAATCTACTTAATATCACTTTGGCAACAAGAAAATGCAATAAAATCATAAGTTTGATGGAGTGGATTAGTGGGAAATGCTAAACAGTTTAGTCCTTATCACAGAAACTGATCTTTGCTCAACAGCTTATTTCTAGCTTATTTTGGAAAACTATATTGTCTACCTTAGATGCTTAGAAATTGCCATAAGAAATATTTGGGAACTAAAAAGTGAGATTGCCATAAGGGACCCACAGGGGGCCATTTTGAGCCTAACTACACGGCTAAGAATGTCTTTGATTCGTGTTACTATTGGCCTTCCATTTACAAAGATGCCCAAGAAATGGTGAAATATTGTGATGTTTGTCAAAGAAAAGGAAAGATTAATCAAAGAGATGAGATGCCACAAAATTTCATACAAGAATGTGAGATTTTTTATGAATGGGGTATAGATTTTATGGGACCTTTTCCATCATCAAAGGGCAATAAGTACATACTCGTAGCCGTGGATTATGTTTCTAAGTGGGTTGAGGCTAAGGCCTTGCCTACCAATGATGCTAGAGTTGTAGTCAAGTTCTTAAAGCAATTTTTTTCTAGATTTGGTGTACCTCGGGCCATCATAAGTGATCATGGGACTCACTTTTGTAATGATCAATTTACAAGAGTCATGAAGAAGTATGGTGTTAACCATAGACTTTCTACCGCGTATCACCCTCAAACCAATAGGCAAACCGAGGTCACAAATCGTGGTTTAAAGAGAATTTTAGAAAGAACGGTGGGAGAGCATCGAGCTTTTTGGTCGGATAAGCTTGATGATGCTTTGTGGGCTTTTAGGACCGCTTTTAAGACACCAATTGGTTGTACACCTTATAGACTTGTCTATGGAAAAGCATGCTACCTCCCATTCGAGTTATAACATAAGGCTTTATGGGCTCTTAAATGGGCTAACTTTGATCTAAACCAAGCCGGTTCACATAGGAAAGACCAACTTAATGAGATGAATGAAATAAGAACCAATGCCAATAAAAACTCATTGCTTTATAAGGAAAAGACTAAGCAATTGCATGATGCTAAGATCAAGAACCGTGAGTTCAAAGTGGGAGAGCCGGTTCTACTCTTTAACTCATGGTTGAAACTCTTTGCGGGCAAGCTTAAGTCACGATGGTCCGGTCCATTCACTATTGCTCAAGTATTTCCATATGGGACTATTGAGTTGTCACAACCAAATGACCCAAATTTTAAAGTGAATGGTCACCTTGTTAAGCATTACTTTGGGGAGGACATTTCCGTTGAAATGGTCCAAGAGATCCCCATTTTCCCCATGAATTAATTCATTGTGGAAAGAGTCAAGCTAGAGACTCCATAAATCAAGCTTGAATAACTAGGCTTAGATCTTTTAGACTAGAGTGTGGTAGGATAGTAATAAAGGGTATATAGATGAGAATAAGTGTAGGGGGATGCCTCTCTTTTGTCTTCTTGATGTTTGTAAGGTTGCTCTCTCTCATTGCATGCATTGAAGCTTATGGAGGAGGCCCTTGTATCGGGTTCACTTTGTTACTATTGTGATTTTTGAATCACATTGTGCTTAAAATGAATTCACTATAGTAGACCTTTCCTTAACTTGGGTTAATCAAAGTTATCAATGTCATAAGTGTAGGGGAGTTTACTTTAATACTCTTAAACATTGAGGAAATGTTTATCTTAAGTGTAGGGGGTCTTCTATCGAAGTGACCTTACCTAGAAAATTGTCATTGACTTCATGATAACTTGGAAATTAATTTTTTAAACATTTTTCAAATTTTTTATCTACTTTGGCTACCAAAATATGCATTCATAATTTTTGCATTAATCATTTTTCATTTGCATAACACATTTGCATTGTATATATTTCTTTTTTTATTTTTCATAAAAATATATAAAAAGGAAAAAATATAACAAAGGATATGGTTTAACAAATTTAGACTTCTTTGACATATTAGGCCCGCCATGGATCCTTTGACTCAACCCGAGTTTGCTTATCTAAGCATTCTCTAGCTAGTAGCCTTAACCATGTAGACCTTTATTGGTTTATTAGGCTAAGCATCCACTAGTCTCATTATTTGAGATTTTAAACTATGGAGAACAAGAGATGATAGAGTTTGAAGTAAGTCTTAAGGGCTAGATAGACCTTATATTAAGTAATTATGGCTTTTATATCCCCTTTCGTAACCTTTATTTTCTTGTCAACGCATGTATATATGTTAATAAATAATCAATAACGGTTTTAATCGGTTTGTAGTCTCTTATGCATTTTTGACTAATCATTCGTGGTTGGTATAAGTACGTTTTAAGATTCTAAGTTAGAACGTTTTATGTGTACTAGACTTATGTCATGCTTAATACTTAGCGGGTTTTCCTTTTATTCTTTTCAACTTTCTTTGTGAGGAAAAAAGAATTATAAGCGCGGCTTATGAAAAAAAATGAGTGGCTAGAAAAAAAAGAGAAAAAAAAAGAAAAAGAAAAAAAATAAAAATATTTATACAAGACTCCCAAGAGGGGCAGTGAAGTGTTAATTATAATAGCTATTGAATTCCAATATTACTCTCACAAGGGTTGCGGGGATTTAATAGTTTCTTCAATCCAATATTACCTTGACGGGTTCGGGATTGAAGATCCAAGGTCTCAAAAAGGCGGCGGATATAAATTATTGCGTAAGTTTTATTTTTCTTTCCTTAGCGAGTGAGTAGCTACTTATTAATGCATGACATAAGGATCTTACACATAAGGCGAATGACTTATTATCTTGGGTCAGACTTATATCAATTGTGGGTGGTTTTTCGATTAATGGATAAGATGGTTACCTAGGATTAAAACCGTTCTTCCTTATTTTGAGATTTTACACTTCTTACATTTCACGCTTTAAATAATGACAAATTTGCCTAAAAGCAATTTGCTCAAATAATAACCGGTCTTAGAGGCATAATAAGTGGGGGTATAATAGTAACACAATTAATCTATATGAATGAGTTGATGCACTTTCACTTATGGATAACAATGATATTGTTTTTAAGCTTGGTGTGGGGAAACTGAAACTTGAGGATGATAAGTGTTCATGGTACCAAAGCCCTAATTAAAGTCTTTGATTTCTTTATGAGTTATTTCAATCAAAACAATTTCAAGAAAAATCCAAAAATATATAAATAGAATCATTTCCTTTGCATTGCATTGTAAAAAATCAAAATCATGCATCATATAGTGTAGTGTAGTGTAATAGCATCCATATTGGCCAAGGTGGATTAATTATGAGAAAAGTGTAAATTGGTGTTTTAAAATGTGGCATTGCATGAGGTCATGGAAATGATCAAGTGTAGGGGATTTGATATGAGTGAAATCTCATATCAATTATATCATAATTAAACCTAAAACACAAAGTAAAATACCTGATTTTAATTTATAAAAGCGGTTTATGGATATACTTTGTTGTTTGTGCTTGTGTAGGTAAAAATATACAAATATGAAGCAAACAAGGAAATCAAGCCTTTATTGATGAAGAAAAGACAAAAGAAGGATGAAAAATGACAAGTCAAATAAAGTGAAAGGACCTTTTTTGATAACTTTGAAAGTAGAAGGACTAAAAGTAAAAAGTTCAAAAAGTCAAGAACAAAGTCAAACATGGTCAAAGTTCAAGTCAACAAGTCAAAGGATAATTTGTGATCAAGTTCAAAGTTAAAAGGGCCATAAATGACAAGTTGATGAAGATTCTAGCTCAAAACATAAATCTGCCAAGTACAAGGACTAATCTTGCCAAAGTTGAACGATAAACTTGGTTCAATCCGTGTGCTATGTTTCCAGCCAATGGGAGAGCTTTATTTTGGTTCCACGGATCATTGACCAAGCCTCATTTATGAGGAGAGAAGGCGGCTTGCATTAATAACCAAATCCAAACAGTGCAACGCACTATCTCAGTTCTCCACCAATAGAAAGAATCCATGCAATAATTTTCACTATTCAAACGGATAATGATCTGTGTGTTATTCTCTCACCCAATAAACACATGCCAAGTGTCACACTCGAGCCCAGAACGTGGATTTTGATAGAGTGAGTTTCATGAGAAGTGCTTAACATGAAAAGTGTTCTCAAGAGGAAGAGGAAGCCAACCCAGTCAACCAATTAAGTTGAAATCCCTTGAATCAAAAAGGACCAAATGTGTGCATCACCTTCATATCACAATTATTCAACTGAAGACACGTGGAAGCTGGTGATTGGTTCTGACACGTCACAAACTTCATCCTCACTCCTTTTTGACTCTATAAATACCCCTAGCTTGTATTCATCTGATGTGATGTAGTTAAGTGTGTAAAACACACACACTTAAATCTCTCTCACTTTCTGTTAGTAGTTAAGCGGTTAGAAACCTCTCAAAGTGATTGAAAACCACTTTGAGAGAGTTTTTTAATTTGGTAGACCTATTGTAACAACTTTCAACCATTAATGAATTCTCACATTACCTAAATTTCACTTTCACTCTCAATTCTTACCTCATACTGTTATTCTACTGTTCCTGTGATTGAATGTGTTAATCTTATAAAACAATGAAGATGATTTGTGTCCATTTGATAGCTGGTTCATGTTCACACTTGTTCTAAGCTCACAGCCATAGCCATTTCTTGATCAGACATTTGCAGCAGGGTGATTTGATGATGATGAAGGTGATTCTTGGTTATAGTTGTTGTAGATTATAGTTTGGGTGGTGGTTAGAGATTAAGTGAGCTCTACGCTCTACTTCATCACCAAAGTAGCCTCCAGTCACTTCAATAAGTTTTTCTTTAAGTGAATTCCTCTAAAAATCAATCTGCATGCTTATTTCTGTTTCTTTAGTGTAAATACTTTGTGATGCCTGTTACTTGCTCAATTTCAGTTACTTGATTTGTTGTGAGTGCTAGTTTTTATAGACTGTTAGCTTATCTTAGATTCCATAGTTTAATCTTTGTGCTTATTCTGTTAAGTGATGTTTGGATCAATAGAGATTTCTTGTTTCAGTTGATGAAAGTTGTTGATTAGAGTTTATACTCATTCACTAGACTTGTGCAAGTAATTTTGCCAGCCTTTGTAGTCATAAAAATAGCCAAACAGGCAATTTACACTAAAACACTTTGGGTCATATTCAACAGCCAAAACATGCTTGATTCAAACACATGCCATATCTTTGTTAGTTTGATTTAGGATTTGCTTTTTGTTGCTGACTAAATTTCATAGTATCAACTTTCTAAGCATCTAAGTTAAACAATACAGTTTTCCAAAATAAGCTAGAAATAAGCTTTAGAATAAGCTGTTGAGCAAAGCTCAGTTTCTGTGATAAGGACTAAACCCTTTAGCATTTCCCACTAATCCACTTCATCAAACTTATGATTTTATTGCATTTTCTTGTTGCCAAAGTGATTTTAAGTAGATTTGGAACTTTTCAGCTTTTTGTCAAAAATTGGTCAACGAAAGTCAAGTAAGCCAATTTTGCTTAAATCCACATTCCAGCTTATTCACTTGATGTTTTTTGAAAATTCTTGACATTTTATTCTTCTATAAGCTTGATCTTTCATTTTCATTAAAAAATTCAAGTAGTGCATGTCTGACTAAACTGGTAGCTTATTTTGAGCTTATTCCAATAAGCTAACTTCTAGGACGATTTAGCTTATTTCCTTTAAGATGACTAAGTGAAATCTGATTTTAAGACTTTTGAAACAAACTAGAGCTTTTAAGACTAAGAAATAAGCTAAAATGAGCTTATTGAATTAGTTAACCTGTTTTTACTAGAAACTTAGCTTTTATTGCACTTTGGTTCCTAAACCTTACGGCTTAGTATAATTAACTTTTAATAGTTGTAATTTTAATAAGCACTTTTTGAAAATGAAAATAAGTTGAAATCCTAAAAAGAACTTAATGAAATGAAACCAAAAGCTGAAAAATCAATATAAAGCTAAGAAAAACAAGATTGATTACAAAACCTAAGTTGTTGCTTGATTGGATAAGCCAAAAATTAATAATAATAGCTAAAATGGCCAATATTGTACAAGTTTGACCAAAAATTCAAACTTGTTAAAATTAAAGGGAAAATGAAAATAAGTGAAAATAAGCTGGAAAAATCACTTGTGAACTGGTTTGTGAAAGGTTTTTAGGACAAAACCTTATGCTTTTGGATGGCAGTAGGCCTTTGTTGCTTGTTTTGATGGGCAGTCAACCCCAATAAGCCAGTTAGGCTTATTGGGTGTAAAAGTAGATTAATCAAACAAAAAGCACACCAGGGTAACACAAACAATCCATAGGAACACAAAATAAGACAGTTAGGATTAACAATGCAAGAAAAATATAAGGCCTAAACTAATAGTGCCTAGCAAATGATTGTTCTAGGTCTTAGACTGACTTTTAGCTGATGAAATAAGCTTCAAATAAGCTCAAAACATAGAAACTCTAGAAAACTGATCAACATAAGCACAATAACTCTCTGAATCTTAAGTAGCTAAGACTCAAAATAAAAGATAAAAAAAATGTTCTGATGTGTAATACACTGGTTTATAGCAAAATTGTTCAAGTTTGTTCACCGAAATGACTCCTAAGCTAAATAAACCTACAAGCACCCATCACATATCATGAACATATAAGATGGCACACAAAGACCAGGCAATAACATATCAGTCAACACCAATAACCATGAAATCAGTTTACTAGGCAACTTTTACCAAAACATGTAGAATAAAATTTTTACTCTAAGACGAGGAAATAAAAAGCATATTACAACTAACATAAATCAACCTAAGTTGTACAGGCCAAGGCTACCCTAAATCTTGTGTCAGTCAAGCCAAAGCAGTCCAAACCAAACACCCTTTATTAGGCAGTTAACAACATTAACAAAGAACTATGATTTTTAAGCTAGATTAAGTAAAATAAGAACATAAACAGAACTAATTGGAACAAATAAGAATTTCTAAACACTAAAATCACCAATATAAGTAGACCATCAAGCAATCACATATAGCTCAAAATAGGACAGTTTAAGAATTCAAGGGAGTTCTAAGCAATAACCTTCCTTGATGCACATCCACGCCAAGTTTAGTTGTGCTGATGCAACCAACTAGAATCCAAACTAAACTTATGGCTTATATGATTGGCTGATTGAGTTACTTTGTTGGTGGTTCTTCAACAGAACCAAAAGTAATTGAAAAGGAATGAGCTAAATCTTGACTGGTAACCTGAAACAATACACAAACAAGCAAACTACTTGTTTCATAAGCTGATAAGCTACCTTGTTTGTCAAACATGTAGCTTATAGCTTATGTAACAGTAAGTACAAACTAAAACCATAACCAACTGTCTTAGCATAGTTGGCCACCAAGGAATCCTTGAGGAGGTATCTTTGGAGAGGTCTTGGGTTCAAGTCTCACCATGTACCTTCATGGGCAGAATAAAATAGAAGCAGGAGTAAGGTTTAACCCCTAAGGCGAAAGGTTCGAGGCTTGCATACTGACCAATTGGATGTCACTATAACTCGAATCACTAACTACTAACTAGCCGTTCAAAAAAAAGTACAAACTAAAACCAAACCAACTAATTTTTCAAGAATTTTTGGAAAGAACAATGTTGCAAATAAA
Source organism: Glebionis coronaria (assembly GCA_025667525.1). NCBI lineage: Eukaryota > Viridiplantae > Streptophyta > Magnoliopsida > Asterales > Asteraceae > Glebionis > Glebionis coronaria. Next base: position 231,687,902 of record CM046879.1, read on the forward strand.
TAAAAGGTAACCAGACAAGAAACTTAACACAAATTTAAACTCCTTTTTACAAATTAATTGTCAGTTAACTCATAAAAATTTGCTCAAAATTATGGTTCTTCAAAAACTTTACAAAATTCCTTTGAAAAAGCTTTGAATAAACTTAAAATGTAAAAGTAATTGAAAAGAAAAGTTTGTAGATTTTAAAATAAGATAATGAATTTAAAAGAGAACTCAAATACTGTAATAACTAAACTTCCATTAATTAGTCGAATTTGGGATTATAATTTTTGGAACAAAGAAAACTTAAAATATGTATAACTATTTATATACACAAGAAGATGGTTCTAGAAACACTTTGAAACCATAGCTCCTATGATTTCTTGAATTGCCCTTGAATAATATATTGAATATTCAAATTTGAACTTGGTCAAAGTGTCTACATGTGATCTCTGCATTGCTCCATGTAATGTTAGTTGTTGAGAGGTGATCTTGACCACGAATAAATTGTGAAGAGCATGAAATTGCCTTGGATCGTTGATTTGTTGGCACTATCTTGTTTCTTTGTCCAAAACGGGTGCATGGGAGGGCCATGTGGGGACATTGGGTGATGATGTGTCAAATGTCTTCACGTGGTTGTGTTTATAAAACGTTCAATTGTATATCTAGAACGAATCAACGATTTTCCCTTTACCTTGATTTGGATTGATAATGGGTTTATGTTTAGGTGAATAGTGCATTGTTTTGATCCATTTTGGGATTAATCCCAAGTGTTACCGCTAGTTAAAGTATTAAACAAAGTTTAAATCTTGGGCTTTAGGTTATTAACTCTAGGTTTGGTGGGTTGGGCTTGGATAAAACCGGGTAAGAAGGGTTTAATACTTGGCAGTTTTCATCCATCAAATTTGAAAAATTACAATTAGGCCCTCTGTTTAATTAAGATTAATTCCAGCTTATTAAGATTCATTACGCTTTCAAACATGGCAGAATTGGCCCTTGTGGTTTGTGAAACTTGGATAAAGGGCTTGATTTGCTATATCTTTGAACTTTGAGGACTAATCTTATACATTCTTCAAACTTTAGGGACCCCTTGGTATATTTGAATATCTTAGGGGTATAAAGCATAAATCTTCCAAAGTTGAGGGACCATTCTTGTTAATCTTCATATCTTGAAGGGTATTTTTGGAAATTCACATCCGGGTCCAGTTCTTTTGCACGAATTTGTTCCCTGTGTTCATTTTTGCCTGTTTTATTGATTTCCAAGTGAATTATCGATATCCGTGCCTGCAAACACACAAACAAGAATACAAGGGTATTTGGCACGTTTTTGATGATATTTTATACGTTTTTAGTCCGTTTTAAGGTATGAAAACATGCATAATACGAGTCCCATCAGTGGTAGCTGGTTGTAGGTGGCGAGGGTGGTCGAACTTTTGGTGGCTGCCGTAAAAAGAGAGAGATATATGAGGGAGGCTAGAGTTTTGATAAATGTGAGAGGAAAGTCCAATTTATTTTTATTTATACCTAGAATGTTTTAAAACAAATGTGTCGAGTATTTCATAGTTTAGGGTAAATGATGTAATTATTATAACAAGGACCAAATGTGAACTTTTGTTAATTAATTTTTTGAGGCTCGTTTGGGAAAGTTAACAAATGAATCAAGACACAACAATTTCACTATTGCGTTCCAAATGATTTTTCTTATGAAAATGACTATTTTTTCGACCATTGTTTCATAATGTTTTATAAACTCATTTAAAATGTTGACTATTTATTGGTTAAGCTTCGCTTTAAAAAATGGACTTTAATTTTAATATTCTTGTTTTTAAGAAACGTTATTGATTGAAAAATATCAAATAATTTAATAAATATTTTTATTAAATATCTCGTGATAATTAAATATTGATTTAATTTTTATCGTGTCGGTACGCAAACTGTGTGATTTTTCACATTTTGTAAAATATGTCTCATTTTCAAATCCAATAAGTTGGGTATCATTTAAAAACGAATTTCGAATAATAATTAATATAATTTATTATTTAGAGCTCAAAAATTTTCCGGTTGTTATAGAGGCCTTCTTCCCGAATTAGTGTATAGGAGTTTAAAAGTTCATGCCTTTTGCCAAATTTCTATAAAATATCCAATACATTTTATAATTATAGTATGTATTTGTCGAAGGATATTAATAAGTGTGAAAACACTTATCCTTTTACCACTTATTTCCAATAATAACAAGACCAAAACGTGTATTTTATGTCGTAAAAGTCGGAATTATGTGTGGTTTGTGTTTTTATTGTGTTTTAGGACCAAAAGATGAAAAAGGAAGAAAACACGGGCTTTCACAGGATTTTATCAAAGAAAAACGGGAAAAGACAAAGTCAAAAGATCAAGAGTGCTTAAAGAACGGATGTCCAAGACCTATTCTAAAGATTTATCGAAGCACAAATCTAAAGACGGAAGTTTAATGAAGTCGAAGAACTCGAGTCTAAATCAATGAAGAAATGTTAAGACGAGTTTAATTAATCCCGAGACAAAATCGAGAAAGACAAATGAATTAAATCGAGTCGAGATGAAAAGAAAGAAGGAAGCACCACACATGCACTTCCCACTTCCCTATAAATACCCTCCTAATCACATTAGGAGGGGGTTAGCTAGTTTTTATTTTTTAAGTTTTCTTTCTAGTTTTAGAGAGAGAAAGTTCTAAACTTTCTCTCACTAAGTTTTTCATTTCTTCCTTTCTTTTAAGCTTTCATCATTATTGTATTTGGATTTCATCTATCTAATTCAAGTCAAGCTTTTTGTTCTTTAATCTCTTTCTACCTTTCTTTATTTACTTTTTCTTAATCCAAAAGTTCATGGTTAATCCGAATGGTTCTCGATTCGTATTGATTGTGGTGGTGTTTCGTGATTAAAAGATTAAGTTTTCTTGTTCTACATAAGCTGTTGAACGAATAAGCTATAAGCTCTTCATGCTTATTGGCTTATTCGATTGTTTGGCTTATTTACTCTTTAAGTTTTCTAAAAAGATTAAATGTTTTTTTAATCCGTCTTATGAAGTTTGAATGTTTTAGGTTTCAAAAGTTTTAGAATTTGCGTTTATTTACTCTTTCATAAGTTTGAAAATTACTTATTGGTTACTGCTTATTGGATTGAGCTTATTTCCTTTTGGACGCCATTTCTATCTGATAAGGGTTTTGCTTGATACGATCACATGGCTTCGATCGCTTAGGGTGCGATCAGTTTGTTACTTCCCTGGTACGATCCGAAACCACGATCCAAAACCACGATCACTCATTACGATCGTGGTTGCGATCTGGTAGTACGATCGCCCTCCCATCGTACTAAGTGAGTACGATTGAGTCTCTTCCCTGCTTTGATCGCATTGATTGCGATTGGTTTGTTACGATCCCCATTGCGATCAGGTTGCGATGGTGGGTACGATGGTAAGTCACGATGGTAAGATTGCGATGGAGTTGCGATGGAATGACTGCGATCTAAGTGCGATCGCAGTGCACATTATTTTTAGTCTTTGTTCTATTTTCCTAAGTTTTTAAATTTACTCTTTCCCGCTTTTTGTCTTAGTATATTTTAAACATTTTTTTCTAGTTTTAAATCATTTACATTTTAGTTTCCAGCATTGCAAGCTTTTATTTTGTACTTTAATTCTAAGATCTCCATTCTACTCAACGACAACTTTAATTACTTGCATTTAGTTTTAAAATTAGATAACTAAACCAAACCATTCTCTTGTTCACCAAAAGACAATTGAGTCGCACTTTAGACCGGTAATCAATTCGAAGAGATCGGACGATAAGATTTCATACGAGGGGTAAAAGCCGAATATTAAATGGCGCCGCTGGCGGCTCTTTTTGTTATGATTAAATGTTTTTAGTGAGAGACGCATTGAATTTTGGGATCCGTTCTTTGAACGTTATTTTCCTTGCTTTAGAAATTTTCAAAAATCCTAAAAAATATAAAATTCTTCAAAAATACAAAAATATTAAAAAATCAGAAAAAGCAATTCTTTTCCAAAAGGTTTTGCACTAAAAAGATTATATAGATATTCTCTCTGTGTATATTTTTCTTCTGTAGGTGTATGCGTACTAGATCTTCGAACTATTCTGAGCCCGAGACTCGTGAAAATTTAGATATGGCTGGTGTTAATAATAATAACCCACCTCTACCCAATTTGAACAACAACAACAACAACAACAACAACAACAATGTCCCCCTACCTGATTTACAAACAATGGAGGAATTGTGTCAACCCACCATGAACGGACGCGGATGCCCGATTGCGCCGATGCACGTCACGGCTCAAGAGTTTTCGTTGAAGCATCACATGATCCAACAAGTGCAAACTAACCCATTTCGCGGAATTCCGGATGATGATGCCAACAAACACCTCGACAAATTCATTACGATCACCCAAAGCATGAAGTGCCCCGGTGTTTCTATGGATGACCTTCGCCTTCAACTTTTTCCCTACTCGCTTTCTCACCATGCCGAAAAATGGTTTGACCGTCTCCCGAAGAATTCTATTCATACGTGGAATGACATGACTCAACGTCTTTTGTCGCGCTACTTCCCACCATCCATGGTCACAAGTCTTCGTAACCAAATAAGTGGATTCATGCAAGACAATGATGAATCGCTCTTTGATGCTTGGGAACGATACAACGATTTGATCGACCGCTGTCCAAATCACAATATGCTCCCCGTCACTCTCATTGATACCTTCTACAATGGTCTCACTTTTCGTGATCGTGACACGATCAATGCCGCCGCCAGTGGTACTTTTATGAAAAGGATACCGGAGGAGTGTAGAGAGTTGATTGAAAACATGACTACTCACCACAAGAATTGGGATTCATCCGCATCCTCAAGATCTAACTCGAGAGTCAATGTTTCTTCTACTACCTCCAATCCCGAGATATCCGAACTTACCCGACAAATCGCTGAGATGCACAAGGATTTCATGTCCATGGCCACAAACCACTTTCAACAAGCTAAATCCGTTGCTATTTCTTGTGATACATGTGGTGGTCTTCATTCTTACAATGATTGTCCTTCTGCCCAAGGCAATTTTTCTGAAAACGTTCAAAAGCTTACGGTACTTATCCCACGGGAGGCTATCAAGCTCGTCCTCAAGGAGACCGTAGCTTGCTAATTTATCGTTCCAACAATTATCTTGCTCCACCTGGTTTCCCTCCTACCAACCAAAACCAACAACAAAGATATAACCGAAACAACCAATCCCAACCTCGTGCTAACAATCAATATCAATCCCAAAGAAACCCATACCCAACTCAAGGAAATTCTCAAGCTTACCAAGCTCCACCTCTCAATCAACCGATGGCATTAAATCAAGACGTCGAGACGTTCATAAAGACTAATCGGGAGCTGGTGACGAATCTTCAGAGTCAAGTCATCAACTTGAAGGGCGAAATGGCAAAACAAGGGAGCGATATTCGAGCTGAGCTAAGGAATGACATAGCAAAACAAAGCAATGAAATTCGTGCCGACATCAGAGACTCTTTCAGCACTCAAGCGCTTAACATTCGTGATATGATTGGTTCGCTCATCCAAGGTAATCAACCCTCTTCTTCGGGTACTCTTCCGAGTAACACCGTTGCGAATCCAAGAGGGGAGATGAAAGCAATCACCACTCGTAGTGGAAAAGGTTATACGGAACCCGAGCTTCCTACACCTCCACTCGTGATTGTGAACAAGGAAAAAGAGCAACTTTCCTCACCTCCTTCACCTTCTATCCCCATTTCCCCACCACCCGTGGTTGTGAGTGATCCTATTTCCCTAAAGCCTTCTTCTTCATCCAATATACCTTATCCTTCAAGGTTGAGGAAAGAGAAGCAAAAGAGCAAGGATGATATTCAAGTTTCAAACTTTCTTAAAATGTTTAAACAATTGAATTTTAACATCTCCTTTGCTGAGGCTCTCGCTCACATGCCTAAATACGCTAAGATGTTTAAAGATCTTCTAAGTGACAAGGAGAAGCTTCTTGACATTGCTCAGACCCATCTTAATGAGAATTGCTCCGCCGTTCTCTTAAGGAAATTGCCCACCAAACTTGGTGATCCGGGTCGCTTCTTGATTCCTTGCAACTTCCCGGGAGTAGAGAATTGCATGGCCCTAGCCGATCTAGGTGCCAGTATAAACTTAATGCCTTTAAGTGTTTGGAAGCAATTATCTCTCCCCGAACTAGTCCCCACCAAAAAGACTTTGGAATTAGCTAACCGTACGGTTTCTTATCCAGTGGGGATAGCCGAAGATGTCTTTGTTGGCGTTGACAAATTCACCTTCCCGGCGGATTTTGTTGTCGTTGACTATGAGATGGATCCCCGTGTTCCATTAATCGTTGGACGTCCCTTCCTGAGGACCGGTCGCACTCTCATTGATGTAGCCGCGGGCGAAATAATCATGAGAGTTGGTGACGATAAAATTGTCTTCAACATGGGTAAAATTTCTAAGCAACCTTATTCATATGAGAGTGTTAATGCTATTGATGTTCTCGATGAGGCTTGCGAAGAACATTTTCATGATGCTTGCAAAAGTACTCTTTCTTCTCTACCCAATGTTGAGACCTTTGCCTCAATTGCTCCGACATTGACACCTTTTGGAGAAAGTGACTTGGATGATTTCGAAGCTAGCTTGGGTCCTCTCGATATTAAGTATGATAATTCGTCCACCGATTGGGATGAAGACATTCGTACTATTGAGAGACTTCTCAATGAGGACCCGTTTTCTCCTCCTTCTCCTAAAGAGGTGACTAATGATAATCCATCGTTAGCTTCACCATCTATTGAGGATCCTCCTACTCTTGAGCTTAAGGACTAACCTCCTCATCTAGAGTACGTTTTCCTTGAAGACAACGAGAAGTTACCGGTCATCATCGCTAAGGACCTGAACGAAGAAGAAAAAGCCCGACTTATCGCCGTGTTGAAGAAGCATAAAAGAGCTATCGCTTGGAAAATCTCCGACATTCGCGGAATTGATCCTCACTTTTGCACACATAAACTTCTCATGGAGGACGACTTTATGCCCACAATTCAAAGCCAACGAAGGGTGAATCCTAAAATCCATGAAGTCATCAAAAAAGAGGTTATCAAACTTATTGATGCGGGTATGATTTACCCTATTTCGGATTCACCATGGGTTAGTCCAGTCCATTGTGTGCCTAAGAAAGGCGGCATCACCGTTGTGCCCAATGCAAACAACGAGTTGATTCCTACCCGTCTCGTTACTGGGTGGAGAGTTTGTATAGACTATCGCAAACTCAATGATGCCACGAGAAAGGATCATTTCCCTCTACCTTTTATGGACCAAATGCTTGAACGTTTAGCGGGTAATGAATATTACTGCTTTCTTGATGGTTTCTCGGGTTATTTCCAAATACCCATCGATCCCCAAGATCAAGAGAAGACAACATTCACTTGTCCCTATGGCACATTTGCTTACAAAAGGATGCCTTTTTGGCTTATGCAACGCCCCCGGGACTTTCCAAAGGTGCATGTTGGCTATCTTCCATGACATGGTTGAGCAAACCATGGAAGTCTTCATGGATGATTTCTCGGTCTTTGGGGATTCCTTCTCTTCTTGCCTTGTCAATTTGGAACGTATGCTTAAGCGGTGCGAAGACACTCGCCTTGTTCTGAATTGGGAAAAATGCCATTTTATGGTGAAAGAAGGCATTGTGCTAGGACACAAAATCTCTAAAGCCGGTCTTGAAGTCGACCGTGCTAAAGTTGATGTCATAGCCAAATTACCTCCACCTTCAACCGTGAAGGGGTGTGAGAAGTTTTTTGGGTCATGCGGGCTTCTATCATCGATTCATTCAGGATTTCTCTAAAATCGCTCGCCCGATGACCCACCTCTTGGAAAAAGATACTCCTTTTATCTTTTCTAAAGAGTTAATCGAAGCCTTCAATCTTCTTAAGGATAAGCTAACTAAGGCACCGGTCTTGGTTACCCCTAATTGGGAACTGCCTTTTGAATTGATGTGTGATGCTAGCGACTTTGCTATTGGTGTGGTTTTGGGTCAAAGAGTGAATAAACACTTCCAACCAATCCACTATGCTAGCAAAACAATGACGGGGGCTCAATTGCATTATACGACAACCGAAAAAGAGCTTTTAGCTGTTGTATATGCTTTTGAAAAATTTCGCCCCTATCTTGTTTTATCCCCCACCATCGTATACACGGACCATTCCACGTTGAAGTACTTGATGACTAAGCATGATTCTAAGCCAAGACTTCTTCGCTGGGTTTTACTCCTTCAAGAATTCAACATTGAAATTCGTGACAAGAAGGGTGCCGAAAACCTGGCCGCGGATCATCTGAGTCGACTTGGGGATCCATATCAAGGGGATCATCCGAACAAAGAGATCAATGACTCTTTCCCCCTTGAGACCTTAATGTCTATAAATCTCAATCTTGATGACACCCCGTGGTTTGTCGACATTGCAAACTACTTAGCGGGTGGTATTCTCATCAAAGGGTTAACATCCCAACAAAAGAAGAAGTTCTTGAATGATGTTAAGACTTAATTTTGGGATGACCCTTATCTATTCAAACAATGTGCTGATCTGATCATTCGTCGTTGTGTTGATGGACCGGCAGCTTTGCAAATCCTTGATGCTTGCCATAGAGGACCCACCGGTGGTCACTTTGGTCCCAACTACACCGCTAAGAAAGTGTTTGACGCTGGATTCTATTGGCCCACCATTTATCGTGATGCTCACGAAATGGTTAAGCATTGTGATGCTTGCCAACGCCAAGGCAAGATCACACATAAAGACGAGATGCCTCAAAATTTCATACAGGAATGTGAAATCTTTGACGTATGGGGCATCGACTTTATGGGGCCATTTCCATCCTCCAAAGGGAACAAGTACATCCTCGTCGCAGTTGACTACGTTTCTAAATAGGTTGAAGCCAAGGCTCTCCCTACGAACGATGTGAGGGTGGTTGTGAACTTTTTGAAGCAGCTTTTCACTCGATTCGGCGTTCCTCGTGCTATTATCAGTGACCGCGGGACTCATTTTTGCAATGATCAATTTGCAAGAGTCATGGCTAAGTATGGTGTCAATCACCGTCTTTCCACCGCCTATCATCCCCAAACCAATGGGCAAGCCGAGATTTCAAACCGTGGATTGAAGCGAATTTTGGAGCGTACTGTGGGAGAGCATCACGCCGTGTGGGCCGATAAGTTAGATGATGCTCTGTGGGCTTTCCGTACTGCTTATAAGACCCCGATCGGTTGTACACCTTATCATCTTGTGTACGGGAAATCATGCCACCTCCCCATCGAGCTGGAACATAAGGCGCACTGGGCCTTGAAGTGGGCTAACTTCGACATCAACAAAGCCGGTGATCATCGCAAGATTTAACTCAACGAGCTCAACGAACTGAGGAATGAAGCTTACGAGAACTCACTGATCTACAAAGAGAAGACCAAGATCATTCATGACGCAAGGATTAAGAACCGAGAGTTCCACGTTGGTGATCAAGTCTTACTTTTTAACTCTCGGTTGAAGATCTTCTCTGGCAAGTTGAAGAGCCGCTGGTCTGGTCCATTCACCGTCGCCAAAGTCTTTCCATATGGGACCATTGAGCTTTCTCAACCGAATGGGCCCAATTTCAAGGTGAATGGCCAGCGTTTGAAGCTATACTTTGGTTTGGACATCTCTCATGAGATGATTCCATCCCTCACCACGTTCCCCATGAACTAAATTTGGGTTAAGTCAGGCTCGTGACTCGGTGAACAAAAACAAGCGCTTCTCAGGAGGCAACCCGTGATCTATCCTTTACTGCTTTCATAATAAGTGTAGGGGGAGCCCCGTATGTGTTTGTTGTCTTGTTTCTTGTGCTGTGCAGGGATTAAAGCTTCAAAGATCCACCTTGATGACTTTTGACGAACCATGATACCGTGTTCCCATCTTCCTGGTTCTATCCTAAACTCTCATGATTCAATATTTCATATTTTATATGTTCACATTGAATTCACTTTAGTTGTCCTTTCCTTAGCAAGATTTAAACAAAGTGCACAATGTCATAAGTGTAGGGGAGTTTACTCCCACATGCTTAAACATTAAGGACAATGTTTATATCAAGTGTAGGGTGTTGGGAATAAATTAAGGCCAGATCACTTGAGCGCTGACAAGAACAATTCAAGCGTTGACAAGAACAAAGCAAGCGCTGACAGCTCAAGCGTTGACAAGTTAAAGTCAAGCGTTGACACATTGAAGACAAGCACTGATGGAAGATATAATCTACACGTTTATTATATTCTAGAATACTTCTAGTAAGGATAGAAACGACAATGTATTTTCTATATTTATCTTTACCTAGAATAGTTGATACGTAGATTATTGTACAAGGCTTCTTATGTCTATAAAAGAAGGCCTTTAGGTTAATGTTTATTTTAAGTTTTATATAAGTTTTCATTCATAAACATCTTTCATTGTAAGCAAGTTCGACATTCCTAATCAAACTGAAAGTTTGTTTATATCTTGTGTGTTCTTGTTTAAGTGTTAAATTCCGCATAACACTTAGATTCATAAAGCATATACAAAGGTTTCTCTACGTGTATTACTTGATCTAATCTCGTATACACAAAGCTAATCGATCTAAGTTTGGGATCAACAAGTGATCTTAGAGCTTGTTGAGGAACTTTTGATCTTTAAAGAACACCAAAACCTTAAAAACACCAAAACCATAATTTTCTCAGAAACCCTAACAACATAATGTCTGAAGCAATAACCTCCTCCTCCTCACCCTTACCAAACATCAAGATTCCCATGCTTGATGCAACAAACTTTGACTTATGGAAGTTCAACTTTGAACAATATCTGGGGATCTATGACTACACACTCTGGGAGATTATTGAATATGGAAACACATTCAATAAGGCTCAAAAGATTCTTGATGCCATTAGTCAAAGAACTGCTGTTGAAGGATGCCCTGAAGAGGATAAGAAAGAAAAACCTGGAGATGGTAGAGCTGTAGCTGCTGATGATATTGCAAAGAAAAGGGTTGACATGAAAGCCCTAAATATTCTGAAAGTCTCTCTAGGACAAGAAAATCAGCATAAATATAGAGGCTATGAATCTGCTAAGGATCTTTGGGAAGCTCTTGAAGTTGCATATGGTGGCAATGCAGACACTAAAGAAGAAAAGAAAAAGCAACTTCTGCATGATTATGTTGTCTTTAAAGCTCAACCCAATGAGAAACTGAGTAGTGTGAGAAGCAGATTGCTTGACATCACAAGCAAGTTGTCCTTCATGGGGACACAAGTTGGTGATGTTGACACCAATGCAACCTTTCTTAAAAGTCTTGGTGAGGCATGGAAGATTGAGGCAAGATCTATTCTTGCCAACAATACTTACAAGAGCTCCTCGTTTGATGACATCTACAACAAACTAAGACTGTTGGAAGATGAAACTCTTTCAGAGCATGGAAGCAAATCTACCACCAGCAACATGGCCTTCTTCTCTCATAGTGAAGGTCAATTCAATCAGAAGGACTCTTATATGCATCCAGTTACTGGATCATCATATGTCAGCGCTGGAACTAGTCCTGTCAACGTCTCCTTTTTAGACGCTGACACATTCAAGAATGACTCCCCAAGAGTTAAACCTGCTGGGTTGGATTTGGATACTGTTTGTGCTTACATTGCTTCTTTGCCCAATGGTTCAGTGATTACATATGAGGACCTTGAGCAGATAAGTGATGAGCACTTGGAAGAGATGGACATCAAGTGGAACATGGCTCTTGCTAGTATAAGAGCAAATAGGTGGAACAAAAGGTTTAAAAAGAAGATGACCTTCAATGCTAAAGACACAGCTGGATTTGATAAATCCAAAGTTGAATGCTACAATTGTCATCGTATGGGGCACTTCATGAGGGAATGCAGATCTCCTAGAAGATCTGATGCTGGTAAACCCTCAAGTCAGGTTGTTAAAGCTCAGGATTCCAAAGCTATGGTTGCAGTTCAAGGAATTGATGGTACAGGATGGGATTGGAGCTATCTAGCTAAGAATGTTGAAGAGGATAAAGCTTTGGTTGCTGATATTGAAGAAGAAGAACATGTTGAATATGCTCTCATGGCACACTCCTCCTCTTCATCTGATAATGAGGTATATGATGATGCTTTTTGTAGCAAAGGTTGTAGGTTAAACACTGAAAGACTTAACAAAGAGGTGTTAAAACTAAAAGATGATATGAGTACTGAAAGGTGTAAATTGTCTAATTACCAACTAGCTCTTACTGAAACTGAGAAAACCGTTTCTGAATACAAGAAAATGGAATTTGACTTAAAAGATAAGATCAATATCTTAAAACATGAGCTAGAGGGTAGTATGGATGTTAGAAACATCATGAAAAAGGTTAATAGTGAATTACAGGCTAAGTTAGATGAGGCCATTAAGAATAAAGATAATGTTGACCTCAAAATTCAAAGATTTGATAGAGCCATCCAAACCCTAGGAGATTGTGTAGCTAAACAAAGGGATCCTAAGGACATGACTGGGATTGGGATGAATGATTACTCTCTGGTTCCACCACCAGCTGGTGACTTTTATGGTGTCCTTAGAAAGGACTTGTCTTGGACATGTATACCAGAATGCCAAGAAGAGGAGTTCATTCCTCCACCAAGAGTTGTCACTCCAGTGGAAGAGTATCAACAAAAATTAACTGACCTAAATGAGTGGAAGAAAGCTAACCCTACTTTATTTGTTAAGGGAGGTTTGCTATGTGAAAGTCCCAATGAATCACCACCCATTAAGGTTACTCACCCAATCACTGGTAAAGCTGTTGACCTGGGCTCAAACACTGTTAGAAGACCTACTATTAAATATGCAGAGATGTATAGGAATAATAGGTCACCCAAGAGCCAAGTTAGCAATCATGGAACAGGTTTCTTCTCTTCTAGACCTAAGGTTGTGTCTAAGAAAGCCTGTTACACTTGTGGTAGCTTTTCACATTTGGCATACAAGTGTGTCAACGCTTCCAAAGCCAGCGCTGACAGGAACAATTTCAGCGTTGACAGGAAGAAAGTCAACGTTGTTAGAAAGTCAAACGTTGTCAGACCCAAACCTTGTGTGCAGCAAAGTCCACAAGTGATTAGACCTGTCCCATTCTTTTCTAGAAGGTCTAACACTCATGGACAAAGACCATTTCAAAAGAAAAACACCTGGTCAAATAGGCAATGGGTTCCTGTAGCAAACCCTAGGTTCAACGCTGACAAGGGTAATTTCAGCGTTGACAGGACAAATTCTAACGCTGACAGAAACGTGACCAGACCTAAATATTTGCAGCCACAAGGTAAGGGGTCTAAAGCTTCTTCAAGCTTAACATGGAGACCCAAGAAAGATCAAAACCCTAATGATAATGGGATTTCAATGACTTGCAATAGATTTGATTACATTTCAAAGGTCATTACAAAACCTATTGGGGTTAACTGGGTATTTCATCCTAAAAAGGATGAGAATGGGGTTGTTGTGAGAACTAAGTCTGTTCTTATTGAACAACCAGATGAATCCAAGTCTTTTGAGACTTGGGTTCCCAAAGAAAACTGATTTGTTTTCTTTATGTACAGGGCATTCAAAAACAGATCAATGATTATGGATATTGGGATAGTGGATGCTCAAGGCACATGACAGGGAAGGAAGACTATCTAACGAATTTCACCCCTATTAAAGATGGTGATAAGGTATACTTTGGAGGTGGTTATGGTACCATTACAGGCAAAGGAACCCTTCTCACCAATAATCTGCGTTTTGAGAACGTCTTCCTAGTAAAAGAACTTGATTACAACCTGTTTAGTGTATCACAAGTTTGTGATAACAAAAATAAGGTTCTTTTTACTGATACTGAGTGTTTGGTGTTAAGCAAGGATTTTAAGATCCCTGATGAGAAATATATTGAGTATAGAACACCTAGGCATAAGGACATATATAATGTGAATTTAAATGGGATTAAAATGAATACCAATATGTCATGTTTTTATGCTAAGGCCTCAGTAGATGAAAGTAACTTGTGGCACAGGAGACTAGGGCACATAAATTTTAAAAATATAAATAGACTTGTGATGCTTGGTTTAGTTGATGGTTTGCCTGAGAAGGCCTTCCATAATGACCACTCTTGTGTTGCATGTCTTAAAGGCAAGCAGCACAAGGTCTCATTCAAGTCCAAACAGGTGCATACTAGTTCCAGACCTCTTCATATGCTTCATATGGACCTCTTTGGTCCAACCAATATAGAAAGTTTGAATGGTAATTCGTATTGCTTTGTTGTCACAGATGACTTATCTAGATTTACTTGGACATTCTTTCTTGCTATGAAGAGTGACACAGCTGATGTTCTTATTGATTTTATCACTCAGATTGAGAAAAGGTCTGGTAATGAGGTTAAAATGCTTAGGAGTGATAATGGTGGAGAATTTAGGAACAAGAAGCTAGATGATTTTTGTGCCAGGAAAGGAATTACTAGGCAATTTAGTATTGCTAGAACCCCACAACAAAATGGGGTTGCTGAGAGGAAAAATAGAACCCTAATTGAAGCAGCCAGAACAATGTTGGCTGATGCTCACTTTCCAATAGCCTTTTGGGCTGAGGCTGTTAATACAGCATGCTATGTGCAAAATAGAGCATTGGTTAACAAAATTAAGAACAAAACACCTTATGAGTTACTTTGGGGAAGAAAACCTAATATTGGTTTTCTCAGACCTTTTGGCTGTCATGTAGTAGTGTTGGATACTAGTGATGCCTTAGGGAAATTTAGTGCAAAAGGTGATGAGGGCTATTTCATGGGGTATTCAGTCCAGAGCAAGGGTTATAGGATTTATCTCAAAGAGGACAAACGTATAGTTGAGAGAGTACATGTTAGGTTCTTGGAGAATAAACCTAGTGATCCTGAAAGTGGTCCTAATTGGTTGTTTGATTTGGAACCCTTGTCTAGAACTTTAAATTATATGTCTGTCACTAATCCAGACATTGTGAAGGTAACTTCAAATGTTGTGGAGGAACAAGTTGTTAATGTTTCAGGTACACAGGTTCATGCGAAGGTTGGATCACAAGCAGAAAAGGCATCTCCTACATTAGAATATGTCACAATTCCCATTTGGACAGATGCTTTTGCTGCTGCTGCTGCTGGACAAGATAATGGTGGTTTCCAAATACCACCAGATACAAACATGCATGGTTCTTCAGGCGCTGACAAAGGCAAATCTAGCGCTGACAAGACCAATTCAGACGTTGATAGCTCAGACGTTGACAACAACATTTCAAGCGCTGTTAGCCCAGACGCTGACAACCAAGATTCAGACGTTGACAACACTTATGGGCATCTTTTCTCTTCCAGTTTTGAACAAGGTGGACCTTCCAACATTCTTGAAGAAGTTCACGTTGATCAAAGAGAGTCTGATGAAGAAGATATTGGCAACATGGAGCGTGAGGTTGAGGACACCAACCTTTTTGAAGGAGGGGTTCTCACTTCCACAATGAAGAATCACCCCACATCTCAGATAATTGGTGATATTATGACTCCAGTTCAGACTAGAAGATCTCATCAAGGTCTTGGTGGGTTTATTGCCAATATACACAAGAAGGTTGATACCCCTCTTGTGCAAGCATGTTTGTTTGCATGTTTTCTATCACAAGAAGAACCCAAGAAAATATTTGATGCTCTCAAAGAACCAAGTTGGGTGGAAGCAATGCAGGATGAGCTTCACCAATTTGCAATTCAGGATGTTTCGGAGCTGGTTGATTGTCCTAGATATGTCAGACCTATAGGGACAAGATGGGTTCTCAGGAACAAAAGAGATGAAAGAAGTATTGTGGTCAGAAACAAGGCAAGGTTAGTGGCTCAAGGTTATACACAAGAGGAGGGGATAGACTATGAGGAGGTCTTTGCACCAGTTGCAAGGATTGAAGCTATTAGGATTTTTCTAGCCTATGCCTCTTGCATGGGCTTCACAGTCTATCAAATGGATGTCAAGAGTGCTTTCCTCTATGGCACCATTGTTGAGGAAGTATTTGTAATGCAACCTCCTGGTTTTGAGGATCCAGAGCATCCAGATAATGTGTATAGAGTCAAAAAGGCTATGTATGGCCTTCATCAAGCCCCTAGAGCATGGTATGGTACTTTGTCTACCTATTTGGTGGATAATGGATTCAAGAGGGGCACCATAGATCAGACACTATTTACAAAGAAGAAAGGCAAGGATGTGTTGCTTGTGTAGGTCTATGTTGATGATATCATTTTTGGGTCTACTGATCCAAAGATGAGTGAGGATTTCTCCAAGCTTATGACAGAAAAATTCAAGATGAGTGATATTGGGGAGATGAACTTATTTCTAGGTTTACAAGTTCAGCAGAAAGAAGATGGTATCTTCATCTCCCAGGACAAATATGTTGCTGAGATCTTGAAGAAGTTTGGCTTTTCTCCACATGAAAAGAGGGCTACTACTCCTATGGATAGAGAACACCCTTGGGGAAAGATTGGAGATGGGAAAGATGTTGATGTCAGGCATTATAGATCCATGATTGGATCCTTGATGTATCTTACTGCTTCCAGACCTGACATTATGTTTGTTGTGTGTGCTTGTGCACGCCATCAAGTGACTCCCAAAGAATGTCACCTTTATGTTGTGAAGAGGATCTTAAGGTACCTAAGATGCTACCCTAGTCTTGGTTTGTGGTACCCAAAGGATTTACCATTGGAGCTGATTGCATATTCAGACAGTGATTATGGAGGTGATAAATTTGATAGGAAATCCACAACTGGTGGATGTCAGTTTCTTGGGAGCAGGTTAATATCTTGGCAATGCAAGAAACAAACAGTGGTGGCTAATTCTACCACTGAAGCAGAGTATGTGGCTGCAGCTGCATGTTGTGGCCAAGTTTTGTGGATTCGGAACCATCTGTTGGACTATGGGTATAATTTCATGCATACTAATATATTTATTGACAATAATACTACTTTATGCATCATTAAGAATCCTGTACATCATTCTAAAACTAAACACATAGAAATTAGACACCATTTTATAAGAGATTGCTTTGAGAAAGGTTTAATACAACCAGATAGGGTTGACACTGAGGAAAATGTGTCAGATTTATTAACTAAACCTTTTGATGCTGGGAGATTTCAATACTTGGTAACAAGTATTGGAATGGTTAATCTCACATAATATGTGTTTTGGATTCTTTTTGTAAAAGTATGTACAGGATGATGCATTATTATTGTTGGTTTTATTGATGATTTAGATTTTCCACTATATTTTTCTAACACTGACAAAGGTTATTTGAACACTGATAAGTGTTTTTGCAACGTTGTCAGCAATATAATTGTCTAACGCTGACAAAGCTTCCCTCAACGCTGTCATGTGTTATCGGGGCGTTGTCAGCAACAATGTTAGTTTTGTGGTTTTCAATCTAAATGTGCAGATGGTGTTAGCAGTATACCATTGGATACAGAGTTGCTTATGGATCAATGGAGAAGCATTTGGACAAGTTTTTATTTATGGATGATGGTTGGAATGTTTCATTCCTATCTTGACATAAATTTTTTATGTGCATGCATGATTTTAGCAAACTTTTTGTATCATCATTTAAGGGGAGGTTTTAGGAACCTTTAGGATGTTTGGGTATCCATATGATACTCTTATCACAATTCTAGATTGTGTCCACAGGTGAGTATGAGTTAGTTTTACTAAATCATGAGGCACTGTAGCATGCATAGTATATCAACTTTGCATGCTGCCAAGACATTTTTGGCCTAGAATTGGTTGAGGTCTGTTGGGAGACTTGGGAATGATTTTGTTATGGGATTTACCTGGGAGTAACAAGGATTTTATAAGGTAACTTTGTTGTTAAGAGTTTTGGTTAGCAAGGGACACTAGAGGACTGTTATGTCTATCTTGCTTATGCAAGTGTGCATAACTGGACAGTGCTTGCCGCCCTATGATAATTATCAGCTTTTGATTATCTTCTCTAGGATAAATTACTTGTTAAGGTCATTTTTCACTTTTTAAAATAATTTTATTTTTGGACGCTGACAAGAATTTTCCAAGCGTTGTTGTGACCAAATTGGACGCTGACATGGCTTTAGGCAAACGTTGACAAGATTATAGCCATTGGGTGTTGATAGGTTATTTTTTACCGTTGACACTCAATGGGACCTACCCAGTTGTTACTTTTTGACATATTTTCAAGCCGTAATTTTAGGAGTTGTTACTTTCATTTAATGCATGAGATAACTTATAACTTTTTCAATATTTTCATGATTGATTTTTGAAAATCTTCGCCTATTTTTGGGTCAATCACATGCATTCTTTCTCTCCTATAAATTTGGCTCCTATTTTAAACAGGGTATCTATAATTCTTGTCTAACAATTTTCTCTTATCAACTTCATCTTCTACACTTAAAATTAACAGCTTTCATCAATGGCACCAAAGTTTAACTCAGCAGAATTGGCATTGGGGTTCAGATCACAACACAACATGATTGCTTATCTTAAAGCTGATGATGCTCTGTTTCCCCAATACACACAAATGGTGGCGTATTTGAACGCATCCCCACCAAGGTATGCTCTTTCTCATGCACCACTCATTCCAGTCACACACATTAAGCAGTTTTGGAACACTGTCAGTTCCTCAACAGTTAATGGAGTGACCACATTGACTTCTATTGTTCATGGGAGATCTTGGGTGGTTACTGAGGCTTTGGTACGCCAAGCCTTGCATCTTGATGATGCTGATGGTATAGCCACCCTTCCCATAAATGAAATAGAACAAGGACTTAGGGCTTTGGGATATCCCTTTCCTGATGAAGGTACTCTAAACAAGTATCATAAGCAGGAATTTCCCCCAGCCTGGAAGTACCTCATACACGTCCTCCTTCAATGTTTGAGTCGCAAATGTACTGCACACAATGAGATCAATAGATCCATTGCCAGTGCTATTGTGTGCATTGCAACAGGGCAAAAATATAACTATTCTAAAATGATTTTTAAGGGGATGTGTAAAAACAAGGGGACAAAAATGACTTTAGCTTATCCCCGTTTTCTGCAAATGGTTTTTGATGATCAAGGTTACTGCTCAAGGGATCACAATGATTTTTATAAGATCCCTGAGCAAAAGAAAACTATTTTTATGAAGATGGATTCACCACCCCATAGAGACCTACCTTTAACCCAAGCCATGCTTGCTGTTATTGCAGCAGCACAACCCCAACCAGACCCCCAACCTCAAATTGACCCTCAACCACAACTTGAACCTATTCCTGAACCTTCACCCTCATCTGAACACATGCAACTTGACCAAGAACCCTTTGACGCTGACACATCAAATGTTGGCGTTGATGTGCCTACTTCCAACGCTGACACACAACCTTCACAATCCCAAACACCCCTTAACCAACCCACATCTACTCATTCTTCCACACCATCTTCCACACCCCCTGAATATAGGTTGATGAAACGCCAAAGGACTACTGGAGTGTTCTCCTCTGGTGGTCCTAGCCATGTAGCAGAGAGAACCACCACCACAAGTGTGGCTGGTGACCTGGATGAGGCTGGGACTATTGGTTCTGGCTTAGAAGCTGGTCAAGGCAGTCCCACCATCATTAAGTCCTCATCCTTGCCCAATGAATCTGACTTGGGAGGTCAAATCCCCATTTTAGAAGAGGGCAGACTGGAACCAATGACTCTTATGGAATTGACGGCAGTCTACATTAGCTTGCAAAAGCAAAATGCAGACTTGGTACAAGTAGTCAGCTCACAAGGCCTTGAACTCAAGCAATTGAGGGAGAGGATTGTTGTTTTGGAAAGTGATCGTGCTAGGAGGGGTATGGAGGAGTCTTCCAAAGGGGAGGAAGATCAAATAAATTTGAGTGATAAGGGCAGCCAGGATGGTCAATCAATGGATGTTGCTGAAGCCCTTACAACTTTGAAGAAACAAACAGGTTTTGATACGTCCTTAGTCTCTCCCACCAATTTAAATTTATCATTTACAGCTATGTTGAGAGAGGTTACACAAGGCGCTGAGGGAAAATATTTGAGCGTTGACAAGGCAAACTTGGACGCTGATAGAAGTATTTTGAGCGCTGATAGGATAAATTTGGGCGTTGACAGACCTGCACATGAAGGTGATGTATCCCAGTCATCATCTATCATCAAGGAGGTTTCTACTCAGGTATTACCATCTACCTTACCAACCATTGCACCATCAGATAAGGGTAAGGGTAAAATGGTAGAAGAGATTGTTCCAAATGATGCAGCCCAAGTTGAATTTGATAGAAGATTGGCTGAACAAATGATGGAACAATATGAAAAGGAAAAGTCACCATTTGTTGTGACTTCAGGAAAAGAAAGTGATGGAGCTAGCTCAGACTCAAGTGTAATGATTATAGAACCTGAAAGGCTTGAGTATGGAGATGAGTTAGCCAAAGAGAAGCTGAGAGAATTGAAATTGCAGGTTGACTTTGACATGCCAGAGGTGGTTCAAATGTACAATGCTTGGGAAGAAAGCTGCATGGATAATCCAGACCTGACCATTTCAGATCAAATATGGGGTTTGGAACTTCTTCTTAGAGTTCAGAAGGATTGCCAGGTAATTTTGAAACACAAGGCAAGCAATATTCTCTTAGAGTTAAAAAGGGATAGAAGGGAGCTCTACTTTATGTTGCTCAGATGTCATGGAGTTGGATGGACATATCAGAAGTTGAAGGCTTTGACATTTGATGAGTTGGAAAACAGGGCTTATCCCATTTGGGTGAGAGTGCAGGAAGCAAACACTCTCAGACTTCTTTCAGATGAAAGAAAGGAGCAACTTGCAGAAGAAATGGAAATCAAGAAAGCTATGATGGTTCCCAGGCTAGTGAAGAAGGGAATTAAATTTGAGTTTCCAAAAGATATGGATCCACTATATCCAAGTGAAGCAGTTATAAGAAAGAGCCTCAAGCTCTCCCCATTAGAAGCTTCAGATATGGTGCAAGTGTTACCATTAGATTCCAGGAACCCAATTGTGAGCTATGAAGAGGATGAATGTGGGTTCTAGAAGATTGGCAGATTTGGCAAGGAGGTACACACTTTTACCACTCTCATATCTTTGTTTGCAAGTTGTGATAGAGAAGACTTGGTGGACCTTTGGAGGTTACTGGAGACTAAGTATGAGGCTGAAGCACCAACTTCAGCTAATGGAATAAAACTTTGGACCACATTCAAAAGAATGTGTGGGCCAAAAGATGAAGATCCTGCTATTTGGAAGGATCTTGAAGATGACCTCAGTGGTCTTCAATGGAGGTTATATTCAGCTGTTGGTGTATACCATTTGAGTTCTACAAAGTTTGCTGAGTATCTACTTGTGGATGCTCAGTATTTCATATCCAAGGCTGTTTTGGAAAAGATGAAGGACACTCAGCTGGAAATAGATTATTCAAGTGATGTGGCAAAAGATTTGATCGGATTTATTCATTACCAATATGAGAAGGTTTGTCAGACTCCTCCTAGTCCTTAATGCTTATTCAGAAACTTGATCATAAGAGTGGATATCAAGTTTAGGGGAGGATTGATGGGAATAAATTAAGGCCAGATCACTTGAGCGCTGACAAGAACAATTCAAGCGTTGACAAGAACAAAGCAAGCGCTGACAGCTCAAGCGTTGACAAGTTAAAGTCAAGCGTTGACACATTGAAGACAAGCACTGATGGAAGATATAATCTACACGTTTATTATATTTTAGAATACTTCTAGTAAGGATAGAAACGACAATGTATTTTCTATATTTATCTTTACCTAGAATAGTTGATACGTAGATTATTGTACAAGGCTTCTTATGTCTATAAAAGAAGGCCTTTAGGTTAATGTTTATTTTAAGTTTTATATAAGTTTTCATTCATAAACATATTTCATTGTAAGCAAGTTCGACATTCCTAATCAAAGTGAAAGTTTGTTTATATCTTGTGTGTTCTTGTTTAAGTGTTAAATTTCGCATAACACTTAGATTCATAAAGCATATACAAAGGTTTCTCTATGTGTATTACTTGATCTAATCTCGTATACACAAAGCTAATCGATCTAAGTTTGGGATCAACATAGGGGGGACTTCTATCGAAGTAAGTGGTCTTTTCCATGAATTTGCCCTCATTTTAACCGGAAAATTTAATTTTTCGACATTTTTCAAAAAATTTTAATCTATTTTGGCCTAGTTGTATAGTTGTATTTTCCTTTGTTATGTTTATTTTCTTTCATTGCTAGAATAAATTTTCAATAAAGTGGTTTTAAATTTTTCTTAGTCGTGAACATTTTGACTCAACCCGAGTTTACTTATCTAAGTTTACTCTAGCTAGTATCCTTAACGTGTTTAAGTCAAGTTTTGCTAGGCTTTTATATAGGGAGCTATAAAACGCGAAAGTCTTAACTCTCGCGGGTTAAGAACAAGAACTTTTCGCAAGTTCCTATAATTGATCCTAGAGAGTCGTTTATCAAGGGAACTTTAAAATACGATTTCTAAACTTGAAAAAGTCTAAGAATTTGCAAGATCCTATAGGCGACTCGAAAACCCAAAACTTTGATTTAATAGGCTAAGTATCCACGAGTCTCATTCCTTGAGATTTTAAACTGTGGAGGACGAGAGATGATAGAGTCAATTATAAGATTGGTATTCTTTCGTGAATTTATATGAGTTAATTATAAGCCTATTCTCCCTTCGCTTGTTAATAAATTTATCTGCAATAAATAAGGTTGTACAATTTAAAAGGTTACTTAGCTTCTAGCCCAAGATCGTTTAAAAGTTGCTCGGTACGGATTAGAGTTCATAGCCAAGGCATAACTTATTGAAGCGGGATGCGAAGATTGGCGAGTCCGAAAAGGCCCTAACAAGGCATGAGGGCTACATTTTGTTGCTAAAGATCCAAAAGTGATGTGAAGAATCATTTATCAAAAATCAATATGAAGGATCGAGACACACGACGAAAAGCAAATACTCCCCTAAAGATCATGGAGAAGTCTATCCAAAAAGGCCCTAACAAGGTATGAGGATAAATAGATCCAAGTCCTAAAAGGAGGCGGATCGTTGTATATCAAATTCCAAAATAAAGATTGGAGAAAAATGAAGAAGTCGTGGTCCAAATATGAAGAATCTCTCAAAACTTCAAGTGAAGAAATTCCTATTATGAAGAGAAGACCATAATTTCAAGAACGTCTCTCAAAGATTTGAAGTATGAAGTCGCTGCCAAATATCGGTCCGAGAAAGGTCTCAAATCGTGAAGCGAGTTATGCCAAGATATGAACTTTATGAGGTCCCGAGAAGCAGTTTTAAAAGATTTTGTCCTTTAGCTAACTATTGATTAAATCGTTCACTTTATTTTCGGCCTAAATAACTATCGAAATAAGTCAAACAATGCCTCCTCGTGATCATTCAAGACAAAAATAAAATATAAGAGATACACCTAGGAATAAGGGAGTCTAAGTGAATAATTGGCCCACATGAGTTCGTGATAGTTTGCTAACTTATAATAACAATGATCTCGTTTTTAAACTTGGTATGGGGAACGTGAAACTTGAGGATGATAAACGTTCATGGCAGCCAAAACCCAATGTAAGTTGTTAATTTCTTTACTTGTTTCTATCTTTTTATGTTTAGAATTTAATAAAGGCCAAGGTGGGTTATTTATGATGGAAAATGTAAACCGTGCTTTAAAATTAATGCATTGCATGAGGGCATTGCAATGGTTAAGTGTAGGGGATTTAATAAGTGTGAAAACACTTATCCTTTTACCACTTATTTCCAATAATAACAAGACCAAAACGTGTATTTTATGTCGTAAAAGTCGGAATTATGCGTGGTTTGTGTTTTTATTGTGTTTTAGGACCAAAAGATGAAAAAGGAAGAAAACACGGGTGTCGACGTACAGTCGGTATTAGGCCCGGCCCAACAGGCCCGCGGCCCACACACCTTAACTTATCCTTTAAGAAACCCTAAGCCTATATAAACAGGGGTAGGGGGTCTCATTCTACATCAGGTTTTCTCTCATAACTACACCTCTTATACCACATATTCATCCGATACTAACTTGACCGTCGGAGGTGGACCCCGGGGCTCCGGCCTCGGGTCCACGTCTAACCGGTTTACCTTTGTTTGCAGCATTATTCAGCACCCGGGAAGACGATTAACGGCCCAGGAGAGTCGTCGAACCGGCCCAGCCAAACTATGCTCCAACAAGTTGGCGCCATCCGTGGGACCCAGACTAAACTGAGCTTCGTGGTCTCGCGCTACGGAAAGGCAAAGATCATTCCGAAAATCGGTATTTTTATATCCTTTGAATCTTTGTTTTTCCTTCTGTTCTGCTATGCGCAAAACTTGATTTCTAAATCAAAAACACCACTTGATCTGTTATATCGCATATAATCAAGTCTAAATTGGAATACTCGGTTTATATTTGCTTGGAATAGAGAATATCATCAAACCAAATTTGACTATTTTCAATTATAATATTCATCATCGCACATGAATCTTTGATATTCTAAATTTTTATTTATCGCATTCTTGTTAAATATATATTACATATATCCATTTGATTTGGTTAAAATATTTTCTATATATATCGCGACCCAATAATATCGTGTTGCGACCCGACTTTTCTATTCACGGTCATGGCTCGTCTATCCGCACTCATCTGCACATTCAATAAATATTTTACTTTTTATTCCCGGTTATGGTATGTCGAGCCGTGCTCGGCTGTATGTTCGGTCATATTTTATTTTTCATTGCGGTCATGAGCCGTGTCTTCCATATTAATCCGCATGTTCGGATATATTGTTTAAATTAATAATGGATATTACACATATCATTTAAATTACTACAAGATATTCTTTAGGATATGTTCCGATCTTTTTTACTATATATATCTTTTAAATTGGTAAGTATATTACATATATATTTTTTTAATAAAATAATATGTTTTATCATTCGCGGTCATGGTACGTCCATCCGTGCTAGTCCGTACACTCGGATATCTTCTGCCTACGGGCGTACATGTACACATCGTTCCTAGGTGGAATAAGAGGATTGAGTGAACCTAATAATTCAACTTGTCATGTAAGAGGGATGCAACCCCAACGACCATGGATCATGTATCCTTGTTAGACACCTTACTATCAAGACTTTGTAGTAAGTTACGCAAACCACATGACTCATGATGGACTTGCAAAAGACACACTGTGCACGTCTAATAAAATTTTGTCAAAACTTTGACCGTCCTTATGGTAGTAACGGTACGCCGCACGTAATAGCATAACACATCCCATAAGTTAGTTAAGATACGTCTTATACTATGTGACAATTCGCGGTTATGGCAAGATCCATCCGCGTTGGTTTGCACGTTCGAACCTAGTCTCTATCTTTTGTACGCGGCTATGGTACGTCCATTCGCGTTGGTCTACACGACCGTAATTTTTTGAATACTTGATTAAGTTTAATATTACTAATCGAGTTTAGCACCTTTAAACTTGGGGGGCTACCAGGGTATAATAATACCACTATTTCCATGCACGTCACACAAATACCTTTGGATATATTTCTTTGCCGCAGAAGTCCGCCTTTTTCCGGGTTATTCCTTTGTCATGGAAGTATCTCTTCCATTGGCTTATTCCTTCGCCGCGGGAGTACTCCTTCCGTGCGCTTCTTCCTTTGCGATGGAAGTATCTCTTCCATTGGCTTATTCCTTCGCCGTGGAGGTACTCCTTCCGCGTGCTTCTTCCTTTGCCATGGAAGTATCTCTTCCATTGGCTTGTTCCTTCGCCGCGGAAGTACTCCTTCCGCGCGCTTCTTCCTCTGCGCCATGGAAGTATCTCTTCCATTGGCTTGTTCCTTCACCGCGGAAGTACTCCTTCCGCGCGCTTATTCCTCTGCGCCATGGAAGTATCTCTTCCATTGGCTTATGCCTTCGCCACGGAAGTATCTTTTCCGTTGGCTTATTCATGCGCCGTGGGAGTATTCTTCCACGTGCTTATTATCTTTGCCGTGGAAGTGTCTCTTCCAGGTGCTTCTTATCTTTGCCGTGGAAGTATCTCTTCCACGTGCTTATTATCTTCGTCGTGGAAGTATCTCTTCCACGTGCTTACTATCTTCGTCGTGGAAGTATTCTTCCACGTGCTCGTTATCTTTCGCAATGGAAGTATCCTTCCACGTGCTCCTTATCTCTCGCCGTGGAAGTATTCTTCCACGGTCTCATTATCTTTCGCCGTGGAAGTACTCCTTCCACTGGCTTATTGTCTTCGCCGTAGAAGTATCTCTTCCACGTGCTCGTTATCCTTCGTTGTGGAAGTATCTCTTCCACGTGCTTATTATCTTCGCCGTGGAAGTATCTCTTCCAGGTGCTCATTCTCTTTGCCGTGGAAGTATTCTTCCACGGGCTTATTATTTTCACCGTGGAAGTATCTCTTCCGCGTGCTCATTATTTTCGCCGTGGAAGTATCTCTTCCACGTGCTTGTTATCTTTGCCGTGGAAGTATCTCTTTCACGTGCCCATTGTCTTCGCCGTGGAAGTATCTCTTCCACGTGCTCATTATTTTCGCCGTGGAAGTATCTCTTCCACGTGCTTATTATCTTCGCCGTGGAAGTATCTCTTCCACGTGCTCATTATCTTCGCCGTGGAAGTATCTCTTCCACGTGCTCATTATTTTCGCCGTGGGAGTATCTCTTCCACGCGCTTGTTATCTTTGCCGTGGAAGTATCTCTTCCACGTGCTCATTATTTTCGCCGTGGAAGTATCTCTTCCACGTGCTTATTATCTTCGCCGTGGAAGTATCTCTTCCACGTGCTCATTATTTTCGCCGTGGAAGTATCTCTTCCACGTGCTTATTATCTTCGCCGTGGAAGTATCTCTTCCACGTGCTCATTATTTTCGCCGTGGGAGTATCTCTTCCACGCGCTTGTTATCTTCGCCGTGGAAGTATCCCTTCCACGTGCTCATTCTCTTTGCCGTGGAAGTATTCTTCCACGGGCTTGTTATTTTAGCCTTGGAATTATTCCTTCCATGGGCTCATTGTCTTCGTTGCGGAAATACGTCTTCCACTCTCTTGTTGCCTTTGCCGTGGAAGTACGCCTTCCACTGGCTCATTCTGCCACAAAAGTACGTCTTCTCTTGGTTCATATCTTTGTTACGGAAGTACGTCTTCCGCGACGAATTACTTTGCCCGGTCACGAAGTGATTTCTTCAAAGTTTGCATTGTTTGACCTTTTTAGGCGAAGCCTGATCAACTACGCCTAGTTCAGAAAAAACCGTGACAAAATTTTTAAGTCATTCTCGTGTGTCGTGGCTACAAGACGGATGTACCATCCGCATCACCTTGCCAACAGAAGTACGTCTTCTGTTTGTCTTAAGATGAATGAAATATTCGCATTATGTTGCATCATCAGTGGGTACAAGAAGTACGCCTTCAAAATGTTCACAATGCAACATACGGGTTCCACTTCCACCTTCACAAAACCTTCTTATCATCCTCACGTTAGAGATGCATAGGAATGATACCTTTCCAATGTCAGTGTTACCCCGGCTATAGAACACGCTTTCTTCTTACGGGGTCCTTACCGTCTAATCACGGGAAACCAAGCATTCGAGCACAACCACCCGTCTTACGTATACATGTTTTCCCATTTCTTTCGACGTGGATATGCTTACAGGTAGCGGATATGGTGTAAAGTCTAGTAACCTCGGTGACAACCTCGCATACTAGACTGGGGGGACATGATGGCGTATAGTGGTTATGCTCACTATTCGCAATCCCAGCCCATCATCTTTTTGCTAAAGGAAGCCCATTACGAGTGGAGCCATATGTTACGGACGACCCACGAGGATGTCCTAGCAGCAAGCCGCACACGGTTGTTTAATGAGCATGATACACGAATGTGTCTAGCATAACATGATCATGGACCATATCATACTAGACCGGGGGATATGTCGACGTACAGTCGGTATTAGGCCCGGCCCAACAGGCCCGCGGCCCACACACCTTAACTTATCCTTTAAGAAACCCTAAGCCTATATAAACAGGGGTAGGGGGTCTCATTCTACATCAGGTTTTCTCTCATAACTACACCTCTTATACCACATATTCATCCGATACTAACTTGACCGTCGGAGGTGGACCCCGGGGCTCCGGCCTCGGGTCCACGTCTAACCGGTTTACCTTTGTTTGCAGCATTATTCAGCACCCGGAAAGACGATTAACGGCCCAGGAGAGTCGTCGAACCGGCCCAGCCAAACTATGCTCCAACAACGGGCTTTCACGGGCTTTTATCGAAGAAAAACGGGAAAAGACGAAGTCAAAAGATCAAGAGTGCTTAAAGAACGGATGTCCAAGACCTATTCTGAAGATTTATCGAAGAACAAATCTAAAGACGTAAGTTTAATGAAGTCGAAGAACTCGAGTCTAAATCAATGAAGAAATGTTAAGACGAGTTAAATTAATCCCGAGACGACATCGAGAAAGACAAATGAATTAAATCGAGTCGAGAAGAAAAGAAAGAAGGAAGCACCACACATGCACTTCCCACTTCCCTATAAATACCCTCCTAATCACATTAGGAGGGGGTTAGCTAGTTTTTATTTTTTAAGTTTTCTTTCTAGTTTTAGAGAGAGAAAGTTCTAAACTTTCTCTCACTAAGTTTTTCATTTCTTCCTTTCTTTTAAGCTTTCATCATTCTTGTATTTGGATTTCATCTATCTAATTCAAGTCAAGCTTTTTGTTCTTTAATCTCTTTCTACCTTTCTTTATTTACTTGTTCTTAATCCGAAAGTTCATGGTTAATCCGAATGGTTCTCGATTCATATTGATTGTGGTGGTGTTTCGTGATTAAAAGATTAAGTTTTCTTGTTCTACATAAGTTGTTGAACGAATAAGCTATAAGCTCTTCATGCTTATTGGCTTATTCGATTGTTTGGCTTATTTACTCTTTAAGTTTTCTAAAAAGATTAAATGTTTTTTTAATCCGTCTTATGAAGTTTGAATGTTTTAGGTTTCAAAAGTTTTAGAATTTGCGTTTATTTACTTTTTCATAAGTTTGAAAATTGCTTATTGGTTACTGCTTATTGGATTGAGCTTATTTCCTTTTGGACGCCATTTCTATCTGATAAGGGTTTTGCTTGATACGATCACTTGGCTTCGATCGCTTAGGGTGCGATCAGTTTGTTACTTCCCTGGTACGATCCGAAACCACGATCCAAAACCACGATCACTCATTACGATCGTGGTTGCGATCTGGTAGTACGATCGCCCTCCCATCGTACTAAGTGAGTACGATTGAGTCTCTTCCCTGCTTTGATCGCATTGATTGCGATTGGTTTGTTACGATCCCCATTGCGATCAGGTTGCGATGGTGGGTACGATGGTAAGTCACGATGGTAAGATTGCGATGGAGTTGCGATGGAATGACTGCGATCTAAGTGCGATCGCAGTGCACATTATTTTTAGTCTTTGTTCTATTTTCCTAAGTTTTTAAATTTACTCTTTCCCGCTTTTTGTCTTAGTATATTTTAAACATTTTTTTCTAGTTTTAAATCATTTACGTTTTAGTTTCCAGCATTGCAAGCTTTTATTTTGTACTTTAATTCTAAGATCTCCATTCTACTCAACGACAACTTTAATTACTTGCATTTAGTTTTAAAATTAGATAACTAAACCAAACCATTCTCTTGTTCACCAAAAGACAATTGAGTCGCACTTTAGACCGGTAATCAATTCGAAGAGATCGGACGATAAGATTTCATACGAGGGGTAAAATCCGAATATTAGATATAAAAACGGCTTTAGTGTGATAAATTTAGACCGTTTGACTATAGATTTGCCTAAATGCTTTTCTGATATATTTGAACATATCTATACTCCTTATAAAGGGAGCAATCATAATGTTGAAAAAGTGAGAAAAATTAAGACAATTGACTATTAAAGAAAATAATAAAGTTGTTGAAAACATTGAATTTTTATCATTCTTTTTTTTTATTTGAAGTAGAATTTTTATCATTCAATTATAAAAAGAAATGTTGAAATCCTAAAAAAACATGTATTGATAGAATACGTTTGGCTGAAGAGGTTATAAACTAATATAGGAAAGTTTGAACTTATATAAATATCACATGCATTTCTTCTATATGTTTGGTTGTAGTTGAAACGATACAAACTAATCTAGGAAAGTATTTAAAGGATATCAATGTATACACTGTTTTGAAATGATTTAATCCGGTTGTAACTTAAAAAGTTGGGTTGTAACCCACCCTTATTAACAATCACATGCATTTCTTCTATATGTTTGGTTGTAGTTGAAACGATACAAACTAATCTAGGAAAGTATTTAAAGGATATCAATGTATACACTGTTTTGAAATGATTTAATCCGGTTGTAACTTAAAAAGTTGGGTTGTAACCCACCCTTATTAACCCGAATTCCTCATTTACTTACCTCTCTCTAAGACACACACATCACTCAACTCCCATTTATATTCTCTCTAACCAAAAACAACTATCTCTAACCACACACCGCCGCAACCACTATTGTTGCCATTTGCCAAACCAATGACCATGGTTTTAGTGGACTAGGTAGTTCAGTGTCCTTGGTGGTTTTAGTGGGCGTGGTGGTTTCAGTGTGCCGTTTTCTAGAACCAATTATGTTATTCTAGCTTCTTCTTTTTTTACTGTATTTTTTTTGTTTTTCTAGTTTTATTGGTTTTATTTGCTTTAATACAAGGTTTGATTGTACATGTATTTTGTAGTGGATGATACAAAATGCTTCAAAAAGGAAGATAAAACATATGAAAAAGGCAAGAAATAAACCTCAAGAAGATGAAGATTATGAGAAGGCTGCTACTCGATCCAATTTTTGTTTACGTGAATGAAGGCACTTATTTTTTTTTGTTTATTTAGTTTTATATATTTTCTTAAACATAAATCTTTAGAATTATTTTAAACGATGATGTTATACATGATAGTGAATAAGACAAAGGAGGGGAGCGAATGGCCAGTGATGGCTAAAGACGAAGGTCGCCAAGTAAATTACCGAGGAAAAGGATATGATATAAAGTTCATTATTGCAAATATGTGCTTACTAGTTTAAGTGAATGTTTGAATACAAAGTTCATTATAAAAAATTTAGATGTTATGACCTGCCTGGTATATTTTTAACTTTCAATATTATTGTGTCTAAAACTTTGATTAGCAAATATGAGTCTTGAAACATTTAATCTTAAACGTAATGGTTGCCTTTACTTTACATATTTAGCCAAACATGTGGTAGCAGGAATCATCAGCGCAAAGTAAGTAGCTTTTATGATTTACTCACTCTTTTGTGGCATTTGTAAAACTAGAGTTTAAACAAAGTTTTTATCTGTTAAAACCCTTGAGTCCTTGGCAGATCAATTGTTTGACTTTGAGATGTTTTGATTGGAAATATCTTTTGACGACATGTGATATCTCTACAAATTTTTTTAGATATGTTACTTTAACATAACCATGTATGCTCATTGTTTTCTTGCTTCCACTCGTTACCAAACACATAACATGAACTGCTCTATAGCTCCTCTACATGAACTACTTAAGTCGACGTTTGGATACGAGCTCACAATTATTAAAATTTAACATGTATGCTCATTTGTTTTCTTGCTGTTACTCGCTAACAAACTCTGTACATGAACTACTTATTACTCTTGTACATGAACTATGTCATTTTGACCGAAACCATCAAACATGATACCTAGCAAGTTCATAGCACACTATCCCATGCTTTACAAATGCAACTTCTACATTTCTTGCATTTATTTATTCAATATCATTTATTCTCTCAAACCTATTGTTAGAGCGAAAACTTATCAAACCTATTGAAAACTCAAGTAAGTTGGCTCAATTGCCATATGTCATTTGTGCATTTGTTAGAGCGACAACTTGTCAACTTATCAGTTACTTAATGTGTTTTGGTACAGTTGAAAAGAGCTGTTGAGTGTTTGGATAGAGCCACACAACTTAAGATTATTAGCTTATTTAAGTATTTATAACAAGTTTTTTTGGGAGATTTAGATCAAAGGACATACCTCTACTAAATCAGATGATAAAAAAATTCCAAACGTCATATCATGCTTTCTGTTTTGATACAACATAATTTATCTAGCTGGTTTTGCAAATAAGCATAAGGTGTTTACAATATGCTTTCCAAAGCATTTCTTAATATCTATTGATTATATGGATGGTAAATTTGGTCATTCGGTAGTAAGTATAATGTTAAAAGATGGAATTGACCTCAATATCACATATCATTAAGAATGTGTCTGTTATATAATTTCCGCGGTTATACGCGGGTAATCATCTAGTATTACATACACATAAGGTTCTTTGTTCAAATATATATTGTTATTTTCGGACAGGACTCTTGAAAATCAGATAGGGCCTTGCTACCAAACACGCTAAAAGAAAAACTTTAATATTTTTTTAATTAAAATGGAATATATGATGTTAGGAAAATATGAAGGGACTTATCCCCACCGTCCATTTTTACTTCATCTAATAGATAAGAATAAAAGTATTTAATTATTTCACTTATTTTTGTAATTTAAATATCTCTTAACCCGTTAAGTGTTACACGAAAAAATATATATCATCAGTACGAGCATTTAATTAGCTTTCTACAAATATTCACAATGATATACTTTTGAAAAAAAATACTTTTTGTTTTTTAAATTTTGTTTAAAATCATATATGATAATAGTGTTTCATCATATATGATAATAGTGTTAGATTACAATTATTATTGAATCATATATGATATTGGTTTACATCATATATGATAAGTTATATTATATATGATATTGGTTTACATCATATATGACAAGTTATATCATATATGATATTAGTGGTACATCATATATGATATTAAATATCATATATGATAATTTTTTACAATGAAAAAACGTGTGAAGAACGATTTTTTTGTCAAAAGTATATCATATAACATATTTATAGAAAGATAATTAAATTCTCGTCGTAATAATACTTTTTTCGCATAACGATTAACAGTTTAAAAGATATTAATATTCAAATAAAAATAGGTTTTGAATTTAATATTATTTGTTTTCTAAATAAACTTATAATTTTTTTATTTATCATTTAACGCAACTTTTCTTTTACCAACCTCTTCTCAAATCTTTGTCTTTGTAAAGCAAAACACAAAGTGAGGACTTTTTTTAAAGATTCTTTCTTTAATAAGAAACAATTCTTTAATGTATTCCTTTTGTTTTAATTTTTTTAATTAAAAAGACTAAATTATTTCTTAATTAAGCAAAAACGTTTATAAATTCGTTTTTAAAGAGAAAACTGACTCCAAAAGTATATGTGCTAAAAGTATAAAAAATAAAACTATAAAAAAGTGGGGGCAAAGTATCGATAACTAGGGGTCAAAACGAAACTTTTAACTTACTCATTACTATTACCACATATCTTATAAAGCATGTTGGTACGGATCTCAAACTGAGCTCCTTGGTCTCCTTTGTTTTGTACAGAAACGAAGGTTAACCTTCATCCAGATACATCCATATAGGTTAACCTTCGACACACATACATCCATATAGGTTAACCTTCATCCAGAAATAAAGGTGAATGTTTATCCATCAATATTTTGAGGTTTTGTCTTTCATGATTTAGGTGTATTGACATAGGGATGAGCAAAAGAACCAAAGAATCGGACCAGAACCGAGAACCGGACCAGAACCACGAAGAATCGAATTGGAACCAGAACCGACGGTACCAGTTCCAGTTCTTATTTTTGATTTTTTTTTGTTCTCGGTTCGGTTCGGTTCCACCGGTTCTCGGTTCCGGAATCAAATACCCAAAAATAATAGAAACATTGTAATTTTTTATTTAACATACTCAAAAGCTAACATCATATGTAATATAAAAAAATACTATTAACCTACTTCCAAAAAATCCAAACCAAATACCTTATACTCTAATTTTAATCCGTTGAAACATTAACAACTATCATAATTATCAAATCAATGGAACTAAGTTTTATTTGTTTTTTATTTGCACTCAATGTATGTTTTCTTAGTATTACTGAAATATCTACGTCTTGTTAGAAAGGACTACCAATCATTAGATTTGTATAATATAAAAATTGGTTTGTATGTTATAATTGTTGATATGTACGTTCAATAAGTTTGAATAATTTGTGAATTCTTTGATTTTACTTTGTAACAAGAATGTTTATACAATATGACTAGGTATGCAAAATAGATTCATTTTGTAGCCATAATGCTAAATGATTACTAAACTAACATCTTTATTTTGTATTTTTTTTTAGGTGACATAAATTCAACATATATTGAGCTTGAAACATTGATTTGAATTTGAGTAAAAGAAGCATAGTGAACATGCAGAAACTATATAATGTTTATCATTTGAACTTATGATTTAGCTGGTAAATGTTATTGCTTTGTTGACTTAATTAATTAGTGAATATAATTTTTTGTCTTCTAGAAAATCGGTTCCTATACGGGTAGAACTAAAGAACCGAAACCGGAACTGAAACCAGAACTGGAACCAAAAAATATATTTGGTTCGGTTCTCAGTTCCTACTTTTCTTTAAATTTTGGTTCTCGGTTCTACCGGTTACGGTTCCAATTCCACTGGTTCTAGAACCATGCTCATCCATATATTGACAAAACATTCAACTGTCAATTGAATATTTATGTTTACTGTCGTCTCTCTGCCATCTTCTCTACAAATCCATAACTAATTAATTTGTAAATGGTTTTCATTCCTTTATATCGATATTCGTCTTTTGATCCGTT
Organism: Glebionis coronaria; assembly: GCA_025667525.1. Taxonomy (NCBI): domain Eukaryota; kingdom Viridiplantae; phylum Streptophyta; class Magnoliopsida; order Asterales; family Asteraceae; genus Glebionis; species Glebionis coronaria. The sequence continues at coordinate 231,722,732 of CM046879.1, forward strand.
TAAAGTTCTAAAAACAAAAATGAATATGGTGATGATATTTATCCATGTTTTTTTAAGGAAACTAACATCGATGATGATGATGATGATGATGATGATACTCTCACCTCATCATGTAATTCACGTTTCTTATTAGCTCATCTTCAAATTACATGATCAACCAAATTATTATTCCAATCTTAAAGGCCTTATATGATTGCTTGCACCATGTCAATGCAGCAAATGAAATGGTGGTATATACGCTGTTAAAATTTGGGTAAAAGTTATAAAATATCATCTTACTTATTGATTCGTGCCGATTTTAAACACTTACTATTTTATCTCGTGACTTTACCAACGAACTTGTTTGTTTTGTACTAATATTACCTATGTTACCGGCTATATTTCCACGTCATTATTTATTTAACTTTATATCTCACATGTGTAAAGAAAATCTCCGTGTATTATTACTCACGTCTGTGTGGCAAGAAAATTCACTTTTGGTCCAATGTCAAACTTATATTGTCAAACTTAAATGACTAAAATACCCCTTTAACAACTTATTTTCATTTATATAGGATGGTACATCATTATCATCAACTGAAATCTACATATCGCCAGAATCTCATCTTGAGATCTACAATTATTGATGTGTATATCATCTCAACTCCAAATCAAATACATTCAAGTAAAATTAAAAACTCCAAATATTAACATACGCATCATCCCATTTCAACAACATTAATAGAACCCATATTCACACATGTTAAAAGCATTTCAAAAATCTGTGATTTTTTTCTATCTGGTGAATCATTCAACCCTCAATCGAGATATGCTCGTTATCCTACAGCCGCCGTCTGCACCATCTTCGTCACCTCCCCCACCACCTAATCTAAATCTAGGATGTTATATCTTGATATAAGATTTTAAAAAAAAATCAATTTATGGATTGAAGGATCGGCGGGGGTGTAATCAATTTATCGATTTAAAAAGGAAATGGTCGTGTGACAAGGTATGTAATCGGAGGTGTGTCCAGATCTATTTCATAATGATGATGAATACTGGATTTGTGTGTTTATTGAAGAGAAACTATATATGATGATTATAGGTTTCGGGTGTGTTCACGTAATTTTTTTTTGGATGTTTAGGTTATAGGTGAATCGAGATAAAAAGAAAGAAGAAATGAATTATGCGTTTTTTCGTCATTATATATAAGTCAAACGAGCAAGTCATGGTATAAAGAAAGTGGAAATCAGACGTGGCAGAATTAAAAGAAAATTAAATAATAACGTGGATATTACCGTGCCACCGTGTCGGTTACAAGTTACCAAATTGGTAACTTCGGAACAAATTTAAAAGTAGAATGGTAAAGTCACGAGATTAAATAGTAAGTGTTTAAAGTCGATACAATTTGATAAGTAAGATGGTATGTTATATATTTTGAAATTAACAAGGCTTACTTTGGTTGATTTTATTATAAGGTTAAGTCCATATATTGGTAACGTACTTTCCGTCTTTTACACATCTAGGTAATGTACTAGTTTTATTATTAATATAGTTATTCAAACCGGCTAATCTTATATAATATAGGCATTATTACCTACTAATTTTCCAACTAGATTAATTATTAGTTTTATATCCACGTGGACTTTTTTTCCTTACCAAATGAATTCTTCTACAGTTCTATCCTAACTTTTTATAAGATATAATCTAATCCATATATAAACTTCCATCAAAATATAATATGCTTCATGACCCATTCACCTTTTTAACTAACCCGAATGGTTATCATTTCTAAATAATAAAATCTAACCAAAACAAAATCATCATCTTCACATATGATATGTTTCGTGATAGCTGCTAATCGGGTAAACATTGATCACAATGGAGTAAAGTAGATATAAATTGTGTCGAGTACCAAGATCTTTTCTTATGTCATATCTGTATTTTATTTTTGTGGTTTGTAAATTTTCCAACGACATTGTTGATAATGGAATAATGGATAATAAGATAAATATAGAGATGATTGAGATCATGGATTTTTTTTAATTTACAGAACATGCAATTGAGAACATAGATCTCAAATGTAATTGGGGACATCACCACTTTTCTGTGTTGTTTTCTGTTTTGGAGCAACTCCAGCTGCTGATTGATCCCATTCAGCAGGGTATCCACTTGAGGTTTGCTGGTGAGGATAGCCACCATATTGTTGTTGGGTGTATAGAGTGGTTTGAACGGGGTACGCACCAGATTGCATATAATTGTAACCATGTTGCTGCATTTGGGGCCCACCAGTGGTGCCCAACTTGTTTGCGGTTGGCTTTGTAAGCTTGCCTGCCGGAATCTGCATGTATCATCCGACAATGCAAGATGAAGAATGGAGTGTTTGGATACATTTTATTAAAAAATGTATTAGCCATGTCACCTTATTAAAAGTTAAACATCTTACTTGGAATTTCCATGTCATAAAATAATAATAATAATGATGACGTGTCGGTCATTTTTAACTTTCAACTGACACATAACCGGTCGTATTACTTATATTTCAAAACATTAACCGGTTTTAATAACCATATTAGTAATAAAATTAGTACATTACCTAGATATGTAAACGACGAAAAGTACGTTACCAATATATGGACTTAACCCTTTATTATACTGTGTGAACGCAGTAAATGGTAATAGTGGGTCTTTTTAGTTTCTATTGACATGTTGTGTAGTGGGTGTTTGAAATTTTTTTGTACTAATTGGTTTCTAGAGTATTGCACGTGTTTAGTTGGTGTTTGGATCACTACACTCACGCTTCTCCCTTTTACCAAAAAAAAACCTGTGTTTCTGAAAGTTCTGGAGTTTATCGAAAAACATGTCTTTGGAAACTAGATTAATTCAACCAAAAACTAAAATAGGCGCATCATGTCGAATCTTAGATTTAATTTTCTAGTAATAAAGAACTGTCCGCAAACACCGACCCCAGCACAAGTCTGAGATTTGGGATATTTACATCCTTTGAAAGCCTCACAACCAATCTGTTCTCGGAATACTTTCAATTTTTTTTTCTAAAACGAATTAGATTTATAAACTCGTTGATCCAAATTACAGATAAAATAAACGCCGTAGTCACAGGTAATAATCGTATGATAATGAGGTTCAATCGTCAAGTTGCAAATTTGAAAAATTGAGCTGAGCTGCGTGATGTAAGCATGGAGGTTTAAGGGCCCACTTTGAGAATATTTCCAATAGTGAACAAACCTAAGAGCATCCACAATGCAAGCTTGACAAAAGACTTTTTGCTATTTGAAAAAGTCATGTAAATGACTTGATGCATTGCAACAATAGGTTTATCAAAAGCTTTTTGATGAATGACTTGGTATATGTCAAGTGTTTGACAACAATATTACAAGCTATTCACATTAAATGTTAGAAGCTTATTTGATGAAGACTTGGTATAAAAAAGCTTTTGAAAAGCTTTTTGGCATTAAAGAAAGTTTCTGGCAATGACTTTTTGTTAAGATGAAATTAATAAAAAGTTAATGCTCATAAATGAAAAAAGTCTTAATGGGTAGAAGCATTGTAGATGCTCTAAGCATCGAGCGCAAATTTGACAAAAAGACATGAGAAAATTTTACTTCAATTCGTACATTACCTTAGGTCAAGCTACATGATGCTAACAAAGGAAGCTTGGGGGTTGGTATACCGTGGATTACTAACATAATGCCTTCTGCTCAACTAGACCGACCAATATTGAATCCAAGCTTGGACGAAACTTTTTATGGTACTCAATGAAATGAGAGGAAATAGCTTATTAGCACAGTTTGTCTATGTTCTTTTTATAGAATATAACATCACGTACTACACTTTTGACATAAAATACAACTCTCTCTTTGGAGATGACATACTTTACATGTATTATAGAACACATTACGTTGTAATTCAATGTATACGATATACATTCAAAGTAAAAGTAAACAGCTAATCATTTTCTTTTGAATTCAAAATTTAGGAAAAATCATCAAGAACACTTTGAGTTGTTTGTTTTTTAGTTAATAATAATAGTTAACTAAGTTTTTTTGAAAAACCCCGTGTGTTCACGGGTATTATAACTAGTAATGTGATATATCAAAACCCGTTTCTTCTACGTGTTAGTATTTTTTGCCTTTTTTTTGTCCACCGCGGAGGTTAATGTTGTGACACGGATCTCTAGTTAGAATTTAGAAAGATTCCAAAACTGATTTGGTGTATAGAAAGGGGTTAAAATGGTGTTATCTATTTTGGTGCGAAAACCAACGTGAATACCCCCATAACTCACTGAGTGACTCTTTATAATAGAAACCAAAACCTCCTACTCCCTTTTTATTGAAACGCAAAAAGAAAGAAAGAAGAAGGATGGGGCGGCATGATGAGGAGCGATTACTCTTAGAAGGCAGACTTGTTGAGGTACTATTTCATTTCCTTTCCTTTATTTCTTCAACAACCCTCAGTAATCAATTACTTAATTGTCTTTTTATTCATATAATTAGTAATCAAAAGGGACTGATTTCGCTAGATGGCAAAGAATCTATTAAATGTTATATTTGTAATATGACTAGTGTTGATGCTAAAATCCTCCGGTAGGACCTACGGGACTAGGAACCTTCCACAAAGCTGCGAACGGATGAAGCACCTACACACAAGAAGCAACACACGTTAACTCGCCCCGGGTGTTATCCCAGGACCAAGCTCCGGTGTGAGAATGAGTGATGGTACGAAATGTGGTGCGTGGTGTTATATGATATTATGTGTGTGTTGTCAGAGTATTTAATAATCCTTTAGTAATAAATGTCAAGACTATATATAGGGTACTGTTGATACCTTGATGTAGACAGTTCATATCTTGTCTTCTTTCCTAAAACGGGTATGTGTACCTTATTGCGTCTGACACTGTACCTTTCCTCTTTGAGCATACGCCAAGACCTCTAGTGGGGCCTTGGGCCAGGTGACGTCTTCTATGACGTCATGATACAGTTCTCCGTCTGCAGGCTTCTGGTCTGGCCACCTATTCCGGTATCATCTCCGGTACGTGACACGTGTCGTGTTTTCCGGTCGACTTCCGGGACCACACACGAACATGTCCCCCCCAGTATAATGTTATCCGGAGGGTGACGTTATACTTCTGTTGGGCTTTTGGCCAGCTTGGTAACTACTATGGGCTTTGGGCCCAACTTTCGCGTCATCTTACTAAACGGGCTAGAGTGGGGCCACGTGGAACGCACTCATCTTTGTGGGTGGTTCCTAAGTGCGCCACGTGTACTGCCCATTAATGCATCCCTCACACTTCTCGAGGTTTTTCCTATATATACTCGCCTTTTCACATTTTTCACTTTCACTTTTCACTTTTTACTTTCTTCTCTTCCACCATTGTTACTGTACGTGTCTCTTGCGGTTTTACCCTCCGTCTTCTCAGGTAGGTTTTCTTTCCCGGTTTATATTGTCCCGTTCCTCTTGCATCCGGTATGTCCGACGAAGAGTCCGATGGTGTAGCCTCCAGCTTCGGCCTTTCGGATCCGAAATGCGACATGCATATCCGTTTTTCCGAGATGACTAGTGACGAGTTAGCGCTTACCATTGACGAGTATCGAATACCGAAGGAGTTTCGACCGCAGTTGCCCGACCCGAATATAACCATGGATATGTTAAGACGTTCTCGCCATATAGGTGTTTACCTGGCTTTCCTGGAGCATGGTGGTCTCCAGATACCTTTCTCCTCTTTCTTCTTAGCTGTGATTAAACATTTTAGGGTGCATATTTCCCAACTTGTGCCCATTGGTGTGAACCGGGTGGTGATGTTTGAGATCTGGTGCCAGAGTCTGGGTGTTGACTGCACCGTCGACTTATTCCGGGTGTTCTATAAGTTGGGTAAACAGGGGCATTGGTTCTCTTTTGTGAGTAAAGTTCACCGGAAGGCATTGCGGTTTTGTATAGAGACAACTTCTAGCCTAAAGGAGTGGAAGAAGAAGTTCTTTTTGATTGACCGGAGGGTTATACCTGATGTTATGCCGTGGAGGGATCGTGATACGTGTGTTGCGGATCCGTTTCCCCGGACTTATAGCCAGGCAGATGCGGATTTATTGGCTGAGACGTTGATTCCGTTGCGACCGCCTCATAGAGGGTTGCTATACTTGTTTGGATTGTTTAGGCCTTTGTCTCGGTTAGATTGCTGTCGTGCTCTTCGTGATGCAAGGGGAAACGATAATATTTCGTTTTTATTTCTCCTATCTGTGACTAACCGGATCTCTTTAATTGTTTCTCTTCTCTCCCCTCTTGTTCTTTTTGCAGTGTGTACAATGGAACAATTCTTGAAACTGCCGAAGTGGACTGGGACGCGGGTAACAGTCGAGGAGGAGCTGCCGGAGAATCAGAGAACTGTTGACCACACCGCTCAGCCTCTGGGGGTTAAGGATCCTATTCCCGCTCTTACTCTGGAACAAGAGGTGATACAACACCCAGACCAAAGGATAAAGGCTGCTCGTGAGCGTAGGGAGGCTCAAACTCTGGAGAAGAACCTTCTCTCGCAGGAGGGCGGTGATGCCGGACCCAGCCAAGGTCAGAAGAGAAAAGGGGGTGGTTCTGAAGCAGGGGCCAAAAGAAGCAAAGTCACCTACAATGACAAGACCGGAACAGGGTCTACTTCCATCCGGGTTCTTTCTCCCAGTCCGGTGAACGTGGCTCAGCCCAATACTACCGGGGAAAATGCTCGCCAACCGGATCAACAGGCGCAGGACAAGCAGGGACAACTGGACAAGAGAGTAGATCTTTCTTCCCCTTCTCCTCACCGTGCAGGCAAGGGGCCCGTAACTGGTATGCTTTATTCAACCCCCTCTGTCTTATTTGTTTTGGCTTATTATTTTAACACATGCATCTCCTCTTTCAGAGGAGGAGAATCTCAACTTGGGGAACAAAGATGAGGATGAATACGGTGCTGATGACGAGGGGATGCAAACCTACGTTCCTTCTTGGAGGCTTCAGCATAATGTTCTTATAGATACCCATTTCGCTGCCAAAGAAATGATGGTTCATCTTCTTACTCCGGCCGAGCAGCGTTCACTGGCCGCGCTGTCAGATCATGAGTTGATCCGTCAGGGCTACCTGGCGTTAGCCCGCACTTCTCTGAACCAACCCGAGATTATCCAAAGGTTTGAGCTGCTGAACCAAGATCATCGAAATTTGATCAACTCTAGTCGCCAGGACTCTGAGAACTTCCAACGAGGACAAGAATTGCTGGAGCAGATCTCTGCCAATTTCAAGAAGCTTGAGACGGAGCACGCCACGTGTTCCCAAGACAAAGAAAACCTTGAGGCTAGAGTGAAGTCTTTGGAAGCCGCTGCTCAGGCCAGCGATCAAAGGGTGAGAGATCTGGAGTGTACCCTCGGCTTGAAGGAGGAGGAGTTGACTCGAGCGAACAAGCGTGCCCAAGACGCTGAGGCAGCCAATGCCAAAAGTACTACCAACATCCGTAGGGCTGCTTCGGACCGCACAAGGCTTGTCAAGGACTTCATCCCTCGTGTAATCCGTTTGCTTCATGGGAGCTCCGAGTATAAGAGGCATGTTGCCGAGGTTGCTAATGTTTACTACTCCGGAGGCTAGTATGACGGAGTTAAAGTGAACCGCTCTGAGGAGTCGCTTGCCAAGACTCTTTCTGAGACGAAGGATTTCGACTTTGATCAAGCCGTAGCCTGGGTGAAGAAGTGTGAAGAGTTGTTTGCTCCGTCTTACCCCTTTGTTGATAAGGTAAGCAAGTCTTTTGAGCTTTCTATTGGGAACTTGATGAAGCTAACTCCGGATGAGCCAGAGACTCCTCACCAGCCTCTCCTTGTTCCAACCATTTCGACTTCCTCTCAAGCGGCCCCACAATGAAGTGCGTTTCTAGGGCATGTTTTGTAATGCTTACCTACTACTTCTATTGTAATTTTCGAACTTTATTTGTGTCGGAGTGTGTTCCGGGTACCCTTAGTCTTGTAATCGAACTTTATTCATGCCGGAGGTTGTTCCGGTTCTTTTGATGTAATATTTCGAACTTGTTCTCGCCAGTCCTTGTTCCGGTTGAAGTTTATGTAACTTATGCCATTGTTAGCCTTTTTTAACTTGTTATTCCATTGTTATGCCATTGTCTGCTTAAACTTTTTTAACTTGTTATGCCCTTGTTTGTTTAAGATTCTGGAAGCCACGGTGTATATTGTATCACGGTTCCTTATCCAGCCTTTGCTTCGGTTAACCGGGCTATGGGCTACCGCTGGGGGTTTTCCTCGGCCGTTTGCAAGCGTGGTTCCGGCTTGCTGGGAGGAACTCTTGATTCCGGTGGGAGGTACTCTTGGCCCTTCCCCGGTTAACAAGGCTCTTGGCCTTTACAAACGGTCTTTCATGGGGGTGGATGAGGCTCTTAGCCTTTACCACGGTTGATGAGGCCCTTAACCTTTACAACCAATAGGGTCGCCGCTCGATGAGGCTCTTAACCTTTACAAGCGGTCTTATGTTGCGGTGGATGAGGCTTTTAACCTTTACCACGGTTGATGAGGCTCTTAACCTTTACAACCAATAGGGCCGCCGCTCGATGAGGCTCTTAACCTTTACAAGCGGTCTTACGCTGCGGTGGATGAGGCTCTTAACCTTTACCACGGTTGATGAGGCTCTTAACCTTTACAACCAATAGGGCCGCCGCTCGATGAGGCTCTTAACCTTTACAAGCGGTCTTACGCTGCGGTGGATGAGGATCTTAACCTTTACTACGGTTGATGAGGCTCTTAACCTTTACAACCAATAGGGCCGCTCGATGAGGCTCTTAACCTTTACAAGCGGTCCTCTTCCTCCGAGTTGATCAGACTCTTTGGGGGCTTTGGCGTTTTGTTCTTGCGGTTGTTCTTTCTAGTGTTGCACGTTTCGGAAAATTTCCTTCCCCATGCTGGGGAGGATATAACATATCATAAATAGATGTTTTTTATTACATGAAACAATTTCTTAAATTCATTGTGTGCCACTTCCTCGGGATTTCCTTCCCTTTCATAGTTTCTAGCTTGTAAGAGCCGTTTTGAAATGCTTCGACGACTCGGTACGGACCTTCCCAGTTTGGGGCTAGCTTGCCCGGTTTTATCACTCGACTGGCTTCGTTCTTCCGATAAACAAAATCCCCAACTTTGAACGCCATGTGCTTAACCCTTTTGTTATAATATTGTCCCACCTTCTTCTTGTACTTGGCTTCTCTGATGGCTTCCATTTCCCTTCGTTCTTGAACGAGGTCTAGGTTCAGACGGAGCTCTTTGATGGATTAAAATACGACCTTTAGGAAAAGGTGCGTAAAAGCGATAAGTATTAAGTGTCGGTTTAGGTAAACCAAGCACTAATGACCAAATAAGTTCAAGTTCGTTCCCCAAGGAGGCTAGTGCGTTGTGTAATGAAATGATTGTCTTTGTGATTTTATTGTTATGAGAAAAGAAAATAGAAATGGGGTAAGAAGAGAATGACGGTTACGATGACGGATTACACTAAGACGAAAAGGTCGTTCACGTAAAACCGTAAAAAGCACCAAATTAAAAAAAATTAAACCTAAAGATTAATTAAAAGTTAAAACTAAGTCTAAAATAATATAAATAAGAATAAAAATCTAACAAAAATATTTTAAAACCTTTTATTAATTAAATATTCAATTTTAAATGCTAATTAAAGCCCTAAAATTAAATATAATTAACAAAATGTCCAAAATATTATTTTATTGAACTAATAAGTTACTTATGTTATTTAAAGACAAAAAAGTACTTTTCCTAAATTTTAAAATCTATTTTTCTATTTTTAAAACACTTAAAACTATTTTTAAACTAAAATAATCATAAAAATAATAAAATAATGCTAAAAATGATTTGACAATTTTAAAAATCCTAATTTATACTAAGGAACAGTAGAAAAATGAAAAAGTTTGAAAAATATAAAATTTTTCATTAAAAGACAAAAACAGTTTGAAATTAAACCCTAATTAAGCTAAATTAATTCTAAAATTTAAATAAAAAGTGAACAGTAAAAACTTTTTAAACTAAAAATCTTAAATTATTTTTCTTAATCTATGAAAAATTTTAAAACTGAAAAATATTAATTTTTCACACTAAAAGACAAAAAACAGAAATTTAAAAGTAATTAAAAATATCAATTAAATCTAAATAATACCAGATGAACAGTAACAAAAAATCTAATTAAACAGAAAAATCAAAAATAAAATAAGAAAAATTATGAAACTTGTTTCAAGTCCTAATTCCTAAATTTGATCACTAAAGACAAAAAACTAAGATCCTAATAGTGACACTTGCTTTGTTTTTGTTTTTTAGCTTAGAAGTGGTAACCAATGTGCTAACAGGGGGAACTTAGTTCCCACTGTTAGTGAAAAAACAAGGTCTGGTGACAGAATAGCTTAGGAAAGATATGTGTGTTGCTTTTCTTTGGAAAATGGGGCACCCCTACACTTAGTGGAGTGTAGGGAGTCTAAATAATCACAAAAACACACAACGTTTTCACAAGTTAAGCAAACAAAGAAGCCAAAAATGTTACTGATTAGGCACAATAGAAGTCTGTGAACAGTGAGCTGAATCAAATGGCACAAAAACTACTTTAGAAGCTATCAAATTGGCACACAAGCTTATCAAATCATATACAAACTTAATGCAATCCTAACTTACCTAGTTTCTAACAGATTCCAAGACTTTGATGCACAAAAAACTTCAAAAACAAGGCAGAATACTCGACTTCTGATTTTTGGACTATTTTAACCAAACATTTACCTACAAATTTCTTATCTAATATGAACCAAAGTAAATTTTCACTAACCCTATCTATCTTAGCAGCAAAGAAGTTTGTTTAAACTAGAATTAATCCTACCTTTTGTCACCAAGGCCAATTAATACTAGTATCCAAACACCCCTTTAATTTCAGAACTTGGATTTTAACAAACCAAGTATATACAAATTCAAACCAAACTGACTGAAAACTATTTAAACATGCATACAAAACCTAAATGAGCTTAATTAAACTGAAAAATCCAACATACAAACAGGTTCACACCAATTCATACACAATCACATAAAAACTCAGCAAACTTAACTAAAGGGGTTCAAAGCCCTAACCTAGGCTGAATGCCTTCCAGAAGAGTTTGTAAGAGCTTATGGGTGCTCATGAACAAGTAGAGAGTACCCTGCTGGTAGAATCTACAAGGGACCTAGGGCTGAAAATATCTTCAAAACAATGAAATGGAAATAATTGGTCTTGTTTGATGCTTTCCTGATACCTGCACACACAACAAGAAAAGAGAACAGGTGGTATAAGCTTATCACAAACTTATCAGGCTTGTGATGAGCTTATGCTACAGTGACTGTTAAGATAAACAAATGAAAATGAGATTTTTCTGAAAATTTATGAAACTTAAAACCCTTTGAGATCTTTTCCTTTTGAAACCCACTAGAATGACCAGGTTCAAACAAACCAAACCAAGCCTAAGGCTTCCACTTTCACTTCCACCTTAAGCTAGGTTTATTTCTTTGAAAAGCTTGGAACACGTTTTTTAGAACTTTTGATAAACTTTAAATGAAAACTTGTGAAAAACCAATGATGAATTTGTGGAACTCAGATTCTTTTCTCAAACAACACCAACTTTTAAACTCACAAAAAGGAACTACATTTCCCAAAAAAAATACCAACTTTTATAACTATTAAAAAGGAATTACACGTTTGAGAAATAAAAACTGGAACAAGGGCTATACACACATTGTATGCTCCTTAAATACTACTACTAAGAACATTCTAGTGCTACTAAACCCTAATAAACGAAATTCCTATGATGCCCTTTGAAAAAAAATTCGAATCTTGGTCAAACTGAGGTCTTCACGTGATTCTTGGATGCCAGCTTGATATAAATGATCTTGAACGTTATTTGGTAGCCTTTGGGACCAAGTAATGTGCCCTGGGTGGTCGATTTTCTGTAGATGTTGTTTTTGCCATTTTTAGGGTAAGCAGGGGACATGCGGGACCCACTTGGAGGTCACGGGAAGGGAGTTTTCTGAGTGGGTTTGGGTTAGGGGTGGTTAAATCAAGGTTCTGGATGTTTTGGGGTAAAACCCCTTTGTTTTGATCTTAATTCGACCTGGGGTATTAGGGTTTATGAGGTGTTATGGCTGGGGAGTTTAAGAAGTGATTAATCTGTTTTGGGTTTAAGCATTTTTAAAAATGTTATTTAGTGGGAAAATATGGTGGGTTGACTATTTTTGACCAGTTTATTTAATAAACTTGGTAAGTGGAAGGGTGACGTGTAGCAGGGGTGAAAGATGATTGGGTGTGGGATGAGTGGAGGTGAGGTGGCGTGTTGTGAGAGGCTGGTGAGGGTTTGATTGTCTGGCAACTATGGCCCCCCAATTCCTTTTAACTTGCCACTTTGTAATAACAGCCCCAAACCTTTAATTCCTTTGTTAACAACTTTGATGAAGTTGTCAAAATTGGCACATCATATGCAAAAAGTTTTAACAAGGACTTTAAATGCAATTTCTTCAATCTTTAAGGGCTTAACTTGTCATGTCTTCATTCTTCAAGGATTATTCTTGCATAACTTGATTTCTACAAGGAAAAATCTTGATAAATCTTCAAAAATGAGGGACCAAAGTTGTCAAATCTTCAAACTTCAAGGGTGCTTTTGGAAAATCACTATTCGGGTCCGGTTCTTTGTGCGGCTTCGTTTCCCGTGTTCGTTTTTTATTGATTCTTGTTATCTTTTATTCATTAACTCAATATCCGTACCTGAAATTCACAAGCAACAAACACGAGCATATATTTGGCATTTTTAATGATATTTAATGCATTTTAAGCCCAATTTGGTCGATGAGACTATGTATAAAAGCAGTCTCATCACTCCCCCATACTAAACCATTGCCGTGCCCTTACGCAATGCTAGAATAAAGTATCTTAGCACCTCCAAACTTCATTTTTATTCACTTTATTGAATGATAAACTAGCTACACTACTACTATTACTACTACTTGTGTTATAGTCATAATGTATGATTTTCATCGCAAAATGGGACGTTTAGGTTCATAGAATAAGAACACGTGAATGCTTTGTTAGAAATAATTTCATCGTCCTCGAATTTCACCCCAATTCCAAGCCAAGCGTGCAACGAGATCATTGTCATTATAAGTTAGTAATGCTAACACTACTCATATGCCCTAATCACGTACTTATCCTCCCATTATTCCTAAGTTGTATCTCTTATATTTTATTTTGTCTTGAATGTTTCACGAGGATACATTGTTTGACTTATGCGATAATAGAGATTTAGGTCTAAAAATAGAGTCCTAACGGTGTAACCAAGACCATCAAATCAATAACCCCTCCTAATAGACAACGATGTCAAAAAATTAAGTTGACAAGAAGAATCGATAAACACGGTTTTATAACGGTTTTGAACATGAGACTTATTACCAAGACTTTTATACGCCCCCTAACGGAATGGCCTTATTATCTTTGGTTTACCTCCATCTTTTATTCAACTTCGCCATGAAGCTTTTATTATGACTTCGGTCTAGCCTTGCCTTTTATTATCCGCCTCATCGGTGGTTTTATTAGCCAAAGACGTATATCCTCACGCTAAGGCGAATTTTGGATCTTTAAAGCTTCGAAGATTAAGGCTTGATTCACTTTTAATTTTGCATAGATTTTTCGGCCTTGTGGGGCTTCAAATTGTTTGCTAGATTTAGGTGAGCACTTGAAATCTTATTATTGGGTGAAACTTTCGATTATTCGGTTGCCAATACTTCAAAACCGTGACGCTGGCGATACCTTAATGTCTTCCCAATTTAATTACACGCAAGCTACTAGAAAAGACTAGAAACCCAACAATCCTAACTAACCCGCTCAGTCAATATTTGTTAAGCAAAAAATATTTACATGCGAAGGGAGAATAAGCAAACAACGAGAACACATGAGTTTTTGAAAGAATACGAGTACTCTACGTTTAGCATAGTAACTTATAATTAACCCTATCATTTCACGTCCTCATTTAAGAGACTTAGCCTAATGTGAAGTTAAGGAATCAAAGCTAAGTGCTCAACACGCACGGTCGAGTCAAAAATTACTCTTATTCTCGCCATCGGAAAATCTACATTCGTGTCTTAAACACTTATAAAACATGAGAAAAATTTTAAAATTTGGCCATTTTTAGCCTTATTTGCAACAAAACGATAAACAAAAAAATAAACTTTGGAAAGCGTGAAGGTTTGGCAAGGAAAGTATCTATTCACCCCCCATACTAAAGTTAAATATTGTCCTCAATGTTTCGAGTCTAGGGGTGCAAACACCCCCATACTAGAGACGTAGTCGAATGCCTAATCTAGCATGGAAAGGGTGTAACCAATAAATTAATAGCCGTTTATGAAGTGTGCTAAAAACCTAAGGTTAGAACATCAAAGGATATAGATATTTAGAAAGTCTTCCAAGCAAACGATCGAGTGCTCCCATAAAACGAACACGAGAGGCTCCAATCGTGAAGATCATGATCTAAAAACCACAATTCACAAACAACCACGGAACAAAGGTTGGAAGGGCACAAATCCCCTCACATTAAACTAATTAGAAAGCAATAATATGTACATGGATAAGCATGGGTTTCCCCCACGAGGCACCTTGTTTTTGATAACCGAGTCAAAAGCTCGACTCGAATCCCCATAAATGTGATCATTTAGGGATAATCATGGTGTGGTCAGTTTTTAGTGGGGCTTATATGATAAACAAGGCCCAAAAACAACCGGTGTTAAGGACTAAGTCCTTTGATGGTGCAAAATACCGGGATCGAAGATGGCGTTCTCGTTTTCATTGGAAAAACAAATCAACGCCACTTCATCATGTGTCAACACAAACCCAAAGGGTTTCAAGAAAATAGATGAGAAGAAATAGAAGGGTGGGACAATGGGTAAGTCATAAAAACCATGAGCTACTCGAGGTAGACTCGCACCAATCAAATAGAAAGATTTTCCATTTATTACATCGGTGTAAGACTGAGATTTCCCTTTATAAGCAATTCTGGGATCAAATATCTCGTCCTCGGTGGAGAAAGGGTAGGGAACATAAGGGGCTTCCCCCACACTAGGTCCACACAAAGCATCGTCAAAAGGAGAAGACGAGCTTGTAGCACTCAAAACACGAGGTGATGACGGAGTTAGCATTGTAGAAAAATCTTTTAAATCCAATTTAAAATCTTTCCCTTTTTCATCTTTTAAACTCTCCTTATGAAAACCCGACTTAACTATGTCAAAAATATTTGGTGTTTCTAAAGCAATGTTAGTCACACTAAAAATTCTCACATTTGAAAACCGTTTTGGTTTAGGTGGTGGTAAGTTCTCAAAACGTTTGTCAACAAAGAAAACTTCCCCATCGGGATCAACATATTCATCATCCGAGGAATCATTCGTGATTAGAATCGTAGGCTTAACACTCTTAACCTCCACCGGCGGAGGGGACGGAAAATCGTTTTTATCATCAACTCCTAAAACTCTTTTTGAAATCCTTTTACAAATGTTTTTGATGGGACTAACATTGTTCAAAGACGTGATAGAGTACACATGAGAAAGTGTGGAGTTTTAAGTTGCATTTATGACGAGTTCTTCCTCATTGAAACGAAGAGTGATTTTCCTAGCATGCACATCGATAAGTGCTCTCGAGGTATCCAAAAATGATCGACCTAAAATTAGAGGAACTTTAGGATCGATGGGGATGTCAACAACAATAAAGTCTACGGGATAGTAGAACTTTCCAACTTTCACGAAGACGTCCTCGGCTACTCCACAAGCTAGAATCATAGAATGATCGGCCATCTCGATTAACCTTCTTGAAGGAGTGAGATTTGGAAGATTGAGCGACTTAATAATCTCAAGAGGCATCAAATTAATACTAGCACCAAGATCGGCCAAGGCGTAGCATTCCTCCATATCTTGTATAGCACATGGGATTAAAAACTTGCCGGGATCACCGACTTTTTGAGGTATGCGGCTAAGAAAAACCGATGAACAACTAAACAATTTTTGCAATTTCTCTTTGTAATTCGACATACTTTTAAAGTTCGCGGCAAATCGAGGCATCATGACCAAGGCGTCGGCAAAACTTATATTAAAATGCAAGTCACGAAACATTTTCATAAAAAGTTCAAATTGATAATTATTTCGTTCTTGTGCCTTTTCCTTGTTTCGTCTTGAAGGGTAAGGTAAGGGTGGTGTGGGTTGGGGCATAGGCAACGGCCTTGGAATCTCGGGTTCCACTATTGGTATTGGTTCAACCGTAGGTGTGGTTTGAGCGGTACTTCGTGGGCTTGGAATTTGCTCCTTTTCTACCACCACCTCGGGTTCTTTCTCTTTTTCCTTCTCCATAGAAGTACTTGGACGAGAAATGGGTTCTTTGAAAGTTTTACCACTACGAGTAGTAATAACCTTCAATTCTCCTTTCGGGTTTACGATGGTATCACTAGGAAGACCTCCCGAAGAAGAAGGTTTACACATGATAGCTTCAAACATTTTTCCATTCGATCTTCAAACTTAGATTGCCTAGCATTCGCTTTTAACAATTCTTGTTTAATCTCATGTTGACCTTGCTCCATTTTTTGTTGATTATGTTGGAGAAGTTGAACATTTCCCCGGCAGCGGCGCCAAAATTAATGGAGTAAAATACGACCTTTAGGAAAAGGTGCGTAAAAGCGATAAGTATTAAGTGTCGGTTTAGGTAAACCAAGCACTAATGACCAAATAAGTTCAAGTTCGTTTTTAAGCTCATTTTTCAACTCGGATCTTAAGCTAACCATTTCACGTTGCATATTATCAAACTTAGCATCGTTTGCTTTAGCATAATTTAAAAATTCTCCTTGAAGATTTTTGGTGTGATCATTTTGAAAACCTTGTGTGGTAGTTTGAAAATCACGGTTTTGGTTTTGGTTTGAAATTTTCCCATTTCCACTTTGATAATTACCCTTGTTTACGTTGATTTCCTTGATAAGCACCATTTGATTGTTGTTTTTATTGTTGTTAGCATTTTGATTTTGTGGAGCTTGATTTTGGCGGGAACCTTGACCGTTTTGGTTATAAGTTCCCGTGGCTACATAAGCATTCGAAGTGTTACCATCCGCGGTAATGCACTCGGAAAAATCATGAGCTCCACCACACGAATACAACTCTTGGCAACCGCCTTAACCGATGCGGAATTCAAAGCATCTTGTGCTTTCCAATGAGTCATAAGAGTCGAAAACCTATCGAAAAACCGATTCTCCTCATTTGCTTCATCTTGCAAGGCATTAATGCTACGAGACGATGACGAACCCAAATTGGCAACACTCGGTGTGTTAAGAGGGCTATAAACCTTAGACCTATTTTCAATGATTTTCAAAGCCTCTTCGGTCGTTTTGCACAAAAAATTACCACCTGCGGCGGCATTTAAGTAATCTCGTTCATGATCATTAAGCCCATTATAAAAAGTGTCAATTTGATGCAATTCGTAAAAATCATGGTGTGGACATTCATGTAACATTTCTTTAAACCTTTCCCAATCCATTGAAAAACTTTCATTAGACCTTTGAGTAAATCGTGAAATCTCGTTTTTCAAATGTGTTGTTTTAGATGGTGGAAAAAATTGATTCACAAATTTAGAAACGAGATCACCCCATGTCAAAATCGAATTTGGGGGTTCTTTCTCGAGCCATATCTTGGCGGGTCCATCTAACGAGTATGGAAACAACATCATCTTAATGGCATCGTGTGGTACATCCTTAAACTTGCTTGTCGCGGTGAGACGATTAAATTGCCTAATGTGATAATGTGGGTTGTCTTTTTCGTGTCCGCGAAACTTGTTGGCTTGAAGCATAGACATTAAACCCGTCTTGATCTCGAAGTTCTACGTAAGGATGGCGGGAATCACAATGGCCTCTCCAAAACCCTTGGTGGGTGCTTGAAGTAACTCCATCATAGTACGATTAGCCATGATAGCTTCTTGTTCTACAATAGGTTCCTCACTTGGAGTGTCTTCACTAGAAAGATTAGGAGTAGGTGTTGACTCCTTTTTGTTTTTTCGTTTACGTGCACGTCTTGCTTGATTACGAGTAAGCATAAACGTCACGTACAACGTGGGGATAAGCAAAGAAGATTCTTTTTGGTGTTTTTAACTTTTTCAATTTTTTGGATTTTTGATTGTTTTTAAATTTTTTTTGGATTTTGGAATTGTATTAAGTAGACAAAAATCTACAAATCTCCTCCTTAATCAAATCTCTTGATTAAAGAAGCCTCAAGGAATGAAAACGATCACGTGAAGTGAACGCCTTCGATGACTTTAGAACGTTGGTGGAACACCAAAACGTTCAAGAGGGTTTAATCAATGGAAACCAAGAAAATATATATGATACTTAGTAATACTTTGGGCGGCAAAACCCTCGATTAGCTCTCAAAATCGAATACTCACAAGCAAGCGGGGAAACGAGGCGGCGCGAAGCACTTAAGATCCTTTTTCCTTAGGATATATTTTATAATATCCGCCTTATACCCACCTTATAGTTTGTATTTTCAAAATCGAGCTTCTCGAAAGTATTTATCTATTTTTGCCTTTTTTCTTTGGTTTGAGATTCGAATACAATGATTGGGTAATGACCTCCCAAGTCAAGGTTGTGATTTCTCACGTATTTGGAGTACTTGTGAATTTATTGTTCTACGTATACAATATAGTAATAGTATTCACAAAAAATGAAAAACCGATAATACGTATTAGTAGAGTGATACTAATACAAATACTTATTATGGCTATATAAAAACAACAATTGTTCAAATCAAAACACAACACGCCTCCCCGGCAGCGGCGCCAAAATTGATGGAGTAAAATACGACCTTTAGGAAAAGGTGCGTAAAAGCGATAAGTATTAAGTGTCGGTTTAGGTAAACCAAGCACTAATGACCAAATAAGTTCAAGTTCGTTTCCCAAGGAGGCTAGTGCGTTGTGTAATGAAAGGATTGTCTTTGTGATTTTATTGTTATAAGAAAAGAAAATAGAAATGGGGTAAGAAGAGAATGACGGTTACGATGACGGATTACACTAAGACGAAAAGGTCGTTCACGTAAAATCGTAAAAAGCACCAAATTAAAAAAAATTAAACCTAAAGATTAATGAAAAGTTAAAACTAAGTCTAAAATAATATAAATAAGAATAAAAATCCACCAAAAATATTTTAGAACCTTTTATTAATTAAATATTCAATTTTAAATGCTAATTAAAGCCCTAAAATTAAATATAATTAACAAAATGTCCAAAATATTATTTTATTGAACTAATAAGTTACTTATATTATTTAAAGACAAAAAAGTATTTTTCCTAAATTTTAAAATCTATTTTTCTATTTTTAAAACACTTAAAACTATTTTTAAACTAAAATAATCATAAAAAATAATAAAATAATGCTAAAAATGATTTGACAATTTTAAAAATCCTAATTTATACTAAGGAACAGTAGAAAAATGAAAAAGTTTGAAAAATATAAAATTTTTCACTAAAAGACAAAAACAGTTTGAAATTAAACCCTAATTAAACTAAATTAATTCTAAAATTTAAATAAAAAGTGAACAGTAAAATTTTTTAAACTAAAAATCTTAAATTATTTTTCTTAATCTATGAAAAATTTTAAAACTAAAAAATATTAGTTTTTCACACTAAAAGACAAAAAACAAAAATTTAAAAGTAATTAAAAATATCAATTAAATCTAAATAATACCAGATGAACAGTAACAAAAAAATCTAATTAAACAAAAAAATCAAAAATAAAATAAGAAAAATTATGAAACTTGTTTCAAGTCCTAATTCCTAAATTTGATCACTAAAGACAAAAAAACTAAGATCCTAATAGTGACACTTGCTTTGTTTTTGTTTTTTAGCTTAGCAGTGGTAACCAATGTGCTAACAGGGGGAACTTAGTTCCCACTGTTAGTGCAAAAACAAGGTCTGGTGACAGAATAGCTTAGGAAAGCTATGTGTGTTGCTTTTCTTTGGACAATGGGGCACCCCTACACTCAGTGGAGTGTAGGGAGTCTAAATAATCACAAAAACACACAACGTTTTAACAAGTTAAGCAAACAAAGAAGCCAAAAATGTTACTGATTAGGCACAATAGAAGTCTGTGAACAGTGAGCTGAATCAAATGGCACAAAAACGACTTTAGAAGCTATCAAATTGGCACACAAGCTTATCAAATCATATACAAACTTAATGCAATCCTAACTTACCTAGTTTCTAACAGATTCCAAGACTTTGATGCACAAAAACTTCAAAAACAAGGCAGAATACTCGACTTCTGATTTTTGGACTATTTTAACCAAACATTTACCTACAAATTTCTTATCTAATATGAACCAAAGTAAATTTTCACTAACCCTATCTATCTTAGCAGCAAAGAAGTTTGTTTAAACTCGAATTAATCCTACCTTTTGTCACCAAGGCCAATTAATACTAGTATCCAAACACCCCTTTAATTTCAGAACTTGGATTTTAACAAACCAAGTATATACAAATTCAAACCAAACTGACTGAAAACTATTTAAACATGCATACAAAACCTAAATGAGCTTAATTAAACTGAAAAATCCAACATACAAACAGGTTCACACCAATTCATACACAATCACATAAAAACTCAACAAACTTAACTAATGGGGTTCAAAGCCCTAACCTTGGTTGAATGCCATCCAAAAGAGTTTGTAAGAGCTTATGGGTGCTCATGAACAAGTAGAGAGTACCCTGCTGGTAGAATCCACAAGGGACCTAGGGCTAAAAATATCTTCAAAACAATGAAATGGAAATAATTGGTCTTGTTTGATGCTTTCCTGATACCTGCACACACAACAAGAAAAGAGAACAGGTGGTATAAGCTTATCACAAGCTTATCAGGCTTGTGATGAGCTTATGCTACAGTGACTGTTAAGATAAACAAATGAAAATGAGATTTTTCTGAAAATTTATGAAACTTAAAACCCTTTGAGATCTTTTCCTTTTGAAACCCACTAGAATGACAAGGTTCAAACAAACCAAACCAAGCCTAAGGCTTCCACTTTCACTTCCACCTTAAGCTAGGTTTATTTCTTTGAAAAGCTTGGAACACGTTTTTTAGAACTTTTGATAAACTTTAAATGAAAACTTGTGAAAAACCAATGATGAATTTGTGGAACTCAGATTCTTTTCTCAAACAACACCAACTTTTAAACTCACAAAAAGGAATTACATTTACCAAAAAAATACCAACTTTTATAACTATTAAAAAGGAATTACACGTTTGAGAAATAAAAACTGGAACAAGGGCTATACACACATTGTATGCTCCTTAAATACTACTACTAAGAACATTCTAGTGCTACTAAACCCTAATAAACGAAATTCCTATCGTGCCCTTTGAAAAAAATTCGAATCTTGGTCAAACTGAGGTCTTCACGTGATTCTTGGATGTCAGCTTGATATAAATGATCTTGAACGTTATTTGGTAGCCTTTGGGACCAAGTAATGTGCCCTGGGTCGTTGATTTTCTGTAGATGCTGTTTTTGCCATTTTTAGGGTAAGCAAGGGACATGGGGGACCCACTTGGAGGTCACGGGAAGGGAGTTTTGTGAGTGGGTTTGGGTTAAGGGTGGTTAAATCAAGGTTCTGGATGTTTTGGGGTAAAACCCCATTGTTTTGATCTTAATTCGACCTGGGGTATTAGGGTTTATGGGGTGTTATGGCTGGGGAGTTTAAGAAGTGATTAATCTGTTTTGGGTTTAAGCATTTTTAAAAATGTTGTTTAGTGGGAAAATATGGTGGGTTGACTATTTTTGACCAGTTTATTTAATAAACTTGGTAAGTGGAAGGGTGACGTGTAGCAGGGGTGAAAGATGATTGGGTGTGGGATGAGTGGAGGTGAGGTGGCGTGTTGTGAGAGGCTGGTCAGGGTTTGATTGTCTGGAAACTATGGCCCCCCAATTCCTTTTAACTTGCCACTTTGTAATAACAGCCCCAAACCTTTAAATCCTGTGTTAACAACTTTGATGAAGTTGTCAAAATTGGCACATCATATGCAAAAAGTTTTAACAAGGACTTTAAATGCAGTTTCTTCAATCTTCAAGGGCTTAACTTGTCATGTCTTCATTCTTCAAGGATTATTCTTGCATAACTTGATTTCTACAAGGACCAATCTTGATAAATATTCAAAAATGAGGGACCAAAGTTGTCAAATCTTCAAACTTCAAGGGTGCTTTTGGAAAATCACTATTCGGGTCCGATTCTTTGTGCGGCTTCGTTACCCGTGTTCGTTTTTGATTGATTCTTGTGATCTTTTTGTCATTTCCTCAATATCTGTACCTAAAATTCACAAGCAACAAACACGAGCATATATTTGGCATTTTTAATGATATTGAATGCATTTTAAGCCCAATTTGGACGATGAGACTATGTATAAAAGCAGTCTCATCACTCCCCCATACTAAACCATTGCTGTGCCCTCACGCAATGCTAGAATAAAGTATCGTAGCACCTCCAAAATTCATTTTTATTCACTTTATTGAATGATAAACTAGCTACACTACTACTATTACTACTACTTGTGTTATAGTCATAATGTATGATTTTCATCGCAAAATGGGACGTTTAGGTTCATAGAATAAGAACACGTGAATGCTTTGTTAGAAATAATTTCATCGTCCTCGATTTTCACCCCAATTCCAAGCCAAGCGTGCAACGAGATCATTGTCATTATAAGTTAGTAATGCTAACACTACTCATATGCCCTAATCACGTACTTATCCTCCCATTATTCCTAAGTTGTATCTCTTATATTTTATTTTGTCTTGAATGTTTCACGAGGATACATTGTTTGACTTATGCGATAATAGAGATTTAGGTCTAAAAATAGAGTCCTAACGGTGTAACCAAGACCATTAAATCAATAACCCCTCCTAATAGACAACGATGTCAAAAAATTAAGTTGACAAGAAGAATCTATAAACACGGTTTTATAACGGTTTTGAACATGAGACTTATTACCAAGACTTTTATACGCCCCCTAACGGAAGGGCCTTATTATCTTTGGTTTACCTCCATCTTTTATTCAACTTCGCCATGAAGCTTTTATTATGACTTCGGTCTTGCCTTGCCTTTTATTATCCGCCTCATCGGTGGTTTTATTAGCCAAAGACGTATATCTTCACGCTAAGGCGAATTTTGGATCTTTAAAGCTTCGAAGATTAAGGCTTGATTCACTTTCAATTTTGCATAGATTTTTCGGCCTTGTGGGGCTTCAAATTGTTTGCTAGATTTAGGTGAGCACTTGAAATCTTATTATTGGGTCAAGCTTTCGATTATTCGGGTGCCAATACTTCAAAACCGTGACGCAGGCGATACCTTAATATCTTCCCAATTTAATTACACGGAAGCTACTAGAAAAGACTAGAAACCCAACAATCCTAACTAAACCGCTAAGTCAATATTTATTAAGCAAAAAATATTTACATGCAAAGGGAGAATAAGCAAACAACGAGAACACATGAGTTTTTGAAAGAATACGAGTACTCTACGTTTAGCATAGTAACTTATAATTAACCCTATCATTTCCCGTCCTCATTTAAGAGACTTTGCCTAATGTGAAGTTAAGGAATCAAAGCTAAGTGCTCAACACGCACGGTCGATTCAAAAATTACTCTTATTCTCGCCATCGGAAAATCTACATTCGTGTCTTAAACACTTATAAAACATGAGAAAAATTTTAAAATTTGGCCATTTTTAGCCTTATTTGAAACAAAACGATAAACAAAAAAATAAACTTTGAAAAGCGTGAAGGTTTGGCAAGGCAAGTATCTATTCACCCCCCCCCCCCCCCATACTAAAGTTAAACATTGTCCTCAATGTTTCGAGTCTAGGGGTGCAAACACCCCCATACTAGAGACGTAGTCGAATGCCTAATCTAGCATGGAAAGGGTGTTACCAATAAATTAATAGCCGTTTATGAAGTGTGTTAAAAACCTAAGGTTAGAACATCAAAGGATATATCATTTGGATATTGAGAAATTCTTCCAAGCAAACGATCGAGTGCTCCCATAAAACGAACACGAGAGGCTCCATTCGTGAAGATCATGATCTAAAAACCACAATTCACAAACAACCACGGAACAAAGGTTGGAAGGGCACAAATCCCCTCACATTAAACTAATTAGAAAGCAATAATATGTACATGGATAAGCATGGATTTCCCCCACGAGGCACCTTGTTTTTGATAACCGAGTCAAAAGCTCGACTCAAATCCCCATAAATGTGATCATTTAGGGATAATCATGGTGTGGTCAATTTTTAGTGGCGCTTATATGATAAACAAGGCCCAAAAACAACCGGTATTAAGGACTAAGTCCTTTGATGGTGCAAAATACCAGGATCGAAGATGGCGTTCTCGTTTTCATTGGAAAAACAAATCAACGCCACTTCATCATGTGTCAACACAAACCCAAAGGGTTTCAAGAAAATAGATGAGAAGAAATAGAAGGGTGGGACAATGGGTAAGTCATAAAAACCATGAGCTACTCGAGGTAGACTCGCACCAATCAAATAGAAAGATTTTCCATTTATTGCATCGATGGAAGACCGAGATTTCCCTTTATAAGCAATTCCGGGATCAAATATCTCGTCCTCGGTGGAGAAAGGGGAGGGAACATAAGGGGCTTCCCCCACACTAGGTCCACACAAAGCATCGTCAAAAGGAGAAGACGAGCTTGTAGCACTCAAAACACGAGGTGATGACGGAGTTAGCATTGTAGAAAAATCTTTTAAATCCAATTTAAAATCTTTCCCTTTTTCATCTTTTAAACTCTCCTTATGAAAACCCGACTTAATTATGTCAAAAATATTTGGTGTTTCTAAAGCAATGTTAGTCACACTAAAAATTCTCACATTTGAAAACCATTTTGGTTTAGGTGGTGGTAAGTTCTCAAAACGTTTGTCAACAAAGAAAACTTCCCCATCGGGATCAACATATTCATCATCCGAGGAATCATTCGTGATTGGAATCATAGGCTTAACACTCTTAACCTCCACCGGCGGAGGGGATTGAAAATTGTTTTTATCATCAACTCCTAAAACTCTTTTTGAAATCCTTTTACAAATGTTTTTGATGGGACTAACATTGTTCAAAGACGTGATAAAGTACACATGAGAAAGTGTGGAGTTTTGAGTTGCATTTATGACGAGTTCTTCCTCATTGAAACGAAGAGTGATTTTCCTAGCATGCACATCGATAAGTGCTCTCGAGGTATCCAAAAATGATCGACCTAAAATTAGAGGAACTTTAGGATCGATGGGGATGTCAACAATAATAAAGTCTACGGGATAGTAGAATTTTCCAACTTTCACGAAGACGTCCTCGGCTACTCCACAAGCTAGAATCGTAGAATGATCGGCCATCTCGATTGACATTCTTGAAGGAGTGAGATTTGGAAGATTGAGCGACTTAAAAATCTCAAGAGGCATCAAATTAATACTAGCACCAAGATCGGCCAAGGCGTAGCATTCCTCCATATCTTGTATAGCACATGGGATTAAAAACTTGCTGGGATCACCGACTTTTTGAGGTATGCGGCTAAGAAAAACCGATGAACAACTAGACGATTTTTGCAATTTCTCTTTGTTATTCAACATACTTTTAAAGTTCGCGGCAAATCGAGGCATCATGACCAAGGCGTCGGCAAAACTTATATTAAAATGCAAGTCACGATACATTTTCATAAAAAGTTCAAATTGATAAATATTTCGTTCTTGTGCCTTTTCCTTGTTTCGTCTTGAAGGGTAAGGTAAGGGTGGTGTGGGTTGGGGCATAGGCAACGGCCTTGGAATCTCGAGTTCCACTATTGGTATTGGTTCAACCGTAGGTGTGGTTTGAGCGGTACTTCGTGGGCTTGGAATTTGCTCCTTTTCTACTACCACCTCGGCTTCTTTCTCTTTTTCCTTCTCCATAGAAGTACCTGGACGAGAAATGGGTTATTTGAAAGTTTTACCACTACGAGTAGTAATAACCTTCAATTCTCCTTTCGGGTTTACGATGGTATCACTAGGAAGACCACCCGAAGAAGAAGGTTTACACGTGATAGCTTCAAACATTTTTCCCATTCGATCTTCAAACTTAGATTGCCTAGCATCCGCTTTTAACAATTCTTGCTTAATCTCATGTTGACCTTGCTCCATTTTTTGTTGATTTTGTTGGAGACGTTGAACATTTCCCCGGCAGCGGCGCCAAAATTGATGGAGTAAAATACGACCTTTAGGAAAAGGTGCGTAAAAGCGATAAGTATTAAGTGTCGGTTTAGGTAAACCAAGCACTAATGACCAAATAAGTTCAAGTTCGTTTTTAAGCTCATTTTTCAACTCGGATCTTAAGCTAACCATTTCACGTTGCATATTATCAAACTTAGCATCATTTGCTTTAGCATAATTCAAAAATTCTCCTTGAAGATTTTTGGTGTGATCATTTTGAAAACCTTGTGTGGTAGTTTGAAAATCACGGTTTTGGTTTTGGTTTGAAATTTTCCCATTTCCACTTTGATAATTACCCTTGTTGTAGTTACGTTGATTTCCTTGATAAGCACCACTTTGATTGTTGTTTCGATAGTTGTTAGCATTTTGATTTTGTGGAGCTTGATTTTGGCGGGAACCTTGACCGTTTTGGTTATAAGTTCCCGTGGCTACATAAGCATTTGAAGTGTTACCATCCGCGGTAATGCACTCGGAAAAATCATGAGCTCCACCACACGAAATAAAACTCTTGGAAACCGCCTTAACCGATGCAGAATTCAAAGCATCTTGTGCTTTCCAATGAGTCATAAGAGTCGAAAACCTATCGAAAAACCGATTCTACTCATTTGCTTCATCTTGCAAGGCATTAATGCTACGAGACGATGACGAACCCAAATTGGCAACACTCGGTGTGTTACGAGGGCTATAAACCTTAGACCTATTTTAAATGATTTTAAAAGCCTCTTCGGTCGTTTTGCACAAAAAATTACCACCCGCGGCGGCATTTAAGTAATCTTGTTCATGATCATTAAGCCCATTATAAAAAGTGTCAATTTGATGCAATTCGGAAAAATCATGGTGTGGACATTCATGTAACATTTCTTTAAACCTTTCCCAAGCCATTGAAAAACTTTCATTAGACCTTTGAGTAAATCGTGAAATCTCGTTTTTCAAATGTGATATTTTAGATGGTGGAAGAAATTGATTCACAAATTTAGAAACGAGATCACCCCACGTCAAAATCGAATTTGGGGGTTCTTTCTCGAGCCATATCTTGGCGGGTCCATTTAACGAGTATGGAAACAACATCATCTTAATGGCATCGTGTGGTACATCCTTAAACTTGCTTGTCGCGGTGAGACGATTAAATTGGCTAATGTGATAATGTGGGTTGTCTTTTTCGTGTCCGCGAAACTTGTTGGCTTGAAGCATAGACATTAAACCCGTCTTGATCTCGAAGTTCTCCGCAAGGATGGCGGGAATCACAATGGCCTCTCCAAAACCCTCGGTGGGTGCTTGAAGCAACTCCATCATAGTACGATTAGCCATGATAGCTTCTTGTTCTACAATAGGTTCCTCACTTGGAGTCTCTTCACTAGAAAGATTAGGAGTAGGTGTTGACTCCTTTTTGTTTTTTCGTTTACGTGCACGTCTTGCTTGATTACGAGTAAGCATAAACGTAACGTACAATGTGGGGATAGACAAAGAAGATTCTTTTTGGTGTTTTTAACTTTTTCAATTTTTTGGATTTTTGATTGTTTTTAAATTTTTTTTGGATTTTGGAATTGTATTAAGTAGACAAACATCTACAAATATCCTCCTTAATCAAATCTCTTGATTAAATAAGCCTCAAGGAATGAAAACGATCACGTGAAGTGAACGCCTTCGATGACTTTAGAACGTTGGTGGAACACCAAAACGTTCAAGAGGGTTTAATCAATGGAAACCAAGAAAATATATATGATACTTAGTAATACTTTGGGCGGCAAAACCCTCGATTAGCTCTCAAAATCGAATACTCACAAGCAAGCGGGGAAACGAGACGGCGCGAAGCACTTAAGAGCCTTTTTCCTTAGGATATATTTTATAATATCCGCCTTATACCCACCTTATAGTTTGTATTTTCAAAATCGAGCTTCTCGAAAGTATTTATCTATTTTTGCCTTTTTTTCTTTGGTTTGAGATTCTAATACAATGATTGGGTAATGACCTCCCAAGTCAAGGTTGTGATTTCTCACGTATTTGGAGTACTTGTGAATTTATTGTTCTACGTATACAATATAGTAATAGTATTCACAAAAAACGAAAAACCGATAATACGTATTAGTAGAGTGCTACTAATACAAATACTTATTATGGCTATATAAAAACAAAAATTGTTCAAATCAAAACACAACACGCCTCCCCGGCAGCGGCGCCAAAATTGATGGAGTAAAATACGACCTTGAGGAAAAGGTGCGTAAAAGCGATAAGTATTAAGTGTCGGTTTAGGTAAACCAAGCACTAATGATCAAATAAGTTCAAGTTCGTTTCCCAAGGAGGATAGTGCGTTGTGTAATGAAATGATTGTCTTTGTGATTTTATTGTTATGAGAAAAGAAAATAGAAATGGGGTAAGAAGAGAATGACGGTTACGATGACGGATTACACTAAGACGAAAAGGTCGTTCACGTAAAACCGTAAATAGCACCAAATTAAAAAAAATTAAACCTAAAGCTTAATTAAAAGTTAAAACTAAGTCTAAAATAATATAAATAAGAATAAAAATCCAACAAAAATATTTTAAAACCTTTTATTAATTAAATATTCAATTTTAAATGCTAATTAAAGCCCTAAAATTAAATATAATTAACAAAATGTCCAAAATATTATTTTATTGAACTAATAAGTTGCTTATATTATTTAAAGACAAAAAAGTATTTTTCCTAAATTTTAAAATCAATTTTTCTATTTTTAAAACACTTAAAACTATTTTTAAACTAAAATAATCATAAAAAATAATAAAATAATGCTAAAAATGATTTGACAATTTTAAAAATCCTAATTTATACTAAGGAACAGTAGAAAAATGAAAAAGTTTGAAAAATATAAAATTTTTCACTAAAAGACAAAAACAGTTTGAAATTAAACCCTAATTAAACTAAATTAATTCTAAAATTTAAATAAAAAGTGAACAGTAAAAACTTTTTAAACTAAAAATCTTAAATTATTTTTCTTAATCTATGAAAAATTTTAAAACTGAAAAATATTACTTTTTCACACTAAAAGACAAAAAACAGAAATTTAAAAGTAATTAAAAATATCAATTAAATCTAAATAATACCAGATGAACAGTAACAAAAAATCTAATTAAACAGAAAAATCAAAAATAAAATAAGAAAAATTATGAAACTTGTTTCAAGTCCTGATTCCTAAATTTGATCACTAAAGACAAAAAACTAAGATCCTAATAGTGACACTTGCTTTGTTTTTGTTTTTTAGCTTAGCAGTGGTAACCAATGTGCTAACAGGGGGAACTTAGTTCCCACTGTTAGTGCAAAAAACAAGGTCTGGTGACAGAATAGCTTAGGAAAGCTATGTGTGTTGCTTTTCTTTGGACAATGGGGCACCCCTACACTCAGTGGTGTGTAGGGAGTCTAAATAATTACAAAAACACACAACGTTTTCACAAGTTAAGCAAACAAAGAAGCCAAAAATGTTACTGATTAGGCACAATAGAAGTCTGTGAACAGTGAGCTGAATCAAATGGCACAAAAACGACTTTAGAAGCTATCAAATTGGCACACAAGCTTATCAAATCATATACAAACTTAATGCAATCCTAACTTACCTAGTTTCTAACAGATTCCAAGACTTTGATGCACAAAAAACTTCAAAAACAAGGTAGAATACTCGACTTCTGATTTTTGGACTATTTTAACCAAACATTTACCTACAAATTTCTTATCTAATATGAACCAAAGTAAATTTTCACTAACCTTATCTATCTTAGCAGCAAAGAAGTTTGTTTAAACTAGAATTAATCCTACCTTTTGTCACCAAGGCCAATTAATACTAGTATCCAAACACCCCTTTAATTTCAGAACTTGGATTTTAACAAACCAAGTATATACAAATTCAAACCAAACTGACTGAAAACTATTTAAACATGCATACAAAACCTAAATGAGCTTAATTAAACTAAAAAATCCAACATACAAACAGGTTCACACCAATTCATACACAATCACATAAAAACTCAACAAACTTAACTAATGGGGTTCAAAGCCCTAACCTTGGCTGAATGCCTTCCAAAAGAGTTTGTAAGAGCTTATGGGTGCTCATGAACAAGTAGAGAGTACCCTGCTGGTAGAATCCACAAGGGACCTAGGGCTAAAAATATCTTCAAAACAATGAAATGGAAATAATTGGTTTTCTTTGATGCTTTCCTGATAACTGCACACACAACAAGAAAAGAGAACAGGTGGTATAAGCTTATCACAAGCTTATCAGGCTTGTGATGAGCTTATTCTACAGTGACTGTTAAGATAAACAAATGAAAATGAGATTTTTCTGAAAATTTATGAAACTTAAAACCCTTTGAGATCTTTTCCTTTTGAAACCCACTAGAATGACCAGGTTCAAACAAACCAAACCAAGCCTAAGGCTTCCACTTTCACTTCCACCTTAAGCTAGGTTTATTTCTTTGAAAAGCTTGGAACACGTTTTTTAGAACTTTTGATAAACTTTAAATGAAAACTTGTGAAAAACCAATGATGAATTTGTGGAACTCAGATTCTTTTCTCAAACAACACCAACTTTTAAACTCACAAAAAGGAATTACATTTACCAAAAAAAAATACCAACTTTTATAACTATTAAAAAGGAATTACACGTTTGAGAAATAAAAACTAGAACAAGGGCTATACACACATTGTATGCTCCTTAAATACTACTACTAAGAACATTCTAGTGCTACTAAACCCTAATAAACTAAATTCCTATCATGCCCTTTGAAAAAAAATTCGAATCTTGGTCAAACTGAGGTCTTCACGTGATTCTTGGATGCCAGCTTGATATAAATGATCTTGAACGTTATTTGGTAGACTTTGGGACCAAGTAATGTGCCCTGGGTCGTTGATTTTCTGTAGATGCTGTTTTTGCCATTTTTAGGGTAAGCAGGGGACATGGGGGACCCACTTGGAGGTCACGGGAAGGGAGTTTTGTGAGTGGGTTTGGGTTAGGGGTGGTTAAATCAAGGTTTTGGATGTTTTGGGGTAAAACCCCTTTGTTTTGATCTTAATTCGACCTGGGGTATTAGGGTTTATGGGGTGTTATGGCTGGGGAGTTTAAGAAGTGATTAATCTGTTTTGGGTTTAAGCATTTTTAAAAATGTTGTTTAGTGGGAAAATATGGTGGGTTGACTATTTTTGACCAGTTTATTTAATAAACTTGGTAAGTGGAAGGGTGACGTGTAGCAGGGGTGAAAGATGATTGGGTGTGGGATGAGTGGAGGTGAGGTGGCGTGTTGTGAGAGGCTGGTCAGGGTTTGATTGTCTGGAAACTATGGCCCCCCAATTCCTTTTAACTTGCCACTTTGTAATAACAGCCCCAAACCTTTAATTCCTGTGTTAACAACTTTGATGAAGTTGTCAAAATTGGCACATCATATGCAAAAAGTTTTAACAAGGACTTTAAATGCAATTTCTTCAATCTTCAAGGGCTTAACTTGTCATGTCTTCATTCTTCAAGGATTATTCTTGCATAACTTGATTTCTACAAGGACCAATCTTGATAAATATTCAAAAATGAGGGACCAAAGTTGTCAAATATTCAAACTTCAAGGGTGCTTTTGGAATATCACTATTCGGGTCCGGTTCTTTGTGCGGCTTCGTTTCCCGTGTTCGTTTTTGATTGATTCTTGTGATCTTTTTGTCATTTCCTCAATATCCGTACCTAAAATTCACAAGCAACAAACACGAGCATATATTTGGCATTTTTAATGATATTTAATGCATTTTAAGCCCAATTTGGACGATGAGACTATGTATAAAAGCAGTCTCATCACTCCCCCATACTAAACCATTGTCGTGCCCTCACGCAATGCTAGAATAAAGTATCGTAGCACCTCTAAAATTCATTTTTATTCACTTTATTGAATGATAAACTAGCTACACTACTACTATTACTACTACTTGTGTTATAGTCATAATGTATGATTTTCATCGCAAAATGGGACGTTTAGGTTCATAGAATAAGAACACGTGAATGCTTTGTTAGAAATAATTTCATCGTCCTAGATTTTCACCCCAATTCCAAGCCAAGCGTGTAACGAGATCATTGTCATTATAAGTTAGTAATGCTAACACTACTCATATGCCCTAATCACGTACTTATCCTCCCATTATTCCTAAGTTGTATCTCTTATATTTTATTTTGTCTTGAATGTTTCACGAGGATACATTGTTTGACTTATGCGATAATAGAGATTTAGGTCTAAAAATAGAGTCCTAACGGTGTAACCAAGACCATCAAATCAATAACCCCTCCTAATAGACAACGATGTCAAAAAATTAAGTTGACAAGAAGAATCGATAAACACGGTTTTATAATGGTTTTAAACATGAGACTTATTACCAAGACTTTTATACGCCCCCTAACGGAAGGGCCTTATTATCTTTGGTTTACCTCCATCTTTTATTCAACTTCGCCATGAAGCTTTTATTATGACTTCGGTCTTGCCTTACCTTTTATTATCCGCCTCATCGGTGGTTTTATTAGCCAAAGACGTATATCCTCACGCTAAGGCGAATTTTGGATCTTTAAAGCTTCAAAGATTAAGGCTTGATTCACTTTCAATTTTGCATAGATTTTTCGACCTTGCGAGGCTTCAAATTGTTTGCTAGATTTAGGTGAGCACTTGAAATCTTATTATTGGGTGAAGCTTCCGATTATTCGGGTGCCAATACTTCAAAACCGTAACGCTGGTGATACCTTAATGTCTTCCCAATTTAATTACACGGAAGCTACTAGAAAAGACTAGAAACCCAACAATCCTAACTAAACCGCTAAGTCAATATTTATTAAGCAAAAAATATTTACATGCGAAGGGAGAATAAGCAAACAACGAGAACAGAAGAGTTTTTGAAAGAATACGAGTACTCTACGTTTAGCATAGTAACTTATAATTAACCCTATCATTTCCCGTCCTCATTTAAGAGACTTAGCCTAATGTGAAGTTAAGGAATAAAGCTAAGTGCTCAACACGCACGGTCGAGTCAAAATTACTCTTATTCTCGCCATCAGAAAATCTACATTCGTGTCTTAAACAGTTATAAAACATGAGAAAAATTTTAAAATTTGGCCATTTTTAGCCTTATTTGCAACAAAACGATAAACAAAAAAATAAACTTTTGAAAGCGTGAAGGGTTGGCAAGGCAAGTATCTATTCACCCCCCCCCCCATACTAAAGTTAAACACTGTCCTCAATGTTTCGAGTCTAGGGGTGCAAACACCCCCATACTAGAGACGTAGTCGAATGCATAATCTAGCATGGAAAGGGTGTAACCAATAAATTAATAGCCATTTATGAAGTGTGCTAAAAACCTAAGGTTAGAACATCAAAGGATATATCATTTGGATATTGAGAAAGTCTTCCAAGCAAAGGATCGAGTGCTCCCATAAAACGAACACGAGAGGCTCCAATCGTGAAGATCATGATCTAAAAACCACAATTCACAAACAACCACGGAACAAAGGTTGGAAGGGCACAAATCCCCTCACATTAAACAAATTAAAAAGCAATAATATGTACATGGATAAGCATGGGTTTCCCCCACAAGGCACCTTGTTTTTGATAACCGAGTAAAAAGCTCGACTCGAATCCCCATAAATGTGATCATTTAGGGATAATCATGGTGTGGTCAATTTTTAGTGGGGCTTATATGATAAACAAGGCCCAAAAACAACCGGTATTAAGGACTAAGTCCTTTGATGGTGCAAAATACCGGGATCGAAGATGGCGTTCTCGTTTTCATTGGAAAAACAAATCAACGCCACTTCATCATATGTCAACACAAACCCAAAGGGTTTCAAGAAAATAGATGAGAAGAAATAAAAGGGTGGGACAATGGGTAAGTCATAAAAACCATGAGCTACTCGAGGTAGACTCGCACCAATCAAATAGAAAGATTTTCCATTTATTGCATCGGTGGAAGACCGAGATTTCCCTTTATAAGCAATTCCGGGATCAAATATCTCGTCCTCGGTGGAGAAAGGGGAGGGAACATAAGAGGCTTCCCCCACACTAGGTCCACACAAAGCATCGTCAAAAGGAGAAGACGAGCTTGTAGCACTCAAAACACGAGGTGATGACGGAGTTAACATTGTAGAAAAATCTTTTAAATCCAATTTAAAATCTTTCCCTTTTTCATCTTTTAAACTCTCCTTATGAAAACCCGACTTAATTATGTCAAAAATATTTGGTGTTTCTAAAGCAATGTTAGTCACACTAAAAATTCTCACATTTGAAAACCGTTTTGGTTTAGGTGGTGGTAAGTTCTCAAAACGTTTGTCAACAAAGAAAACTTCCCCATCGGGATCAACATATTCATCATCCGAGGAATCATTCGTGATTGGAATCGTAGGCTTAACACTCTTAACCTCCACCGGCGGAGGGGACGGAAAATCGTTTTTATCATCAACTCCTAAAACTCTTTTTGAAATCCTTTTACAAATGTTTTTGATGGGACTAACATTGTTCAAAGACGTGATAGAGTACACATGAGAAAGTGTGGAGTTTTGAGTTGCATTTATGACGAGTTCTTCCTCATTGAAACGAAGAGTGATTTTCCTAGCATGCACATCGATAAGTGCTCTCGAGGTATCCAAAAATGATCGACCTAAAATTAGAGGAACTTTAGGATCGATGGGGATGTCAACAACAATAAAGTCTACGGGATAGTAGAACTTTCCAACTTTCACGACGACGTCCTCGGCTACTCCACAAGCTAGAATCGTAGAATGATCGGCCATCTCGATTGACATTCTTGAAGGAGTGAGATTTGGAAGATTGAGCGACTTAAAAATCTCAAGAGGCATCAAATTAATACTAGCACCAAGATCGGCCAAGGCGTAGCATTCCTCCATATCTTGTATAGCACATGGGATTAAAAACTTGCCGGGATCACCGACTTTTTAAGGTATGCGGCTAAGAAAAACCGACGAACAACTAGACGATTTTTGCAATTTCTCTTTGTTATTCAACATACTTTTAAAGTTAGCGGAAAATCGAGGCATCATGACCAAGGCGTCGACAAAACTTATATTAAAATGCAAGTCACGAAACATTTTCATAAAAAGTTCAAATTGATAATTATTTCGTTCTTGTGCCTTTTCCTTGTTTCGTCTTGAAGGGTAAGGTAAGGGTGGTGTGGGTTGGGGCACAGGCAACGGCCTTGAAATCTCGGGTTCTACTATTGGTATTGGTTCAACCGTAGGTGTGGTTTGAGCGGTACTTCGTGGGCTTGGAATTTGATCCTTTTCTATAACCACCTCGGCTTCTTTCTCTTTTTCCTTCTCCATAGAAGTACTTGGACGAGAAATGGGTTCTTTGAAAGTTTTACCACTACGAGTAGTAATAACCTTCAATTCTCCTTTCGGGTTTACGATGGTATCACTAGGAAGACCACCCGAAGAAGAAGGTTTACACATGATAGCTTCAAACATTTTTCCCATTCGATCTTCAAACTTAGATTGCCTAGCATCCGCTTTTAACAATTCTTGCTTAATCTCATGTTGACCTTGCTCCATTTTTTTTTTATTTTGTTGGAGACGTTGAACATTTCCCCGGCAGCGGCGCAAAATTGATGGAGTAAAATACGACCTTTAGGAAAAGGTGCGTAAAAGCGATAAGTATTAAGTGTCGGTTTAGGTAAACCAAGCACTAATGACCAAATAAGTTCAAGTTTGTTTTTAAGCTCATTTTTCAACTCGGATCTTAAGCTAACCATTTCACGTTGCATATTATCAAACTTAGCATCGTTTTCTTTAGCATAATTCAAAAATTCTCCTTGAAGATTTTTGGTGTGATCATTTTGAAAACCTTGTGTGGTAGTTTGAAAATCACGGTTTTGGTTTTGGTTTGAAATTTGCCCATTTCCACTTTGATAATTACCCTTGTTGTAGTTACGTTGATTTCCTTGATAAGCACCACTTTGATTGTTGTTTCGATAGTTGTTAGCATTTTGATTTTGTGGAGCTTGATTTTGGCGGGAACCTTGACCATTTTGGTTATATGTTCCCGTGGCTACATAAGCATTCGAAGTGTTACCATCCGCGGTAATGCACTCGGAAAAATCATGAGCTCCACCACACGAAATACAACTCTTGGCAACCGCCTTAACCGATGCGGAATTCAAAGCATCTTGTGCTTTCCAATGAGTCATAAGAGTCGAAAACCTATCGAAAAACCGATTCTCCTCATTTGCTTCATCTTGCAAGGCATTAATGCTACGAGACGATGACGAACCCAAATTGGCAACACTCGGTGTGTTACGAGGGCTATAAACCTTAGACCTATTTTCAATGATTTTCAAAGCCTCTTCGGTCGTTTTGCAAAAAAAATTACCACCCGCGGCGGTATTTAAGTAATCTCGTTCATGATCATTAAGCCCATTATAAAAAGTGTCAATTTGATGCAATTCGGAAAAATCATGGTGTGGACATTCATGTAACATTTCTTTAAACCTTTCCCAAGCCATTGAAAAACTTTCATTAGACCTTTGAGTAAATCATGAAATCTCGTTTTTCAAATGTGTTGTTTTAGATGGTGGAAAAAATTGATTCACAAATTTAGAAACGAGATCACCCCACGTCAAAATCGAATTTGGGGGTTCTTTCTCGAGCCATATCTTGGCGGGTCCGTCTAACTAGTATGGAAACAACATCATCTTAATGGCATCGTGTGGTACATCCCTAAACTTGCTTGTCGCGGTGAGACGATTGATAGGTGTGTAAACACCCATCCTTTTTACCACTTAATTACAATAATAACCGAGCCAAAACGTGTATTTTATGTCTTTTATGTCGGAATTATGTGTGGTTTGTGTTTTTGTTGTGATTTAGGACGAAATTGTGAAAAGTGGAGAAAACACGGCATTTACGGGCTTTTATTGAAGAAAAAGATGAAAGACGAAGTCAAGAAGTCAAGAGTGCAAAAAGAACGGAAGTCCAAGACCAATTCTGAAGATTTATCGAAGAAAAAGTCAAAAGACGGAAGTTTACTAAAAGCCGAAGAACTCAAGTCTTAATTATTGAAGAATTAAAAGACGAGTTCGAAGAAATCCCAAGACAAAGTCCAAGTATTAAGAAGATTTAAGAAGATTAAAGAAGCTTAAGAACTTGATCATGCAATTAAGAAGAAAGGAAGGAGGGGAGGAAGCTTCCTCTAACCATCTCCCTAATCTCCTATAAATAGCCTTCATATTCATTTCATTAGTTTTTATTGGCTAGAGTGACACTAGTTCTTCCACCTTTACTTTTGTGCACCTTTACTTTTCATGTCAAATTTAAATACTTGTCTTGCACTTTTAATACCTTTAATTTCCAAGTAAGTGTTCTTTAATTTTCTTGTTTTTATCTCTCATTCTACCTTTCTTTCTTTGCTTGATCTTTATGTTTATGTGTTTACATTCTTGCTTATTTGATTAAAGATTATGTTTTTATGCTTTTGATTGTTTTGGATTATTGATTCTTATAGCTTATTTGTTTTCATCTTTAAGTTTTTAAAGTTTTATAAAAGTTATTTTTATATAAAAGTTTGTTTTCGTAAATTTTTGTTTCATTTTGTGTTTTTAAAAGTCTTCAAATTGTAGCTTATTAGCTTTTTCTTATACGGTCTTGTTTAGGATTTTAGACTTGTGCTTATTCGATTTATAGCTTATTTTTCTAGCTTATTTTGAGTTATTTCCTCCGTATTCCGATCTAGTGATCGGATAAGGGTTTCACATTCCGGCCATAGCTCCTTGGCTTGGTCGGAAAAGGGCTTTGGTATTCCGATCAGGGTGGGTTTTGAGTATTCCGATTAGGAGTTGTGACGGCATTCCGATTGGTGCTCCTTTCCTCATTCCGATCGAGGTGTTTGTTTGGTATTCCGATCAGGTATAGTGACGATATTCCGATTAGGGGTTCCGATCAGCATTCCGACCAGGTTCCACTCCACATTCCGATTAAAGGTAAGTGTATTCTGATTGGACCTTATTCCGATCTGGGGTTTAGCTTGGTTATTCCGATCTGAAAAGGTGACATATTCCGATCTGGAGTTTTCAATCAACATTCCGACAGGTTGGATTTGATATTCCGACGAGGTACATTCCGATCATTGTTTGATCGGAATATATTCCGATTTGGGTTATTTTTCCCTTATTTCGTCTTGTTTAATTTTTAAGTTGTCATTTTAATACTTTGTCAATTTTAATTCTCGTCACGCTTTTAATTTCAAGTCATTTAATTATTTTACTTTTTAAAGTTTTAAATACTGCACCCTTTATTTTAGTTAGACTTAGATTCATTTTAACGCCATTTTAAATTAACGCCATTTACTTTAACGTCAATTTACTTTCATTGTTTTGCACATTTAAATATACTACAACGACACAACTATTTGTTTCACCAAAGAACGACTGAGTCACACGTAGAACCTAGATCAATTCGATTAGACATACTTAAACGAACTAATTTTTATACGGGGTGTCAAAAGCCAGTTATTAAATGGCGCCGCTGCCGGCTCTTTTCGTAAAGATTAACGGTTTTCTGTGAGAGACGCGTTGCTTTTTGGGATCCGTTCACTTGTGAGCGTTATTTTTCTTGCATAAAAAATTCAAAAAACCATAAAAAATTAAAAATTGATAAAAATCCATAAAAACTAAAAATTTCAAAAATCCAAAAAGATTTTATTTTTATTGTGTATATATATTGTCTTTGTGTTTGGTTTCTTTTTCTTTTTTCTTTGTAGGTGTATGCGTACTAGATCTTCTAATTATCAAGAGCCCGAGACTCGAGAAGATTTAAGTATGTCAGGTGTTAACAACAATAATAATCCACCGCACCTCAACAATAACAACAATGTTCTTCCACAGCCTGATCTCCGGACAACGGAGGAGCTTTGTCAACCTACCATGTTTGGACGAGGAGGACCGATTGCGCCGATGCAAATCAACGCTCCAGAGTTTGCGTTGAAGCACCACATGATTCAGCAAGTGCAAACTAACCCATTCCATGGATTGCCTGATGATGATGCCAACAAACACCTCGACAAGTTCATTACAATCACCCAAAGCATGAAGTTGCCCGGTGCCACAATGGATGTTCTTCGCCTACAACTCTTTCCACATACTTTATCACATCATGCGAGAAATGGTTTGATCGTCTCCCGAAGAATTCAATTCATACATGGGATGACATGACTCAACGCTTTTTGTCACGCTACTTTCCACCATCCATGGTCACGAGCCTTCGCAATCAAATCAGCGGTTTCATGCAAGAACCCGATGAATCTCTTTTTGATGCTTGGGAAAGATATAATGTCTTGATTGATCGTTGTCCAAACCACAACATGCTCCCTGTGACCTTAATTGATACTTTCTACAACGGATTGACTTTTCGTGATCGTGATACGATTAATGCAGCCGCCGGTGGCACATTCATGAAAAGGAGACCCAAGGAGTGTAGAGAGCTTATTGAGAACATGACTACTCACCACAAAAACTGGGATTCCTCTGCTTCTTCAAGGAACAATCCGAGAGTCAATGTCTCTTCCACTTTAGCAAACCCTGATATAACCGAACTCACCCGCATGATGACTGAAATGAGCAAAAGTATCACGCTTCTCGCTTCAAACAAACAACAACAACAAGTTAAAGCGGTTGCACCTTCTTGTGAAACATGCGGTGGTCCTCACTCATACACCGATTGTCCTTCTACACAAGGAAATCCGGAAAATGTGTATGCAGCTTATGGTAATTATTCACCGGAAAATTACCAAGCTCGACCACAAGGGGATAGAAATTTGCTGAGTTACCGATCAAACAATTACCTTTCACCCGGTTTTTCTCCTCAAAACCAAAACCCCGCCAACAACTACAATAGAAGCAACCAAATCCCACCAAGAGCTTCCAATCCATATCACCCACCCGCTCAACAAAACCCACCTATTAACCCCGATGTTGAAGCCATCATGAGAACCTAAGGTGAGCAAATCAAGAATCTATAGAGTCAAATTATCAATCTTAAAGGAGATATTACCAAGCAAGGGAATGAGATAAGATCCGAGCTTCGAGATAATATCCAATCTTCCTTCAGCAATCAAACTAATGATTTGAAGAATATGCTTGCTAGTTTCTTGCCCACCGCTCAACCTTCTTCTTCTAGTTCTCTACCTTCAAACACCGTCACCAATCCGCGAGCAAATGTGAGTGCTATTACTACCCGTAGTGGAATTACCATTGTCGATCCACCGATCCCACCCCCATCATCTACACCTCCTCCACCACCATTTATCCCTACTCCTCCTACACCTAGTATTAGTGCACCATTACCGTCTCCGCCTCGTCATGACGATGTACCTAGGAAGGACCCTTCAACATCTCAACCTTTACCTGCTACAACTGCACCTTCACCACCAAAACCCAATATCCCTTATCCCTCTCGTTTAGGCAAGACCAAAATGTTAACCAAGGATGACTCTGAAGTGTCGAGCTATGTGAAGATGATCTCTCAAATGAACTTCAACATTAGCTTTCTCGAAGCACTTGTCCACATGCCGAAATTTGTCAAAGCATTTAAGGAATTGCTTAACAAAAAGGAGAAGCTGATTGAGCTCGCCAACACACGCTTAAATGAAAACTGTTATGCAGTTATTCTTAAAGAACTTCCGGAAAATCTTGGAGATCCCAGTCGTTTTGTGTTGCCTTGCGTTTTCAACAAAACTGAAGAATTTACTGCCCTTGCTGATCTCGGGGCTAGTATTAATTTGATGCCTTTGAGTGTTTGGAAAACACTATCATTTCCCGACCTCACTCCAACAAAGATGACTCTTGAACTTTCAAATCGCACTCTCGCTTACCCCGTTGGTATAGCCGAAGACGTGTTCATTAAAGTTGGCACGTTTACTTTCCCGGTCGACTTTGTCGTTGTTGATTATGAAATGGACCCTCGTATTCCTTTAATACTTGGTCGGCCATTCTTGAGAACCAGGCGAGCTTTAGTCGATGTTGCCGAAGGTGAGTAAATCTTAAGAGTCGGGAATGATTCACAAGTTTTTAAAATGGGAAAGCTTACAAGCAAATCCTATGGACGAGAATCAGTGAATATGATTAATGTGCTCGATGATTTTGTCATCTAAAACAATCCGTTATTCGATTCTTGCATCGATAATCCACTTTTTCATGATGATGTGGATGATTCTCGGTCCAATTTGGAACCTTCTCCCATTTATGACTCTCCACCGATCTTCGATGCTTATGATGATGATGATTCTAGCTCAGATTCGGATGATTTTGATGATTGTACTTCCGAGTATCCCGAGCTGCCCACGTATGATGATTTCAATGAGGCTGATACTCTTTCGAATGGTTCTTCACATGATGAAGATCCTCCGTCATCCATGCTTAATCCTACTTTGGATGATTACTCTTTTGAGGAAGACTTCTCTACGTTTCTCAACACTTACTTCCCTCATGAGAGTGATGCTCCTCCTTTGGACTTTGAAGATTATCGTCTTGATCCTACTTTGGATTTGAAGAACATTCTTTCTAAGGAGAAGAAACCGGTCGACACAGATATCCGCAGCACATATGATTTAACACCTCTTTGTCCCCCTTCTGAGGACGAGGTTGTGCTTCTTCGTGGATCTTCTTCACACTCTGCTGAGCCTGAGTGCTATTTTCCCCTAAAGGAAAAGGTGTTCGACCCCGGTATCGATATTCTGCAGCCATCTCAGTATCCACCTGATGAAATAAAAGGAAAATCTTTGGAAATTTTGAAGACATGCTTGCACTTCACCCTTGCTTCCACCGTGCTCCATCTTTGCTTAAGGGAACCTTGCCTATCCTTCTTTGGCTTGCCTTGTTCGCCTTAAGTTTGTGCTATTTGATGGACGAAAACTATGTCTTTGATCCTGGTGGATATGTTTCATGCTTCTTCCTATGATGATCAAGGTCGAGTCAGGCTCACGACTCGGTAATCAAAAATCAAGCGCTTCTTGGGAGGCAACCCATGTATCTACCTTTTCGCTTTCTTTATCCTAAGTGTAGGGGAGGCCCGTTGGTGTTTGCTATCTCCTCTCTTCTTATAATCAGGGATTCAAGCGCTCAATGATCCACTCTTGATGATTCTTGACGATCCGTGATTCCGTGCTCCCTTCTTCCCGGTTCTATCCTAAACTCTTTTCGATTCACTATTTTATATTTTCTCAATATTAAAATAGGAATCTCTTTAGTTGTCTTTTCCTTAGCGAGATTTAAACAACGTGCACAATGTCCTAAGTATAGGGGAGTTTACTCCCACATGCTTAAACATTGAGGACAATGTTATATTAAGTGTAGGGGGGACTTCTATCAAAGTTAAGTGGCCTTTTCCTTGTATTTGTCCTCATTTTAACCGGAAAATCAATTTTTCGACATTTTTCAAAATTTTTGATCTATTTTGGCCTATTAGTTTTTCCTTTTGTATAATTATTTTCTTTCCTTGCTAGAATAAATCTTTAATAAAGTGGTTTTAATTTTCAAACATTGTGAATCTTTTGACTCAACCCAAGTTTACTTATCTTAGTTTACTCTAGCTAGTATCCTTAACGTGTTTAGGTCAAGTTTTGCTAGGCTTTTATATATGGAGCTATAAAACGCGAAAGTCTTAACTCTCACGGGTTAAGAGCAAGAACTTTTCGCAAGTTCCTATAATTGATCCTAGAGAGTCGTTTATCAAGGGAACTTTAAAATGCGATTTCTAAAACTTGAAAAAGTCTAAGAGTTTGCAAGATCCTATAGGCGACTCGAAAACCCAAAACTTTGATTTAATAGGCTAAGCATCCACGAGTCTCATTCCTTGAGATTTTAAACTGTGGAGAACGAGAGATGATAGAGTCAATTATAAGTTTGGTATTCTTTGGTGAATTTATGTGAGTTAATTATAAGCCTATTCTCCCATCGCTTGTTAATAAATTTATCTGCAATAAATAAGGTTGTACGATTTGAAAAGTTACTTAGCTTCTAGCCCAAGATCGTTTAAAAGTTGCTCGGTATGGATTAGAGTTCATAGCCAAGGCATAACTTATTGAAGCGGGACGCGAAGATTGGCGAGTCCGAAAAGTCCCTAACAAGGCATGAGGGCTATATTTTGTTGCTAAAGATCCAAAGTGATGTGAAGAATCATTTATCAAAAATCAATATGAAGGATCGAGACACACGACGAAAAGCAAAAACTCCCCAAAAGTCATGGAGAAGTGTATCCGAAAAGACCCTAGCAAGGTATGAGGATAAATAGATCCAAGTCAAAAAGGAGGCGGATCGTTGTATATCAAAGTCCAAAATAATGATTGGAGAAAAATGAAGAAGTCGTGGTCCAAGTATGAATCTCTCAAAACTTCAAGTGAAGAAATTCCTATATGAAGAGAAGGCCATTATTTCATGAACGTCTCTCAAGGTTTGAAGTATGAAGTCGCTGCCAAATATCGGTCCGAGAAAGGTCTCAAATCGCGAAGCGAGTTATGCCAAGATATGAACTTTATGAGGTCCCGAGAAGCAGTTTTAAAAGATTTTGTCCTTTAGCTAACTATTGATTAAATCGTTCACTTTATTTTTGGCCTAATAAACTATCGAAATAAGTCAAAAATGCATCCTCGTGATCATTCAAGACAACAATAAAATATAAGATATACCCCTAGGAATAAGGGAGTCTAAGTGAATAATTGGCCCACATGAGTTCGTGTTAGTCTACTAACTTATAGTAACAATGATCTCGTTTTTAAGCTTGGTTTGGAGAAAGTGAAAACTTGAGGATGATGATTATTCACAACATTTCCAAAACCCAAGGTATGTTTTTGATTTCTTTACTTTGA
The DNA here is from genome assembly GCA_025667525.1 of Glebionis coronaria. Classification (NCBI taxonomy): domain Eukaryota; kingdom Viridiplantae; phylum Streptophyta; class Magnoliopsida; order Asterales; family Asteraceae; genus Glebionis; species Glebionis coronaria. The sequence goes on from CM046879.1 coordinate 231,766,877, forward strand.
ATGTTTATAATTTTCTATCTCTTTAATAAAGGCCAACGTGGATTGATTATGATGAAAAATGTAATATTGCTTTGTAACTAATGCATTGCATGAGAACATTGCAATGGTCAAGTGTAGGAGATTTGATAGGTGTGTAAACAGCCATCCTTTTTACCACTTAATTACAATAATAACCGAGCCAAAACGTGTATTTTATGTCTTTTATGTCAGAATTATGCGTGGTTTGTGTTTTTGTTGTGATTTAGGACGAAATTGTGAAAAGTGGAGAAAACACGGCATTTACGGGCTTTTATTGAAGAAAAAGATGAAAGACTAAGTCAAGAAGTCAAGAGTGCAAAAAGAACGGAAGTCCAAGACCAATTCTAAAGATTTATCAAAGAAAAAGTCAAAAGACGGAAGTTTACTAAAAGCCGAAGAACTCAAGTCTTAATTATTGAAAAATTAAAAGACGAGTTCGAAGAAATCCTAAGACAAAGTCCAAGTATTAAGAAGATTTAAGAAGATTAAAGAAGCTTAAGGACTTGATCATGCAATTAAGAAGAAAGGAAGGAGGGGAGGAAGCTTCCTCTAACCATCTCCCTAATCTCCTATAAATAGCCTTCATATTCATTTCATTAGTTTTTGTTGGCTAGAGTGACACTAGTTCTTCCACCTTTACTTTTGTGCACCTTTACTTTTCATGTCAAATTTAAATACTTGTCTTGCATTTTTAATACCTTTAATTTCCAAGTAAGTGTTCTTTAATTTTCTTGTTTTTATCTCTCATTCTACCTTTCTTTCTTTGCTTGATCTTTATGTTTATGTGTTTATTATCTTGCTTATTTGATTAAAGATTATGTTTTTATGCTTTTGATTGTTTTGGATTATTGATTCTTATAGCTTATTTGTTTTCATCTTTAAGTTTTTAAAGTTTTATAAAAGTTATTTTTATACAGAAGTTTGTTTTCGTAAATTTTTGTTTCATTTTGTGTTTTTAAAAGTCTTCAAATTATAGCTTATTAGCTTTTTCTTATACGGTCTTGTTTAGGATTTTAGACTTGTGCTTATTCGATTTATAGCTTATTTTTCTAGCTTATTTTGAGTTATTTCCTCCGTATTCCGATCTAGTGATCGGATAAGGGTTTCACATTCCGACCATAGCTCCTTGGCTTGGTCGGAAAAGGGCTTTGGTATTCCGATCAGGGTGGGTTTTGAGTATTCCGATTAGGAGTTGTGAAAGCATTCCGATTGGTGCTCCTTTCCTCATTCCGATCGAGGTGTTTGTTTGGTATTCCGATCAGGTATAGTGATGATATTCCGATTAGGGGTTCCGATCAGCATTCCGACCAGGTTCCACTCCACATTCCGATTAAAGGTAAGTGTATTCCGATTGGACCTTATTCCGATCTGGGGTTTAGCTTGGTTATTCCGATCTGAAAAGGTGACATATTCCGATCTGGAGTTTTCAATCAACATTCCGACAGGTTGGGTTTGATATTCCGACGAGGTACATTCCGATCATTGTTTGATCGGAATATATTCCGATTTGGGTTATTTTTCACTTATTTCGTCTTGTTTAATTTTTAAGTTGTCATTTTAATACTTTGTCAATTTTAATTCTCGTCACGCTTTTAATTTCAAGTCATTTAATTATTTTACTTTTCAAAGTTTTAAATATTGCACCCTTTATTTTAATTAGACTTAGATTCATTTTAACGCCATTTTAAATTAACACCATTTACTTTAACGTCAATTTACTTTAATTATTTTGCACATTTAAATATACTACAACGACACAACTATTTGTTTCACCAAAGAACGACTGAGTCACACATAGACCTAGATCAATTCAATTAGACATACTTAAACGAACTAATTTTTATACGGGGTGTCAAAAGCCAGTTATTAACGATTAAATTGCCTAATGTGATAATGTGGGTTGTCTTTTTCGTGTCCGCGAAACTTGTTGGCTTGAAGCATAGACATTAAACCCGTCTTGATCTCGAAGTTCTCCGCAAGGATGGCGGGAATCACAATGGCCTCTCCAAAACCCTCGGTGGGTGCTTGAAGCAACTCCATCATAGTACGATTAGCCATGATAGCTTCTTGTTCTACAATAGGTTCCTCACTTGGAGTCTCTTCACTAGAAAGATTAGGAGTAGGTGTTGACTCCTTTTCGTTTTTCCTTTACGTGCACGTCTTGCTTGATTACGAGTAAGCATAAACGTCACGTACAACGTGGGGATAGGCAAAGAAGATTCTTTTTGGTGTTTTTTACTTTTTCAATTTTTTGGATTTTTGATTGTTTTTAATTTTTTTTGGATTTTGGAATTGTATTAAGTAGACAAAAATCTACAAATCTCCTCCTTAATCAAATCTCTTGATTAAAGAAGCCTCAAGGAATAAAAACGATCACGTGAAGTGAACGCCTTCGAAGACTTTAGAACGTTGGTGGAACACCAAAACGTTCAAGAGGGTTTAATCAATGGAAACCAAGAAAATATATATGATACTTAGTAATACTTTGGGCGGCAAAACCCTCGATTAGCTCTCAAAATCTAATACTCACAAGCAAGCGGGGAAACGAGGCGGCGCGAAGCACTTAAGATCCTTTTTCCTTAGGATATATTTTATAATATCCGCCTTATACCCACCTTATAGTTTGTATTTTCAAAATCGAGCTTCTCGAAAGTATTTATCTATTTTTGACTTTTTTTCTTTTGTTTGAGATTCGAATACAATGATTGGGTAATGACCTCCCAAGTCAAGGTTGTGATTTCTCACGTATTTGGAGTACTTGTGAATTTATTGTTCTACGTATACAATATAGTAATAGTATTCACAAAAAACGAAAAACCGATAATACGTATTAGTAGAGTGCTACTAATACAAATACTTATTATGGCTATATAAAAACAACAATTGTTCAAATCAAAACACAACACGCCTCCCCGGCAGCGGCGCCAAAATTGATGAGTAAAATACGACCTTTAGGAAAAGGTGCGTAAAAGCGATAAGTATTAAGTGTCGGTTTAGGTAAACCAAGCACTAATGACCAAATAAGTTCAAGTTCATTTCCCAAGGAGGCTAGTGCGTTGTGTAATGAAATGATTGTCTTTGTGATTTTATTGTTATGAGAAAAGAAAATAGAAATGGGGTAAGAAGAGAATGACGGTTACGATGACGGATTACACTAAGACGAAAAGGTCGTTCACGTAAAACCGTAAAAAGCACCAAATTAAAAAAAATTAAACCTAAAGATTAATTAAAAGTTAAAACTAAGTCTAAAATAATATAAATAAGAATAAAAATCCAACAAAAATATTTTAAAACCTTTTATTAATTAAATATTCAATTTTAAATGCTAATTAAAGCCCTAAAATTAAATATAATTAACAAAATGTCCAAAATATTATTTTATTGAACTAATAAGTTACTTATATTATTTAAAGACAAAAAAGTATTTTCCTAAATTTAAAATCTATTTTTCTATTTTTAAAACACTTAAAACTATTTTTAAACTAAAATAATCATAAAAAATAATAAAATAATGCTAAAAATGATTTGACAATTTTAAAAATCCTAATTTATACTAAGGAACAGTAGAAAAATGAAAAAGTTTGAAAAATAAAAATTTTTCACTAAAAGACAAAAATAGTTTGAAATTAAACCATAATTAAACTAAATTAATTCTAAAATTTAAATAAAAAGTGAACAGTAAAAACTTTTTAAACTAAAAATCTTAAATTATTTTTTATAATCTATGAAAAAGTTTAAAACTGAAAAATATTACTTTTTCACACTAAAAGACAAAAAACAGAAATTTAAAAGTAATTAAAAATATCAATTAAATCTAAATAATACCAGATGAATAGTAACAAAAAATCTAATTAAACAGAAAAATCAAAAATAAAATAAGAAAAATTATGAAACTTGTTTCAAGTCCTAATTCCTAAATTTGATCACTAAAGACAAAAAACTAAGATCCTGATAGTGACACTTGCTTTGTTTTTGTTTTTTAGCTTAGCAGTGGTAACCAATGTGCTAACAGGGGGAACTTAGTTCCCACTGTTAGTGCAAAAACAAGGTCTGGTGACAGAATAGCTTAGGAAAGCTATGTGTGTTGCTTTTCTTTGGACAATGGGGCACCCCTACACTCAGTGGAGTGTAGGGAGTCTAAATAATCACAAAAACACACAACGTTTTCACAAGTTAAGAAAACCAAGAAGCCAAAAATGTTACTGATTAGGCACAATAGAAGTCTGTGAACAGTGAGTTGAATCAAATGGCACAAAAACGACTTTAGAAGCTATCAAATTGGCACACAAGCTTATCAAATCATATACAAACTTAATGCAATCCTAACTTACCTAGTTTCTAACAGATTCCAAGACTTTGATGCACAAAAAACTTCAAAAGCAAGGCAGAATACTCGACTTCTGATTTTTGGACTATTTTAACCAAACATTTACCTACAAATTTCTTATCTAATATGAACCAAAGTAAATTTTCACTAACCCTAGCTATCTTAGCAGCAAAGAAGTTTGTTTAAACTAGAATTAATCCTACCTTTTGTCACCAAGGCCAATTAATACTAGTATCCAAACACCCCTTTAATTTCAGAACTTGGATTTTAACAAACCAAGTATATACAAATTCAAACCAAACTGACTGAAAACTATTTAAACATGCATAAAAAACCTAAATGAGCTTAATTAAACTGAAAAATCCAACATACAAACAGGTTCACACCAATTCATACACAATCACATAAAAACTCAGCAAACTTAACTAATGGGGTTCAAAGCCCTAACCTTGGCTGAATGCCTTCCAAAAGAGTTTGTAAGAGCTTATGGGTGCTCATGAACAAGTAGAGAGTACCCTGCTGGTAGAATCCACAAGGTACCTAGGGCTAAAAATATCTTCAAAACAATGAAATGGAAATAATTGGTCTTGTTTGATGCTTTCCTGATACCTGCACACACAACAAGAAAAGAGAACAAGTGGTATAAGCTTATCACAAGCTTATCAGGCTTGTGATGAGCTTATGCTACAGTGACTGTTAAGATAAACAAATGAAAATGAGATTTTTCTGAAAATTTATGAAACTTAAAACCCTTTGAGATCTTTTCCTTTTGAAACCCACTAGAATGACCAGGTTCAAACAAACCAAACCAAGCCTAAGGCTTCCACTTTCACTTCCACCTTAAGCTAGGTTTATTTCTTTGAAAAGCTTGGAACATGTTTTTTAGAACTTTTGATAAACTTTAAATGAAAACTTGTGAAAAACCAATGATGAATTTGTGGAACTCAGATTCTTTTCTCAAACAACACCAACTTTTAAACTCACAAAAAGGAATTACATTTACCAAAAAAAATACCAACTTTTATAACTATTAAAAAGGAATTACACGTTTGAGAAATAAAAACTAGAACAAGGGCTATACACACATTGTATGCTCCTTAAATACTACTACTAAGAACATTCTAGTGCTACTAAACCCTAATAAACGAAATTCCTATCATGCCCTTTGAAAAAAATTCGAATCTTGGTCAAACTGAGGTCTTCACGTGATTCTTGGATGCCAGCTTGATATAAATGATCTTGAACGTTATTTGGTAGCCTTTGGGACCAAGTAATGTGCCCTGGGTCGTTGATTTTCTGTAGATGCTATTTTTGCCATTTTTAGGGTAAGCAGGGGACATGGGGGACCCACTTGGAGGTCACAGGAAGGGAGTTTTTTGAGTGGGTTTGGGTTAGGGGTGGTTAAATCTAGGTTCTGGATGTTTTGGGGTAAAACCCCTTTGTTTTGATCTTAATTCGACCTAGGGTATTAGGGTTTATGGGGTGTTATGGCTGGGGAGTTTAAGAAGTGATTAATCTGTTTTGGGTTTAAGCATTTTTAAAAATGTTGTTTAGTGGGAAAATATGGTGGGTTGACTATTTTTGACCAGTTTATTTAATAAACTTGGTAAGTGGAAGGGTGACGTGTAGCAGGGGTGAAAGATGATTGGGTGTGGGATGAGTGGAGGTGAGGTGGCGTGTTGTGAGAGGCTGGTGAGGGTTTGATTGTCTGGAAACTATGGCCCTCCAATTCCTTTGAACTTGCCACTTTGTAATAACAGCCCCAAACCTTTAATTCCTGTGTTAACAACTTTGATGAAGTTGTCAAAATTGGCACATCATATGTAAAAAGTTTTAACAAGGACTTTAAATGCAATTTCTTCAATCTTCAAGGGCTTAACTTGTCATGTCTTCATTCTTCAAGGATTATTCTTGCATAACTTGATTTCTACAAGGACCAATCTTGATAAATATTCAAAAATGAGGGACCAAAGTTGTCAAATCTTCAAACTTCAAGGGTGCTTTTGGAAAATCACTATTCGGGTCCGGTTCTTTGTGCGGCTTCGTTTCCCGTGTTCGTTTTTGATTGATTCTTGTGATCTTTTTGTCATTTCCTCAATATCCCTAAAATTCACAAGCAACAAACAAGAGCATATATTTGGCATTTTTAATGATATTTAATGCATTTTAAGCCCAATTTGGACGATGAGACTATGTATAAAAGCAGTCTCATCACTCCCCCATACTAAACCATTGCCGTGCCCTTACGCAATGCTAGAATAAAGTATCGTAGCACCTCCAAAGTTCATTTTTATTCACTTTATTGAATGATAAACTAGCTACACTACTACTATTACTACTACTTGTGTTATAGTCATAATGTATGATTTTCATCGCAAAATGGGACGTTTAGGTTCATAGAATAAGAACACGTGAATGCTTTGTTAGAAATAATTTCATCGTCCTCGATTTTCACCCCAATTCCAAGCCAAGCGTGCAACGAGATCATTGTCATTATAAGTTAGTAATGCTAACACTACTCATATGCCCTAATCACGTACTTATCCTCCCATTATTCCTAAGTTGTATCTCTTATATTTTATTTTGTCTTGAATGTTTCACGAGGATACATTGTTTGACTTATGCGATAATAGAGATTTAGGTCTAAAAATAGAGTCCTAACGGTGTAACCAAGACCATCAAATTAATAACCCCTCCTAATAGACAACGATGTCAAAAAATTAAGTTGACAAGAAGAATCGATAAACACGGTTTTATAACGGTTTTGAACATGAGACTTATTACCAAGACTTTTATACGCCCCCTAACGGAAGGGCCTTATTATCTTTGGTTTACCTCCATCTTTTATTCAACTTCGCCATGAAGCTTTTATTATGACTTCGGTCTTGCCTTGCCTTTTATTATCCGCCTCATCGGTGGTTTTATTAGCCAAAGACGTATATCCTCACGCTAAGGCGAATTTTGGATCTTTAAAGCTTCGAAGATTAAGGCTTGATTCACTTTCAATTTTGCATAGATTTTTCGGCCTTGTGGGGCTTCAAATTGTTTGCTAGATTTAGGTGAGCACTTGAAATCTTATTATTGGGTGAAGCTTCCGATTATTCGGGTGCCAATACTTCAAAACCGTGACGCTGGCGATACCTTATTGTCTTCCCAATTTAATTACACGGAAGCTATTAGAAAAGACTAGAAACCCAACAATCCTAACTAAACCGCTAAGTCAATATTTATTAAGCAAAAAATATTTACATGCGAAGGGAGAATAAGCAAACAACGAGAACACATGAGTTTTTGAAAGAATACGAGTACTCTACGTTTAGCATAGTAATTTATAATTAACCCTATCATTTCCCGTCCTCATTTAAGAGACTTAGCCTAATGTGAAGTTAAGGAATCAAAGCTAAGTGCTCAACACGCACGGCCGAGTCAAAAATTACTCTTATTCTCGCCATCAGAAAATCTACATTCGTGTTTTAAACATTTATAAAACATGAGAAAAATTTTAAAATTTGGCCATTTTTAGCCTTATTTGCAACAAAACGATAAACAAAAAAATAAACTTTGGAAAGCGTGAAGGTTTGGCAAGGCAAGTATCTATTCACCCCCCCCCCCCCATACTAAAGTTAAACATTGTCCTCAATGTTTCGAGTCTAGGGGTGCAAACACCCCCATACTAGAGACGTAGTCGAATGCCTAATCTAGCATGGAAAGGGTGTAACCAATAAATTAAGGGAGATGATTTGCACACTCCATAAATTGATTGGGACACTCACAATGTTTGTGTGTAGACATTTATACCCTTACACTAGTAGAGTAAACAAATTTCAACACATACATTAAAGGGTAAATATGTCAACACACTAATATTTAGAGTGTGCCAATCAATTTTTAGAGTGTGTCAATCACCTCCCATAAATTAATAGCCGTTTATGAAGTGTGCTAAAAACCTAAGGTTAGAACATCAAAGGATATATCATTTGGATATTGAGATAGTCTTCCAAGCAAACGATCGAGTGCTCCCATAAAACGAACACGAGAGGCTCCAATCGTGAAGATCATGATCTAAAAACCACAATTCACAAACAACCACGGAACAAAGGTTGGAAGGGCACAAATCCCCTCACATTAAACTAATTAGAAAGCAATAATATGTACATGGATAAGCATGGGTTTCCCCCACGAGGCACCTTGTTTTTGATAACCGAGTCAAAAGCTCGACTCGAATCCCTATAAATGTGATCATTTAGGGATAATCATGGTGTGGTCAATTTTTAGTGGGGCTTATATGATAAACAAGGCCCAAAAACAACCGGTATTAAGGACTAAGTCCTTTGATGGTGCAAAATACCGGGATCGAAGATGGCGTTCTCGTTTTCATTGGAAAAACAAATCAACGCCACTTCATCATGTGTCAACACAAACCCAAAGGGTTTCAAGAAAATAGATGAGAAGAAATAAAAGGGTGGGACAATGGGTAAGTCATAAAAACCATGAGCTACTCGAGGTAGACTCGCACCAATCAAATAGAAAGATTTTCCATTTATTGCATCGGTGGAAGACTGAGATTTCCCTTTATAAGCAATTACGGGATCAAATATCTCGTCCTCGGTGGAGAAAGGGGAGGGAACATAAGGGGCTTCCCCCACACTAGGTCCATACAAAGCATCGTCAAAAGGAGAAGACGAGCTTGTAGCACTCAAAACACGAGGTGATGACGGAGTTAACATTGTAGAAAAATCTTTTAAATCCAATTTAAAATCTTTCCCTTTTTCATCTTTTAAACTCTCCTTATGAAAACCCGACTTAATTATGTCAAAAATATTTGGTGTTTCTAAAGCAATGTTAGTCACACTAAAAATTCTCACATTTGAAAACCGTTTTGGTTTAGGTGGTGGTAAGTTCTCAAAACGTTTGTCAACAAAGAAAACTTCCCCATCGGGATCAACATATTCATCATCCGAGGAATCATTCATGATTGGAATCGTAGGCTTAACACTCTTAACCTCCACCGGCGGAGGGGACGGAAAATCGTTTTTATCATCAACTCCTAAAACTCTTTTTGAAATCCTTTTACAAATGTTTTTGATGGGACTAACATTGTTCAAAGACGTGATAGAGTACACATGAGAAAGTGTGGAGTTTTGAGTTGCATTTATGACGAGTTCTTCCTCATTGAAACGAAGAGTGATTTTCCTAGCATGCACATCGATAAGTGCTCTCGAGGTATCCAAAAATGATCGACCTAAAATTAGAGGAACTTTAGGATCGATGGGGATGTCAACAACAATAAAGTCTACGGGATAGTAGAACTTTCCAACTTTCACGAAGACGTCCTCGGCTACTCCACAAGCTAGAATCGTAGAATGATCGGCCATCTCGATTGACATTCTTGAAGGAGTGAGATTTGGAAGATTGAGCGACTTAAAAATCTCAAGAGGCATCAAATTAATACTAGCACCAAGATCGGCCAAGGCGTAGCATTCCTCCATATCTTGTATAGCACATGGGATTAAAAACTTGCCGGGATCACCGACTTTTTGAGGTATGCGGCTAAGAAAAACCGATGAACAACTAGACGATTTTTGCAATTTCTCTTTGTTATTCAACATACTTTTAAAGTTCGTGGCAAATCGAGGCATCATGACCAAGGCGTCGACAAAACTTATATTAAAATGCAAGTCACGAAACATTTTCATAAAAAGTTCAAATTGATAATTATTTCGTTCTTGTGCCTTTTCCTTGTTTCGTCTTGAAGGGTAAGGTAAGGGTGGTGTGGGTTGGGGCATAGGCAACGGCCTTGGAATCTCGGGTTCCACTATTGGTATTGGTTCAACCGTAGGTGTGGTTTGAGCGGTACTTCGTGGGCTTGGAATTTGCTCCTTTTCTACCACCACCTCGGCTTCTTTCTCTTTTTCCTTCTCCATAGAAGTACTTGGACGAGAAATGGGTTCTTTGAAAGTTTTACCACTAAGAGTAGTAATAACCTTCAATTCTCCTTTCGGGTTTACGATGGTATCACTAGGAAGACCACCCGAAGAAGAAGGTTTACACATGATAGCTTCAAGCATTTTTCCCATTCGATCTTCAAACTTAGATTGCCTAGCATCCGCTTTTAACAATTCTTGCTTAATCTCATGTTGACCTTGCTCCATTTTTTGTTGATTTTGTTGGAGACGTTGAACATTTCCCCGGCAGCGGCGCCAAAATTGATGGAGTAAAATACGACCTTTAGGAAAAGGTGCGTAAAAGCGATAAGTATTAAGTGTCGGTTTAGGTAAACCAAGCACTAATGACCAAATAAGTTTAAGTTCATTTTTAAGCTCATTTTTCAACTCGGATCTTAAGCTAACCATTTCACGTTGCATATTATCAAACTTAGCATCTTTGCTTTAGCATAATTCAAAAATTCTCCTTGAAGATTTTTGGTGTGATCATTTTGAAAACCTTGTGTGGTAGTTTGAAAATCACGGTTTTGGTATTGGTTTGAAATTTGCCCATTTCCACTTTGATAATTACCCTTGTTGTAGTTACGTTGATTTCCTTGATAAGCACCATTTGATTGTTGTTTTTATTGTTGTTAGCATTTTGATTTTGTGGAGCTTGATTTTGGCGGGAACCTTGACCGTTTTGGTTATAAGTTCCCGTGACTACATAAGCATTCGAAGTGTTACCATCCGCGGTAATGCACTCGGAAAAATCATGAGATCCACCACACGAAATACAACTCTTGGCAACCGCCTTAACTGATGCGGAATTCAAAGCATCTTGTGCTTTCCAATGAGTCATAAGAGTCGAAAACCTATCGAAAAACCGATTCTCCTCATTTGCTTCATCATGCAAGGCATTAATGCTACGAGACGATGACAAACCCAAATTGGCAACACTCGGTGTGTTACGAGGGCTATAAACCTTAGACCTATTTTCAATGATTTTCAAAGCCTCTTCGGTCGTTTTGCACAAAAAATTACCACCCGCGGCGGTATTTAAGGAATCTCGTTCATGATCATTAAGCCCATTATAAAAAGTGTCAATTTGATGCAATTTGTAAAAATCATGGTGTGGACATTCATGTAACATTTCTTTAAAACTTTCCCAAGCCATTGAAAAACTTTCATTAGACCTTTGAGTAAATCGTGAAATCTCGTTTTTCAAATGTGATATTTTAGATGGTGGAAAAAATTGATTCACAAATTTAGAAACGAGATCACCCCACGTCAAAATCGAATTTGGGGGTTCTTTCTCGAGCCATATCTTGGCGGGTCCATCTAACGAGTATGGAAACAAAATCATCTTAATAGCATCGTGTGGTACATTCTTAAACTTGCTTGTCGCGGTGAGACGATTGATAGGTGTGTAAACACCCATCCTTTTTACCACTTAATTACAATAATACCCGATCTAAAACGTGTATTTTATGTCTTTTATGTCGGAATTATGCGTGGTTTGTATTTTTGTTGTGATTTAGGACGAAATTGTGAAAAGTGGAGAAAACACGGCATTTACGGGCTTTTATTGAAGAAAAAGATGAAAGACGAAGTCAAGAAGTCAAGAGTGCAAAAAGAACGGAAGTCCAAGACCAATTCTGAAGATTTATCGAAGAAAAAGTCAAAAGACGGAAGTTTACTAAAAGCCGAAGAACTCAAGTCTTAATTATTGAAGAATTAAAAGACGAGTTCGAAGAAATCCCAAGACAAAGTCCAAGTATTAAGAAGATTTAAGAAGATTAAAGAAGCTTAAGGACTTGATCATGCAATTAAGAAGAAAGGAAGGAGGGGAGGAAGCTTCCTCTAACCATCTCCCTAATCTCCTATAAATAGCCTTCATAGTCATTTCATTAGTTTTTGTTGGCTAGAGTGACACTAGTTCTTCCACCTTTACTTTTGTGCACCTTTACTTTTCATGTCAAATTTAAATACTTGTCTTGCACTTTTAATACCTTTAATTTCCAAGTAAGTGTTCTTTAATTTTCTTGTTTTTATCTCTCATTCTACCTTTCTTTCTTTGCTTGATCTTTATGTTTATGTGTTTATTATCTTGCTTATTTGATTAAAGATTATGTTTTTATGCTTTTGATTGTTTTGGATTATTGATTCTTATAGCTTATTTGTTTTCATCTTTAAGTTTTTAAAGTTTTATAAAAGTTATTTTTATACAAAAGTTTGTTTTCGTAAATTTTTGTTTCATTTCGTGTTTTTAAAAGTCTTCAAATTGTAGCTTATTAGCTTTTTCTTATACGGTCTTGTTTAGGATTTTAGACTTGTGCTTATTCGATTTATAGCTTATTTTTCTAGCTTATTTTGAGTTATTTCCTCCGTATTCCGATCTAGTGATCGGATAAGGGTTTCACATTCCGACCATAGCTCCTTGGCTTGGTCGGAAAAGGGCTTTGGTATTCCGATCAAGGTGGGTTTTGAGTATTCCGATTAGGAGTTGTGACAACATTCTGATTGGTGCTCCTTTCCTCATTCCGATCAAGGTGTTTGTTTGGTATTCCGATCAGGTCTAGTGACGATATTCTGATTAGGGGTTCCGATCAGCATTCCAACCAGGTTCCACTCCACATTCCAATTAAAGGTAAGTGTATTCCGATTGGACCTTATTCTGATCTGGGGTTTAGCTTGGTTATTCCGATCTGAAAAGGTGACATATTCCGATCTGGAGTTTTCAATCAACATTCCGACAGGTTGGGTTTGATATTCCAACGAGGTACATTCTGATCATTGTTTGATCGGAATATATTCCGATTTGGGTTATTTTTCACTTATTTCGTCTTGTTTAATTTTTAAGTTGTCATTTTAATACTTTGTCAATTTTAATTCTCATCACGCTTTTAATTTCAAGTCATTTAATTATTTTACTTTTCAAAGTTTTAAATATTGCACCCTTTATTTTAATTAGACTTAGATTCATTTTAACGCCATTTTAAATTAACGCCATTTACTTTAACGTCAATTTACTTTAATTGTTTTGCACATTTAAATATACTACAACGACACAACTATTTGTTTCACCAAAGAACGACTGAGTCACACGTAGAACCTAGATCAATTCGATTAGACATACTTAAACGAACTAATTTTTATACGGGGTGTCAAAAGCTAGTTATTAAATGGCGCCGCTGCCGGCTCTTTTCGTAAAGATTAACGGTTTTCTGTGAGAGACGCGTTGCTTTTTGGGATCCGTTCACTTGTGAGCGTTATTTTTCTTGCATAAAAAATTCAAAAAACCATAAAAAATTAAAAATTGATAAAAATCCATAAAAACTAAAAATTTCAAAAATCCAAAAAGATTTTATTTTTATTGTGTATATATATTGTCTTTGTGTTTGGTTTCTTTTTCTTTTGTCTTTGTAGGTGTATGCGTACTAGATCTTCTAATTATCAAGAGCCCGAGACTCGAGAAGATTTAAGTATGTCAGGTGTTAACAACAATAATAATCCACCGCACCTCAACAATAACAACAATGTTCTTCCACAGCCCGATCTCCGGACAGCGGAGGAGCTTTGTCAACCTACCATGTTTGGACGAGGAGGACCGATTGCGCCGATGCAAATCAACGCTCCGGAGTTTACGTTGAAGCACCACATGATTTCCTGATGATGATGCCAACAAACACCTCGACAAGTTCATTACAATCACCCAAAGCATGAAGTTGCCCGGTGCCACAATGGATGTTCTTCGCCTACAACTCTTTCCACATACTTTATCACATCATGCCGAGAAATGGTTTGATCGTCTCCCGAAGAATTCAATTCATACTTGGGATGACATGACTCAAGGAAATCCGGAAAATGTGTATGCAGCTTATGGTAATTATTCACCGGAAAATTACCAAGCTCGACCTCAAGGGGATAGAAATTTGTTGAGTTACCGATCAAACAATTACCTTTCATCCGGTTTTTCTCCTTAAAACCAAAACCTCGCCAACAACTACAATAGAAGCAACCAAATCCCACCAAGAGATTCCAATCCTTATCACCCACCCGCTCAACAAAACCCACCCATTAACCCCGATGTTGAAGCCATCATGAGAACCCAAGGTGAGCAAATCAAGAATCTACAGAGTCAAATTATCAATCTTAAAGGAGATATTACCAAGCAAGGGAATAGATAAGATCCGAGCTTCGAGATAATATCCAATCTTCCTTCAGCAATCAAACTAATGATTTGAAGAATATGCTTGCTAGTTTCTTGCCCGCCGCTCAACCTTCTTCTTCGAGTTCTCTACCTTCAAACACCGTCACCAATCCGCGAGCAAATGTGAGTGCTATTACTACCCGTAGTGGAATTACCATTGTCGATCCACCGATCCCACCCCCATCATCTACACCTCCTCCGCCACCATTTATCCCTACTCCTCCTACACCTAGTATTAGTGCACCATTACCGTCTCCGCCTCGTCATGACGATGTACCTAGGAAGGACCCTTCAACATCTCAACCTTTACCTGCTACAACTGCACCTTCACCACCAAAACCCAATATCCCTTATCCCTCTCATTTAGGCAAGACCAAAATGCTAACCAAGGATGACTCTGAAGTGTCGAGCTATGTGAAGATGATCTCTCAAATGAACTTCAACATTAGCTTTCTCGAAGCACTTGTCCACATGCCGAAATTTGTCAAAGCATTTAAGGAATTGCTTAACAAAAAGGAGAAGCTGATTGAGCTCGCCAACACACGCTTAAATGAAAACTGTTCTGCAGTTATTCTTAAAGAACTTCCGGAAAAGCTTGGAGATCCCATTCGTTTTGTGTTGCCTTGCGTTTTCAACAAAACTGAAGAATTTACTGCCCTTGCTGATCTCGGGGCTAGTATTAATCTGATGCCTTTGAGTGTTTGGAAAACACTATCATTGCCCGACCTCACTCCAACAAAGATGACTCTTGAACTTTCAAATCGCACTCTCGCTTACCCCGTTGGTATAGCCGAAGACGTGTTCATTAAAGTTGGCACGTTTACTTTCCCGGTCGACTTTGTCGTTGTTGATTATGAAATGGACCCTCGTATTCCTTTAATACTTGGTCGGCCATTCTTGAGAACCGGACGAGCTTTAGTCGATGTTGCCGAAGGTGAGTTAATCTTAAGAGTCGGGAATGATTCACAAGTTTTTAAAATGGGAAAGCTTACAAGCAAATCCTATGGACGAGAATCAGTGAATATGATTAATGTGCTCGATGATTTTGTCATCTACAACAATCCGCTATTCGATTCTTGCATCGATAATCCACTTTTTCATGATGATGTGGATGATTCTCGGTCCAATTTGGAACCTTCTCCCATTTATGACTCTCCACCGATCTTCGATGCTTATGATGATGATGATTCTAGCTCAGATTCGGATGATTTTGATGATTGTACTTCCGAGTATCCCGAGCTGCCCACGTATGATGATTTCGATGAGGCTGATACTCTTTCGAGTGATTCTTCACATGATGAAGATCCTCCGTCATCCATGCTTAATCCTACTTTGGATGATTACTCTTTTGAGGAAGACTTCTCTACGTTTCTCAACACTTACTTCCCTCATGAGAGTGATGCTCCTCCTTTGGACTTTGAAGATTATCGTCTTGATCCTACTTTGGATTTGAAGAACATTCTTTCTAAGGAGAAGAAACCGGTCGACACCGATATCCGCAACACATATGATTTAACACCTCTTTGTCCCCCTTCTGAGGACGAGGTTGTGCTTCTTCGTGGATCTTCTTCACACTCTGCTGAGCCTGAGTGCTATTTTCCCCTAAAGGAAAAGGTGTTCGACCCCGGTATCGATATTCTGCAGCCATCTCAGTATCCACCTGATGAAATAAAAGGAAAAATCTTTGGAAATTTTGAAGACATGCTTGCACTTCACCCTTGCTTCCACCGTGCTCCATCTTTGCTTAAGGGAACCTTGCCTATCCTTCTTTGGCTTGCCTTGTTCACCTTAAGTTTGTGCTATTTGATGGACGAAAACTATGTCTTTGATCCTGGTGGATATGTTTCATGCTTCTTCCTATGATGATCAAGGTCGAGTCAGGCTCACGACTCAGTAATCAAAAATCAAGCGCTTCTTGGGAGGCAACCCATGTATCTACCTTTTCGCTTTCTTTATCCTAAGTGTAGGGGAGGCCCGTTGGTGTTTGCTATCTCCTCTCTTCTTGTAATCAGGGATTCAAGCACTCAATGATCCACTCTTGATGATTCTTGATGATCCGTGATTCCGTGCTCCCTTCTTCCCGGTTCTATCCTAAACTCTTTTCGATTCAGTATTTTATATTTTCTCAATATTAAAATAGGAATCTCTTTAGTTGTCTTTTCCTTAGCAAGATTTAAACAACGTGCATAATGTCCTAAGTATAGGGGAGTTTACTCCCACATGCTTAAACATTGAGGACAATGTTTATGTTAAGTGTAGGGGGGACTTCTATCGAAGTTAAGTGGCCTTTTCCTTGTATTTGTCCTCATTTTAACCGGAAAATCAATTTTTCGACATTTTTCAAAATTTTTGATCTATTTTGGCCTATTAGTTTTTCCTTTTGTATAATTATTTTCTTTCCTTGCTAGAATAAATCTTTAATAAAGTGGTTTTAATTTTCAAACATTGTGAATCTTTTGACTCAACCCGAGTATACTTATCTTAGTTTACTCTAGCTAGTATCCTTAACCTGTTTAGGTCAAGTTTTGCTAGGCTTTTATATATGGAGCTATAAAACGCGAAAGTCTTAACTCTCACGGGTTAAGAACAAGAACTTTTCGCAAGTTCCTATAATTGATCCTAGAGAGTCGTTTATCAAGGGAACTTTAAAATGCGATTTCTAAAACTTGAAAAAGTCTAAGAGTTTGCAAGATCCTATAGGCGACTCGAAAACCCAAAACTTTGATTTAATAGGCTAAGCATCCACGAGTCTCATTCCTTGAGATTTTAAACTGTGGAGAACGAGAGATGATAGAGTCAATTATAAGTTTGGTATTCTTTGGTGAATTTATGTGAGTTAATTATAAGCCTATTCTCCCATCGCTTGTTAATAAATTTATCTTCAATAAATAAGGTTGTAAGATTTGAAAAGTTACTTATCTTCTAGCCCAAGATCGTTTAAAAGTTGCTCGGTATGGATTAGATTTCATAGCCAAGGCATAACTTATTGAAGCGGGACGCGAAGATTGGCGAGTCCGAAAAGGCCCTAACAAGGCATGAGGGCTATATTTTGTTGCTAAAAATCCAAAGTGATGTGAAGAATCATTTATCAAAAATCAATATGAAGGATCGAGACACACGACGAAAAGCAAAAACTCCCCAAAAATCATGGAGAAGTGTATCCGAAAAGACCCTAGCAAGGTATGAGGATAAATAGATCCAAGTCAAAAAGGAGGCGGATCGTTGTATATCAAAGTCCAAAATAATGATTGGAGAAAAATGAAGAAGTCGTGGTCCAAGTATGAATCTCTCAAAACTTCAAGTGAAGAAATTCCTATATGAAGAGAAGGCCATTATTTCATGAACGTCTCTCAAGGTTTGAAGTATGAAGTCGCTGCCAAATATCGGTCCGAGAAAGGTCTCAAATCGCGAAGCGAGTTATGCCAAGATATGAACTTTATGAGGTCCCGAGAAGCAGTTTTAAAAGATTTTGTCCTTTAGCTAACTATTGATTAAATCGTTCACTTTATTTTCGGCCTAATAAACTATCGAAATAAGTCAAAAATGCATCCTCGTGATCATTCAAGACAACAATAAAATATAAGAGATACCCCTAGGAATAAGGTAGTCTAAGTGAATAATTGGCCCACATGAGTTCGTGTTAGTCTACTAACTTATAATAACAATGATCTCGTTTTTAAGCTTGGTTTGGAGAAAGTGAAAACTTGAGGATGATGATTATTCACAACATTTCCAAAACCCAAGGTATGTTTTTGATTTCTTTACTTTGAATGTTTATAATTTTCTATCTCTTTAATAAAGGCCAACGTGGATTGATTATGATGAAAAATGTAATCTTGCTTTGTAACTAATGCATTGCATGAGAACATTGCAATGGTCAAGTGTAGGGGATTTGATAGGTGTGTAAACACCCATCCTTTTTACCACTTAATTACAATAATAACCGAGCCAAAACGTGTATTTTATGTCTTTTATGTCGGAATTATGCGTGGTTTGTGTTTTTGTTGTGATTTAGGACGAAATTGTGAAAAGTGGAGAAAACACGGCATTTACGGGCTTTTATTGAAGAAAAAGATGAAAGACGAAGTCAAGAAGTCAAGAGTGCAAAAAGAACGGAAGTCCAAGACCAATTCTGAAGATTTATCGAAGAAAAAGTCAAAAGACGGAAGTTTACTAAAAGCCGAAGAACTCAAGTCTTAATTATTGAAGAATTAAAAGACGAGTTCGAAGAAATCCCAAGACAAAGTCCAAGTATTAAGAAGATTTAAGAAGATTAAAGAAGCTTAAGGACTTGATCATGCAATTAAGAAGAAAGAAACGAGGGGAGGAAGCTTCCTCTAACCATCTCCCTAATCTCCTATAAATAGCCTTCATATTCATTTCATTAGTTTTTGTTGGCTAGAGTGACACTAGTTCTTCCACCTTTACTTTTGTGCACCTTTACTTTTCATGTCAAATTTAAATACTTGTCTTGCACTTTTAATACCTTTAATTTCCAAGTAAGTGTTCTTTAATTTTCTTGTTTTTATCTCTCATTCTACCTTTCTTTCTTTGCTTGATCTTTATGTTTATGTGTTTATTATCTTGCTTATTTGATTAAAGATATTAGTGGTACATCATATATGATATTAAATATCATATATGATAATTTTTTACAATGAAAAAAACGTGTGAAGAACGATTTTTTTGTCAAAAGTATATCATATAACATATTTATAGAAAGATAATTAAATTCTCGTCGTAATAATACTTTTTTCGCATAACGATTAACAGTTTAAAAGATATTAATATTTAAATAAAAATAGGTTTTGAATTTAATATTATTTGTTTTCTAAATAAACTTATAATTTTTTTATTTATCATTTAACGCAACTTTTCTTTTACCAACCTCTTCTCAAATCTTTGTCTTTGTAAAGCAAAACACAAAGTGAGGACTTTTTTTAAAGATTCTTTCTTTAATAAGAAACAATTCTTTAACGTATTCCTTTTGTTTTAATTTTTTTAATTAAAAAGACTAAATTATTTCTTAATTAAGCAAAAACGTTTATAAATTCGTTTTTAAAGAGAAAACTGACTCCAAAATTATATGTGCTAAAAGTATAAAAAATAAAACTATAAAAAAGTGGGGGCAAAGTATCGATAACTAGGGGTCAAAACGAAACTTTTAACTTACTCATTACTATTACCAGATATCTTATAAAGCATGTTGGTACGGATCTCAAACTGGGCTCCTTGGTCTCCTTTGTTTTGTACAGAAATGAAGGTTAACCTTCATCCAGATACATCCATATAGGTTAACCTTCGACACACATACATCCATATAGGTTAACCTTCATCCAGAAATAAAGGTGAATGTTTATCCATCAATATTTTGAGGTTTTGTCTTTCATGATTTAGGTGTATTGACATAGGGATGAGCAAAAGAACCAAAGAATCGGACCAGAACCGAGAACCGGACCAGAACCACGAAGAATCGAATTGGAACCAGAACCGATGGTACCAGTTCCAGTTCTTATTTTTGATTTTTTTTTGGTTCTCGGTTCGGTTTGGTTCCACCGGTTCTCGGTTCCGGAACCAAATACCCAATAATAATAAAAACATTGTAATTTTTTATTTAACATACTCAAAAGCTAACATCATATGTAATATAAAAAACACTATTAACCTACTTCCAAAAAATCCAAACCAAATACATTATACTCTAATTTTAATTCGTTGAAACATTAACAACTATCATAATTATCAAATCAATGGAACTAAGTTTTATTTGTTTTTTATTTGCACTCAATGTATGTTTTCTTAGTATTACTGAAATATCTACGTCTTGTTAGAAAGGACTACCAATCATTAGATTTGTATAATATAAAAATTGGTTTGTATGTTATAATTGTTGATATGTACGTTCAATAAGTTTGAATAATTTATGAATTCTTTGATTTTACTTTGTAACAAGAATGTTTATACAATATGACTAGGTATGCAAAATAGATTCCTTTTGTAGCCATAATGCTAAATGATTACTAAACTAACATCTTTATTTTGTATTATTTTTTTAGGTGACGTAAATTCAACATATATTGAGCTTGAAACATTGATTTGAATTTGAGTAAAAGAAGCATAGTGAACATGCAGAAACTATATAATGTTTATTATTTGAACTTATGATTTAGCTGGTAAATGTTATTGCTTTGTTAACTTAATTAATTAGTGAATAAAATTATTTGTCTTCTAGAAAATCGGTTCCTATACGGGTAGAACTAAAGAACCGGAACCGGAACTGAAACCAGAACTGGAACCAAAAAATATATTTGGTTCGGTTCTCGGTTCCTACTTTTCTTAAAATTTTGGTTCTCGGTTCCACCGGTTACGGTTCCAATTCCACTGGTTCTAGAACCATGATCATCCCTATATTGACAAAACATTCAACTTTGTCAATTGAATATTTATGTTTACTGTCGTCTCTCTGCCATCTTCTCTACAAATCCATAACTAATTA
The DNA here is from genome assembly GCA_025667525.1 of Glebionis coronaria. Classification (NCBI taxonomy): domain Eukaryota; kingdom Viridiplantae; phylum Streptophyta; class Magnoliopsida; order Asterales; family Asteraceae; genus Glebionis; species Glebionis coronaria. Next base: position 231,787,855 of record CM046879.1, read on the forward strand.
ATTTCTTTCATATTCCTTTGAGCTATTCTTTTCATTTAATGTAGATTTGTAAATGGTTTTCATTCCTTTATATCGATATTCGTCTTTTGATACGTTTAAAGTTCTAAAAACAAAAATGAATATGGTGATGATATTTATCCATGTTTTTTAAGGAAACTAACATCGATGATGATGATGATGATGATGATACTCTCACCTCATCATGTAATTCACGTTTCTTATTAGCTCATCTTCAAATTACATGATCAACCAAATTATTATTCCAATCTTAAAGGCCTTATATGATTTCTTGCACCATGTCAATGCAGCAAATGAAATGGTGGTATATACGCTGTTAAAATTTGGGTAAAAGTTATAAAATATCATCTTACTTATTGATTTGTGCCGATTTTAAACACTTACTATTTTATCTCGTGACTTTACCAACGAACTTGTTTGTTTTGTACTAATATTACCTATGTTACCGGCTATATTTCCACGTCATTATTTATTTAACTTTATATCTCACATGTGTAAAAAAAATCTCCGTGTATTATTACTCACGTTTGTGTGGCAAGCAAATTCACTTTTGGTCCAATGTCAAACTTATATTGTCAAACTTAAATGACTAAAATACCCCTTCAACAACTTATTTTCATTTATATAGGATGGTACATCATTATCATCAACTGAAATCTACATATCGCCAGAATCTCATCTTGAGATCTACAATTATTGATGTGTATATCATCTCAACTCCAAATCAAATACATTCAAGTAAAATTAAAAACTCCAAATATTAACATACGCATCATCCCATTTCAACAACATTAATAGAACCCATATTCACACATGTTAAAAGCATTTCAAAAATCTGTGATTTTTTTCTATCTGGTGAATCATTCAACCCTCAATCGAGATATGCTCGCTATCCTACAGCCGCCGTCTGCACCATCTTCGTCACCTCCCCCACCACCTAATCTGAATCTAGGATGTTATATCTTGATATAAGATTTTTAAAAAAAATCAATTTATGGATTTAAAAAGGAAATGGTCGTGTGACAAGGTATGTAATCGGAGGTGTGTCCAGATCTATTTCATAATGATGATGAATACTGAATTTGTGTGTTTATTGAAGAGAAACTATATATCATGATTATAGGTTTCGGGTGTGTTCACGTAATTTTTTTTTGGATGTTTAGGTTATAGGTGAATCGGGATAAAAAGAAAGAAGAAATGAACTATGCGTTTTTTTCGTCATTATATATAAGTCAAACGAGCAAGTCATGGTATAAAGAAAGTGGAAATCAGACGTGGCAGAATTAAAAGAAAATTAAATAATAACGTGGATATTACCGTGCCACCGTGTCGGTTACAAGTTACCAAATTGGTAACTTCGGAACAAATTTAAAAGTAGAATGGTAAAGTCACGAGATTAAATAGTAAGTGTTTAAAGTCGATACAATTTGATAAGTAAGATGGTATTTTATAGATTTTGAAATTAACAAGGCTTACTTTGGTTGATTTTATTATAAGGTTAAGTCCATATATTGGTAACGTACTTTCCGTCTTTTACACATCTAGGTAATGTACTAATTTTATTATTAATATAGTTATTCAAACCGGCTAATCTTATATAATATAGGCATTATTACCTACTAATTTTCCAACTAGATTAATTATTAGTTTTATATCCACGTGGACCTTTTTTCCTTACCAAATTAATGCTTCTACAGTTCTATCCTAACTTTTTATAAGATATAATCTAATACATATATAAACTTCCATCAAAATATAATATGCTTCATGACCCATTCACCTTTTTAACTAACCCGAATGGTTACCATTTCTAAAAAATAAAATCTAACCAAAACAAAATCATTATCTTCACATATAATATGTTTCGTGATAGCTGCTAATCGGGTAAACATTGATCACAATGGAGTAAAGTAGATATAAATTGTGTCGAGTACCAAGATCTTTTCTTATGTCATATATGAATTTTATTTTTGTGGTTTGTAATTTTCCACCGACATTGTTGATAATGGAATAATGGATAATAAGATAAATATAGAGATGATTGAGATCATGGATTTTTTTTTTAATTTACAGAACATGCAATTGAGAACATAGATCTCAAATGTAATTGGGGACATCACCACTTTTCTGTGCTGTTTTCTGTTTTGGAGCAACTCCAGCTGCTGATTGATCCCATTCAGCAGGGTATCCACTTGAGGTTTGCTGGTGAGGATAGCCACCATATTGTTGTTGGATGTATAGAGTGGTTTGAACGGGGTACGCACCAGATTGCATATAATTGTAACCATGTTGCTGCATTTGGGGCCCACCAGTGGTGCCCAACTTGTTTGGGGTTGGCTTTGTAAGCTTGCCTGTCGGAATCTGCATGTATCATCCGACAATGCAAAATGAAGAATGGAGTGTTTGGATACATTTTATTAAAAAATGTATTAGCCATGTCACCTTATTAAAAGTTAAACATCTTACTTGGAATTTCCATGTCATAAAATAATAATAATAATGATGACGTGTCGGTCATTTTTAACTTTCAACTGACACATAACCGGTCATATTACTTATATTGCAAAACATTAACCGGTTTGAATAACCATATTAGTAATAAAATTAGTACATTACCTAGATATGTAAACGACGAAAAGTACGTTACCAATATATGGACTTAACCCTTTATTATACTGTGTGAACGCAGTAAATGGTAATAGTGGGTCTTTTTAGTTTCTATTGACATGTTGTGTAGTGGGTGTTTGGAATTTTTTTGTACTAATTGGTTTCTAGAGTATTGCACGTGTTTAGTTGGTGTTTGGATCACTACACTCACGCTTCTCCCTTTTACCCAAAAAAAACCCGTGTTTCTGAAAGTTCCGGAGTTTATCAAAAAACATGTCTTTGGAAACTAGATTAATTCAACCAAAAACTGAAATAGGCGCATCATGTCGAATCTTAGATTTAATTATCTAGCAATAAAGAACTGTCCGCAAACACCGACACCAACACAAGTCTGAGATTTGGGATATTTACATCCTTTGAAAGCCTCACAACCAATCTGTTCTCGGAATACTTTCAATTTTTTTTCTAAAACGAATTAGATTTATAAACTCATTGATCCAAATTACAGATAAAATAAACGCCGTAGTCACAGGTAATAATCGTATGATAATGAGGTTCAATCGTCAAGTTGCAAATTTGAAAAATTGAGCTGAGCTGCGTAATGTAAGCATGGAGGTTTAAGGGCCCACTTTGAGAATATTTCCAATAGTGAACAAACCTAAGAGCATCCACAATGCAAGCTTGACAAAAGACTTTTTGCTATTTGAAAAAGTAATGTAAATGACTTGATGCATTGCAACAATAGGTTTATCAAAAGCTTTTTGATGAATGACTTGGTATATGTCAAGTGTTTGACAACAACATTACAAGCTATTCACATTAAATGTTAGAAGCTTATTTGATGAAGACTTGGTATAAAAAAGCTTTTGAAAAGCTTTTTGGCATTAAAGAAAGTTTCTGGCAATGACTTTTTGTTAAGATGAAATTAATAAAAAGATAATGCTCATAAATGAAAAAAAGTCTTAATGGGTAGAAGCATTGTAGATGCTCTAAGCATCGAGCGCAAATTTGACAAAAAGACATGAGAAAATTTTACTTCAATTCGTACATTACCTTAGGTCAAGCTACATGATGCTAACAAAGGAAGCCTGGGGGTTGGTATACCGTGGATTACTAACAAAATGCCTTCTGCTCAACTAGACCGACCAATATTGAATCCAAGCTTTGACGAAACTTTTTATGGTACTTAATGAAATGAGAGGAAATAGCTTATTAGCACAGTTTGTCTATGTTCTTTTTATAGAATATAACATCACGTACTACACTTTTGACATAAAATACAATTCTCTCTTTGGAGATGACCTACTTTACATGTATTATAGAACACATTACGTTGTAATTCAATGTATACGATATACATTCAAAGTAAAAGTAAACAGCTAATCATTTTCTTTTGAATTCAAAATTTAGGAAAAATCATCAAGAACACTTTGAGTTGTTTGTTTTTTAGTTAATAATAATACTTAACTAAGTTTTTTTAAATAAAACCCGTGTATGCACGGGTATTATAACTAGTAATATGATATATCAAAACCCGTTTCTTCTACGTGTTAGTATTTTTTGCCTTTTTTTTGTCCACCGCGGAGGTTAATGGTGTGACACGGATCTCTAGTTAGAATTTAGAAAGATTCCAAAACTGATTTGGTGTATAGAAAGGGGTTAAAAATGGTGTTATCTATTTTGGTGCGAAAACCAACGTGAATACCCCCATAACTCACTGAGCGACTCTTTATAATAGAAACCAACACCTCCCACTCCCTTTTTATTGATACGCAAAAAGAAAGAAAGAAGAAGGATGGGGCGGCATGATGAGGAGCGATTGCTCTTAGAAGGCAGACTTGTTGAGGTACTATTTCATTTCCTTTCCTTTATTTCTTCAACAACCCTCAGTAATCAATTACTTAATTGTCTTTTTATTCATATAATTAGTTATCAAAAGGGACTGATTTCGCTAGATGGCAAAGAATCTGTTAAATGTTATATTTGGAATATGACTAGGTTGCTGTTCTACCTTTCACGTCTCTCCATTCGTATAGAGTTACTTCCATTATGTAGGTTGGAAAAGACCATACCTTGATTTTAGGTCATATGTGTTCATCTGTTATCAGGGGCGGAGCCATATGTTAACTAATGGGGGGCGTTGCCCCCAACCAAACTCCCGTTGATACCAGAATAACATAGAAAATAAGTTTAAATTGGTGGCAAAAGGATGAGTGCCCTCATACAAATACTGAAAGTGCCCTCATCAAATACAAACAACTACAAAAAAAGTGAAATAAAAGAAGTAAAAACATTTTCCGGCTGTTATGTTCGTCGGAATAAATGAAGTAAAAGAAGGCAAAGAAGAAGAGAGAAAGTGAATTGTCTGGTGGGCCAAGCCATCACGTGATGTTATATTAGTACTAGTAGTACAGTACTTATTTATATAAAATACGAAGTATAATATTGTCTTTTAAACTTTTTTTTACTTATTTTCTTTTGTACTCTACTGCATGCAGTAGAACTTGTGTTCTTTTTTCATAACTATTGATGGGCTGCATAATATGTGAATGTTATGATGAAATTTTACTACGTGGTATACAATTGTGCTTGTACATGTTAAATTTCAACATGAGCAACTGATCATATTAATATTGATACCTTGCAAATAAGATGTTTTTAGTCGATGAATTAAACCCGACCTGACTTGATGCACTAAAAAAGTCAGAGCATTTTAGGGAAAAAAAAAATTTGCCCCCGGTAATCAAATTTTCTGGCTCCGCCGACTGTTATGCAGCACTTCTACTATCTTATTTTCAAGTTGTATACTCGATAACTTCCATTTGATGTCAATATTTTTGTGTGTAGCCTGAGGGCAGCCTGTACACAGGAGATGGTTCAGTAGACATTAAGGGAAGGCCTGTCTTAAAAAGCAATACCGGAAATTGGAGAGCATGCCCTTTTATCCTGGGTATTACGGCGTGAATTTTGTGCTTATTTATGTATCCTCTTCACATTCTATTAACAATATTGAATCATGACAGGCAACGAGTGTTGTGAGCGTCTAGCTTATTATGGAATTTCTACCAATCTTGTGAGCTACTTCACCAAAAAGTTGCATGAAGGAAATGCTTCGGCAGCCAGAAATGTTACTACTTGGCAAGGCACTTGCTATCTCACGCCCCTTATTGGGGCTGTCTTGGCAGATGCATACTGTGGAAGATATTGGACGATTGCTGCTTTCTCCATTATATACTTCATTGTAATGATCAAAGTTTTTACCCTTTTGTATTGTCATTTCCTTCATAAATGCATTTTGGCTCAAATGGACAAAGCTGGAGCAATTTTAAAAACTAAAAAAGAGCTTAAAAGTTTACGGGCCAGGTCAAGTTGTGTTGTTGCGGAGACCTTATTATTACCTTTTAAATATATATTTTATATACGTAGTTAGTGTGAATTTTTAAATTAAACTGGCAATTGGGTTTTTCAGAATAATATGTAGTTAGGTAATACTTCCAATGCTAGAGTTTGTTGTTCTTATTAGTTAGTAATGAATAAGATGATATACAGATATACAGTTGCATCCGTTAGAATTGGCTAAATCTAACTTAAAATGAAAATATTCGTGCGTAGGGTTGTCTTTGTACTAATATATCTGGCGTGTCTTTTTTAAATAACACTGTGTGAAAGACGGTTTTGTCAAAGTGTTAAACAGCATTCTATATTAGCTTATTATTATTATTATGTGCTAACACATGATTTTATTTTGTTCCTGTGTTACCGAAAGGGAATGTGCACATTGACTCTGTCAGCATCAGTCCCTTCTTTGAAACCTGTTGAATGTGTGGGTGCTGCTTGTCCTCCAGCCACCAGTAGTCAGTATGCATTTTTCTTCAGCGGCCTTTATCTTATTGCTCTTGGGACTGGTGGGATTAAGCCATGTGTTTCATCTTTTGGGGCTGATCAGTTTGATGACACAGATCCAAAGGAGAGGGTAACTAAGGGATCCTTCTTCAATTGGTTTTATTTCTCTGTCAATATTGGTTCTTTAATTTCAAGTTCCTTGATAGTATGGATTCAAGACAATAAGGGGTGGGGCCTGGGATTTGGTATTCCTGCATTATTCATGGGCGTTGCTATTATTTGTTTCTTTCTTGGAAGTCCTCTTTATAGGTTTCAGAAACCAGGTGGGAGCCCTATTACACGAATGTGTCAGGTTTTGGTTGCATCATTCCGTAAATGGAGTCTTCAAGTTCCTATTGATAGTTCTCTTCTCTATGAAACTCCTGATAAAGTCTCAGCAATCAAGGGAAGCAGGAAACTACTACATACAGACGAACTAAAGTAAATATCTCGACTTTACCACTTAACCGGTTGTCATTCTTTGTTATTTGTTAAGACTGTTTACCACTACTTTGTAGATAACCTTCTTTGTAGATGCCCTAAACTAGAGTTAGGGAGAAGTTTTAGGCTAGTCACTTTGGGTTGTTTTGATAATTGTTCGGCTTTGTCTGTGCCAAGTAAACAACATAGCTGCACTGCTTGACCTGTTATTGCTTTTTGCTCTCTGTGAACATTTAAATTAACTAAAATTCTAAATATGATATACAAAAACTACGCCATAAATTTAATAATCTAATTTTCCGATTAATATAAATCGTAAGCATGTGTTACATTAGGCGCATCACATCGCCGTTGTAATTAGTCTAATACTTTCTTATTACAAATTATATATTTTAGATATATATTAGATATACTAAGATTGCATATATAATATAGTATTGGTTAGTGTGTAATGTAACAGAAAAATAAAGTTGGTGTGAATTCAACCTGACCTGTACTCATTGACCCGTTTGAAATGGCTTGATAGACCTGCTACCCAACCTGCTCATTTTGCTACTTCAAGATATTCAATATCATATTGTTTTTAATTCATTTTTCATTGATTATTGGTGTGACAGATTCCTTGATAAGGCTGCTGTACTATCATCTATTGAAAATACCACTGGGAACTATTCCAACCCCTGGAGGTTATGCACCGTGACACAGGTAGAAGAGCTCAAAATCTTGATACGAATGTTCCCAGTTTGGGCAACCGGCATTGTTTTCTCAGCTGTTTACGCCCAAATGTCAACCATGTTTGTAGAACAAGGGATGATGATGGATACAACAGTAGGTTCATTCACCATTCCGGCTGCTTCCCTTTCAACATTTGATGTCATTAGTGTCATCTTCTGGGTACCTGTTTATGACCGAATCCTTGTCCCAATCGCAAGAAAATTCACAAATCAAGGGAGAGGCTTTACTGAATTGCAACGCATGGGAATTGGTCTATTCCTTTCCATTCTTTGTATGTCAGCTGCAGCTTTGGTTGAAATTAAACGTCTTGATGTTGCAAGATCACTGGGTCTAATTGACCAAGATACCCCAGTTCCAGTTAGTATTCTTTGGCAAATACCTCAGTATTTCTTGTTAGGAGCGGCTGAAGTGTTCACATTTGTTGGGCAGCTTGAGTTCTTCTATGATCAGTCACCTGATGCTATGCGTAGCTTGTGTAGTGCCCTTTCCTTACTGACCACTGCTTTAGGAAATTACTTGAGTTCGTTTATTTTGACCATCGTCATGGCTATTACCACTCGTGGCGGGCAACTTGGATGGATACCTGATAACTTAAACCAGGGCCACCTTGATCGGTTTTTCTGGCTTTTGGCCGGACTTAGTTTCTTGAATATGGTGGTTTACATAGTCTGTGCCAAGTTATACAAGTCGAAAGCAGCTTCGTAGCCTTTCACATTTATGGTTGAAGATATCAGCAACACCGCTTCATAACTGAATCATGGATGGGTATTCCTTAAACCTGGAATTACTCGCAGAAGAATAGATCTAGAACTTGACTATGGGATTAAGGTTTGCCAGTTTAGTTAGAACTTAGAACGCTGCTGTCAAATGTGTACTTTAAAATGAAATTTCTCTCTTTTTTAGCAAGTTATCTTACTTGTAGGGCAAAGGGTAACCTGGGCTCAATGTTTCCAGTTTCACCACGGTAGAACAATGCTGTTGTATACTCTTGTCATAATCGTCCAATGGTAAAAATTGTTGGCATGATTTCTTACTCCAGTTTGCAATTATATAAAATGATGTGTTCTCAAGTTTCATTTCGGAGAGAATGTAAAGAAAGCTGAATTGAACGTTAACAATTGGGTAAATATATTTTGAGTTTTGACAATAAGCTATCGTAAAGGCAAATACAGTAACTAAAAATGTGGTTCAGATATGTAATATTCTCTGACAAGTATTGTCATAATCATAAGCTTGTATTTTATCGAAATCACATTAGCGAAAGCTCATAATCCTTAACAAGTGAAAGAAATGTCCATTTTAGCTGGTTTTGCGGCAAGACAAAAATCTCGAAGGACAGAATCAACTCTTGATAGCTTTTGCGGTTTAATCCGGCCTATCTTCAATGAAACTTGAACAAAGTTATTTTGATATCTATGACATTTTTCTAATTCACATGATACATATTGTTTAAGATTCAAAGAACCAAAGGGCATCAAATGAGAAGGTAGCATGTTCTTATGTCATGTAAACGTTATGCAGCACAAACATAATCAAAATCATTGCACTTGATAAAATTAGTACAAAACCACATTGTCTCTCCACGTATAAACCCACAACCACCCCACTATCATTCTCTTTTCACACCTGTATGTTAATTCCAGTATTTAAGTACACCAATAGCCTTACTACATTTTCAAACAAAAACAATACCATATCAACTCGTGACACTCTAATGGCACCTAAGACTTGTTTTGGCTTTGCAATTTTTATTGTTTACTTGTTGGCTACAGAGACTTTCATTACAAATGTTAATGCTGCTGGTGCATGTGGAAAAACACCAATTCGCTCTGCTGCACTTAGCTTGAGCCCGTGTTTGGCTGCTGGCGGAAATGCTAAAGCTAAGGTACCACCCATGTGTTGCACCAAAGTTAATGCCTTAATCGCTACTGCACCGAAGTGTCTTTGTGCAGTCTTGCTTTCCCCCTTGGCTATCAAGGCTGGTATAAAGCCAGGAATTGCAATTGGCATCCCTAAACGATGCAACATTAAAAGGAGGCCCGTCGGCAAGAAGTGTGGACGTAAGTATTTTGAATTGTATGATTATCCATTTTCACTCAATTATATTCATTTGCTCGTGTATGTAATGAAATTTCTCATCGCAGGATACATCGTGCCATGAAGACAATATATCATCATGGGAGGAATTTTAAAGTTACAATCCATGCTACGAATAAGTTATACTATATGACTGTGATGTGTGTAATTTTATTAGCAAGTTCATATGCTATGTTGATTAAAGTGAGGAGACTAATTTCATAGTATCTGTACTTTTTCTATGTATTGAGGTGTTCTAGTACGAATGTATATGATTCCAATAAAATATAATCATGTTTTCTACGTATAGTAGCAAGTAAAGTTAGATGATAAACATGCGAACAGAAAGTATCGCGAGAGACGTAATGGCTATATAAAATTATAAAATTATAATTATAAGTGTCAAATTTGATATTCTTTATAAAATTATAAAATTATAAGTGTCAAATTTGTGAAAAGAAAACTTAAAAAAAGAGAGGTTATAAATAAAATTTTAGTGGTTAAATTTTAAATAAATTAGATTGTGTTAACCGAAAATTATAAATTTTCATATTTTTTCAATAAGTTTAAGAAATTAACAAATACCCCTTACACTTTATAACCTAATAATATCATAATTATAAAATATTAAACATGAATTTTTTTATATTTTTATATTACACTAAAATATTAAACTAAATTAAATTTATTTGTAACCTCGCACGTACATGAAAGTTATAACTAGTCTAAGTTAATAGATAAAAGAATTTCTACATATTAATTATTCTCATCATCCCCTTTGAAACTTAAACATCATAAGCAAACGTAGATTGTGAAAAAATATTATCGTGATAAGAATTAAATCATTTTTTTATGTGACACATTTATAAACTTACGGCAAACTTTTTAATAAGATGTTGAAATATTCGCGTTGAAATACTACACGTGCTTTCTCAATGGTCGCAATGTTACCACTTCGACTAAAATGGTCCACATTTCTTGTTTGTACATTTTATCCGTTATTAAACATTTTTATAAGTTTTCGTACGTTTTTGTTCGTTTCATATGTTTTATCCATTTTAGTATGCTTTACACGTTTTCATCCGTTTTATAAGGTATCATACACTTTTTGATCATTTTCGTACGTTTTATCCGCTTTTGAATGTTTTAATCCGGTATGCACGTTTTCGTTCGTCTTTATACGTTTTCGTCCATTATTATCCGTTTTTGTTAGTATTCATTCGTCTTCTTCCGTTAATGTATCTTTTTATATGTTTTGTACGTTTTATATACGTTTTCAACGTTTTTTTTATCCATTTTGCATGTTTTAATCCGTTTTGCGCGTTTTCGTATGTTTTTATGTGTTTTTGTTCGTTTTCTTCGGGTTTTATATGTATATGGTTGTAGTAGTGTTTATTTCGAGTATGGTGCAGATTTTATATATGCTTATGGTGAGTTGAGATCCTCATAGACACAATATATAACATAGACCAAATGAAATAATCTGGACCATTCATTCATTTTAGATTCATTGGTCAAGATCACACCCACTTTTTACACTTAGGGGCAAAAAATGTAAAATATAAATAGAATTTTATCACACAATACTTCATTTTTTGGGTTAAAAAACACACACACTAACCGCCGGCGCCTCCATCCCCATTTTTCCGACGACCTCCAACAACATTACAATCTACCAATCAACCACCACAACTAACCACTATTTTCCGGCGATATATCAACCGCCTTATGTTCTACCAACAACAACCACAATAACATACCTTTTTCCGCGCGAGATCTACAAACCCTAACTTTTTCCGGCGAGATCTCAACCACTTCAAACTACATTTTCACGGCGAGATCTGCAAAATATGGCTGATGACGACGAATTCAAGCAGATTCAAGTATCGCTCAATACGAAGAAGATGAAAACCCTATGATTCATATATGATTGAAGCGAATCGCATTCAAACTCCAGGTAAATCATATATGATTCATTCATTATAAAAAAATATTGTCCTTGTGAAAGAATCATATATGATTCATTCATTCTAAAAACAAGTGAATATATGATTCTGTTAAAATAATTATTGGTAAATAAACTGTAATTGGTACAAACTTCAAAAGCAAGTTGGATGAATCATATATGATTCGTGATGAATCATATATGATTCGTGATGAATCATATATGATTTGTGATGAATCATATATGATTCGTGATGAATCATATATGATTCGTGATGAATCATATATGATTCGTGATGAATCATAAATGATTAGTGATGAATCATATATGATTCAATCTAAAATAATTACGATAACAAAAAACTAAATGTTATTGTTTAACAGTTCCTAGGAACCCGCTAATTTTATTCCCAGATGGCGAGACACCTGGAGTACCAATATACTGCGACTCAAATGTTGAAAAGCAGTACCTACCTTTTTTGGGGAAAACTTTTGATACAAGGGAGGAATGCGTCGATTTTTATAACACTTACGCTGAAAAGGGAGGGTTTGAAGCTAAGATGACATGCCAAAGAAAAAAAAAGTGGTTTGGTGAAATCAAAGTATGTCACGTGTAATCGAGAAAAGAATACAAAAGAGATAAATATTAACACATTGGACCCTCAAAACAGTAATAAGCAAGTTAGAAATACAAGGCATAGAATAACGGGTTGCCATGCAAGAATTAAAGTTGTTTTGGATAGTCATACCGGAAAGTATGAAATAGTTAAATTTTTTCCGAGACACAACCACTGAATGCTTCCGAAAGAATTTGAGCATCTTACAAAGAAACAACAAAAGATGACCCAGGCGGAAAAAATTTCGTTGTCAAAGCTTCAAAAATGAAACTTGGTGGAACAAAGGCGCACCACTTGTGTTCTACGATGAAAGGGGGTTCTCAGTATGTTCATGGAATGAGTGACGATTTTAAGAATCATGTCAGAGACGTTAATGAGGTCATAGGAGGAAGCAGTGCACATATGCTTATAGAAAAGATGGAAAATAGGAAGTTGTTTGCGCCAAACTTTACATTTCAGTATAAAGTTGAAAACAGCTTGGTAGTTTCTCTTTTTTGGGCAGATGAAGTTGATAAATGCAACTACAACGAGTTTGGTGATGTAATATCTGTTGATGCAACATTCAGAATGAACAAGTAAGTTGTTGAATAAAAACTTTTTATGTCCTCTATGTATGATTCATGATGAATCATATATGATTCATGATAAATAATATATAATTTACTTAATGTTTTTAACAGTTATTGTTCATTTGCAGGTACGACATGGTTTTTGTTCCGTTCACCACCATAGATAATCATAGAAAATCAGTGACAGTCGGCGCGGGATTGCTGTTATGTGAGGACACATATGCTTATATATGGCTACTAACTTCGTTCATGACTGCTCACCCAAAGCAACACGATATGGTTGTAACAGATCAAGATGGTGCAATGAAGAGAGCAATTGAAGCAGTGTTTACGTAGTATAAACATAGATGAAAGTCCCAAAATATGACAATTGTTGATACAATGTCTCGTATACAAAGATAACACAATATGAATTACTTTCAAACGCGAAATGCTTTATTAATCTTTATAAACAAAGTATTACAAAGTGCTACGAATACACCCGTTGAGTGACAATAAAGAAATGAAACCTAGAACAAGTAAACTTGATTGGAGACTCAAGTTTACGAGAGAACATTAGAGTCGCTGGTAGACAGCTGAGGGACTCAGAGGTTCTAATGGAAGAAAGAAATTAGATAAATTATCCAAGCACAATGGTTGTGTTTGTCTTCTTTCTCCCTCCTATTTATAGTGGTACGAGGTTGCTTCCATAGTGGGAGTAGTTGATACGTGTCAACTTCTGACTGGAAGTAGTACAACACATTAAATGTATGTCGATAAAGAGACATACATTTAAACAACTTTAGGTGAACAGTTCTGCCAACTGTTCACTTTATCCCACTAGGTCGTACTAGGCTTTATCTTGAATCTCCTATTTTGTCTTGCTCAAAACACTTTAAAGATTCTCCCGCCTAAACTATAAAAGGCAAAGCAAGTCTCTGCTTGCATAGTCTTCAAAGGGTTGTAAGTGATCTCCGAGTATTGTCATCTCAGAGATCCTTGAACACTAGTACATTCCTTTTACATCCCAGCTTGTTTATAACTGCTGGTGAGTATGACTTCAGATAGTATTTGATTTACCTGATGTTGTCTTTGACTTGAATGTTCCTGGTGTGTCAGTTGAGGCTTTGCCTTCAACTGGTCTGGTCTCTGTCGCTGGCCTTCACAACGACTCGTAACACTTAGTCTAATTTAAACAAATCTAGACTGGGCCATAGTTAAAACTTTCATTGGCCCAACAATCTTCCATTTTTGTTTATAAATTATACTAAGTCTGAAATTATTGTAAGTGAGTACATAGCTTCTTCTTCTACATAATTTAACAAACATACCTCAGTTTTTATTAAACAAAGACCTTAATCCTATTACATGAACACCCAAAGGTGAAAAGAAAACAAAAAAATACAAGGTTCTTGATATGAGTATAGTCTCATATCAATTATATCTATAAAACCCATAAAACACAAGGAAAATACCAAGCTTTATTGTGATAAAATGGAATTACGGGATATTCTTTGTTGTTTTTGAATGTGTAGGTAAGAATATATGTTTGAAGCAAACACAAGATTTCATGGATTTTTTATTTTTTTTTAGAACGGCACCTCAATCTCACTGAAATCCAACCCCCGAGTTATACCATCCATAACGGGCAGGCCCCGGGACCCGAACCACTAGGGGAAACCCCTAGAACTCATGGCTTCGCACTAAGGAGGAAAATCATGGATTTCATGGATGTTACTTGAAGAAAAGACGAAGAAAATGACAAAACAAGACATCAAGGACCTAACTTGCCAAGTATGTGAAGATCAAAGGAATTGAAGAAGTTTAAGGCAAAGTTCAAAGATTAATATGGTCATTTGTCAAAGTTTTAACAAGTTACCAACAAGCTATCAAAGAAATGAAAACACAAGGGCCAATACTCCCAATGTTCAAAGTTTATTAATCCTTGTCAACTCATATGGGCCAATCAAAATTCATATACAATGCTTCACATGGATTGAGTTCAGCATCAATTAATAGACGAATAATGGGGCATTCATGGAAATCAAAGACCAATTAATGAGCAACATTCCACAGCAATCATTGGAAAGTTAAGTCAGCAAACATGGGATGAATTAATTGGCGAGACAACAAATATCCATCGTTGGGAATTAATTGGCAAGAATACAACAACCTTTATTGCCAAAAGGAGACAAAGGAATTAATGGGCAATGAATGAAGCAGTCCCAGTCACACCTATCCCAGCCGAATCTTCACAAATGATGCATTAATGATACAACATCCAAATTAATGGGAAGCAACATTCTACAGCAATAAATGTAACAAGGTCTAATCACGCAGCAATAATGGGGGAATTGGTCAATAAATGCAGTCCGATAAGTTACAACATTCATTGGCGAATCTCAGTTAATGTTCAAGAAGCCATCAAAACAGCATTAATGGGCGGATTAATTTCAACAGCAATCATCGACAATAATTGGCATAAAAAGTTATCCAGTGATGGCTCATTTATTTGGAGAAGTCAACATCAGTAACCGAGCCAATGATTAGAGTTTAATGCTGATCTCAACAGGAATGTATAAACACTCTCATAAGAATCCATAACATCCACTACAACCAATCACATTTCACATTTTCCTTAATCTGGATCACACTCTCACAACTCCAACCACCACCTGCCACGTGGCATATTATCACTGGCCAAAATATGTCATCACCCCTGCCTTCTTCTTTTCTTTTATGTTATAAATAGACATTTGTTCTTTCATTTCAAATGTGTAGAATAGTTGTAAAAAAACACACAGTAGTTTTTAGAAAATCAATTCCTTTCTTTCATTCACGCTGTGTGTTTTCATACACAGTAGAACATACTACTTTTCCGTTTTAGTTTCCCAAGTCAGTTAGCTCAACAAACTTTGTAACTAAAATCTTCCATTGAAATAAAATTTCCTTCTATCCTTTACATTCACCCTAGAGTTCTTACAAGTTTTGTCATTGATATCATATCAGCAGTGAAGTTGTACGAGAGATGATGTATTGATACTCACATCAGAGTTGGTACAATAGTTTGTTGATAAAATCAGTAAATTTCATGAGAATCGTTATTCCCGCCATTGATGTTCACTGTTCGAGATTAACAAGTGCGAGTAGCATAGTTCTTGGTTCATAACTGGAACAAGACGTGTATTGGTGATGTTTACTTTTCATGCGAACGCAGTAGGAGGTTTCGTTTCGATTTAGTTTTTCGTCGATGCGATTATTGAGGGAGTAGTTACTGCTCATCTCAGATTTAGCATTAGTTTCGACTCAGCCCTGGTTCGTTAAAGCCGTGGCTTAGTTAGTGAAGTTTGGCGGTTCGTTTACTAGAGCGACACTGGTTCTTTCAGCATATCTCGATATCAGTTGAAGAACACGATCAAGGTAAACTTGTAGCCTGGTGATAAAGGACGAATGACGTCATTATAGTGCGAGTTCGTTTGAAGATTTGTACCAGTAACAGTTTGAAACCATTTAGTGGTGTTTGTTTCAAAGTAGCTCAACGCTTACCTTCGGCATCAACGGATTCGTCGTCTCGAAACGGTTAAGCTCAATTACTTTTCTTGTAACTATAGTTATAATATGGATTGCATGATAGTGTTCTAGTTTTGATTTGCAAGCAAAATAGTACCAAATATCACTTTTATTGTTAAAAGATTCATAACCTCGTTATTGATTAGTAGTAGAAATATGTTATGTTGAAAAATTGGGTAGTTAATATGTTGGAAATTTCTAAGATTTTTGGGCTGAAATTTTGTTGGGCTAGCATAGTAACGTGAGTAGAAATATGAGTTTCACAACAGTGACTAGATTGAAGACTAAGTTTCATTCACTTTGATTTTAATAAAAATACAATTTTACCTTTATAAAATTTAGACTTTGTTAAAATTGGAATTTTTACTTTTTAAAAATAATAGTTTGTTAAAAAGTTAGTTACAATTTTATAAAAAGGTTAGTTAGATCTTGATAAAAAGTTAGTTGCATTTTTGTTAGAAAATTAGTTACATTTTTCTTGTTGGATAATTAGTTAAATTTGTTAATTTTGTTGAGTAGTTTTATTTTTGTTATTTTTGTTAAATAGTTTGTTGAGTTTGTTACTTGCTTGATTTACTTGTACTTTGTGCTTTATGGATTGTATGTGCAACATGTTTTTAGATTAGTACGGTTATGTAGAGATACTATTTTTACATTATTACGTGCTTTGTGATAACTAGACCTAGATTACCAAAATTCTATAAATCTAACACCAAAAACGATTAGTTAACCTGATTTCTTTTGGATGATCAATTCATATTGAGTCGAGAATAACGAACTAAAAAGACAAATATTAAATGGGGCCGCTGCCGGTTCATTACGTGGAGATTGACGATTGATTGACGGTTACAATTGGATTTTGGGATCCGTTCAATTGTGAACATTCCTTTTACGTATCATAAATAAAAAATATAAAAAAAATCAAAATGATAAAAATATAAAAAATAAAAAATCACAAAAATCAATTCTTTCCTAAGAATTTAACCAAATTTTTTTTTCAAAAAGTAATCTTTTTCCTAAAAGATTACACGAAAAATATATTGTATATATTGGATTCACTCGTTTTTACGTGCATACTATACTTTCATAAAAAACAAATAAATACAAAAATATTTTTGATATATTATTATATGTAGATACATATACGTAGATACGAACAACCAATCCACCTACTTCCATAAGTATTGCTTTTGCAATACACCATACTTGGGGGTGTTCCGGTCCCATTTATGTGTATTAATCAAACATAATTAAGGCACAATATATAAATAATACAATCTACTTGAACTTGAGAAAGAGGCCACTGTGTGGGGGGTATAAGGCGAGTGTATTTCACATTCTAAAGAAGCAGACTCTTAAGTGCTACGCGCCGCCTCGTTTCTCCGCTTCCTTGTGGGTCTTTCAAAGGTGATAGTAGTGAGTGGTGTGCCACCGGATTAGTACTATATATCTATATATTTTCTTGTTGATATTAATTATTGCACCTCGAGAGAGATAATCTCTTCTCTCTCAAAAGTTGACCGAGAGCTCCTCTCTCATTCTTCGAGTTGAGTTGCATGCCCACTCGAGCGCGTGCACATATACCTATTGGTGTACAACCCCTTCCCCCCAAAAGGAAGAAAAAGAACAAGAACAACACCGTCCATCAATCCGATCCCGAGTATCGTGCTTTCAATAACTCACAAAAAGTCATGGCCGCCGTTGATAATAGACTATTGATTGAGATCCTCCAATCAAATGTGGAGGGGAATGCGGATGCTATTGTTATTCCTGAGATACCCGCTAATACTTTTGAGCTTAAGATATGCATGATTACTATGGTTTCTTCTATCCCCTTCCTAGGGAGACCTATGGATGACCCCCATGACCATATCAAGAGATTCATGTCACTTTGTAATACACTTAAGTATAATAGGGTCCCTCATGATACGATTAAGATGATCTTATTCCCTTTCTCTTTAGAGGGAAATGCTAGGATTGGTTAGACAAGCAACCTTCTAGGAGCATTTTCACTTGGGAGGATTTGAAGAAGAAATTTGTGAACAAGTTCTTTCCTCCTTCACGAACCACCGCCTTGAGAAACCAAATCATAGGTCTTCAACAAAAGCAAGACCAAAACTTTAGTGAAGCTTGGGAAGAGTTCAAAGAGTTGATGAGAAAGTGCCCAAACCATGGTTTTAACAAATTTCACCAAATTAACACCTTCTACAATGCTTTGAGACCTCACCATCAAGATTTCCTTAACTCGACCGCGGGTGGGAACATTCTTTCAAAATCCACACAAGATGCATGTGATATCATTGAAACAAAATCCATGGTTCAAACTAATAATCAAAGAGATGAGGTGGTACATGTTGTTCAAGAGGGTGCTTCTAGACCATTTGAGAGTCAAATCCTTTCAAAACTTCAAGAACTTAACCAAAGTCAGAAGATGCATTAAGCAATAATTCAAGACTTTATGAAGGTTTCCTTGAACAATTCTTCTACCAACAATGTCAATGCCATCACCGTATCTTGTGAGACATGTGGAGGCCCTCATTCTTACTTACAATATGATAAAGTTCAAAACTTTCAAGGTGAATGCTATGCTTATCATGATGAACAAAAAGATCACTTTAAACCCAACATTAACCCTAATCACCTCTCTTACAAGTCCAACAATTACCTTGCTCCACCAGGTTTCCCTCCCCAATAACCCACCTAAAATCAAGCAAACACTCCATAATTCCTCAATAGAAACCAAGGGCCAAGAGGAAATTACCAAGGGAACAACAACAATAGAGGACCCAATAACTTTCAAAACCAAGAGAATAACTTTTATGCCAATAACCAAGGGTTTTACAATTAACCTCCACCTTTCCAACAACCAGGATTTCAAGGAAATGGGCCAAATGATTTTAACACCATTGAGCTTCTTCATAAGATGAACCACGATAATGAAAGGAGATATCAAGATAACGAAAGAAGGATATGTGAGAGTGAAAAGAGAACTCAAGATCAAATAAGAGCTATGCAAGAGGAGACAAACAATAGATTTATGTTACTCTTAAATCAAAGACCACAAGGTGCTTTACCCTCCAACACTCAAACCAATCCAAGGGCAAATGTAACAAGGAGTGGGAAAACAACCATTGATCCTTCAATTCCTCCTACACCTCCTATGGTAACTCCTACAACGGTTCCTCCTTATGAAAATCCCACACCTTCTAATTCTACACCTTCAAATCCTACACCTACTAATCCTTCACCTTCCAAACCTATCATTGAAGAAACACCAAAAGAGAGTCCTTCAACAACTACCACTCAACCTTTACGAAAACCAAATCTTCCATATCCTTCTAGATTGAGAAATGAGAAAGTTAAGAACAAAGATGATATACAAGTGTCCAACTTCTTGAGGATGTTTAAGCAATTGAATATCAACATATCTTTTGCGGAGGCTTTAGCTCATATGCCTAAGTTTTCCAAAATGTTTAAGTACCTTCTTTCGAACAAAGAGAAATTGGTTGATGTGTCTAATGCTTCATTGAACGAAAATTGTTCCGCAGTGTTGTTAAACAAGTTGCCTACTAAACTTGGTGATCCGGGCTGGTTGTTGATTCCTTCTAATTTCCTAGGGGTAGATAATTTCATGGCACTTGCGGACCTTGGTGCAAGCATATGCCTTTATCGGTTTGGAAACGACTCTCTCTTCCCGCACTTACACGTACTAAAATGACACTTGAATTGGCAAACCGTTCAATTGCTTATCCGATGGGGATCGCGGAAGATGTCTTTGTAGGGGTTGATAAGTTTATGTTCCCCGCGGACTTTATGGTCGTGGATTATGATGTAGATCCTTGAGTTCCCCTTATTGTAGGAAGGCCTTTCTTGAGAACCGGTCGTACTCTTATTGATGTTGCGGAGGGGGAACTCATTATGAGGGTGGAAGATCAAAAGGTTGTGTTTAACATGGGAAAGTTATCTAAGAAATACAATGAGCATGAGACGGTGAATCATGTTTATGTTCTTGATAAAGGAGTGAATAACATTGATATTCTTGATGAAGTGTGTGATGAATATTTTCATGAAGTTTGTAAGAGTGGTGAATATGATTTTCCTCATATTAAGACTATAGCTTCCATTACTTCCTCATTTCCTTCCTTTGAAGAGAGCGATTCCCTTATAAATAAATTTTAGGCAAGTTTAGGGAAAGTGGATTATGGAGCTTACTCTTCTACTATAAATGGGAAAGATGAGGTTTTTGAGATTGAGAGATTGCTTAGTGAAAGTGACTTGATTAATAAGGATATTGAAGCTTATCTTAAGAGAGATGATCTTGTGGTTGATACATCACCTTCTAATTGGGAGGAAGACATTCTTGAAATAGAGAGATTGCTGTATGGAGATTCCATTCTCACTCAACCTTCTCATGAACCTTCACATATTACTCTTTCTTACACACCTTATGAAACACCTCATACCAATAGGCCTTCACCTATATCACCACCTTTCTTACAAACCAATTCAAACCATCTCTTTGAGCCTTCAATTGATGAACCAATGTTTGAGAAGTTTCAAGATGATGGTGATTTATATCATTTGGATGTTGAATTGAAAAGATTCTATACTTTTGATGAGGAGTTTTCTAAGAACAAGAAAGACATGGTGGTTTCCTCTACAAGTGTGTTGACACTTACTACTCCATAACCTTTCTCTTAAGAAGTGAAGTATAAGGGGGAATCTTCTAAGGCCACCACCACTTGTTATTTTCCCATGAAAGAAAAGATTTTTGATCCTGGTATAGAGATTGATGAGCCAACTCAGTATCCACCTGATGCACTAAAATGAACCCTTATGAGAAGTTGTAGAGATTCACCTCATCATCTTATGGGAAACTCATGGGAAAGAATCATAGACAAGGAAACCTCACCCACCTCACCATTGATTGAGATGTTCACTTTTGGATTGTGCTACTCTTGGGAGGCCAATTATGTATTTGATCCGGGTGGCTATTTATGGGGTTTTATATACTTGAAAACTTGTTTTACCTTATCGTAGAGAGTTTTTTTTTCCTATAAGGGTAAATCTTTTACTCTCCATGATAGGTTTTCCATAGACACTTTAAGTGTAGGATGAGTCGAGCTAGAGACTCCTTAAATCAAGCTTGAATAACTAGAATTAGATCATTTATACTAGAGTGTGGTAGGCTAGGAAGTGTAGGGGTGCCTATCTTTTGTCTTCTTCGTGTTTGTAAGGTTGCTCTCTCTCTCTCATTTCATGCATTGGAACTTATGGAGGAGGCCCTCGTATCGGGTTCACTTTGATACTATTGTGATATTCACAACATTGTACTTAAAATGAATTCACTTTAGTAGACATTTTCTTAGCTTAGGTTAAGCAAAGTTATCAATGTCATAAGTGTAGGGGAGTTTACTCCAATACTCTTAAACATTGATGACAATGTTTATCTTAAGTATAGGGGGTCTTCTATCGAATTGATCTTACCTTGAACATTGTCATTGCCTTCATGATAACTTGGAAATTAATTTTCAACATTTTTCAAATTTTTGATCTACTTTGGCCACCAAAAATATGCATTCATAATTTTTGCATTAATTATTTTTTATTTGCATAACACATTTGCATTGTATAAAGTTTTTCTTTTGTTTTTATCAAAAATATATAAAAAGCAAAAAAATATAATAAAGGAATGGTTTAACAAGTTTAGATATCTTTGACATATTAGGCCCGCCATGAATTTTTTGACTCAACCCGAGTTTGCTTATTCAATCTTACTCTAGCTAGTATCCTTAACCATGTAGACCTTTATTGGTTTATTAGGCTAAGCATCCACTAGTCTCATTATTTGAGATTTTAAACTGTGGAGAACGAGAAATGATAGAGTTTGAAGTAAGTGTAAAGGGCTAGATAAACCTCATTGTGGCTTTTATATCCCCTTTCGTAATCTTTACTTTCTTGTCAACTCATGTATATATTGTTAATAAATAATCAACAACGGTTTTAATCGGTTTGTAGTCTCTTATGCATTTTTGACTAGTCATTCGTGGTTGGTATAAGTACGTCTTAAGATTCTAAGTTAGAACGTTTTATGTGTACTAGATTTATGTCATGCTTACTTAGCGGATGTTTTTCCTTTTATTCTTTTCAATTTTCTTTGTGAGGAATAAAGAAAAATAAGAGCGGCTTATAAAAAATGAGTGGCTAGAAAAAAAGAAAAAAAAGAAAAAGAAAAAAATAATTATACAAGACTCCTAAGAGGGACAGTGAAGTGTTAATTATAGTAGCTATTGAATTACAATATTACTCTCACAAGGGTTGCGGGGATTTATAATAAGTGTGTAAACACTTATCCTTTTGCCACTAAAATCATGTAAAAACAAGACCGAATCATGTGTTTATTATCATAAAT
This sequence comes from Glebionis coronaria, assembly GCA_025667525.1. NCBI lineage: Eukaryota > Viridiplantae > Streptophyta > Magnoliopsida > Asterales > Asteraceae > Glebionis > Glebionis coronaria. The sequence continues at coordinate 231,810,705 of CM046879.1, forward strand.
GTCGGAATTACGCGTGGTTTTGTGTTTTGTGTGTTAAATAGGTACAATTGATCAAAAGAAAAGAAAACACGGGATTTCACGGTCATTTATTGAAGAAAAGTCAAGGAAAGAGACAAAATCAAAGTCAAAGGACCAAAAGTGCAAAAATTACAAAGTTCAAGGGTCTAAAATGAAGATTTGTTGGAGACAAGGACCAAAAGTGTAAAAGTTGGAAAGATCAAGGATTAGAAATGAAGATATATGAAAGACATGTGCCAAAAATCAAGATGTTAGAATGTTGAGGGACTAGATTCGCCAATATCCAAAAATCAGGGGCCAAAATGAAAGATTCCTATACTTTATACAAGTCTTGGAAGCATTTTATACAACATAACAAAGTATACTAACCACAAGGGCCAGTTTTGCCAAAAGGGAGAAAGATGGCCAGGTCAAAGAAAGTCAAACTATATAAAGAAGTAATAAAAAGGGAGGGAAGTTTTACTGTTCACCCTCCCCCTTCCTTTTTACTAGACAAAGAACAAGAAGAGGGGTTTTTACCTGAAAGGGTAATAACCTAATTAATTCACATCAATCCACTTCCAACCCACCAATAAGAGAATCCCACATTCCCCAAGTCCACATCACCTACTGCCACGCTGGCGATCCAAACCTCCCAAGGAAAGAAACACGACTTTTTGGGATCTTTGCACTAAAGTTAGTGCAAAAGAAACACAAAGGTTGCCAAAACGAATGCCACGCTGGCAATCCGTTTCAGGAAAGAGAAAGCAAGAAAAAGATCAACGGCCTTCAAATGTGCTTAAATTTTAAGCTTGATCAAACGGTTCATAGAGAAACCCTTGGAGAGAGAAGATGAGCTGGAAAACTTCACCTAGAAGCCTTGGATGTTCTATAAATACATATAGTTTTCTCATTGAAAGGGTGTAATTTTTCCTTAGTCTAAATTCTGTTATTTTCATTTTTATGTAATGTTCTCTTTTAATTCAGTTTAATAAAAGTTCTTAATTCCAGTTTTAAATTCATGTTATTTACTTTCTGCTTTTAAATCTCATACTTATTTTACTTTTTGGTTCAATCTGTCCTTAAACTTTAAGCTAATATAAGCCGTTTTCAAAAGTTCAAATTAGTCTCTCATAAGCTTGTAGAAGCCTATGTGAGGCTTTGTTTTTCAAATACTAAGGAAAAGTCTACTGCTCTAAAATTCATCACAAGTTACTGTTCACTGTTCATCGTCTTTGATTCTGCAAGTTACTATTCCTGCTGGCGACGTTGTGTTAGTGATAGATTTTCGAGTTCCTGAAGGTGTAGATATAGTTGTTGTTACAGCCTTTGGTTCATATTTGAGTTACTTTGAGTTTTGGCGGAAAAAAAAGTTCGGTTTAGACTCGATTTGCTGTAAACTATTGATTTAGTGATCGATTTGTGTTGATTAAGGTGTTAATATAGTTTGTGGTTATGTTTTGAGCATCGTCTTCATCAACGGAGGCTTGGATGCAGGTTCGCTTTCGTTTTTTTTTATTTTTATGCAAATTTTAGGCGTAAACTGCTTTATCTATTGTAGCTGAAAATTGTGCTTCATCTCTGTCAATATAGCTTTCGTTTGATCTGCATTTTTGTTTGTGATACCTGTGATTATTCAGTTTAGCTTTAATCTGCATATGGCTTTGTTATTTTTCCTCATTATAGCATTAAGGTGTGTTTGGTTAAGCTGATTGTGTTAGTTGTTTTTGTAGCTGTAGATTTAAGCTTGTTTGTATCTCATTTGTTAGCCTAAAATTAGTTAAAATCAGCCTTAGAAAGTCAGCTAGCGATAGTCAAACGGCAAATGGTCACAAAAAAATACTTTGGGTTCAGTTTTATGCTCAAACAGCCAGTTTGGTGTACACTTTTCTCGCAGCTCATTTAGAATTAGGATAAGTGCCTTAGTGATCTAGATAGCTTGTACTAGTGGCTTTAAGTTTGTAGTTTTGAGTTTTTCTTCTAGCTTATTAGATAAGCCACTAGAGAGCCTTAAAGTAGCCTTAAAAATCTGCATATTAGTTTATTTTTTGATAAGTCATTTTAGTTCGATAGCCTTTTCTAGCTTAATCTCTTAATAATTTTCTAAGTTTTTTTTGTTTAGAAATAAATATTACATCATATCGGACAAGTAGAATCAAACGGGAGCTTCTTTCGTTGCCTAAAACGCTCAAACGAGCTTAAAGATTTAGTGCAGCCCGTTTTTATAAAAAAGTTAGGAAATATTGCATTTTGGTCCCTGTATTCGCAGCTTCTTTACATTCTGGGTTATTGCACAACTTGTCCCTATTTTCCTTTTATTATTTCATTTCCTGCGCATGACTGTTGTGCTTACATTTCAAATTTGGGCCTGTGTCTTGTTATAAAAGGGCCTGCGTTTGTATTCACATAAGAGGCTGCGCATACCTTTATTTTTTTTACTTGGTAAGTATACTAGTAGATATATTGACTGCGTATTATACTTAAAAAAAAACTACGTTTGATTTCATTTTTTTTAACAATTCATACATTTCAATTTCAAGTTTTAGATAATAGAATTTTAGTTTTAATAAAAATTAGAATAGTTCTAGTAAAATATATATATATATATATATATATATATATATATATATATATATATATATATATATATATATATATATATATATATATATATATATATATATATATATATATATATATATAAATATATAAAAAGTATAAAAAAAAATATATTAGATTTTACATTTTAGAATAAATTTGGCATTTTCATTTTTAGAATAAATTTTGCATTTTCATTTTTAGCATTTTAATATTTTGCATTTGTACTTTAATTTTCGCTTTGGATTTTAATAATTCGTGTTTGCATTTTACTTGCGTATTTAATATTTTTACTATGTGTTTATTTGCGGTGTTTGCAATTTGTTTTTAGTGTAGTACGTATTACGTAGTATAATATTTTTATATTTTTGCTTGCTTTGTGCTTAAATAGAAATAGAATACCAATCAAAATATTTGAACCAAAAACAATTAATCTCTACGATAAAATTGGATTTCAATTCGAGTCGAGTCGAGGAATGATAAATAGAAAATAAAAAAGGTAAACAAAATCTCAGATATCAAATTGGCGTCGCTGCCGCTTCGCTCGTACGATTGACGATTTTTTTCGTGAAGACGTTTGGATTTTGGGATCCGTTCATTCTTTGAACGTTACGTTTCTTGCACAAAAAATCAAAAACACAAAAAAATCAAAAACTTAAAGTACAAAAAAAAATTAAAAAACCACAAAAGCAATTTCTTTCCTAAGAATTGCACCAAAAAAAATTAAAAAAAATCAAAAAGTAATACGTTTTCCTAAACGTATTACACCAAAAATATTACGTATTATTGTTATTTTTCTTATTCGATTTCTTTTGTTTTTCTTGTGAATATATATTTTTCTAAAAAAATACAAAAAGATTTTTCTTTTACTATATTATATTACGTAGCACAATAAATTACCTACTTATCAAATAAGGCCTTAGTTGGGATTTCATCACCTAACTATTGTATTCGAATCCATAACGAGAAAAAAGGGCAAAATAGATAAATACTAGTAAGACGTTTGAACTCGACATATACAAACTATAAGGTGGGTATAAGGCGACGCGCTATAAAAGGCCGTCTAAGGAAAAAGGTTTTTAAGTGCTTTGTGCCACCTCGTTTCCCCGCTTGCTTGTGCGTATATTGAGAGGGACGACCGATTATTGGTTTGCCAACTCAATTAGTATTTACGTATATATTTTTGTAGCTTTTTCATATTGCTCCTCGAGAGGGAAAATCCTTTTCCTCTCAAAGTCGACCGAGGTCACCTACCTCATTCCAAAGTTTTAATTGTATGCGCACTCGCGCGCATACATACATACCGATTAGTGTACCAAATACTTCTAATTCTTCTAAAAAGAAGAAGAAGAAAAACAAAAAGACCGTCATTAAAGCCGATCCCGAGAATCGAGCTTTCAACAATACGATGGCAACGGATAATCGACCAATGATTGAGATTCTTCAATCTCACGTTGAAGGAAACGATGACGCGATTGTGGTGCCGACCATTGGAGCTAATCATTTTGAACTTAAACCGGATTTTATTCAAATGGTTTCCGCTACACCATTTTTAGGCCGTACTAATGATGACCCACACGCTCATATCAAACGTTTCATCCAATTAGCTAATACCGTCAAATACAATGGGGTGCCACAAGAGGCCGTTCGCCTACAACTTTTTCCTTTTTCCCTCGAGGGACAAGCCCGGATTTGGCTTGATAAGGAACCACCCCAAAGTATTACAACATGGATCGATTTAGAGACCAAGTTCATTAATTACTTTTTCCCACCATCTCTGACCACCTCTTTAAGGAATGAAATCATTACTTTTGAGCAAAAATATGGGGAAACTTTTAGTGAGTCTTGGGATCGATTTAAAGAGCTTTTGAGAAAATGTCCACAACACGGTTTCACCAAAGTGCATCAAATAAATACGTTTTATAATGGTTTGACTCTAAATGACCAAGACTCACTTAATAGTGCCGCGGGGGGCAATATTCTTGTGAAAACCATGAACGAGGCTTGGGCCATTATTGAGAACAAGGCAAAAGTGCAAACCAAAAGTGTTAGGGCTAATATGGCAAGTGCTAGTACGAGTAATAATGAGGTGAATGATCAAATTTATAAACTTACTTCACTTGTTGAAAAACTCGCTTTAAGAACCGACGCCCTCACCACTCATGTGCATGCCGTGAAAGATAATAGTGAAACGTGTGAGACTTGTGGTGGACCACATTCATATTTCAATTGTGACAAGGTTTATAATCAACAACAACAAGTTTGTGCTTTTAATACTAATGAAAGGGTTCCATTTAAACCTAATGTTGATGTTAACCATTTGTCTTACAATAGTACTAATTATTTGGCTCCCCCGGGTTTTGTAGCACCACAAAGACCACCCCCACCCGCCCAAAATACCCAATACCAAAATAGGAACCAAGGTCCTCAAATGGGTAATTTTCAAGGGAATGCTAATCAAGGGAATTTTAATGGTCAAAATCAAGGTTTTCAAAATAATAACCAAGGTTTTTATAATAACAACGGTTTTCAATCTCAATATCAAAACCAAGGTTTTCCTAATCAAGGGGTTAACAATCAAGGGTTCAATCAAATGAATATGCAAAATCCTCAAATGGACTTGGTTCTACAAAAATTGACCGAACATGAGAAAATCATGCAAGCTATGCAAGCATCTACTAGACAAATGCAAGAGTCCAACGATAAGAGATTTTTGACTATGTTGCAAACCCTTAGACCCCAAGGTGCCTTACCATCCAATACCGAAATTAACCCTCGTGCTAATGTGAGTGCTATCAATACTCGAAGTGGAGCCACTTTAGTGGGACCTTCCATCTCTTCGCCCATAAAGGAGAGACAAGGCCCGGAGGTCATAATGAGTAATCCTACTCCCCCTCCGGTGATTCCTCCCACTACCACTCCTAGTTCTAGTCCTCCATTGCCGAATGAGCCTATCCCTACGGTTGTTCAAGAAGCGAGTCCTTCTCCTTCTCAACCTTCAAAGTCTAAGCCTAATATCCCTTATCCATCTAGGTTAGGCAAGACTAAAGTGCTCAACAAAGATGACATTCATGTCTAACTTTTTGAAGATGATCTCCAACGGGAATGTTAACGTTAGCCTTATTGAAGCACTTGCTCAAATGCCAAAATTTGTCAAAATGTTCAAGGACTTGCTCAATAAGAAGGAAAAGATGGTTGAGCTCGTTAACACCCGTTTAAATGAGAATTGTTCCGCGATTCTTCTCAAAGAGCTTCCCGAAAAGCTAGGAGATCCCGGACGATTCGTGTTACCTTGCTCGTTTCCTCAAATCGATGATTGTATGGCTTTAGCGGATCTCGGCGCTAGCATCAATCTTATGCCACTCTCGGTTTGGAAACAACTTTCATTACCCGACCTTGTACCGACTCGTATGACTTTAGAATTAGCTAATCGAACTCTCGCATACCCCGTTGGTATTGCCGAAGACGTTTTTGTTAGAGTCGGTACATTCACTTTTCCCGTGGACTTTGTCGTCGTCGACTATGAGATGGATCCTCGTATTCCGTTAATACTTGGTCGACCATTCTTAAGATCCGGTAGAGCTTTAGTTGATGTAGCCGAAGGGGAATTAATTCTTAGGGTCGGGAATGATCAACAAATTTTTAAAATGGGGAAAATGGTTCATAAAACAAATGAAAAAGAATCGGTCAATATGATTGATGTGCTTAATTTTGATAATGAAGAAAGTTTTATCAATCCTTTTGAAGCTAAAAAGTTTAATATCAATGATTTTGTGGTATACTCAAATCCACTTTTTGACACTTCAAATGATAATCCACTTTTTGAAGAAAATGGGGAAACTAATTTTAGTGATGTCTCGTCCCTAAGTGATCATTCCATTTCGGATTTTGAGGATGCCAATAGTGAGGACACTTCTTCAAGTGCTCACTTTCCTTTTGATCTTATGGAGACACCTTTAGAGCCTCCAATTTTTACTCCCATTTATGACACTGATAGTGATGACACTTTTTCAAGTGATCACACTATTTTCGGCTTAGACGACTCATCTTTTGACCCACCCACTTTCGACCCACCCATTTATGATTCACCAATCTTTGATACCTACGATGATGACACTTCTTTAAGTGATCTCATTTCCTTGGGTTTTGACGAGACACCTAGTGAGCTTAATGATCCTATTCTCTCTATGAGTGATTCTCCCATTCTTGAGTCTCCCTTTGACTCTTATATTCCTAATTTGAGGGACATGACTTTTGAGGAGGATCCTCCACCTTTAGAGGTCGCCCCTATTTTAGAGGACATTCCATTTGAGGAGGATTTAGAGAACTTTCTAAACTCCCATTTTCCTCACGAGGATGAGTTTTCCTATGACTCCGACGATACTTATCTTTTCACATCAAGTTTGGAAGAGGATGACTTTCCCACTATGGATTTTGATGACATTTTGAGCTTAAATGTCGACACCTCTTGCTATTTTCCCGTTAAGGAACCGGTGTTTGATCCGGGAATAGAGACTTTTGTGCTTTCATTTCCATACCACCTTACCCTTCCTAGTAAGAGACTTTTGCCTAAGGATACCCCACTTTTCTATGACTTGCGTACCACCTCGGGGTTTATTTCCTTTTGTGATGGAAATTATGTGTTTGACCCGGGTGGATTTTCATGGGGTATTCCTTATATGACTTTGTTTCACCCTCTATCATGGAGAGATTTTCCTCCCTTGGAAATCTCGGTTTTCCATGATTTTCCCATTTGAATGATGACATTCGGGAAATTGAGTCGAGCTAGAGACTCGTGATGAAAAATCAAGCATCGTTTAACTAGGTTAGATTTTTTTTTACCCTTTTTCACCCTTTTTCACCTTTACCCATTTTCACCAATAAGTGTGTGGGGGGGGAGCCAAGTAGGTTGTTTGTGTTGTGATGTTGTGTGCAGGGACATGTGCTTTAATGATCCACTTTTGGTACTTTTCCCGTGTTACCCGTGTACCCGGTTCCTTCGATAAGTTTTTGCTATTGTGATTCAAATCTTGTATATAAATAAAACGAATAAATGTAATCACTTTAGTTGTCCCTTCCTTAGCTCGATTTTAAACAACGTACTCAATGTCATAAATGTAGGGGAGTTTATTCTCCCACATGCTTAAACATTGGGGACAATGTTTATATTAAGTGTAGGGGGGATTTCTATCGAAATTTTAGTGGCCTTTTCCATGAATTTGACCCCATTTAACCGGAAAATTTTTAAAATTTTTTCAAAATTTTTGATCTATTTTGGCCTTGTAGTATTTTTCTTTTATGTTCTTTTGTCATCTCATCTTATTTTTAATTTCCATTTCAAGAATAAAGTCATAAATAGATAAATAAATAAAATGGTTTTAATAAGTTTAGATGTCTTTGATATATTAGGCCCGTCGTGAATATTTTGACTCAACCCGAGTTTACTTATCCAAGTTTACTCTAGTTAGTATCCTTAACCATATGGACCTTAATTGGTTTATTAGGCTAAGTATCCACGAGTCTCATTTCTTGAGATTTTAAATTGTGGAGAACGAGAGATGATAGAGTTAATTATAAGTTTGGTATTCTTTCATTAACTTATGTGAGTTAGTTATGAGCTTTTTCTCCCATCACTTGTTAATAAATATAATTGCAATAAATAAGGTTGTACGATTTAAAAGGTTACTTAGCTTCTAGCACAAGATCGTTTAAAAGTTGCTCGGTATTAATTAGAGTTCATAGCCAAGGCATAACTTATTGAAGCGGGACGCGAAGATTGGCTTATCCAAAAAGGCCCTAACAAGGCATGAGGATACCCGAGTCCAAAAAGGCCCTCACAAGGCATGAGGATTCACTTTTTGCTAAAGATCCTAAGATGATGTTAAGATCATTAATCCAAATCAATATGAAGGATCAAGACACACGACGAGAAGCAATTACTCCCCTAAAGATCATGGAGAAGTCTATCCAAAAAGACCCTAACAAGGTATGAGGATAAATAGATCCAAGTCCGAAAAGGAGGCGGATCGTTGTATATCAAAATCCTAAGTAAAGAAGAGGATAAATGAAGAAGTCGTGGTCAACGTTTGAAGCATCTTACACTCCTAATGAAGATGTATACCAAAATGAAGAGAAGACCATAATTTCAAGATCGTCTCTCAAGATTTGAAGTTTGAAGTACAAGCCAAATATCGGTCCGAGAAAGGTCTCAAATCGTGAAACGAGTTATGCCAAGATATGAACTTTTTGAGGTTTCGAGAAGCAGTTTTAAAAGATTTTGTCCTTTAGCTAACTATTGATTAAATCGTCCCACTTTGTTTTCGGCCTAAATAAATTATCGAAATAAGTCAAAAATGCATCCTCGTGATCATTCAAGACAAAAATAAAATATAAGAGATACACAATAGGAATAAGGGGGTCTAAGTGATTAACTAAACCACATGAGCAAGTGTTTGTTGTGCTAACTTGTAATAAAAATGATCTCGTTTTTAAGCTTGCTATGGGGAACGTGAAACTTGAGGGTGATTAATATTCATGACACCAAAGCCCTAATCTAAGTCTTAGATTTCTTTACGAGTTTCTTCCATCTAATAATTTCCAAGATAATAAATGATTATAACTTTTGTTTCCTTTAAAGCTTTTATCTTTTCGTCATAGTAGTAGTAGTAATTATAAAAAAGGCCGAGATGGATTGATTATGAGGAAAATGTAACTTATGCTTTAAAACTATGCATTGCATGGGGTTATTGCAATGGTCAAGTGTAGGGGATTTAATAAGTGTGTAAACACTTATCCTTTTGCCACTAAAATCATGTAAAAACAAGACCGAATCATGTGTTTATTATCATAAATGTCGGAATTACGCGTGGTTTTGTGTGTTAAATAGGTACAATTGATCAAAAGAAAAGAAAACACGGGATTTCACGGTCATTTATTGAAGAAAAGTCAAGGAAAGAGACAAAATCAAAGTCAAAGGACCAAAAGTGCAAAAATTACAAAGTTCAAGGGTCTAAAATGAAGATTTGTTGGAGACAAGGACCAAAAGTGTAAAAGTTGGAAAGATCAAGGATTAGAAATGAAGATATATGAAAGACATGTGCCAAAAATCAAGATGTTACAATGTTGAGGGACTAGATTCGCCAATATCCAAAAATCAGGGGCCAAAATGAAAGATTCCTATACTTTATACAAGTCTTGGAAGCATTTTATACAACATAACAAAGTATACTAACCACAAGGGCCAGTTTTGCCAAAAGGGAGAAAGATGGCCAGGTCAAAGAAAGTCAAACTATATAAAGAAGTAATAAAAAGGGAGGGAAGTTTTACTGTTCACCCTCCCCCTTCCTTTTTACCAGACAAAGAACAAGAAGAGGGGTTTTTACCTGAAAGGGTAATAACCTAATTAATTCACATCAATCCACTTCCAACCCACCAATAAGAGAATCCCACATGCCCCAAGTCCACATCACCTACTGCCACGCTGGCGATCCAAACCTCCCAAGGAAAGAAACACAACTTTTTGGGATCTTTGCACTAAAGTTAGTGCAAAAGAAACACAAAGGTTGCCATAACGAATGCCACGCTGGCAATCCGTTTCAGGAAAGAGAAAAGAAAAAGATCAACGGCCTTCAAATGTGCTTAAATTTTAAGCTTGATCAAACGGTTCATAGAGAAACCCTTGGAGAGAGAAGATGAGCTGGAAAACTTCACCTATAAGCCTTGGATGTTCTATAAATACATATGGTTCTCTCATTGAAAGGGTGTAATTTTTCCTTAGTCTAAATTCTGTTATTTTCATTTTTATGTAATGTTCTCTTTTAATTCAGTTTAATAAAAGTTCTTAATTCCAGTTTTAAATTCATGTTATTTACTTTCTGCTTTTAAATCTCATACTTATTTTACTTTTTGGTTCAATCTGTCCTTAAACTTTAAGCTAATATAAGCCGTTTTCAAAAGTTCAAATTAGTCTCTCATAAGCTTGTAGAAGCCTATGTGAGGCTTTAGTTTTCAAATACTAAGGAAAAGTCTACTGCTCTAAAATTCATCACAAGTTACTGTTCACTGTTCATCGTCTTTGATTCTGCAAGTTACTATTCCTGCTGGCGACGTTGTGTTAGTGATAGATTTTCGAGTTCCTGAAGGTGTAGATATAGTTGTTGTTACAGCCTTTGGTTCATATTTGAGTTACTTTGAGTTTTGGCGGAAAAAAAAGTTCGGTTTAGACTCGATTTGCTGTAAACTATTGATTTAGTGATCGATTTGTGTTGATTAAGGTGTTAATATAGTTTGTGGTTATGTTTTGAGCATCGTCTTCATCAACGGAGGCTTGGATGCAGGTTCGCTTTCGTTTTTTTTTTATTTTTATGCAAATTTTAGGCGTAAACTGCTTTATCTATTGTAGCTGAAAATTGTGCTTCATCTCTGTCAATATAGCTTTCGTTTGATCTGCATTTTTGTTTGTGATACCTGTGATTATTCAGTTTAGCTTTAATCTGCATATGGCTTTGTTATTTTTCCTCATTATAGCATTAAGGTGTGTTTGGTTAAGCTGATTGTGTTAGTTGTTTTTGTAGCTGTAGATTTAAGCTTCTTTGTATCTCATTTGTTAGCCTAAAATTAGTTAAAATCAGCCTTAGAAAGTCAGCTAGCGATAGTCAAACGGCAAATGGTCACAAAAAAATACTTTGGGTTCAGTTTTATGCTCAAACAGCCAGTTTGGTGTACACTTTTCTCGCAGCTCATTTAGAATTAGGATAAGTGCCTTAGTGATCTAGATAGCTTGTACTAGTGTCTTTAAGTTTGTAGTTTTGAGTTTTTCTTCTAGCTTATTAGATAAGCCACTAGAGAGCCTTAAAGTAGCCTTAAAAATCTGCATATTAGTTTATTTTTCGATAAGTCATTTTAGTTCGATAGCCTTTTCTAGTTTAATCTCTTAATAATTTTCTAAGTTTTTTTTTGTTTAGAATAAATATTACATCATATCGGACAAGTAGAATCAAACGGGAGCTTCTTTCGTTGCCTAAAACGCTCAAACGAGCTTAAAGATTTAGTGCAGCCCGTTTTTATAAAAAAGTTAGGAAATATTGCATTTTGGTCCCTGTATTCGCAGCTTCTTTACATTCTGGGTTATTGCACAACTTGTCCCTATTTTCCTTTTATTATTTCATTTCCTGCGCATGACTGTTGGGCTTACATTTCAAATTTGGGCCTGTGTCTAGTTATAAAAGGGCCTGCGTTTGTATTCACATAAGAGGCTGCGCATACCTTTATTTTTTTTACTTGGCAAGTATACTAGTAGATATATTGACTGCGTATTATACTTAAAAAAAAACTACGTTTGATTTCATTTTTTTTAACAATTCATACATTTCAATTTCAAGTTTTAGATAATAGAATTTTAGTTTTAATAAAAATTAGAATAGTTCTAGTAAAAATATATATATATATATATATATATATATATATATATATATATATATATATATATATATATATATATATATATATATATATATATATATATATATATATATATATATATATATATATATATATATATATATATATATATATATATATATATATATATATATAAATATATAAAAAGTATATAAAAAAAATATATTAGATTTTACATTTTAGAATAAATTTGGCATTTTCATTTTTAGAATAAATTTTGCATTTTCATTTTTAGCATTTTAATATTTTGCATTGTACTTTAAATTTTCGCTTTGCATTTTAATAATTCGTGTTTGCATTTTACTTGCGCATTTAATATTTTTACTATGTGTTTATTTGCGGTGTTTGCAATTTGTTTTTAGTGTAGTACGTATTACGTAGTATAATATTTTTATATTTTTGCTTGCTTTGTGCTTAAATAGAAATAGAATACCAATCAAAATATTTGAACCAAAAACAATTAATCTCTACGATAAAATTGGATTTTAATTCGAGTCGAGTCGAGGAACGATAAATAGAAAATAAAAAAGGTAAACAAAATCTCAAATATCAATTTAATAGTTTCTCCAATCCAGTATTACCTTAACGGGTTACGGGATTGAAGATCCAAGGTCTCAAAAAGGCGGCGGATATATATTATTGCGTGAGTTTTATTTTTCCTTTCTTACCGAGTGTGTAGCTACTTATTAATGCATGACATAAGGATCTTACACAGAAGGAGAATGACTTATTATTTTGGGTCGGACTTATATCAATTGTGGGTGGTTTTTCGAGTAATGGATAAGATGGTTACTTAGGATTAAAACCGTGCTTCCTTATTTTCAGATTTTACATTTCCTATATTTCACGCTTTAAATAATGATAAATTTGCCCAAAAGCAATTTGCTCAATTAATAACCGGTCTTAGAGGCATAATAAGTGGGGGTATAATGGTAACACAGTTAATATGTATGAATAAGTCGATGCACTTTCACTTATGGATAACAATGATGTTGTTTTTAAGCTTGGTATGGGAAAGTGAAACTTAAGGATGATAAGTGTTTATGGTACCAAAGCCCTAATTAAAGTCTTTGATTTCTTTATGAGTTATTTCCATCAAAATCATTTATATGTAAATAGAATTGTATTCCTTGCATTGCATTGTAAAAATCAAAATCATGCATCATATAGTGTAGTGTAGCGTAAAAGCATATCATTATAGCCAAGGTGGATTAATTATGAGAAAAGTGTAATTTGGTGCTTTGAAATATGGCATTGCATGAGGCCATGGCAATGATCAAGTGTAGGGGATTTGATATGAGTAAAATCTCATATCAATTATAACTATAAAACCCCTAAAAACAAGGAAAATACCAAGCTTTATTGTGATAAAACAGAATTACGGGATATTCTTTGTTGTTTTTGAATGTGTAGGTAAGAAGATACGTTTGAAGCAAACACAAGCTTTCATGGATTTTACTTGAAGAAAAGACGAAGAAAAGGACAAAACAAGACATCAAGGACCTAACTTGCCAAGTATGTGAAGATCAAAGGACTTGAAGAAGTTGAAGGTAAAGTTCAAAGATTAATATGGTCATTTGTCAAAGTTTTAACAAGTTACCAACAAGCTATCAAAGAAAGTAAAACAAAAGGGTCAATACTGCCGATGTTCAAAGTTTATTAATCATTGTCAACTCATATGGGCCAATCAGAATTCATATACAATGCATCACATGGATTGAGTTCAGCAGCAATTAATAGACGAATAATGGGGCATTCATGGAAATCAAAGACCAATTAATGAGCAACATTCCACAGCATCGCCAAAGTGGGTGATGTTCTAATTGCTGATGGGCTCAATTTTCATGACATATTTTATCTCGACGTTGGAGATGGGGCTAACTTCCTTTTCTGGAAAGATCGTTGGATTGGAGAATCACCATTGTCCTCGAGGTTCCCCACATTGTACTCCATTGAATCCAATCAGGACTGCCTAATTACAGATAGAATATCTAATTCCGGTTATCATTGGTGTTGGAATTCGGGCTTTAATAACCCAATTGTTATCCACGAATTTCGTGATCTGCTTCATCTCATCGCTGCCTTGAAACTAAAACATGCCCCAGATAAACTGAAGTGCAAGCTGTCAGCAAACGGGATATTCATGGTGCATCAAGTGAGGAACTTTATTGAGGACAGAAACAACAACCCTCTTGGTCTTGTTCATATGCCCTGGATTAGATCTGTTCCTTTAAAGGTCTGTTGCTTCGCATGGAGGGTTGGCCTTGGGCGTATCCCTGTTGCTAAAAGCCTTAGCGACAGGGGAATTCATATGGCTTCTAATAACTGCAAGGTGTGCGATTCATGGGTGGAGGATGCTGATCATGCGATCATATCTTGTCCTAGGGCACTTGACACATGGAAATGGATATTCAGATGGTGTAATATTCCATACCCTTTGTTTTCCACAACAAAGGATATCCTGGAGTTTGGTATAAATTGGGGCAATTGTCCCAAAAAAAGAAAGATACTACTTACCATCCTGCTTGGCACCATATGGAGTATTTGGAAGGCGAGAAACGATTGCATCTTCAATACGATTCATAATCATTTCACGGCGATTGCGGAAGACATTATTTCATCTACATTTCTTTGGATGAAACATAGGGGTACTCTTTCTTGTAATTGGATAGATTGGCAGTGCAATCCTTTTTCAATATCGTTGTAATTTGTTCGCTGTTTCCCCTTGCTCTCTCTTAGCTTCTTGCTAAGTTGAGTTGCTTAATAATATTTGCCGTTTCCAAAAAAAAGAAAGTTAAGTCAACAAACATGGGATGCATTAATTGGCGAGACAACAAATATCCATCGTTGGGAATTAATTGGCAAGAATACAATAGCCTTTATTGCTAAAAGGTGACAAAGGAATTAATGGGCAATGATTGAAGCAGTCCCAATCACACCTATCCCAGCCGAATCTTCACAAATGATGCATTAATGATACAACATCCAAATTAATAGGAAGCAACATTCTACAACAATAAATGAAACAAGGTCTAATCACGCAGCAATAATGGGGGAATTAGTCAATAAATATAGTCCGAGAAGTTACAACATTCATTGGCGAATCTCAATTAATGTCCAAGAAGCCATCAAAACAACATTAATGGGCGGATTAATTTCAACAACAATCATCGGCAAGAATTGGCATTAAAATTTGAGTCCTACTATTAGGACACTAATTTCACTAGTTAGACACCTTTCACTAGTATTAATTTTAAAAAAGTCAACACACTTAAATGATAGTTACTATTCCCAATTAAACACCTAGATTTACTAATCCTAACGTCAGATTTTTTTTTCTTTCTTCAGCATTAATATTTTTTTAGTCCATGTTTTTTTTCTGTTTTGCCCCAATATATTAACATAGTAGAAAGTTAACGAACATGTATTTCCTTTTTTTGCTGTTTTTTTTTCTTTTTTAAGGCCGGTTGCAACGCTTTGATCGAGTATTCGGTCGACCGATTTCAAACTCGATCAACCACGTTGCGACAACCGAGTCGACTCGGTCGAATGTCGAATCTCGATCCGTTTCTCTACCCACTTGAGAAGAAAAAAATTGCTTTATTCGTTTGTTTTCAGCGTTTCATATTGAAAAAAAATTAATTTAAATTCGTAAACTAAAAACGTAAACAATTTTTACTCAAAAATTAAAATATTTATTCCATACGTAAAACATTAAAATACAGTAATTCAAATATAATACGAAAAAAGAAAACGAGATTTTTCCCCTTTTTCAACAATTCAATTTTACTAAGTATAAATTAAAATATATATATAAAAAAAGAAAACGAGATTTTTCCCCTTTTTCGTATTAAATTAAAAAAAGTTAAACTTACTCGTCTTGTTGTGGTAACTAAGTCGCCTGTAGATCGCCGGAGAAAGAAATTTTAGGTGACAGAAAAACAGTAGGTCGCACTAGGTCGCTGTTGATATCATGATATCCGCGTGATACGTCAATGACTACAGAGTTACTATTTTTTGTTGCGATTAAATTAATATTAAAATGCAAAAAATTTGAAAAAAAATATAACCCAAATTGGCATTAAAATTAAAATAATTTGTAAACTACATTGAAAAATTAACTATTTTCGAAATCAACTATTTTATAGAACTTAAATTCATACCCTTTGAACTAGCAAATTGACATCGAATATATGTGTCTTTTAGTAAATTATATTGTACTAGA
The DNA here is from genome assembly GCA_025667525.1 of Glebionis coronaria. Classification (NCBI taxonomy): domain Eukaryota; kingdom Viridiplantae; phylum Streptophyta; class Magnoliopsida; order Asterales; family Asteraceae; genus Glebionis; species Glebionis coronaria. Next base: position 231,826,984 of record CM046879.1, read on the forward strand.
AAAAAAATAACAATTAAATAACAACATAAATAAAACATGTGATTACAAAATAAAACATATGATTACAACAATCATTAGTTATCATAATTATCTAGAAATCTCATTGAAAAATGAAATATGATGATTAATGATATAATTAGTGTCTATTTAGTAAAATAAATGTGTCAATTTGGAGAAGTCAACATCAGCAACCGAGCCAATGATTGGAGTTTAATGCCGATCTCAACAGGAATGTATAAACACTCTCATAAATGCAATACCGAATCCCATAACATCCACTACAGCCAATCACATTTCCCATTTTCCTTAATCCGGATCACACTTTCACAACTCCAACCACCACCTGCCACGTGGCATGTTTTCACTGGCCAAAATATGTTATCACCCTTGCCTTCTTCTTTTCTTTTCTGTTATAAATAGACATTTGTTCTTTCATTTCAAATGTGTAGAATAGTTGTAGAAAAACACACATTAGTTTTTAGAAAATCAGTTCCTTTCATTCATTCACACTGTGTGTTTTCACACACAGTAGGACATACTACTTTTCCCTTTCAAGTTAGTTTCCCAAGTCAGTTAGCTGAACAAACTTTGTAACAGAAATCTTCCATTGAAATAAAATTTCCTTCTATCCTTTACATTCACCCTAGAGTTCTTACAAGTTTTGTCATTGATATCATATCAACAGTGAAGTTGTACGAGAGATGATGTATTGATACTCACATTAGATGTGGTACTATAGTTTGTTGATAAAATCAGTAAATTTCATGAGAATCGTTATTCCCGCCATTGATGTTCACTGTTGGAGATTAACAAGTACGAGTAGCATAGTTCTTGGTTCATAACTGGAACAAGACGTGTATTGGTGATGTTTACTTTTCATGCGAACACAGTAGGAGGTTTAGATTCTATTTAGTTTATCGTCGATGCGATTATTGAGGGAGTAGTTACTGCTCATCTCAGATTTAGCATTAGTTTCGACTCAGTCCTGGTTCGTTAAAGTTGTGGCTCAGTTAGTGAAGTTTGGCGGTTCATTTACTAGAGCGACATTGGTTCTTTAAGCATCTCTCGATATCAGTTGAAGAACACGATCAAGGTAAACTTGTAGCCTGATGATCAAGGACGAATGAAGTCATTATAGTGCGACTTCGTTTAAAGATTTGTACCAGTAACAGTTTGAAACCAGTTAGTGGTGTTTGTTTCAAGGTAGCTCAGCGCTTACCTTCGGCATCAACGGATTCATCGTCTCGAAACGGTTAAGCTCAGTTACTTTTCTTGTAAATATAGTTATAATATGGATTGCATGATAGTGTTATAGTTTTGATTTGCAAGCGAAATAGTACCAAATATCACTGTTGTTGTTAAAAGATTCATAACCTCGTTATTGATTAGTAGTAGAAATCTGTTATGTTGAAAAATTGGGTAGTTAATCTGTTGGAAAAGATTTTTGGGCTGAAATTTTGTTAGGCTAGCATAGTAACGTGAGTAGAAATATGAGTTTCACAACAGTGACTAGATTGAAGACTTAAGTTTCATTCACTTTGATTTTAATAAAAATACATTTTTACTTTTATAAAATTTAGACTTTGTTAAAATTGGAATTTTTACTTTTTAAAAAAAATAGTTTGTTAAAAAGTTAGTTATAGTTTTATAAAAAAGTTGGTTAGATTTTGATAAAAAGTTAGTTGCATTTTTGATATAAAATTAGTTACATTTTTCTTGTTGGATAATTAGTTAAATTTGTTAATTTTGTTGAGTAGTTTTATTTTTGTTATTTTTGTTAAATAGTTTGTTGAGTTTGTTACTTGCTTGATTTACTTGTACTTTATGCTTTATGGATTGTATGTGCAACATGTTTTTATATTAGTACGGTTACGTAGAGATACTATTTTTACATTTTTACGTGCTTTGTGATAACTAGACTCAGATTACCAAAATTCTATAAATCTAACACCAAAAACGATTAAATAACCTGATTTCTATTGGATGATCAATTCGTATTTAGTCGAGAATAACAAACTAAAAAGAAAAATATTAGTTCTTTATTGATCAAGGTTCGGGTCATAGATCTTTTGTGCTTCCACTTTGTCAGCTCTGGAGTTGATGGTGACCTCAATTTCGTACTCCAACTCTCTGGCATAATCACAGTTGCGTAAGAGCCCTTGTTTGAGTCTGATGAGTTGGACAGTGGAGACAAGATTGAGCTCGCTTTCTCTCTGGAACACATACTGGCATCCTCTGTTCATAAAGGCCATGCCTTTCTCTGGTTCAATATAAGCCTGGCCATCCACAGGCTTAGTGATCTCCTTGGGCAACAACAAATTTTTGTGCATGTCATCAACTTTCACGTCTTCAGTGACCAACCTTTCAATGAGTGGCCCCACCGGGTTCTTCCTTTTTCTTTGTCCTTGAGTTTGTTGTTGTGATAGCTGAGGGGGCAGAGGGAGTTTCAGCTTTTTGGCAGTTTCTCTTATCCAATTAAGCTTTGCTTGAATATTCTTCATCACTTGGGCTGCACCAAGCCTAGTCTTCTTTTGGGCAAGAGATATGAGCTCTAACCACTCAAAGAGTCCTAGATTTTTAAGTTTAAAATCACTACTGACCTTGTAGTTAGCAATTTGGTTGTCTTTGTATATGGTCATAACCACCCTTTTGTCTTTATCAGTAAAACAACTATACTTGGTGATCTGCCCTGGTTCATCTCTCTTCTTTACAATCTTCTCATATTCCCTTTGAAGATTATTTCTCTTGGTTTCTAGTTCTTTGAGCTTTTGCATTTGAGATTCTTTAACAGAGGATGAGAAGAGTTTGTTTAGAGCTTCTTTACTTTTAAGTTCAGCAGCCTTGATGTCAGCAAGCTTCTTTTGTTCCATCATTTGAGCCTTTGCTTGCTCTGGGGTCATTGGTGGCTCATCAGCGCTTCTAAATTTGTTCAGCTCTGAGAGCTTGGCATTAGATCCTCCTTTTACTTGTATTGAGCCTAGCAATGTATCATGATCATTAGTGGCAATGGACTTACCTTTGTCCTTGGTAACATCCATGGTAGGTTTGAAGGATCGTAGAGGAGTTGGTGTGGGAATGATCGTGGACTTAGGCTGTGTGGTTGGCTGCTCCCCCTTAAACCCAACATCTTGTTCATCATTAGAAGAGGTTGTGACAGAATTCTCCCCCTCAGGCACAATGCTAGAGGTAGCTGCGCATGATCCTGCCTTGTTAAACTTAACAAACTCTTGATGGACAAACATGCAAATTTCTTTGAGTTCTTCTTGAAGAAGACGCCTTGAAGGTTCAGATGCCTTGACAATAGCAGCAACATTTGCTTGAAAAGTTGTTGTAATGGCAGAGGGCATGTATTGCTCAAGGATCTGGTTGACCACCGAAGGAAGGTGTGTTTGAAGAACATTTCCAATGAGCCGAGGAAGTAGGGATTTAAGGGACGACTCTACAGACAAAGTTATAGAGGTTTCCAAGTTCGTGGATAGTTGCTCAGCATCATTCGTCAAACATTTAAGTTCAGAGAGGATGAAATCATTGGCGACTTTGGGCTTGGTGATGCTGATGTCCCATCTTTTCACCCAGAGTTCTTCAGCACCCAGTGCCTGAACATTTTGCATTCTGGGTAAAGGGATGGGCTTAAGTTGCTGCAAGTACTCCTAGTGCTTCTTTGCCCCCAGCTCCGTAATGTTTTGCATAGTTGGAAATGGAACAAGGGTTGGTGGAATTGGCCTCTGCTTGCAGCAAGTTGTTGCACATTTACCATGGTAGGGAATGGAACATGCTTCAACTCAGAAAAGGAGACTTAGTCATCATCATCATTTATGTCTTCAAATCCTGAGAGGATGGCATCGTCTTCAATGATGTAGACTTCATCATCAGGCATGGAGTCTAAGTCAGACAAGCGGAAAAATCAATGGTGGAGTCTCTAACGATGTCATCCTCTGTATAAGTGAATGGATCATCATTCATCTGTTCACCGTGAAGGTTCATTCCCTAGTATAAGAGTTGTTAGTATACAATTGGTGAGTTTATAATGAAAGGGAAAGATCGTCGGTCGTTGCCCCTAGGAAAGCTGGGTGTGATTATCCAGCCCCCCCATAAGGATTTTTCCTTGGGATTCTTTTATTGTGAGTTAATAAGAGGTGAGTGATCGCCATTCGCTGCCCCTAGGTTAGCTGGTTGTGATTATCCAGCTCCCCTGAAGGATTGCTCCTTGGGACTCTTTTAAGTGAAACATGATATGGGAATTGATAACGATCAAAATATACATATTCAACCCGTTATTATAATGCCACTTTGTATCATAAATAAGAGCTTTCGATACTAAATATATTGTGTTTTATATGTAGGTATGAAGTATGGAGAAGCAAAGTGAAGAAAATACAAAGGAGGGTCCTTATTGTGCAAATTAGCCAAACTATTGAAAGAAGAATATGGAACGCACAAAAGTGCAACGCACAATGTTAGAAGTGCGGTGCACATTCCCACATCCAAAGTGCGGTGCACTTTCGGATAAGTGCGGCGCACATTTGCTCTCAGCCAGTACTATAAATAGGAGCCACTTTTACTCATTACACACACATCTCATTCTAAAACCACTACTCCAATCCGAGTATTCTTAGCTTCTTAGTATTATTTTCAGTATTATCCACTTTTGGGAAATACTTGTAACGAGAGTATTCCACTATTCGATTCGTGGAGGAACGATACAATCGTGACACTTATGTACTCGTTCATTCGATCAAATCTAAGTATGATGTTCTCTTACTCTTTTTCATTTGTTACTTTGATTACTATGTTAGGCTATGCTATTTGTGACTATATGGGTATGTGACTATGATTAGTGATAATGCTATGATATGATCCTTTATAAATTGATTTCAAACTAATGTTGTAGAACCATTTTACCACCTAGTTCTATAAACCATATTTTATCTAGAGTTGATTTGTTATGATGGCTTGGCGTTGAGAAACGCAACTCGTTGTAATAAGTTTTTAAAGACTTATCTATGGTTTTGAATCTTTGGTTGGAGAAATCCGCTTAGAAACCGTGATAAAATATTGAGCTCGTTGGCAACTTGTTTTGAGCTTAGTCGCTCAAATAAACAAAAGTCTTGAATCACCCTAAAGTAAGTTGTGTAAACACCATTTTGACGAAAAAATATTATCACTCTTTACCTACCTAAACATATCTCGATCATTATTATCATCATCACGAACTCATACGAACTATCCCATATTAGTCATATTTGTTACTATTGTTATTCAAATCAATCATTTCTTTATTCAATTATTATATTGATTACCAAAACGAAACTAAGTCTCAGCGAACGATCCTGGCTTACCACTACAAGCTATATTACGAACGAAAGGGTATACTTGCCCGTGTATGTATTTCTAGTCCTTTGTTTTGTCTAAACCTTGTAATATAAATTTAAGACTTGCAAAATGAACATCAAGTTTTTGGCGCCGCTGCCGGGGACTTATAATCCTGTTTTTTAACCAAAACTTTCGTAATCTTTGAAGAATTGAACCATTTCCCACTCAAACATAACCCCCATTTTTTCTGTAGTATAGAAATTACGCTGCACAATCCAAAAAGTGCGCAACACTTCCTGTAGCGAACGAAAGTGCGCCACACAATCCAAAAAGTGGGCCGCAAATTTCTTCTATAAACCAAAAACTCTTCATGGATGCACACCCGTTCATCCGAAACTCCACCATTAGCACCATTATCAGAACCTGAACGTACCCTTAACCGAAGGTTACGTAGACTTCACCTTCATGTACCTTTAGATAGGAGACACGAGCAACATCAACCTCGCGAAATCAACCAACCTTTCGACAACCTTTCTCAATTCCTATTTCTCACTAAACTCATCAACCATTACGATCCAATGTCGGACACCGATGATGAACCAATGTGGTCATCCGATAGAGTTGTAGCACCAACTCCTGGCTCCGCAATCGTCTTACCTGAATTGCGAACGATTTTGCAATCAAAGGAAACCACTTGAAACTTGTCAAAAAACACCAATTTGATGGTCGAATCAAAACCGATCCTCACAGACACATCCATGAATTTAGCGGAATATGCAAAATGTTTAACTATGGAGAAGGACAAGCCGAAGCCGTTCAACTCATGATGTTTCCATCATCCCTGACTGGAGAAGCCAAGTCATGGCTCGACGAACTTAACGAAGGAACCATTCGAACATGGGAAGGTCTTAGAACCACTTTCATTAGCTGATTCTTTCCTCCTGCCCTCTTTGAAAAACTCCTCGGAGAAATCCGAAGCTTTTCTCAACAAGATCAAAAAACTCTCCCTGACGCATGGTTAAGAATGAAAGAATTACTCAGAAACTGCCATGGTCATGGACTAAAAAAGGAAGGAATAATCAAGATTTTCTATCATGGTCTTGACGATGCTACCCAAGATGCATTGAACGCCGCAGCGGGCGGTATTTTCCTTTACAAAACCCATAACTAAGCTTACCAATTGTTAGATGACAAAGTCTTACTCAAGCTTGATTGGTCCAAAAACCACAAAAACGAAAAACCCACGAAAAACCATAGCTTTTGCCGAAGAAAGCAACAACCCAACCGACATAGAAAAAATTATGGCTCGTATGGACGCCATGTCTCTTAAAATCGACACTCAATATAAAGAGATGAAAAACAAAAGTCGTGAAACCTGCAAACACTGTGGAGGAAATCATCCTTCTAGTGAATGTGATGACGATGACACACCTATGACAAAGGAAGAAGAAGCCAATTTCATGAACACCTTTCTTCGAACTCGGTTTTATAACGATTATCGTAATCGTGACTACAATAATTGGAGATCTAACGATAAACCAAGTTACGATCGAGACGACACGAAACCTAATTAAACCGAAAACAAACCCAACCTCGAAACCAAGCTCGACAATTTTATCGAATCTCAAAGAAAAACCAACCTTTTCGTGCTAGATACATTCATTGACCTCAAAACAAAGTTCGAGACTTCAAACAAAAACCACCAAGCTTCCATTCAAAATCTCGAAGCGAAGTTTGATCGTTTTGCCGATAAGGAATCGAATCGCGCTTCTGGTTCTTTACCTAGTAACACCAACCCAAACCCCAAAAACAACAACAAATATCAACCACCGCAAGCTCGTAATAAACATGTGAATGCCGTATTCACGCGGAGTGGTTTATCTTAGGAATCACCTACCAAACCTACCCAAGACACACCAATTGAAAACCCACTCGATAGTGACGATGAGGATGAAGCCCAATCAACCAAAACCAAACCCATTGAAAACTCAAACCCAACACCGAAACCATATAAACCAAACGTACCATGCCCCCAACGCTTACGCAAGCAAAAGATGCAAGCTAAGTATGGTAAATTCCTCGACTTAATCCAAGAAGTTAGAATCAATATGCCTTTAGTCGATGTTCTGGATGGAATACCAAACTATGGCAAATTTATCAAAGAACTTATCAAAAGCAAACATAAGTTTGAAGATGTATCTTCAGCTTTTCTGAATGATGAATGTTCTTCCATTATCCAAAACAAAGTACCACCAAAACTTGGAGATCCTAGAATTTTTCTAATTCCATGTACTTTCCATCACTCATACTCTTGTAACTCCTTGGCCGATCTTGGCGCTAGTATCAACCTCATGCCATACTCCTTGTATGCTAAACTCTTAAAAGATGTTCTCAAACCCACAAAAATGAGCGTTCGCCTTACGGACCGTTTTTTTCAATACCTAATGAGAATAGTCGAAAACATGCTCGTTGAAGTTGGAAAATTCATTTTTCCTGTCGACTTTGTAATCCTAGAAATGGAAGAAGATAGCAAGGTACCACTTATCCTTGGTAGACCCTTCTTGCATACAGCTGACGTTGTGATTCGTGTGAAACAAAAACAACTCAACCTTCGAGTTGGAGAAGATAGAATTTCCTTTTCTATCGGTGAAACAATGAAACACTCTTATTCTAATGACGATACTTGCTTTAGTATTGATTTCATTGACGAAGTCGTTGAAGCCGATTTCGACGCTCTTCTTGATGAAGGAAGCGAAATTTTATATTCTATCGAAGGAACCATCCTCGAAGAAGAACTTTTTGCTGAATTTGATGCCTTCTTAGCCGTTAATACTGACGAACCTATAGAAACACCTGAAGAAGAAAAAGAAACACCATTTGAAACCATAACTTTCCAAACCGATTTGAAAGATAAGAAATCTGTGGAAGAGCCCCCTACCGATTTAGAAACTTAAACCTCTTCCTGAACATCTGGAATATGCGTTTCTTCACGAAGAAAAATTACTACCTGTAATTATTCCATCCCAACTTTCGGAAGAACACAAAAACGATTTAATTGAAGTTCTCAAGAAGCATAAACAAGATGTTGCTTGGAAAACTTCTGATATTCCTGTCATATGTCCATCATTCTATAAACACAAAATCTAACTTTTGGATAACAAGAAGCCGATTGTTGAAAAACAACTAAGACTAAATCCTAACATGAAGGACTTTGTTAAAAAAGAGATCCTTAAACTCCTCGATTCTGGAACAATCTACCCAATCGGTAATAGCCCCTGGGTTAGTCCTATTCATTGTGTATCTAAAAAGGGAGGTATCACTGTAGTAACTGACGAGGACAATGAATTAGTACCAACACGAACCATCACCGGATGGAGAGTTTGTATTGACTATCAAAAATTAAATGTTGCAACTACGAAAGATCATTTTCCTTTACCCTTTATGGATCAAATGTTAGAAAGACTCGCAGGGAATGAATACTTTTGTTACCTCGATGGTTTTTCCGGATATTTTCATATCCCAATCAACCCTATGGATCAAGAGAAAACCACATTTACTTGTCCATTTGGAACTTATGCGGATAAGCGCATGCCCTTTGGCTTATGCAATGCACCTGCTACTTTTTAGAGGTGTATGATGTTGATCCCAAACTTAGATCGATTAAGCTTTGTGTATACGAGATTAGATCAAGTAATACACGTAGAGAAACCTTTTCTTATGAATAAAGTAACTAAGTGTTATGCGGAATTAACACTTAATCTAAAACACAAAGATGTTAAACAAACTTTCACTTGTATTAGAATGATCGAACTTGATTACAATGAAAGAGGTTTTAACTTGTGAAAACTTATGATAACTGATGTCAAACATTAACCTAAAAGATCTTCTTTTATAGATTAAGAAGTCTTGTACAATAAGCTACGAATCAACTATTCTAGGTAAAGATAATAATTGAAAATACAATGTCGAGTTTATCTTTACCATACATAAATAAAGAAACAAATAAACAAAAAGATTCGTATGAAGATATATTCCATCAGTGCTAGTCTTCAAGGCTGTCAGCGTTGACTTCTTCAAATGTCAACGCTTGGCTGTCAGCGTCCAATGTCATCTTATCAACGCTTGGATTCTTCTTATCAGCGTCTAGTGAACTGACCCATAATTTATTCCCAACAATCCTCCCCTAAACTTGATATCTATTCCAATGATCAAGTTTCTGAATAAAAACTTAAGGCTTAGGAGGAATCTTACAAAAACTTCTTATGTTGGTGATAAACATATCTAATCAAGTCTTTGGCCACGTCACTAGTGTAATCAATCTCCAAGGGTGTCTCCTTCATCTTCTCCAATACTTCTTTGGACAAGAAATAGTCAGCATCCACAAGTAGATACTCTGAAAACTTTGTAGAGCTCAAATGAAACACACCACAAGTAGAATAAAGCCTCCAATGAAGACCACTGAGGTCATCTTCAAGATCCTTCCATATGGCAGGATCTGCTTCCCTTGGACCACACAAAGTCAAAAATGTGTGCCATAGTCTTATTCCTTTTGCTGAAGTAGGTGCTTCAGCTGTATACTTGGCCTCTATCAATCTCCATAGATGCACCAAGTCTTCTCTGTCTATGCTTGCAAAGATAGAAATAATTGAAGTGAAAGTGTATACCTCCTTCCCAAACCTGCCAATCTTCCAAAATCCACACTCATCTTCATCAAAACTTATGATTGGATTTCTGTCATCTAGAGGTACTACATTAACCAAATCTGAAGCTTCCAATGGAGAAAGTTTGAGATGCTTCCTTATGACAGTTTCAGTTGGATAATACACATCCATATTTTTAGGAAATTGGAGAGGATCTCCTTTCTTCACTGGTCTTTGAGCAATCCTCATCTCCTTTTCAATATGCATTTCCTCAGCAAGCTCTTGTTTCCTTTCTTCTGAAAGAAACTGTAAGACATTATTTTCTTGCACATGCCTCCAAATAGGATGTGCCCTGTACTCTAGCTCCTCAAAAGATAAAGCCAGCAACTTCTTATATGTCCATCTAGGTTGATGACATCTAAGCAACTTGTAATACAACTGCCTTCTATCTCTTTTAAGCCAAGTCTTGACCTCTTGTGCATTAAACCTCAAAATCACCTTTATATCATCTTGTACCCTGAGAAGAATTTCCAACCCCCAAATTTGATCTGATAAGCTCATCCCTGGGTTGTCCATTACCTTGTCTTCCCAAGCATGGTACATTCTGGTGATTTCTGGAAGGTCCCAATCAACCTGCTTCTTTAAATCACTCAATCTTTCTTTTGCCAACTCATCCCCATATTCAAGTCTTTCTGGATCTTCAATGATTTGAACACTTGAATCTGAGCTATCTCCTTCTTTTTCATCACCACTCTCTTCCTCACTCTCAGAAGTGGCAACAAATGGTGATCTACCACTCCTCTTCAAATCTCTTTCCAGAAGTTGTGCAGCCAACTGTTCATCAAATGCAATTTGTGCTGCATCTTTCTTTGGAACATCTTCTTCAACCATAATCCCCTTACCCTTGTCTTTTGGATCAATAATAGGTAAGGTAGAAGAAGAAACCTGTGTGGACACATCTTTGATGATTGCTGATGACTGGAATACATCAACACCACCTGCAACTTTGTCAGCGTTCAAGTTACCTTTATCAGTGCCCCGATTACCTTTGTCAGCGCTGGATGTGTCAGCGTTCAAACCTGTATCAGCGCCAATTGTTGCTGTGAAAGATCCTTCCAAGTTCAATGGAGTTACCTTGGATGTATCAATAATTGGGTGCTTCTTCAAGTTGGTGAGTGCTTCAGCAACATTTAAAGATTCACTAAATTGTGAACTCTTCTCACTGGCTGTATGAATCAGCTCATCCTCTTCATCCTCCCCTTTGGAAGATTCCTCCATTCTACTCCTGCTACTAGGATTCTCCAAAACAGTTACCCGCTCCCTCAATACTTGGAGTTCACGGCCCTGATTATTGACAATTTGTACAAGGCTGACATTTTGCTTTTGCAAGCTAATGACAGCAACCGTCAATTCAGTCAATGTCATAGGTTCCAATATGCCCTCAGCTAGAATGGGAATTTGACCTCCCAAAATAGAATCATAGGGCATGGATGAGGTCTTAATGATGTTGGGACTGTCTTGACCAGCATCTAAGCGTGTGCCAATAGCCCCAGCCTCATCCATGTCACCAGCCACACTTGTGGAGGTGGTTCTCTCTGCAACAAGGCTAGGACCACTAGAGGAGAACACTCCAGTAGTCCTTTGGCGTTTATTCAACCTAGATTGTAATGGGGTGGAAGATGAGGTAGATTGTGTGGGTGTTGGTTGGTTAAGGGGTGTTTGGGATTGTTCAGGGATGTCATCAGCGTTGGGATTGGCTGTGTCAGCGCCAACATTTTGAGTGTCAGCGTTGACATTGAGTTGGTCAACATCCATGTGGTCAGGTGAAGGTAATGGTTCAAGGATAGGCTCAAGTTGAGGTGCAGGGTCTGGGTGTGGTTGGTCAGCCTGAATTACTTCAAGCATGGCTTGGGTAAGAGGTATAGATCTGTTTGTGGAGCTCATTTTGTCAAAAATGGTTTTCTTTTGCTTAGGGATCTCATAAAAAGTGTCATGATCCCTAGTACAATACTCTTGTAAATCGAACACCATTTGCAAAAATCTTGGGTAAGCCAAAGTCATTTTACTTCCCTTATTTTTACACATCCCTTCAAAAATCATTTTTGAAAAATTATACTTAAGCCCACGTGACATACAAACCAAAGCACTTGCAATGGACCTGTTTATTTCATTAAAAGCAGTACATTTTGGACTTAAGCATTGAAGAAGGACATGTATCAAATATTTCCAATCCGAGGGAAATTCCTGCTTATGATATTTATTTAAAGTTTTACCAGCAGGAATAGGATAACCCAATTCCCTAAGACCTTGTTCTATTGTTGCAATGGCAAGGGTAGTCACACCATCAGCGTCATCAAGACGCAAAGCTTGGCGAACCAAGGCTTTAGTGACCACCCATGTTCTTCCATGAACAGTAGATGTTAATGTGGTCACTCCATTAGCTGTTGTGGAACTGACATTGTTCCAAAACTGTCTAATGTGTGCGACAGGGACTAGTGGTTCATGAGAAAGTGCATACCTTATTGAGGATGCATTTAAAAATGCCACCATTTGTGAATACTGAGGGAACAAATCATTATCAGCGGCCAAGTAAGCTACCATATTATGTTGGCTCTTGAACTCCAATGTCAGATTGTTTGAGTTGAACTTTGGTGCCATGTTGAAAGCTGTTTAGGTTATGTGATATGGGAAAAATCTAGGAGAAAAATGTTAGACAAGAAAATATGAATACCCAGAATAAAAAGTTTAGCCAAATTTATAGGAGAGATGCATGATTTGGATTGGTCAAAAATGAGGCAGTTATATTCAAAGAGTAATGATGAAAATATTGAATCAAATATAACTTATCTCATGCATTAATTAAAAGTAACAACTCCCCAAAATTACGGCCAAAGATTAGTCAAAAATAACAACTGGGTATGGCCCACTAGGTGTCAACGGTAAAAAATAGGCCATCAACCCCCAACGGCTATATTTTCTTGTCAGTGTTTGCGTAAAGCCTTGTCAGCGTCACGATTGGACGTAACAGCGTTTGGAGAAAAACTTGTCAACGTCTAAAAATAAAAATATTTAAAAAGAAAAAGACCTTAACAAAGTAATTTATCCTAAGGGAAATATCTTGCAAGTTGATAATAATTACTGGGCGGCAAGCACTGTCCACTTATGCACACTTTCTTAAGCAAGATAGACACAAATGTCCTCAAGTGTCCCTTGCTAACCAAAATACTTACCAACAAAGTTATTTCATAAAATCCTTTGTAACTCCCAGGTAAACCCATAACAAAACTATTCCAAAGTCTCCCATCAGACCACAACCAATTCTAGGCCAAAAATGTCTTGGCAGCATGCATAGTTTGTCAACTTTGCATGCTACAGTGCCTCATGGTTTAGTAAAACTAACCCATACTAACCTGTGGACACAATCTAGAATTGTGATAAGAGTATTAGAAGAATACCCAAGAGTCCTAAAGGTTCCTTAAACCTCCCCTTAAACTATGATACATGAGTTTCTCAAAATATATATGAACATTAAAAATTTATGTCAAGATAGGAATATAAATATTCCAACCATCATCCATAAACAAAAACATGTCCAAATAGCTCTTCAAAGATCCATAAGCAACTCTGTATCCAATGGCATAAAGCTACCACCACCTACACATTTAGATTGAAAACCACAAAACTAACATTGTTGCTGACAGCGCCCCGACAACACTTATCAGCGTTGAAGGAACTCTTGTCAGCGTTAGACAATAATATCTCTAACAACGGCAAAATAACACTTGTCAGCGTTACATTTACCTTTGTCAGTGTTAGAAAAATAAAGTGGAAAAATCTAAATCATCACAAAGACCAATAACAATGCATTATCCTGTACATATTTTTACAAAAAGGTTCCAAAACACATATTAAGTGAGATTAACCATTCCAATATTTGTTACCAAATATTGAAATCTTCCAGTATCAAAAGGTTTAGTTAATAAATCAGCCACATTATCTTCTGTGTCTACCCTATCTGGTTGTATTAAACCTTTCTCAAAGCAATCTCTTATAAAATGATGTCTAATTTCTATGTGTTTGGTTTTAGAATGATGTACAGGATTTTTAATAATGCATAAAGTACTGTTATTGTCTACAAAAATCTTGGTATGCATGAAATTATACCCATAATCCAACAGCTGGTTCTGAATCCATAAGACTTGTCCACAACAAGAAGCTGTAGCAACATATTCTGCTTCAGTTGTAGAGTTTGCCACCACTGTTTGTTTCTTGCATTGCCAAGATATCAATCTACTCCCAAGAAACTGACATCCACCAGTTGTGGATTTCCTATCAAACTTGTCACCACCATAGTCACTGTCTGAATATGCAATAAGCTCCAATGGAGAATCTTTTGGGTACCATAAGCCAAGATCTGGATAACATCTTAGGTACCTAAAAATTCTTTTCACAGCAAAAAGGTGACATTCTTTGGGAGTCACTTGATGGCGTGCACAAGCACACACAGCAAACATGATGTCAGGTCTTGAGGCTGTAAGATACATCAATGAACCAATCATTGATCTATAGTGCCTAACATCCACATCTTTTCCAGCTCCAATTTTTCCCCAAGGGTGTTCCCTATCCATAAGAGTGGAAGCACTCTTTTCATGTGGAGAAAAACCATATTTCTTCAAGATTTCAGCCACATATTTGTCTTGGGAGATGAAGATGCCATCTTCTTTCTGCTGAACTTGTAACCCTAGAAAGAAGTTCATCTCACCCATTGCACTCATCTTGAATTTATCTGCCATAAGCTTGGAAAAGTCTTCACTCATCTTTGGATTAGTGGATCCAAAAATGATATCATCAACATAGACCTGGAAAAGTAAGACATCCTTACCTTTCTTCTTTGTGAACAATGTCTGATCTATGGTGCCCCTTTTAAAACCATTTTCCACCAAGTAGGTGGACAATGTACCATACCATGCTCTTGGGGCCTGATGAAGTCCATACATAGCTTTCTTCACTCTATAAACCTTGTCTGGATTCTCAGGATCTTCAAAACCAGGAGGTTGCATAACATATACCCCCTCAACAATTGTTCCATAGAGGAAAGCACTCTTCACATCCATTTGATAAACAGTGAAGTTCATACAAGAGGCATAAGCTAGAAAAATTCTTATAGCTTCAATTCTTGCAACAGGAGCAAAGACCTCTTCATAATCTATACCTTCCTCTTGTGTATATCCCTGAGCTACCAAACGTGCCTTGTTTCTGACCACAATACCCCTTTCATCTTTCTTGTTCCTTAGAACCCATCTTGTCCCAATTGGTCTCACATATCTAGGACAATCAACCAGCTCCCAAACATCCTGTATAGCAAATTGGTGAAGCTCATCCTGCATTGCTTCCACCCAACTAGGTTCTTTGAGAGCATCAAAAATCTTCTTGGGTTCCTGTTGTGACAGAAAACAGGCAAACAAACATGTCTGTACAAGAGGGGTATCAACCTTCTTGTGGATATTAGCAATGAAGCTATCATGAGTCTGGTGAGATCTTCTAGTTTGAACAGGAGTCATGATATTCCCAATGATTTGAGAGGGAGGATGATTCTGCAAAGTAGATCTAGGAATTCCATGTTCAAGAATTCTGTTGTCTTCAATATCATCCTCCATGTTGCTAATATCTTCTTCAGACTCTCTTCCATCTTGAACCTCTTCATTTATTCTTGAAGGTTCACCTTGTTCAAAAGTGGAAGATACAAAATACTCATAAGTGTTGTCAATGGTGGATTTTTGCTTGTCAGCGCTGGAATTACTTTTGTCAGCGCCAGAATCATTGTTGTCAACGTTTGAGCCATCAGTGTCTGAAGTGGTCTTGTCAGCGCCAGAATTGTTGTTGTCAGCGCCTGAATGACCATGCATGTTATCAACTGGTGGTATTGAAGAACCACCTTTATCCTTTCTAGCAGCAGCAGCAGCATAATACTCATCTGTCCATATAGGAAGTGTAACATATTCTTGTGTGGGAGATGACTCAACTGCTGGTGGTCCATCCTTCTTAGCAACCTGTGTACCTGAAACATTACCAATTCTCTTCTCCAAAACACTTGAAGTTACCTTCACAATGTCTGGATTAGTAACAGGCATATAATTTAAAGCTCTAGATAAAGGTTCCAAGTCAAACAACCAATTTGGACCACTTTCAGGATCACTAGGTTTACTCTCTAAAAACCTAACATGTACTTTCTCAAGTATACGTTTTTCCTTTTTAATGTAAACTCTATATCCTTTGCTCTGCACAGAATAACCCATGAAATAGCCTTCATCACCTTTTGCATCAAATTTACCTAGGGCATCACTAGTTTCTAAAACAACTACATGACAACCAAAAGGCTTGAGAAAGCCAATATTTGGCTTCCTTCCCCAAAGTAACTCATAAGGTGTCTTATTATGTATTTTGTTGACCAATGCCCTATTTTGAACATAACAAGCTGTGTTAACAGCTTCAGCCCAAAAGGCTATAGGAAAGTGGGCATCAGCCAACATGGTTCTGGCTGCTTCAATTAGGGTTCTATTCTTCCTTTCAGCAACCCCATGTTGCTGTGGGGTTCTAGCTATGCTAAACTGCCTAGTAATCCCTTTCTTGGCACAAAAATCATCTAACAACTGATTTCTAAACTCACCCCCATTGTCACTTCTAAGAATTTTGACCTCATTACCATTCTTCTTTTCAATCTGGGTAATGAAATTAATCAAACTTTGGGCAGTTTCACTTTTCTTGGCTAGAAAGAAAGTCCATGTAAACCTGGAAAAATCATCAGTGATGACAAAACAATATGATTTACCCTTCAAACTTTCTATATTAGTTGGACCAAAGAGGTCCATATGCAATAAGTGAAGTGGTTTAGAACTAGAGTGCACCTGTTTAGATTTGAATGAGACCTTGTGCTGCTTGCCCTTAAGACATGCAACACAAGTGTGGTCATTGTGGAAAGCCTTTTCAGGCAAACCATCAACTAAACCAAGTCTCACAAGTCTATTGATATTTTTAAAGTTTATGTGCCCTAATCTCCTGTGCCAAAGATTACTTTCATCTACTGAAGCTTTAGCATAAAAACATGACATCATTTTATTATTCATCTTAATTCCATTAAGATTCACATTATATATGTCTTTATGCCTTGGTGTTCTAAATTCTATGTATTTCTCCTCAGGGAGCTTGTAATCTTTGCTTAACACCAAGCACTCAGTATCTGTGAAAAGAACCTTATTTTTGTTATCACACACTTGTGATACACTAAACAAATTATAATCCAGTTCTTTTACCAGGAAGACATTCTCAAAACGTAGATTATTGGTGATAAGGGTTCCTTTTCCTGTGATGGTGCCATAGCCCCCTCCAAAGTATACCTTATCACCATCTTGAATAGGAGTGAAGTTCGTCAGATAGTCTTCCTTTCCTGTCATGTGCCTTGAGCATCCACTATCCCAATATCCATAATCATTGATCTTCTTCTGAATGCCCTGCACATAAAGAAAACACATTAGTTTTCTTTGGGAACCCAAGCCTTGGAAGGCTTGGATTCATCTGGTTGTTCAACAAGAACAGACTTGGTTCTTATAACAACCCCATTTTCATCCCTTTTTGGATGAAATGCCCAGTTAACCCCAATTTGTCTTGACATGACCTTTGAAATATAATGAAACCTGTTGCATGTCATAGAAAGACCAGTAGAATTAGGGTTTTGGTCTTGTTTTGGTCTCCATGTTAAGCTAGTAGAAGCTTTAGACTTATTTCCCTGTGGTTGCAAATACCTAGGTTTGGCAGTGTGTCTGTCAGCGCTGAAATTGCTATTGTCAGCGCCCCGATTGCCTTTATCAGCGTTAAACCTAGGGTTTGCTACAGGAACCCATTGCCTATTGGACCAAGTGTTTGAATTTTGGAAAGGTCTTAGGCCATGTGTGTTAGACCCTCTAGAAAAGAATGGGGCTGGTCTAACAACTTGTGAACTTTTGTTCACAAAGGTATTGGGTCTGACAGTGTTTGACCTATGTTGACTTTTGTCAGCGCTGAAATGGTTCCTATCAGCGTTGACATTGGAAGCGTTGACATATTTGTATGCCAAATGTGAAAAGCTACCACAAGAGTAACAAGCTTTTCTAGACATAGTCTTAGGTCTAGAAGCAAAGAAGCCTGTTCCATGGTTACTAACTTGGCTTTTTGGTGACCTAGTATTCCTATACATCTCTGCATACTTAACACTAGGTTTTCTAACAGTTTGTGGACCAAGGTCAACAGCTTTGCCAGTGGTTGGGTGTGTGATTTTGATAGGTGTAGGATCATGGCTCGTGATTGGTGTGGGCTCATTTGGACTTTCACACAACAACCCTCCCTTAACAAACAAAGTGTGGTTAGCTTTCTTCCACTCATCTAGGTCAGTCAGTTTTTGTTTATATTCTTCAACTGGGGAAGTCACTCTAGGTGGAGGAATGAATTCCTTCTCTTGGAGTTCTGGCAAGCCAGTCCAAGATAAGTCCTTTGATTGGACACCATAGAAATCCCCAGCTGGTGGTGGAACACCAGTATAATCTTTCATCCCCATCCCACTCATGTCCTTAGAGTCTCTTTGTTTACTAACACACTCTCCTAGGGATTGTGTGGCCTTATCAAATCTCTGGATTTTAAGACTCACATTATCTTTATTTTTGTTAGCCTCATCTAACTTAGCTATCAAATCAAGATTAACCCTGTTTGTGATATCTTGAATATCTTTACTTTGATGTAACTCATGATTTAAGATATTTATTTTATCCTTTAAATCAAACTCCATTTTCTTATACTCAGCTACTGTCCTTTCTGTTTGGGTGAGAGCAATTTGATAATTAGATACTTTGCATCTTTCAGCACTTGCCTCATCTAATAATTTTACTATCTCTTGATTTAGTTTTTCAGTATTTAAACGACAACCCTTAGAACAGAAAGCATCATCATATACCTCATTATCTGATGAAGAGGAGGAGTGTGCCATGAGAGCATATTCAACATGCTCTTCTTTAACTTCAGCAACCAAAGCTCTGTCTTCTTCCTCATCCTTAGCCAAAAAGTTCCAGCTCTAGTCCCATCCTCCAACACCATCAATTTGTTGAACAGCTACCATGGCCTTGGAATCTTGGCTCTTAACCATTTGGCTTGAAGGCTTACCAGCATCAGATCTTCTTGGAGATCTACATTCCCTCATAAAGTGCCCCATACGATGACAGTTGTAGCACTCAACTTTGGATTTGTCAAATCCAGCAACATCCTTAGCATCAAAGGTCATCTTCTTCTTGAACCTTTTATTAAACCTGTTTGCTCTTAAACTTACAAGAGCCATAGTCCACTTGATGTCCATCTCTTCCAATTGTTCATCACTTATCTGCTCAAGATCTTCATATGTAATCCTTGAATCACTGGGCAAAGAAGCAATGAATGCACACACAGTATCTAGATCTAAACCAGCAGGTTTAATTCTATCAGCGCCAAAGTTGTGAGTGTCAACGCTTGAGTATGAAGCGTTGACAGGATATGATCCAGCGCTGACAGACTGTGTTCCAACGCTAATAGGATGTGATCCAGCGTTGACACATTGAGATCCAGTGGCTGGATGTCCATAGGAGTTCATGGAATCAAATTGACCTTCACTTTGTGAGAAAAAGGCCATGTTGCTACTGGAAGATTTATTATCACTCTCCAAAAGCCATTCATTCTCCAACAGTCTTAGTTTGTTGAAGATGTCATCAAACCTAGAGGTTTTGTGGGTGTTATTGACAAGAATGAATCTTGCCTCAATCTTCCATACATCACCAAGGCTTTTGAGAAAAGTAGCATTCAAGTCAGGGTCATCAATCTGTGTTCCCATGAAGGAAAGTTGACTTGTAATGTCAAGCAGTCTACTTCTCACACTGCTGAGATTCTCATTGGGTTGAGCCTTAAAGACAGCATACTCATGCATGAGTTGCTTCTTCTTTTCTTCTTTTGTGTCAGCATTGCCACCATGTGCTACTTCAAGAGCTTCCCAAAGCTCTTTTGCAGACTCAAAGCGTTTGTACTTGTGCTGATTCTCATGACCCAAGGCGTGTTTCATGATGTTCAAAATTTTCATGTCCACCCTTTTCTTGGCTATATCTTCAGCAGATACAGCTCTTCCATCTTCAGGCCTTTCCTTCTTATCAGCTTCAGGACAATTGGGAACAACTACCCTTGCAGCAATAGCATTAGTAATCTTTTGAGCTTTGTTGAATGTGTTCCCATATTCAACAATCTCCCAAAGAGTGTAGTCATGGATGGCTACATATTGCTCAAAATTCGACTTCCAAATCTCGAAGTTCCTGGCATCAAACATGGGAATTTTGATACTAGGGTTTGTGGTGTTGTTTTGTAGCAAAACAGGAGCAGGAGGTTGGTCTGTGCCAGACATGATGTTTTTAGGGTTTTGAGAATTTTAGGGTTTTTAGGGTTTTTGGTGTTTTAGGGTTCTTGCGTTACTTAAAGATCAAAAGTTTCTCAACAAGCTCTGATACCACTTGTTGATCCCAAACTTAGATCGATTAAGCTTTGTGTATACGAGATTAGATCAAGTAATACACGTAGAGAAACCTTTGCTTATGAATAAAGTAACTAAGTGTTATGCGGAATTAACACTTAATCTAAAACACAAAGATGTTAAACAAACTTTCACTTGTATTAGAATGATCGAACTTGATTACAATGAAAGAGGTTTTAACTTGTGAAAACTTATGATAACTGATGTCAAACATTAACCTAAAAGATATTCTTTTATAGATTAAGAAGTCTTGTACAATAAGCTACGAATCAACTATTCTAGGTAAAGATAATAATTGAAAATACAATGTCGAGTTTATCTTTACCATACATAAATAAAGAAACAAATAAACAAAAAGATTCGTATGAAGATATATTCCATCAGTGCTAGTCTTCAAGGCTGTCAGCGTTGACTTCTTCAAATGTCAACGCTTGGCTGTCAGCGTCCAATGTCATCTTATCAACGCTTGGATTCTTCTTATCAGCGTCTAGTGAACTGACCCATAATTTATTCCCAACATATGATTGTAATCTTTCACGATATGATTGAAGAATCAGTCGAAGTCTTCATGGACGATATTTCCGTCTTTGGGAATTCTTTCGACACGTGTCTTAGCAATCTTGATAAAATGTTAACACGACGTGAAGAAGAGAATCTTGTGCTAAA
Source organism: Glebionis coronaria (assembly GCA_025667525.1). Classification (NCBI taxonomy): domain Eukaryota; kingdom Viridiplantae; phylum Streptophyta; class Magnoliopsida; order Asterales; family Asteraceae; genus Glebionis; species Glebionis coronaria. Next base: position 231,848,170 of record CM046879.1, read on the forward strand.
CTGGGAAAAATGTCACTTTATGGTTAAAGAAGGAATTGTGCTTGGACACAAAGTTTCTGGTGCAGGCTTAGAAGTTGACAAAAAAATAGACGCAATTTCAAAACTCCCACCACCTAATAATGTGAAAGGCATTAGAAGTTTTTTAGGTCATGTCGGATTTTACCGACGATTTATCAAAGACTTTGCGAAGATCGCAAGACCTTTAACTCGACTTCTTGAAAAAGAAAGAACATTTGGTTTTAATGACGAATGCCTTTTACATGCACACCAATTATTGCAAGCCCCAATTGCAACCTTCCATTTGTGCTTATGTGTGATGCAAGTGAACATGCCCTTGGAGCCGTCCTTGGACAAAAAGATAGAAAAAAATTTCACCCCATCTACTTTGCGAGTAGAACTCTAAACGCAACCCAACAAAATTACACCATCACGGAAAAAGAACTCATGGCTGTAGTTTATGCGTTTGATGAATTCCGACCATACCTCATATTATCAAAAACAATAGTTTACACCGATCACTCAACCTTAAAGTACTTGTTTAAAAAGCAAGATGCCAAACCTCGTCTCATAAGATGGATATTGGTTTTACAAGAATTCGATTTAGAAATTAAAGATAAAAAAGGTGCTGAGAATGTTGCTGCTGATCATTTATCTCGCATAGTGAATGATGACTCTAGCGATGATGAAATCGATGATTAACCCGATGAACACATAGTGCAAATAAATACTAACATTACACCATGGTTCACAGACTTTGTAAACTATTTGGATGTAGGTATTTTACCAAAGGTAATGACGTATCAACAAAAGAAAAGATTCTTTTCTGAACTTAAAAAATACTTTTGGGACAATCCCCACCTATTTAGAATCTGTTCCAATGGAATGATCCGACGTTGTATTTCCGGATCCAAATCTCAAAAAATTCTCGATGAATGTCACTACGGACCGACAGGAGGACATTATGCAGCGAACACCACTGCTAAAAAAGTGTTCGACGCTGGCTTTTATTGGCCAACAATTATTCGTGAAGCTCATACCTTAGTACGATTATGTGAAGCATGTCAAAGGATTGGAAATCTTACAAAAAGAGATGAAAATGCCTCTTAGTAATATCCAAGTCTGCGAAATCTTTGACGTTTAGGGTATCGACTTCATGGGACCATTTCCTAAATCTTATAAATGTGAATACATTTTAGTCGCTGTCGACTATGTATCAAAATGGGCCGAAGCTCAATCCTTGCAAATTAACGATGCAAGAGTTGTTATAGCATTCTTAAAGAAACTGTTCTGTCGTTTTGGAATTCCAAAAGCACTAATAAGCGACAGAGGAACTCATTTATGTAACAAACTCATGGAAAAAATCATGAAAAGATATGGAGTAAACTATCGATTTTCCACATCTCACCACCCTCAAACGAGTGGTCAAGTTGAAAACACTAATAGAGCTCTTAAGCGAATCCTTGAAAAGACCGTTCACATTAACCTTGATTGTTTGTCTAAGAAATTAGAAGATGCTCTATGGGCCTTTCGTACCGAACTTCCAAAACACCAACTGGAACCACACCGTATAAGCTATTGTATGGAAAAACATGCCACTTACCAATAGAAATTGAACACCGTGCATATTGGGCACTTAAGAACTACAACCCTGATCTTATTGCAGCTGGAGAAAAACGTATCTTTCAACTTCATGAGTTAGATGAATTTCGACATCAAGCTTATGAAAGTTCACGTTTATACAAAGAACGAACCAAAGTGTGGCATGATCGAAAACTGCGACAAAGAAAAGATTTCAAACATGGAGAGAAAGTACTTCTCTTTATCTCGAAATATAAATTCAAGCAACCTAAGCTTACATCGAGATGGACTGGACCTTACACAGTAAAACACCAATATCCGTCCGGACATGTTGAACTCTACGGTAAAGACAATACCACTTTTATTGTCAATGGACATAGACTCAAGCTCTACCACGAAGAAGAAATCTGTAATGAATTTGATGAAGAAGAAATCCCCTTCTTTTTGAAATAAAACCGAGTAGCCGAGTCTGGCTGAAGACTCTAAACTTAGCGCTATTCCGAAGTGAAATTGTGTAAATTGAAGTTCGTTTCTCGATTCTTAACCAATTGAAAGTCCTAACAAAATCGGGTTTATGATCGTTTTTGGTTGGTAGGGTTATTTGGATTTTCTATGTCTAATTGAATAATCAAGTAAAAATGTGCAAAATATTAACTACGTATCCATAAAACAATTAGCAAATACCAAATTTTTATTCAAATAAGGACAAAAATGTAAATCTATGGAATTAAAGTGCTAAAAATGTAAATGCTTGAAACTAAAATGCTTGAAATGTAAAATCAGAAAACTACAAGGACTAACTATGCAAATTTTACCAAACTACTAACTAACTGTAACAAACTTTAAAACTGATTAACTAGATTTGACAAGTTTTGAAAAGTAAAGGACTAATTAATAACAAACCCTAATTACAAGTAAATTTAGCCCTCAATACAAACAGTTACAAACCTTAAGGACCTAAATGTAATTAAAGTGGAAATTTTGGCAAAAACGAGCTAGTTGAGTATATAAGCTCGTTTAAGCTCTAAACTTGACCAAATAAGCTCAAACAAATTGTAAACAACTTAAAATCCAATTTTACTTAGACTTGTAAAAGGAATAAGCTTGAAACTAAGTAAAACTCAAATACGCCAATTATGATAAGCCACAAATAAGCTAACTAATAAGCCAGACTTGCACAAACTGATTTTTTTGCTAAATCTTGTTAATTAATCCATTAAGAGTCTGGAATGTATTTTGAAAATGAAAATGATCAAGTAATGAATCAGGAAAACGAAAATAAGCTAAAACTAGCTTATTTGACCAAAGTTGACCAAATTTTTGAAAAACTTGAAAACTTCCAGATCTACTCAAGAACACATCCTAAACAGGAATATGAAAGAAATGGGAAGATTTATGAAGTGGAATTGCTGGAATGAGAAATCAGTAAGCACTTATATTACAGAAATTTTCATTTGCTATTCAGCTTATGAAAATGCTTATTTCTCACTAGAATCTTAGAACTGTGCAATTTCCTAATGAACCACTCAACATTCAGATGTTAATGGACAAGTTTGAGCTGGTTTGAAGAAATTTCATCAAGTAATGAGTAAATGGCAGGCAATTGAAAACAGACACTTTCATGAACTTTTTCAAGCTAAAACTGACCCAAACTTTTTTATAGCCAATTGCCTTTTTGACTTACTATTTGACTTTAAAAACTAAAAAAACTTGTTTACTATGACTGACTGAAAGTAAATGACTAAAGTTTATCCAATTAACAACACTTTATACTACAATGACAACTAAATCCAAACACTAGTTACTGATTTTTTACAACTTTTTATGAATGAAAACTAGGCAATTGGTTGTACTGATTAAAATCTGATATCTAGCTAAACTTGTTAACCAAAATGAAGTGTAATTGAGCCAACAACAAGCAGTAAAACATGCAAATGCACAAAATGCACAAGTAAGCTAATATGACTGAACAGATGAAATCAGTGACAAGTTATGAGCTAGTAAAAAAGTATCAAACTAACAATTAGCTATCCAAACATCAAAATCAGTTCAAAAACAAACTAAACACATTTGATCATATCAGCAAGTAAGATTAAGCTAGACTTGAGCATGCCTTTGCTGTTTAGTGGAACCAAAATCAGAAAACATGAAACCTTTAAGCATAGGCTTCCTCTGATGGAGTAGGTAGGCGCTGAGCCTCCTAGATAGTGTTAACCACCACCTTAACACTATTTACCACTTAATCAACCTGCAACAATCATCATCATCACCATTATTTGTACAATCTGCTTCAAAATCAACTAGTATAGCTACTGGATTAACAGGACAAGTGTAAACAGCAACAATCTTCAACAATAGCTTCTCATGATCAATGGTGATCACAAGTAGCTTATAACAGCTTAAGAGTAACAATAATGAAGGAGATGAACAGTAATTTGAGGGAAAAAGAAGGAGATTTTATTGATTGAAGGAGAAAAGTTGTTACAGATTCAAGTAAGGTAGTTACAACTACTCCCTCCGTCCCATTTTATTAGTCCCCCAACAAATTTTTTAGGTATTATGATAAATTCAATGAATGTAGACATTTTATGATTAGAAAGACAAACTTACCCTTTGAATACATTAATAGTTTCCTTTTAAGAAATTAATAATATGGGTAAAACTGGAAAATTTAGTAATTAATGCTTCTTATTTTAGAAACTGGACAATATTTTGGGACAGATTAAAATAGTAATGAGGACAATAAAAGTGGGACGGAGGGAGTACTATAACTAACTCAAGAGCTTGTCAGACTCTTGAGGTCGTTATGGTAACTGCTACAAGCTAAGATTGAGAGAGAGAAAAATTAAGTGTGTGAAAATTTCACACTTAAGCTACAATGACAAATGAAGGATCCTATCACTATTTATAGACAAACAATGAGAGTGATTTGGGGTTGATGACGTATCCCCACCAATAGTAAGCTGCCAGGTGTCCTGAATTGGCCAATTGAAAATCCTTGTGTTCTTCATAAATTGAGAGTTTTTAACTCTTTGAGATTGAGCTTGATTAAAGGTTCCCAATGTGTTCCTCTCTTGAAAACGAGCAGGTTTCATGTAGAAATCATTCCTTGAAATTCAGTGTAGCTAAAAATCGTTTCTGGGCTCATTGAGGAAGAAGGTGCTACGTGGCAAATTTGGATTGGATGAGAGAAGGTCACACGGATTGTTATCCGTTTATTGTTATCCGTTTTGGATAATTTTGTTTATTGCATGGCTTGATCCTATTGGCTGAAATTAGAGTAAGTTGGAGTTACTGTTGCTTTGCGGCGCTTTAATGAGCTGATGATGTGTCCAAAATAGCTGGCAATCCGTGTCTGCACATCCTTGAATTCTTATTGGTTGAAAACCATGTCACATGGATTGGGTTCATTTTAACTTTGAAAAATGGCAAGTTAAGCCCTTGAACTTAGGCAGATTATCCAAATGAGCTAGGGACTTCATTTTAATGGCATTTTTGGTCCTTCCACTTGCATTCTTGTTAAGTTTGACCCTTTGACTTAGTTGACTGAAGAGTTGACCATGTTTGACTTTTATCTTGACTTTGGCAAATTTACACTTTGAGTCCTTCAACTTTGGAGTGTTGTCAAGATAGGTCCCTTATCTTCAAAGTCTTGTCATCTTTGATCCTTCTTTGTCTTTTTTCATCCAAATAAGCTTGATTTCTTCTTGTTTGCTTGAAAATGTATCCTTCTTACCTATTTATACACAAACACAAAACATACCACATAATTCCGCTTTATAGCACAAAAGTTAGGTATTTTCCTTGTGTTTTAGGGTGATTTGTTGATTAATTGATATGAGTTTTTGCTCATATCAAATCCCCTACACTTGAACATTGCCATGACCTCATGCAATGCTAAATTTTAAGGCACAAATTTACATTCTCCTCATAATTAACCTACCTTGGCCAATATGGAATGCTCTTACACTATGTTACTCTACATGATGCTTGATTTTGATTTTGAACAATGCAATGCAAAAGAAACAATTATATTTATATCTTTTTGGATTTTTCTTGAAATGGATTTGATGGTTAAACTCATAACGAAGTCAATGACTTAAATTAGGGCTTTGGTACCATGGACACTTATCACCCTCAAGTTTCACTTTCCCAATACCAAGCTTAAAAATGGGATCATTGCATTCACAAGTAAAAAGGTGCATCAACTTATTCATGACAATTAAATGTGGAACCGGTTATTATTTGAGCAAATTGCTTGAGAGCAAATTTGTCATTATTTGAAGCGTGAAGTATAAGAAATGCAAAATCCAAAAATAAGGAAGCACGGTTTTAATCCTAAGTAATCCTCTCATCCTTTACTTGAAAAACCGCTCACAATTAATATAAGTCTGTTCAAGAGTAATAAGTCATTCGCCTTATGTGTAAAATCCCCATGTCATGCATTAATAAGTAGCTACACACTCGCTAAGGAAAGAAAAATAAAACTCACGCAATAATTTACATCCTCCGCCTTTTTGAGACTTTGGATCTTCAATCCCGCAACCCGTCAAGGTAATATTGGATTGGAGCAACTATTAAATCCCCGCAACCCGTCAAGGTAATATTGGAATCTAATAGTTACTATAATTAACACTTCACTGCCCCTCTTGGGAGTCTTGCATAATTATTTTTTTTCTTTTCTCTTTTTTTTTCTTTTTCTTTTTTTTTTCTAGCCACTCATTTTTTTAAGCCGCTCTTATTTTTCTTTATTCCTCACAAAAAATTTGAAAAGAATAAAAGGAAAAACACCCGCTAAATATTAAGCATGACATAAGTCTAGTACACATAAAACGTTCTAACTTAGAATCTTAAGACGTACTTATATCAACCGTGAATGATTAGACAAAAATGCATAAGAGATTACAAACCAATTAAAACCGTTCTTGATTATTTATTAACATATATACATGCGAAGAAAATAGAGGTAAAGAAGAGAAGGGATTAGCCACAAGTAATTATCATGAAGTTTATCTAGCCCATGTATACTTGCTTCAACTCTATCATTTCCCATTCTCCACAAATTTAAAATCTCAAAGAATGATATTGGTGGATGCTTAGCCTAATAGACCAATGAAGGACTACATGGTTAAGGATACTAGCTAGAGAATGCTAAAATAAGCAAACTCGGGTTGAGTCAAAATATCCATGGCGGGCCTTGTAACACCCCACTATGGCGGAATATGGGGCGGACGTATGGATATCATCACAACAAATGGTGTCTCTATAGAGAAAACTAAAATGCAAATATAATGTCATAAATGGCGACACAAATGTCATGACATTATCTCAACAATGCAGGAGTCTAGGTAAGTAGGTAACAGTCCTACCACTTACCCAAGACAAATAATAAACATAAACCAAACAAACATATAGGTGCCAACATGTATCACCTATAAAAAAAAACATAAAGGTAAACTAAGAAGGAACGGGGATCTCCTTCTATATGCAATCCTAAGGCATCCAAGTCTAGCCACTTCTATCCTCAAGCTTAACTACATTCACACCTGAAAGAGACACTAAAACACGTCAACATAAAGTTGGTGAGAGTCATAGGTTTAGACTCAAACGCTAAAATCATACCATAAGCTGTGAGTACAACCAGAAGTTAAAAACGTATGGACAATGTGATACTAACATGCATTAACAAACTAACATTCAAGATTTAACTAATCAAACCAAAACCAAGTCCAAATCCAAGGCTCCCAGCCTTACCAAACACCATACTCCAATAGGTACTCAAACACCTATGAACCAATCCCAAGGCCCCGCCTTGCCAATATCCTCTTGGTACCAAGTCAAAACATAAACAATCAAGAATCAACTAGCAGTTAATCATATAAGTATGCACACATAAGTCCATTACCAACACCAAACATTCACAACATCATTTATAAATAACAAAACACAATGTCTCTTCCATCCCATCTGGAAGTAAAAAACAATAGTAAACATGGGACTATGAAACTCACCTGATTGCTTCTCTAAAAGTCCTCGCACTAACAAAAAGCTAACAAACCAAAAACACATAATCAAAACATAAACCAATCACTAAGATGGCTCATCAACCTATGATGGACATCTAACCTCCTCATATATAAATACCTCATTTAAATGCTCTAAGCATCTCATTACACCCCTCTATAAAGCCCTTAACTCATTTTACTTCATTACCCGTCCCGTTAACATTTTACCCAAAACAGTCCCAGTTTTTAGGTCTCTAAACTATAAGCCAAACGCCCACTTAAACATACCCATGATCTCTGTAAAGGGAATATTTATGCCCTTACATATGTTATCTAACACCTCCCACTTTCCCTAACCTTAAAGCTACTGTTAAGGCCCCGATATATATATATATATATATATATATATATATATATATATATATATATATATATATATATATATATATATATATATACTTTGGTCATTCCAGATTTACTGATTTTGAACATACAAAAAGTTTGTTATGACCAGAGGGTCTTCCACTATCCCAATTGATTAGCCCTCCTCCAGATATCTCATATAACATATAAGCTAACTCTCATGTTCGTTTCAAGGTCCAAGTGTACTCCTAAGTACCCTAACCATCTTAAAACTTAAAAAGAAAACAGGCTGATTTCAAAACTGTTTTGACCTCTGACTGTTGTAACCTGTTTTTGACCCACTTCCCGACCTCCAATTTAGTTCTCGTTTCTTGAATTGGAAAGCCACTTCAATTACCTATTCAGGGATACTTGGATCGCAAAATAAGAGTTTATAGAACTCCCGATACTATCAAAACAATTGACTCAAAATTCTGCCCAGTTTTTAAAAACGGGTTTAACTAAATTTACCTCATTAATTAACCCTAATCCCATTAATTACAAGCCCTAATTTATGTAATCATCATAATATCATTAATATAACATTAATTTACTGTTTTTAAATTAAACCCTAACCTAAATCCATCATAAGATGATTAAAGAAAACATTAAAACAATTTAATTGAAAAGAGTTATGAAGGTTTACCTTTAAATTAATGGAAGATGAAAATAAACTATGAAAACCCTAAAAAATCTCTTTATGCCGTTGACTTCAACTCCAGGAGAAAAATAATATTGGTTTTGATTTTGTTAAAAACTTTATATAGGGTATGGGTGAATCGAAGTCCAACCCATAGCCCACTTACCTTAAATCCTTTTTTCCTTTTTTTCCCCTTTCTTTTCTTGTGTCTACCAAACCGACCCAAGACCCCCTTATTTCGTTTTTTTCTTTTTATTATTAATATATGTATTAATAATATTACCTTATTTTTCCTTAATTTATTTCAGCTCCTAAAGCCTCCAAAACCTCAAAACCGTAAAACTAGTCAAATTTACGCGTTTTACCGTAAAAGACGTATAATATACACTTTTATAAAAAATCTCAAATTTTGAAATAAACTTTATATTTAAGTCCTAAATAACTTAAAACCATCCCGAAAAATACTCCCGTGATTAAACACCTCATCCGAGACCTCAAAATGCTAAACCGTAAATCGTAAAAATACGATTTTCTATAATACATATACGTATACGTAAAACCACTAAATAACGCCATCTCACTTCATAGTCACTACCATGTGAACTCATGAACATGAAATCATCACACATCGTTTCACTCACAAGGTACCCCGTACCGGAAACGATATCCAAACCACAATCTCTACACACCAATAAGCACATAAACACGTAAAGACACGTAACTAGCACAAAATAAAACTAAGTGACGAACCTCAAAACCAGGGTTGTCACATCACTCCTTCCTAATAGAAATCTCGTCCCGAGATTTACTCCTTAGGATCAAACACACAAACAACAAATCACATGAGGATACTTGTCCTAAACGAACTCCCCTCATTTCCACGTGAACTTTAGTTCAAGTTTCAAAATACCACATATACAAACCAAAAATAATTAAACTTATTGCCAAACTCTTGACCTCACAGTCAATAAATCTCACAGACGACTCTTTGATAAAACAAAGACTCTTATTAACACAAGTCCCGAATAACCGTACATGCAAAATGCATTCTCAAACAACCTTTACCAATCTCAATACATGAAATGTATCATGTATACAACTCATTTCCCCAGGTAATTCTATGCTCATAAGCTAATGGTCCGATCTTTCCAAAGATCATAAATGGACCTACAAAACTCTACATCAACTCTACATCAACTCTACACCAATTCTATGCTCATAACCTACAAAACTCTACATCAACTCTTCCATTTTACCAAAACATACCACCCGTTACTATGGGTGAAACTCCCCACATAACTTTGTCACTAAATCTAGTGGTTTCCTCCTTTTCTACATAGCATCCCTTGTTGTCCTCATCCTTTCCACAAACATCATTACCACATTAGTAGCCTCTTTTACCAATTCTGGTCCACAATGGGGACAACTCACCCTATCCTTTCATATAGTGCCTCAAATGGCATTTATCGACTTCTAGTATGATAACTATCATTATATGAAAACTCAGCCATCGCTAACGAGTTTCCTAACTACCTCTAAATCAATCACCCATGCCCTCAGTGTAACACCTAAGGTTGTATAAATATCTCACTTGCCTATCCTTTTCCCAGTTAGCTGGATATACTCATATCCAATCATGTTCATCAACTCCCTTCAGTCCGTACCCCAAACTACTTAAAAATTTCAATTTCCTTACAAAGTGACCTATGACGGTCTTTCACATATCCATTAGTTCTTCCAATCCAAATCAACTTATGATCTATACACATCATCAAAAGGACGGTTATCTTAGTTAGACCAAGCCCTTCGTCTCTATGGCACATCACACTTATAACTCCTCATCCATTCGATTATCGATACTAAGCCTCCCAACAACCAGTATAGGTCAGTGCCATTTCTTTTCCACACTACAACAGTAATAGCCTGCGTTGTGCTTTATTCTAGTCATTAAGCTCTACCAAAGTTTTTACCTTCAGTTCCTATCTCGACCTATTTTATTCATGCTCCGCTTCTATACACACTTCCTTCTTCTTCCTCAACTCCTACCATACATCACGATGTGATGCTTCCCATCGTTTCTTCTTTTACCATAATCCTTCATAAGGCATTCCATACATATTAGGCTAACTTTTTCGCAAATCCCTCTATTCCATCACATCCGTACGCACTCCTTCCAACTTCTCAACTACGTGACTACTCATTCCTCTTGAAATATGAGATGAATTAGTCAGTCTATCGACTATCACCCAACTCTCGCCACTTTCACTAATTTCGTCTTTACATTGCCCTTTCTAAGCTACTCCTATCTATGTAGGAAGTATAGTCTACGTCCCTTTTCTCCATATGATTGTCCAAGCCACACAACACACATGTTGACGCGTTCTCTGCTTTAGACAACTCAACTCGTGCAACCTACATCCTTCATCCAAACCACACTAATACGTCATCCATATAGTTCAAGTTCATCTCAGCTTCACTTCATTCTTCTTATTCCATGTCTCATCAACCATGCTTGCCTTTCCTAGATGGTACTTGGCCTTGCAATTTTTCTTTCATCACTTAACTCCACCCATCACCTTTTCCAAATGTTCAATCAAGATGATTAAATATGTGTTGGAGACGTTCATGATCCGTATAGATCATTCTCTACGTCTCGTACACCAAATTCCTCTAGCATTCTAGGCAGATATAACAATCCAGCTCCACTAATTAAGTCATATCTAGTTCTTCCAAATCTCTAGTTCTTGCAACGTATAAGCAATCTCCTTTGTTTGTCGTTCTCGTACACATCTAAATCCTTGCTCCACGTATCGTCATGCTTCGCGAATTCATCCAGTCCTTTCGATAATGCCAAGATTGCCTCATTATCCAATCCACCTCTTCAGTCTCCAAAATGCTTCCTCATCCTTCTTCACTTCGCCCCTTGCTGGTTCCATGATATGCCATCATCTCTAACTACTCATCATGGTAGACTTAATACTAAAACTCACACTTGAAAATCTCACGTATAATTCCACTCCAAAACCGACACATACTTCGTCTCACTCTCCTTCTTAGACTTTGAGTAGATTAAGATGTCGTCGATGCTCCCGATGACAACTCGTTTATATACGTTCATGCACAATCGATTTATTGACTCCATGAAAACTGCTAGTGTTTTTGCGATGCCAAAATCATAACCGTAAACCCAAAGCGTTCTTACAACATCCTTAGCAGTTTCAACTATGTCCTCCTTACACCCTCTCTTAGCGACAATACGAATAAATTCCTACCTCGTTCTACTTGCAAAATTCTACACGCATCTTAAAAGACCAGTACTTCTTCTCATCGGACCACTCAACCTATTTCCACATCCAATCTACTACTAAGCAACTCAACTTTTATTCGACATTCCTTGCAATTTCTAACAGCTCTTGTTTTTAAATCACTCCATCAACGATTTGCCTTGGAAAGGCACTAACTACAACTCCTCTCACTTCTCCTACTTGCTCTATTTATGGTTCTACCTCACAGTAATAGGCAAACCTACTAAATTTCAGGAAATTTTCAGAAAACTTACATGCCATACGAACAATCATAAATACCTTTGAGGTATTGTATCCCCTTCCAACACTCTCTATGGCGCATTACTTGTGCTAGTATCCCACAAATCTCTATTCATCTCCTTGGTACTCCTAAGAGACCTCATGACCACATTAGTTCGTCTACGAACTTCTTTCCTCCCCACTAAGGGCATTCCGACCGTTCTCTCATGGTCATCTACTTAATCGTGTAGGCGCGACCAAGTCTTTCATACGACTACCTCAACGCTCCCGAACAATACGAAACCAAAACTACATCCTGAATCCACCAGATACGATCAACGAATCAAACCCACGTATAGCTAACGACATTTCACGTGCACCAATTAAAACAAGTTAAAAACCACGAGACTCAAAAGAATACTCAAACTTAAAACATGTATCAATTCAAAATGACCCATGACAACGAAAAATAATCCAAGAAACACCCAATGGCAACCAAAACATATTACGCCCCGCGACATATTATTTAAACCATGCAAAAGATCGAATTTTCCAAAAGAATATATATCTTTTTATTTATTTATTTATTATTACCTCCCCACATCTATGTGACTCAAACAATCTACAAACAACCCTCTTGACAAACTCAAAACTCAACTCAAAGACTAGGTATCCCGTGCATCCCAAATCATAAAAATAAACTACTATTCCAAACTCAACCTTTTAACCCGACACTTGTACAATAATTTCGACCAGGATACTGACCTCCCATGACTATACATTCTGAATATTTGAAAAGTTTTCCGAGTACATAATTTTAGGCTTTTGAATCACCCAAAAAGCTTTAAAAACGAACAAGTTATGACCAAAACAGTTTTATATTAATGAAAGATAAAATTTTATGTGAAATCTTCATAAACTCAATTTAACCTTGTATTAATAATTGTAAATGACGTGAATCAGTTAAACCCAATTATATATACTATGTAAGTAGAAAGAAATTTTACTTTGCTTTATTTTAAAGAAAGTCTTTTAGAATTTGAAATAAATAAGTGTTGATTAAAAAGAAATCTTATGTTACATCTTGTTTCAAACACGACTCCAACACCTTACCCTTATTTTATCTAATACAACCAACTATCTAACCCTATAATAGATTTCCAAGTCCCCATTTTTCTTAATATATACCGACCAAAAGAAATGTAAGACACAACACAAAAGATTTCATTATCTCAAAAGAAATCCCAAGTTATTTCAATAGACTTAAAACCAAGAACACCATTTTAAAACGTACACGTGAAATACGAAATTCAAAGAATACGCTACAAGACACACTTCAAAAGATTTAAAACGTCGTTGAAACTCCACCAAACTCGAGCTCTAATAAATTGTTTAAACACAAGAGAGTACTAGGTACGTTCAAGTTATAATAACTACTAAACGACCGTAAATCATAACATAACATCTATTAGTATATATACATCCGCATATGTATACCTATCGAATCTCCCAAACATACTCGTTATCATACATGTCAAGTCAATCAATCGCTTTATACGCTCGTTTTTCCATACGAGTAATCACCATCTCACCGTGCCACAACAAGGCATGAAGCCCACCTCCAAAACCAAACCATATCGTGTGACCCCATAATCACACAACACGACTATAACCCCAAACGTATAACACAAAAAAAATAATAGCCATAACATAGACAACCATTACATAAACCCCATATATATACGTATACCCAAATTCTACATCTCATCATACACAAGCATGTACTAACCCTCTTTCATGCAATCATACTTGAGAACCCATTGAAGTTGTGGTACTTGTATAACTATGTTGGCCACCATACTTATACAATTACCCTTTCCCCAATGCACTCCCTCCTATGATGACACTTATAAGAATCAATACAACATATAACACATAAATCCATCTACTCACATAAGCTCATAACCACATAAACAATAAGGTCCAAAACTCCATCTATTAAAATAACATAGTAAAACTCTTGGAATACAGAAATCCATAGTCTAGCTAAAACAACATAGACTAAATCTAAAACGAAAACATAATCAGTTATAAGTCATATCGCCCATAAGAGTGGAAACAACTTAAAATCCTTTATATCCACCTACTCCTAATAACTCGAACCACCACATGATTCTTAGGGGACATGACTTAAACATCACAAGAAAAATACTATACCTCAGGTACATAAAATAACCCAACAAAAGATAGAAACTACCATGTACCAAATTATGTACTATAATGTACAATTTAAGCAAAATACAACAATGACTAGTGTGGATGATTATGGTTCAACCTGCACTAGTCACAATCCGAAAATAAAATAACATGTGGCTAAGTATGAACATACTATGGTTCAATTCATACTAGTCAAAACATCGCAATAAATAACATTCAAACACATCAATTACATAAAATGCACACATACTCCTATGACGCCTATATGCAGGGACCCCTAAGCTATAGACTAGGCTACGCGACTAGGCAACCTAATTCTCTATAACCATTGTCTCTGATACCATTCTGTAACACCCCACCATGGCGGAATATGGGGCGCGACGTATGGATATCATCACAACAAATGGTGTCCCTATAGAGAAAACTAAAATGCAAATATAATGTCATAAATGGCGACACAAATGTCATGACAATATCTCAACAATGCATGAGTCTAGGTAAGTAGGTAACAGTCCTACCACTTACCCAAGACAAATAATAAACATAAACCAAACAAACATATAGGTGCCAACATGTATCACTTATAAAAAAAACATAAAGGTAAACTAAGAAGGAGCGGGGATCTCCTTCTATATGCAATCCTAAGGCATCTAAGTCTAGCCACTTCTATCCTCAAGCTTAACCACATTCACACCTGAAAGAGACACTAAAACACGTCAACATAAAGTTGGTGAGAGTCATAGGTTTAGACTCAAACGCCAAAATCATACCATAAGCTATGAGTACAACTAAAAGTTAAAAACGTATGGACAATGTGATACTAACATGCATTAACAAACTAACATTCAAGATTTAACTAATCAAACCAAAACCAAGTCGAAATCCAAGGCTCCCAGACTTACCAAACACCATACTCCTATAGGTACTCAAACACTTATGAACCAATCCCAAGGCCCTGCCTTGCCAATATCCCCTTGGTATCAAGTCAAAACATAAACAATCAATAATCAACTAGCAGTTAATCATATAAGTATGCACACATAAGTCCATTACTAATGCCAAACATTCACAACATCATTTATAAATAACAAAACACAGTGTCTCTTCCATCTCATCTGGAAGTCAAAAACAATAGTAAACATGGGACTATGAAACACACCTGATTGCTTCTCCAAAAGTCCTCGCACTAGCAAAAAGCTAACAAACCAAAAACACATAATCAAAACATGAACCAATCACTAAGATGGCTCATCAACCTATGATGTACATCTAACCTCCTCCTATATAAATACCTCATTTAAATGCTCTAAGCATCTCATTAGACCCCTCTATAAAGCCCTTAACTCATTTTACTTCATTACCCGTCCCGTTAACATTTTACCCAAAACAGTCCCGGTTTTTAGGTCTCCAAACTATAAGCCAAACGCCTACTTAAACATACCCATGATCTCTGTAAAGGGAATATTTATGCCCTTACATATGTTATCTAACACCTCCCACTTGCCCTAACCTTAAAGCTACTGTTAAGGCCCCGACATATATATATATATATATATATATATATATATATATATATATATATATATATATATATATACTTTTGTTATTCCAGATTTACTGATTTTGAACATACAAAAATTTTGTTATGACCAGAGGGTCTTACACTATCCCAATTAATTAGCCCTCCTCCAGATATCTCATATAACATATAAAATAACTCTCATGTTCGTTTCAAGGTCCAAGTGTACTCCTAAGTACCCTAACCATCTTAAAACTTAAAAAGAAAACAGGCTGATTTCAAAACTGTTTTGACCTCCGACTGTTGTAACCTGTTTTTGACCCACTTCCCACCTCCAATTTAGTTCTCGTTTCTTGCATTGGAAATCCACTTCAATTACCTTTTCAGGGATACTTGGATCACAAAATAAGATTTTGTAGAACTCCCGATACGATCAAAACAATTGACTCAAAATTCTGCCCAGTTTTTAAAAACTGGTTTAACTAAATTAACCTCATTAATTAACCCTAATCCCACTAATTACTAGCCCTAATTTATGTAATCATCATAATATCATTAATATAACATTAATTTACTGTTTTTAAATTAAACCCTAACCTAAATCCATCATAAGATGATTAAAGAAAACATTAGAACAATTTAATTGAAAAGAGTTATGAAGGTTTACCTTTAAATTCATGGAAGATGAAAAAAAACTATGAAAAACCTAAAAACTCTCTTTATGCGGTCGACTTGAACACCAGGAGAAAAATAATATGGCTTTTGATTTTGTTAAAAACTTTATATAGGCTATGGGTGAATCCAAGTCCAACCCATAGCCCACTTACCTTAAATCCTTTTTTCCTTTTTTCCCCTTTCTTTTCTTGCGTCTACCAAACCGACCCAACACCCCCTTATTTCGTTTTTTTTCTTTTTATTATTAATATATGTATTAATAATATTATCTTAATTTTCCTTAATTTATTTCAACTCCTAAAGCCTCCAAAACCTCAAAACCGTAAAACTAGTCAAATTTACGCGTTTTACCGTAAAAGACATAAAATATACACTTTTATAAAAAATCTCAAATTTTGAAATAAAATTTATATTTAAGTCCTAAATAACTTAAAACCATCCTGAAAAATACTCCCGTGATTAAACACCTCATTCGAGACCTCAAAATGCTAAACCGTAAATCGTAAAAATACGATTTTCTATAATACATATACGTATACGTAAATCCACTAAATAACACCATCTCACTTCATAGTCACTACCATGTGAACTCATGAACATGAAATCATCACACATCGTTTCACTCACACGGTACCCCGTACCGGAAACGATATCCAAACCACAATCTATACACCAATAAGCACATAAACACGTAAAGACACGTAACTAGCACAAAATAAAACTAAGTGACGAACCTCAAAACCAGGGTTGTCACAGGCCTAATATGTCAAAGAAGTCTAAATTTTTTAAACCATGTTTTTATTATATTTTTCTTTTTTTTCACTTTTTCATAAAGAAGAAAAGAAGAAATATATACAATGCAAAAGTGTTATGCAAATGAAAAACGATTGATGCAAAAATTATGAATGCATATTTTTGGTGGCCAAATTAGATCAAAAATTTGAAAAATGTTTGAAAAACCAATTTCCAAGTTATCATGAAAGTCAATGACAAGTTCTAGGCAAGGTCACTTCGATAGAAGACCCCGCTACACTTAAGCTAAACATTGTCCTCAATGTTTAAGAGCATGGAAGTATAAAACTTCCCCTACACTTATGACAATGAATAGACTTTGCTTAACCCAAGTTAAGGAAAGATCAACTATAGTGATTTCATTTTTTAAGCATAATGTGTCTATGAAAAATCACAATAGTAACGAAGTGAACCAGATACAAGGGCCTCCTCCATAAGCTCCAAAGCACGTGATGAGTGAGCAACCCTACAAACATCATGAAGACAAAAGAAGGTCTCCCCAACACTTCTCATCAATTTGCTATCCTTATTTCTAACCTACAACACTCTAGATCTAACAACGCTAAACCTAGTTATTCAATCTTGATTTAAGGAGTCTCTAGCTCGACTCATCCCTCAATGAATTAATTCATGGGGAAAATGGGGATCTATTGGACCATTTCCACGGAAATGTCCTCCCCAAAATAGTGCTTCACACGGTGACCATTCACTTTAAAATTTGGACCATCGGGTTGTGACAACTCAATAGTTCCATAAGGAAATACTTGAGCAATAGTGAATGGACCGGACCATCTCTACTTAAGCTTGCCCGCAAAAAGTTTCAACCTTGAGTTAAAGAGGAGAACCGGCTCTCCAACTTTAAACTCACGGTTCTTGATATTAGCATCATGCAATTTCTTAGTCATCTCATTATAAATCAAAGAATTCTCATAGGCATTGGCTCTCAATTCATCCATTTCATTAAGTTGATCATTTCTATGTGAACCGGCTTGGTTTAAATCAAAGTTAGCCCACTTGAGAGACCAAGAAGCCTTGTGTTCTAACTCGAATGGGAGGTGGCATGCTTTTCCATAGACAAGCCTATAAGGGGTACAACCAATTGGTGTCTTAAAAGCCGTCCTAAAAGCCGTCCTAAAAGCCCATAAAGCATCATCAAGCTTATCCGACCAAGAAGCTCGATGCTCTCCCACCGTTCTTTCCAAAATTCTCTTTAAACCACGATTTGTGACCTCGGTTTGACCATTGGTTTGAGGATGATACGCGGTAGAAAGTCTATGATTAACTCCATATTTATTCATAACTCTTGTGAATTGATCATTACAAAAGTGCGTACAACGATCACTTATGATGGCCCGAGGTACACCAAATCTAGCAAACAATTGCTTCAAAAATTTCACAACAACTCTAGCATCATTAGTAGGTAAGGCTTTGGCCTCAACCCATTTTGACACATAATCCACCGCTACGAGTATATACTTGTTTCCCTTGGAAGATGGAAAAGGTCCCATAAAATCTATGCCCCACACATCAAAAATCTCACACTCTTGAATGAAGTTTTGTGGCATCTCATCACGTTGTGTAATTTTTCCTTGTCTTTGACATACATCACAAAATTTCACCATCTCTTGGGCATCTTTGTAAATGGAAGGCCAATAGTAACCCGAATCAAAGACTTTATTGGCGGTATAGTTGGGCCCAAAATGTCCACCCGTAGGTCCCTTATGACAAGCTTCTAAAATCTTAAATGCCTCAGGCCCATCTACACACCGTCTAATGATTTGGTCCGCACATTGCCTAAAGAGGTAAGGATCATCCCAAAAATAGTACTTTACTTCCTTGAGAAATTTCTTCTTTTGTTGGGAAGTAAGACCCTCTATAAGCACATTCCCCACAAGATAGTTTGCAATATCCGCAAACTAAGGGGTGGCATCCTCTTGAGAAGAGATAGACACGAGCTCCTCTAATGGAAAGGATTCATTGATTTCTTTATTAGGAAAATCTCCTTGAAAAGGATGCTTAAGTCTACTCAAGTGATCCGCCGCTAAATTCTCGGCTCCTTTCTTATCTCAAATCTCTATCTTAAACTCTTGAAGCAATAAAACCCATATCAAATTCCTAGGCTTAGCATCTTGCTTTGTCATGAGATACTTGAGAGCGGAATGATCCGTATACACTATGGTTTTGGACAGCACAAGGTATGGTCTAAATTTCTCAAAAGCATAAACTATAGCAAGCAACTCTTTTTCCGTGGTAGTATAATGAAGTTGTACACCGGTCATGGTTTTACTAGCTTAGTGTATAAGTTGAAAATGCTTATTCACTCTTTGTCCTAACACGGCCCCCACCGCATAATCACTAGCGTCACACATAAGCTCAAGGTAATTCCCAATTTGGAGAAACCAAAACGGGAGGCTTAGTCAATTTCTCTTTAAGTCTCAAATGAATCCAAACACTCTTGGTTGAAAATGAAAGGAGCCTCTTTTTCTAAGAGGCGGGTCATCGGTCTTGCTATCTTAGAAAAATCTTGTATGAAGCGTCTATAAAACCCCGCATGACCTAAGAGACTCCTTACACCTTTAACCGTAGTGGGTGGGGGAAGCTTAGCAATCACATCAATTTTAGCTTGATCCATTTCTAATCCCTTATTGGATATCTTGTGTCCCAAAACAATTCCCTCTTTCACCATAAAATGACATTTCTCTCAATTAAGAACTAAACGGGTTTCCTCACACCGCTTAAGCATTCGTTCTAAATTGGTGAGACAAGAGGTAAATGAATCTCCAAAGACGGAGAAGTCATCCATGAAAACCTCCATAGTTTGCTCTATCATATCATGGAAAATTGCCATCATACACCTTTGAAATGTCCCCGGTGCATTACACAAGCCAAAAGGCATTCTCTTGTAAGCAAATGTACCGTAGGGACAAGTGAATGTGGTCTTTTCTTGATCCTTAGGGTCAATGGGTATTTGAAAAGAACCCGAAAAGCCATCAAGAAAGCAATAGTATTCATTTCCCACTAAGCGTTCAAGCATTTGGTCCATAAAAGGTAATGGGAAGTGATCTTTCCTAGTAGCCTCATTGAGCTTCCTATAATCAATACAAACTCTCCAACCGGTAACAAGTCTCGTATGAATAAGCTCATTGTTCTCATTGGGTACTACGGTGATTCCACCCTTTTTTGGAACACAATGTACCGGGCTAACCCATGGAGAGTCGGAAATGGGGTAAATCATGCCCGCATCAAGGAGGTTGATAACTTCCTTTTTAATGACCTCATGAATTTTTGGGTTAACCCTTCGTTGGCTTTGAATGGCGGGTGTGTAATCATCCTCCATAAGGATTTTGTGTGTACAAAAATGTGGATTAATTCCCCTTATGTCGGATATTTTCCATGCTAAGGCTTGCTTATGTTTCTTAAGGACTTCTATGAGTTTCTATTTCTCATCCTCTTTCAACTCTTTAACAATGATCACGGGTAATTGGTAAAACCCTCTAAGAAAGCATACTCTAAGTGGGATGGAAGGTCCTTAAGTTCAAGTGGAGGTGGACTCTCTATGGAAGGTTTAACTATGGATGGATCATCATTGGTTACTTCTTGTGGAATGGGTGAAGGAATGGGGTCCTCATTGTGCAACTTTTGGATAGTGAGAATATCTTCTTCCCAATTGATGGGAGAATCATCATTACCAAGAAAGTTGGACTCAAATTCCTCCAAGAGGAAATCACTCTCTCCAAAAGGTGTTAAGGAGTGTTGGAAATACGTTTTACGTATTTATGAAGGATCGGTCGCTCCAACGATAATTATGTAATGGGCTCGTGATCCACTTAGTAATGTATAGTCCATATAGCCCACATGTAGGGTGGGCTATATATATCCCCTCCTAGCATGTTAGGAGGGGTTGTTGATTTACACATTTTCATAATTCCATCTTTACTTTCTCTCTCTACTTTTCTCCCTTCTCTCCTTTCTCTCTCTACTCCATCATCTCCTTCCTTCATCTTTCTTATATTTATCATTTAATCAACCATCTTAATCCATCTAATCCATCATGTAGAATAGGCCAATGATCACGTAGACCTTCAATTGGTATCAGAGCATGGTTAGTTTGGTTTATTCTTGTTTTTCTTTTGTTTGATTTTGATGGGTTTTGATTTAATCATGCTTAAATATTAAAAAGTTTGTATTTTTTTATAAAAAGTTTGTGTTTTTATGTGTTAAATCATGTCAAATCTTTAGATTTACTTACTTTTTAGATAAAAATCACAAATTTTTATACAAAAATCAAAAATTTCATTATCAAATCTTAAAAAGTTTGTGTTTTTATAAAAAGTTTGTGTTTTTCTCTTTTTAATTTTGTATTTTTTGATTAAATCCTTTCTATTTTGATTGCCTTTTTGTTTGAATTCCTTAAATTGAACTTTTAATTTTATCCTTTTTTATTTTTTTTAATCAGTTTCCACTTTAATTTTTTTATTATTAGTTTTTTCTTTTATCAGTTTTTTTATAATCAGTTTTTTATATAAATTTTTTAATCAGTTTTTTTCGTTTATCCGTTATCAGTTTATCATATCTGGCTTGCTTTTCGTTTATCAGTTTTATCATTTTTGGGTTTTTTTTTTGGTCAACTGTCAAACTGTCCAAAGTTCCATCATAACTGTCCAAAACTGTCCTATCATAACTGTCATTCTTAAAGTTCCGAATCAAACCAAATGTTCCGGGTGAACAAAAGTTCCGGGTGAAGGAAAAGTTCCGGGTGAAGAAAAAGTTCCGGGTGAAGAAAAAGTTCCGGGTGAAGGAAAAGTTCCGTATGAACGAAAGTTCCGAATGAACGAAACTTCCGAATGAACGAAACTTCCGAATGAACGAAACTTCCGACTGAATGAAATATTCCGAATGAAGAAATCTTCCGAACGAAGCATCTAAATTCAAACATAACGTAAAACACATATCCTCACATCACTCACTCGACCCCACACACAGATTCACACAATCCTCACGATCTTAGTCTCAAAAACGACATCCTCGATCAACACGACATAAAACAACAATTTTAAACACCCATCCTCTCGTTAACCCCTCGAACTCTCTCGACAACCACCTTTCGACTCAAAACCTTTTAAACAGTCTCGACTCATCCTCTCTCGACAGACTCCCTCTCATTCTCTCCAACAAAACAAATCCACCCCAACTCTCGTCTCTCACAAACTCACCCTCGTATCACCTTAACACTGAACCCACACCAATTTTCGACTCCTCCCTCTCGTCTCTCGACTCACTAACACACACAACCAACACTTTTACTTGACTCCAACATACACTCGACCCTCCGTCGTCACAGTAAAACCCACGATACTCACTATCTCTCTCTCGACTCTCCCAGAAGTCCAAACAAACAACCTACTTCCTCACCACCTAACTCTCACAACAACTCTAGACTCGACACCCCAACATCCCCGATATCTTTCAAAACTTACACTTTTTTACTCAAACAAACACCCTCGTTCAAAAAACTCACCCACAAAACTGACTACCCCGCATTCTCACTCTCGACTCACTCTCTCGACAACAAAACACTCGAAAAAAACTTTTGATTAATTATCACACACACCAAACACACAGAATGACTCGACAGATGAGAGAGACTACGATTAGAACATAATTAAAGTACCTACCCGAGACCATTTGCATGATCTTGATGATGACAATCTTGGTTCTTCATTTTTAATAGGTTTTGATTCGTGCGTTTTATCAGCCATCAAGAAACGAATCACTTTGATTCGTGATCCTCTTCTCGAGGGGCTACAAGCGTATTTAAACATTTGTTTTATGTGAAGTGTGATAAACAGATTTCCTGGTTGAGATTTAGAGTTTTAAGGTGTACTTTGGGTAAAGAGAGGGAGCATTCTTTTTCTGTTTCTTTGTAGGAGATATAATTTAGGAGAAGAAAAGGGGGGCGGATAACACAAAGTGTGTGTGTTTGATTGTGGGGATTTGATTGTTGTATAAAAGAGAGAGAAAGTAGGGCAAAGTCAAAGAGACGGAGGAAACAAGACTGATTTTGGTTTTGAGGAGAGATTTATTTATTATAGGGATTAAGTGAGGCGGAGTTTACAATGTGTATTAGGGTGTTCCACGTGTGAGAGGCGGAGGTTACAAAGTCTTTTGACACTTTTCATTTATCCTAGCCACGTTTGACTGTGTTACTTTTTTTTTTTCAGAAAACGAAATCTCTAAATTTTAGTTACATTTATTTTTTATTTTAAATTTTGGTTACATTTCTTTTTAAGTATATTTTAGATTAAGTCCAAATTTTTATTTTTAGTTACATTTATTTTGTCTTTTTGTCACTTTTAAATTTTAGTTTAATAAATTTTTTTTTGTTTACTAAGTTTTGGTACATCGTATTGAGGCGGGTATTCCGTAAAGAGTTAACGTGGAAAAACATTTGCCGGGTTAAAAGTTATTGTGGCCGGTGTTAAAGTCAAAAGTGACGAGTCAAAGTGACGGGATTTATTTTTTGTGGCTACGGATTTTTATCGGTTATTTGTAAGTGAAGACGGATTTTTCATCGATAAGTAATTCTTCCTTTATTTTTCATTGAACTTCAATGGATTCGTTGAAATCGAAAAATCAAGAGGGAGTATCACATTCAATTCAAAACAAAGTTAGGAAAAGTGGCATCACTTCATTTCAAATGCTTCAGTCTCATCTTGTCACTCTTTTGAGGATTCAAGGAGGGAGCGAATTTGTGACCATCTTTGGACACGATCGTCATATATTCATCGACTCAATATTCACCACTTTGACCCAACTCGCCGAGCAACTCAACCATGACAACTTTAATCACTCTGCATCGGCACTTGCATATAAGGATCTTGTGACACAACTCACACCTTTCCTCGAATTCAATATCATCAAGCCTGAAAGTTCAGTGATTTGCCAATCATTTCTTCGAGATACACATACCGAGCTTCGAGTTTTCCGTGATACAATTTTGAAACTCATGACATCGGTCTCGTCTTCAATTTATGAAAGATCTCGACTTCAACAAGCGTATGATAATGGACTGCAAGAATCAATGACGCAGATGCAAGAGGAGAATGGTCATACGGTTGAAAACTTGGAGCCTAACGATGGCAAGAGCACGGAATCAGGAGGACAACATGATACTAGTGGTACGTCAGGGAATGTTCACGATATCTCTCTTGATGACACCTTACCCGTTTATGACGAAGAGCCTGCAAATATGGTACAATGTAATGTTGTTTATGATATATATACTGATGCCATGCCGCATATTGAGCATTCTGAACCTAATTATGACAACCATGGGATGGAAAAGAGTGATAAAAATACCACTTCTGATTCATCCGATGTGAGTCATAATGGGGGAGAAAGTGTTCAAAATGCTAAACATCATGATAATTGCCTTTTGACTGCTTCTGATTCCAAGATTAGAGAGCTCGAAGCGATTGTAGCTCAACAATCAAAAGATCTTGAGGATGCCAAAATTGAATTTTCAAAGAAAACAAACAAATTTGAAACATATTTTGAAAAACTTGAAAAATCAAATGTTGTTCTTGAAAGAAAACTGGATCAAAAAGTTTTAGATTCTAAAGCTGAAAAGGATAATCTTTTGAAACAAATCAACTGCTTGAATCTAAGTTGGCATCCCAAGATAACTTGCTCAAAGAGAATGAGACTTTAAAGGCCCAAGCACAGGAAAAGGTTTTTGCTATAGCTGCGTTGAAAAACAAGTTAAGGAAAACTAGAGGACCTAGTGTGGACACTAAGCTTGAAAAACCATCAATCTTGGGGAAACCGCCTACAAATCAGTGTGTCAGACAACCGACTGTCAGACAACCTACTGCATTTAGATCCGAGCAACCACAATCCTCGAGACCGCGGTTTGCCTCCCAAGTTGATTTGGGACATATTTCTAGAACAGTCACTCCACCAACTAGGCCTAATGTGACTAAATCAGTTTTAGCAAGACCTCATCACATGATTGCCCCTAGTTTCTCTAAGAATAGTTCAATGAACACGTCTAGAACTAGTTCAACTGATGTGCGCCATGATTTTGGTCAAAGGGAAGCTATTCAAAAGACACATGTAAGAGATAGTAATGTCCAACCTAGTCAGATGCCTTCTAGATTACCCAACACTGCTAACCGTAGCATGTCATCTCCTAGGAGCATCGATCAATCATCTAGGAAATACTCGGACATTAAATATGCTACTTGTAAAACATGTAGAAAATGTGTCTTTACGGCAAATCATGATTCTTGTATCAAGAAACTACTTAATGAGGTGAACTCCCGTGCTAGAATTAAATCCCAGTGGGTCGCTAAAATCAAACCCATTGGTAAAATGTGGCGCCCCACTGGTAGAACTTTTACTCTTGTAGGAAACGAGTGCCCTTTAACTAGGATAGTCTCTGATTCTACGAAGACTACTAGGGAGGAAATTGCAAAGGATGATACATCACTTAAGCCTGAACTTAAGGTTTTCTATAAAAGGAAACGTTTGCCAACTAAGACAAGTGAATCATCCCCTCGGGCCACCTCTGACACAAGAAAAGAAAACCGTGAACCCCCACGTACTTCTAAAATAGATATCTCTAACCCATGCAAAAGTATACAAACTCCTAATGAGAATGCAGGTACCAAAGTTGATGTTCCAAAAGAACGAAGCGGTCCAATCATTGTATACCGTTCAACTAAGGACACTCTCAGAGTTTGGTTGCTGAAGAAGCAGATATCAGAGAAACTAGTATCTCAGGAGATTCATCGTTAAAGCTTACACAGGACTTATAGTCACATTACAGACTATAAATCGATCTTCAAATAAAGGAAAGTTTATCTCCGATGATAAACTTATCCTTATAACGAGAAATTAATTTTTCTCGGGCATGAGCTTATATCAAAAACATTCCAAGTTTTTAAGCTCATGCACTATGGCTCCTCGTTAAATGACAGACGACGACCCGGACTTCAGAGACAGGGAAGTTTATCTACGCAACGATAACTTACCCTCTTAACAAGAAATTAAGTTTTCTTGGACACGAGCTTATCCTAAAACCATTCAAAGGTTTTAAGCTCGTGTATATGGTTTATCATTAAATATCAGATGGTAACCCGTGCTTCAAAGAAAGGAGAGTTTATCGCCGATGATAAACTTATCCTAACAACGAGAAATTGAGTTTTCTCGGGCATGAGCTAATATTAAAAACATTCGAAGTTTTTAAGCTCATGCACAATGACTTACAGTTAAATGTCAGACTGTAACTCGAACTTAAAATAAAGGAAAGATTATCTTTTATGATAACTTATCCTCTTAACGAGAAATTCACCTTTCTCGGTCATGAGCTTGTATTAAAACATTCGAAGTTTTAAGCTCAGAAAGGAAAGTGTATCTTTTAAATAAGAGAACTTTTCCTCATAACGAGAAATTAACCTTTCTCGGTCATGAGCTTTCCGTTAAAACAGTCAAAGTTTTCAAGCTCATGAAAAACGACGTCTAAGTAAATGTCAGCTTAGGACTCGTTCTTCAGATAAAAGGAAAGGTTATCGCCGATGGTAACTTATCCTTACAACGGGAAGTTTACAACTTCTCGGACTTGAGCTCGTTTTGTAAGATATTCAACATCTTAAGCTCAAGTAATTGGTTTTCAAAACTTTGAACACAATTTTTCGAGAATTTCTCAAAAGGTTTTTCTAAATCTTTCAAAATTGTGTGTTCAAAAATGTTTTGATAAAAAGAGCATGTCTTCTGGAATCGATAATATTTACGATACTAGAAATGTCATTCAATAATGACACGGGGTTGTAAATAAAGTTCGAGCAGAAGTTCAAACATTTAAAACATGCTCCATTATGGTTTGCTATTATTTCCGATAGTAACCCGCTTTTTACTTTGAAGTCAAGCATTTCACCGGAAAGCTTTGACTTCAGAATCCGAAGTTATCATCTCCCCCAACCGTAGCAACTTACAATTGATATCTACATACTCGACGATGCGACTACTCAAACGGTGACTACAGCTCTTTCAATAGAACACGGGTCAACAATTGAGGGGGAGCAATTGTCCAACATTCAAATCCTTGATGCCGAGAGTGCCAAGTTCACATATTGGTGTTAAGACAACGATATCAATCATACACATGGAGTCAAGAGATAACTTCAGAAGTTACGAGGAAGACCAACATTCGTGAACAAGAACCATGTGCTTCTTTCATATGATGTTCTCCATCATTCAGGTCCAACCTCGTAAATTGCTAATCTTGTGAATTCATTATCATATATGATCTTTGCACGTGATAAATACCTTACACTTGTGTTTAAAAGGTATTTAATTTACGTTTCAAGTACACCCTCATTAATTTGAGGGGGAGCTTGTGTAATTCATGAAGATAATTGGATTTGCATTTTTCTTCCCAAATTTTCTTAAAACGCTATTAAATCAATTGATATTAAAAACATTAATTGAGTTAATATTTTTAATATGGGGGAGAAAATGTGATTTAATATGGGAAATGATTAATCACAAATGGTTTGACTTAACGTGCTAGCTCATCCCGACATGTGCGAAATGTTTTCGGATATCGTGGCATATGTTAAGGGGGAGCAAAATGGATTTGCACTTCAAAATGGATTTCATGGTGACATACACTTACCCAAAACATCTCTATTCACGATGATGAAGATTGTGGTGACATAAGGATGGTAGGATAGGTTAAAGTCCATTGATTCCTCTAGAACCGGAGGAATCTTCCCAAGGACATTCCATAGCTAGAAATAGTAGTCCTTAGGAAAGATGGAGAAAGATTTTGAACGTAGCTGAATGCCGACCAAGTACTTAAGTTAGCACTGGAACAATCACAACAAGGTGCTAGTGATGACGTATTGGTAAGCATTGAAGGGGTTGAAGAATGAAAAAGAATTGTAAAGATAAAGGGTGTAAAGAAAGAAGCCCTCTTTACAACCTTAGGCAGAAACCAGGTCAACTCATATGCTATTGAGATCATTTTTAATGATTCTTGATATTGAAGAAAGACATCATGGACCCAGTGATGCAACGCACAACCCTTCCCAGCTAACTCAAATATCTCTCAAAAGGTATTTGTTTTAATCACACGGAGATCAACACATTATCTATTGGTTTATTCACTCCGAATAAATTAGTATCGAAAAGGTGGCACTCCTCTCCAGCCTCCGATCACTAAAATCCAAAATGCACGATCGAGTCTAGAGCCATTTAAGATCATCAAATATCTCATTAGGACACACTTTCATATTTCCTTGCTTCTTCACTCATTGTGAAAAAGTAAGAAAGATCTTAAGAGTCCTATGCAAAATCTTCATGATCTTGCCTGAACATCGGAGTAATACGAAAGTATTTACAATGAAGATGGAAATCCTTCTTGAGCGAATATCAAAAAGCTCATGGTAGGTGACTTGTGCGATTCTTTATGAATCAAACTTGTGATAACTGGAAAGCAACAGTGGTTTAATTCTTGAATGAATTTAAACACGTTCCAGGCCTCTACGCAATATCTTAGTGATCTTGCCAGAACATTCAGAGTAATACTATTAAGTATTTACAGTGACGAATGGAAATCCTTCTAGTGTTAACATCAAACAGCACTTGGTAGGTAACTTGCAAGATTCTATATGAATCAAGCTAGTGACAACTGGAAAGCAACGACGGTGCGGTTCTTAATTGAACTTCACTTGTTCCAGGAACATGAATTGACGGCCTCAAATCATGCGGATAAGATTATCCAAATGATTCACTCTTTACGTTCGCAGTCAGCTTTGGACGGTCGAGTAAAGAGAACGGGTTTACCCGCGAAATCTTGTCAAGGAGGTTCTTTATTGAAACTACCCGCCACAAGTACGATATTTGATATCGTCCAACGGTCTTCACCGACCGGAGGTAAAATGCTACCGAATTAGAATGAAATGTTCAAGGCCATTTCATCCGTGTATATTGTTTGTTGCTAACTGTCTTATGCAGCGTAACAAGAAGGTGGCATTACGGTGTACAATCCAGAAGAAGTCGTCACCACATGCTTATACTACATCCAATTAGTACTTCAACAAATTCAAGAAAGCGTGAAGGTCAAGTCTTCCGCTGTATCAAACTCTGAAGCTTTCAAGAATTTAAAAGTATAAGTATGTGGAACATGAAGTCACGAAGAGGCAAATATCACAAGTGAAGAATGCACAAGGTCAAGGCAAGGAAACATGCTCAAGACTAAAGTCAAAGATCACATCAAGCATATTCACAAGAACAAGATCGAAGACTCAAGCATAGATGCTAGGTTTAAGATTTTGTAAAAAGATGTGACCTCCCTTAGGGGGAGATTGTTGGAAATACGTTTTTCCCAATAAAGTCTCGGTCACATCTTAGTTAGCATAGATCACGAGACATAGACTATTTAGAAATTTGTCTCTTGGAGCGACCTCCCTTAGGGGGAGATTGTTGGAAATACGTTTTACGTATTTATGAAGGATCGGTCGCTCCAACGATAATTATGTAATGGGCTCGTGATCCACTTAGTAATGTATAGTCCATATAGCCAACATGTAGGGTGGGCTATATATATCCCCTCCTAGCATGTTAGGAGGGGTTGTTGATTTACACATTTTCATAATTCCATCTTTACTTTCTCTCTCTACTTTTCTCCCTTCTCTCCTTTCTCTCTCTACTCCATCATCTCCTTCCTTCATCTTTCTTATATTTATCATTTAATCAACCATCTTAATCCATCTAATCCATCATGTAGAATAGGCCAATGATCACGTAGACCTTCAAGGAGGGAGCAATTAAGGCCATGGTTTCAACATGGGGCATATCCTCACTATTAATCTTGCAAGCGTCATGAAAATGCTCATCACACACCTCATCTAGCACATCAACTATGTTAATAGTCTCACAAGGTTTAGACTCCTTAATCTCTTTCCTATCACAAACTTTCCCTAACTTAAACACCACTTTCTCATCCTCAACTCTCATAATTAGTTCTCCCTCCGCCACATCTATCAAAGTACGACCCGTTCTCAAAAACGGTCTACCAACAATCAAAGGAACTCTAGGGTCCATGTCATAATCAACCACTACAAAGTCGGCCAGAAAGGTAAACTTATCCACACCAACAAACATATCCTCCGCGATACCTACGGGGTAAGCTATGGTACGGTTGGCTAACTCAAGTGTCATCCTAGTGGGAGTGAGCTCGGGAAGAGAGAGTTTTTTCCAAACCGATAAAGGCATGAGGTTTATGCTTGCCCTAGATCCGCCAAAGCCATGCATTTTTCCACCCCGGGAAAATTACAAGGTATCAAGAAGCGCCCCGGATCTCCAAGTTTTGTTGGTAAGGTTTTAAGTAGGACGGCGGAACAATTTTCATTAAGGGATGTGTTGGGCAAATCAACCAATTTTTCCTTGTTGGAGAGTAGATCCTTAAACATCTTAGCAAATTTTGGCATGTAAGCAAGAGTTTCCACAAAGGAGATGTTTATGTTGAGTTGCTTGAACATCCTTAAGAAATTTGAGACTTGTATATCATCCTTGTTCTTTAACTTGTCGTTTTTCAATCTTGAAGGGTAAGGAAGATTTGGTTTAGGTGTAGGTGTTGTAGTGGAAGATTTGTCTTTGTTATCTTCTTCATTGGGAGTTGTGGAAAGTAAAGGAGAAGTGGGAATAGGTTGAGAAGGTGTGGTTGATTGAGTAGGAGCATTTGGAGGTGGTGAAGTAGATGTAGAAGGCTTATCACAAGTGGGAACAAAAGTAGGTTTGACAATAGGAGGTGTAGGAGGTGTAGGAGGTGAAGGATCCTTTGTTGATTTCCACTTCTTGTTGAAATAGCATTGACATTTGCCCTCGGGTTTGTTTGTGTGTTAGATGGAAAAGCCCCTTGTTGTCTTTGATTGAATGCCATCAAAAGCCTCTTAGTTTGCTCCTCCATTGAAAGTTTCATTTAGTCATTCATTATTTTCTTACTTTCACGAATTCTCCTCTCAACATACTCATGAGTCTCTTGTAGCCCATATCCTTGATTTTGAAGTTGAGGGTAACTTTGATTTGGGATTTGTGGGTATCCTTGATTTGGGAAGGGTGGGAGTGGTGGATTAAATCCTTGAGTTGGTGGATAAAAAGTATTTCCTTGATTTTGAAAATTGTTAGGTGCCTTGTAGTTATTCCCTTGGTATTGTGGTCTTGGACCTTGGTTTCTTTGTAACAATTGAGGAGGATTTTGTTGAGGTTGGGTGGGTGGTTGGGGTGGGAATCCCGGTGGAGTAAGGTAATTTTGAGAATTGTAAGAAAGGTTGTTTGGATTGATGTTTGGCTTGAAATGTTCACGATGTTCCTCTTGGTAAGCATAACATTCCCCTTGATATCCTTGCACCTTATCACATTGTTGATATAAAGGGGGACCTCCACAATCCTCACATGAAAGAGTAATATCATGCACATCATTTGTGGAATGATTGACCATAGAAAGTTTCATAAAGTCATTCATCATGGTTTCTTGCATCTTTTGAGTGTTTTGCATGATTGTTTGACTTTCCTTTTGAGCTTGAGTCAATGCTTGAATGCATGAAATGAGTTGAGTCTCCAATGGTTTAGAACCTCCTTCTTGAATGACATGTACTCTTTCATCAAATTGTGTGTTAGTTTGCACCATTGCTTTGGTCTCAATAATATCCCATGCCTCTGGAATGGATTTAAGAAAAATATTTCCTCCCGCGGAAGCATTGAGTGAGTCTTGGTGATGAGGTTTAAGGCCATTGTAGAAAGTATTGATTTGGTGAACTTCATCTAATCCATGGTTAGGGCATCTCCTCAATAACTCTCTATACTCGTCCCAAGCATCACTAAATGTTTGACTAGGTTTTTGTTGAAAGCCTATAACTAAGTTCCTCAAAGCCGTGGTCTTAGATGGGGGAAAGAACTTGTTCAAAAACTTCTTAGTGAAACCATCCCATGTGGTAATGCTCTCGGGTGGTTATGTATCTAACCAATGCTTAGCCGGACCCTCTAGTGAAAATTTCACCAATATCAACTTAATGGCATCATGGGGAACTCCATTGTACTTAATGGTGTTGCAAAGAGCAAGAAATTTCTTAAGGTGATCATGCGGATTATCATTCTTGTTCCCATAAAATGGTGTATTTGAAACCAAGTTAATCATGGATGTTTTTAGCTCAAATGTTTTTACGGGAATATCGGGTATCTTGATAGCATCGGCATATCCTTGCACATTAGATTGTAAGTGCTCCATCAAAGGTCGAGTATCAACTCCGGCCATGGCTTCTTGTTGTGGATGGATCAAAGCACGATTCTCGGGATCGGCTTGATGGACGGTGGTGTCCTACTCTTTCTCTTTTTCTTCCTTTTCGGAGGAAGGGGTTGTACACCAATCGGTATTTGTGCACGCCCGCGAGTGACCATGCAACTCAATACGAGGAATGAGAGAGAAGCTCTCGTGTGACTTTGAAGAGAAAAGGATTATCCTCTTCGAGTTTCAATATGAAATATCCACAAGAAAGTAATAATATACGTATGTACTACTTGGGTACAAGACCCCCAATGAAGCCTTCCTTCTTAGAATACTCACTAGTGAACGGGGGGTTAGGTGGCGCGAAGCACTTAAGTACCTATTGACCCTTAGATGGCATTTAATAGCACATCGCCTTTCTCTTCACTTTGTAGTTTGTATTCTTCGAATTATTGCTTATTGGAAGTATTTATCTATTCTTGCTTTATTGAGTTTGATCGATACGCGTGTCAAGGACCGGAACGCCCCTCAACACGGTGTATTGCCTTGGCAATACTTATGGAGAATATGTGAATTGGTTGTTCTTATACATATACGTATTTACTTATAATAATATATGGAAAATATTTTTTTATTCATGGGGTTTTTAAGAGAAAATACTATATGTACATAAAAACCAAGGGAATCCAATAATATATATTTTTGGGTGCAATCTCTTAGGAAAAAGATTGCTTTTTGGATTTTTTAATTTGTTTGGTCAATTCTTTAGGAAAAGAATTGTTTTTGTTATTTTTTAGTTTTTATATTTTTATATTTTTGATTTTTAATTGTTTTTGATTTATGATACGTAAAAATAACGTTCACTAGGTGAACGGATCCCAAAGCCAATGAAAACCGTCAATCGATAGTCTCTCGTAAAGTCAAAGAACCGGCAGCGGCGCCATTTGAAATTGTGTAAATTGAAGTTCATTTTCTCGATTCTTAACCAACTGAAAGTCCTAACAAAATCGGGTTTATGATCGTTTTTGGTTGGTAGGGTTATTTGGATTTTCTATGTCTAATTGAACAATCAAGTAAAAATGTGCAAAATATTAACTACGTATCCGTATAACAATTAGAAAATACCAAATTTCTATTCAAATAAGGACAAAAATGTAACTCTATGGAATTAAAGTGCTAAAAATGTAAATGCTTGAAATGTAAAATCAGAAAACTACAAGGACTAACTATGCAAATTTTACCAAACTACTAACTAATTGTAACAAACTTTAAACCTGATTAACTAGATTTTAAAAGTTTTGAAAAGTAAAGGACTAATTAATAGCAAACCCTAATTACAAGTAAAATTAGCCCTCAATACAAACAGTTACAAACCTTAAGGACCTAAGTGCAATTAAAGTGGAAATTTTGGCAAAAACGGGCTAGTTGAGTATATAAGCTCGTTTAAGCTCTAAACTTGACCAAATAAGCTCAAACAAATTGTAAACAGCTTAAAATCCAATTTTACTAAGACTTGTAAAAGGAATAAGCTTGAAACTAAGTAAAACTCAAATAAGCCAATTATGATAAGCCACAAATAAGCTAACTAATAAGCCAGACTTGCACAAACTGATTTTTTTGCTAAATCTTGTTAATCAATCCATTAAGAGTCTGGAATGTCTTTTGAAAATGAAAATGATCAAGTAATGAATCAGGAAACTTAAAATAATCTAGAACTAGCTTATTTGACCAAAGTTGACCAAATTTTTGAAAAACTTGAAAACTTCCAGATCTACTCAAGAACACATCCTAAATAGGAATATGAAAGAAAATGGGAAGATTTATGAAGTGGAATTGCTGGAATGAGAAATCAGTAAGCACTTATATTACAGAAACTTTCATTTGCTATTCAGCTTATGAAAAT
The DNA here is from genome assembly GCA_025667525.1 of Glebionis coronaria. Taxonomy (NCBI): domain Eukaryota; kingdom Viridiplantae; phylum Streptophyta; class Magnoliopsida; order Asterales; family Asteraceae; genus Glebionis; species Glebionis coronaria. The sequence goes on from CM046879.1 coordinate 231,882,714, forward strand.
GCTTATTTCTCACTAGAATCTTAGAACTGTGCAATTTCCTAATGAACACCCAACATTCAGATGTTAATGGACAAGTTTGAGCTGGTTTGAAGAAATTTCATCAAGTAATGAGTAAATGGCAGGCAATTGAAAACAGACACTTTTATGAACTTTTTCAAGCTAAAACTGACCAAAACTTTTTTATAGCCAATTGCCTTTTTGACTTACTATTTGACTTTAAAAACAAAAAAAAACTTGTTTACTATGACTGAATGAAAGTAAATGACTAAAGTTTATCCAATTAACAACAATTTATACTACAATGACAACTAAATCTAAACATTAGTTACTGGTTTTTTACAACTTTTTATGAATGAAAACTAGGCAATTGGTTGTACAGATTAAAATCTGATATCTTGTTAAACTTGTTAACCAAAATGAAGTGTAATTGAGCCAACAACAAGCAGTAAAATAGGCAAATGCACAAAATGCACAAAATGCACAAGTAAGGTAATATGACTGAACATATGAAATTAGTAACAAGTTATGAGCTAGTAAACAAGTATCAAACTAACAATTAGCTATCCAAACATCAAAATTAGTTCAAAAACAAACTAAACACATTTGATCATATCAGCAAGTAAGATTAAGCTAGAATTGAGCATTCCTTTGCTGTTTAGTGGAACCAAAATCAGAAAACATGAAACCTTTAAGCATAGGCCTCCTCTGATGGAGTAGGTAGGCGCTGAGCCTCCTAGATAGTTTGAACCACCACCTTAACACTATTTACCATTTAATCAACCTGCTACAATCATCATCATCACCATTATTTGTACAGTCTGCTTCAAAATCAACTAGTATAGCTACTGGATTAATAGGACAAGTGTAAACAGCAACAATCTTTAACAATAGCTTCTCATGATCAACGATGATCACAAGTAGCTTATAACAGCTCAAGAGTAACAGTAATGAATGAGATGAACAGTAATTTGAAGGAAAAGGAAGGAGATTTTATTGATTGAAGGAGAAAAGTTGTTACAGATTCAGGTAAGGTAGTTACAACTATTATAACTAACTCAAGAGCTTGTCAGACTCTTGAGGTCGTTATGCTAACTGCTACAAGCTAAGATGGAGAGAGAGAAAAATTAAGTGTGTGAAAATTTCACACTTAAGCTACAATGACAAATGAAGAATCCTATCACTATTTATAGATAAACAATGAGAGTGATTTGGGGTTGATGACGTATCCCCACCAATAGTAAGCTGCCAGGTGTCCTGAATTGGCCAATTGAAAATCCTTGTGTTCTTCATGAATTGAGGGTTTTTAACTCTTTGAGTTTGAGCTTGATTAAAGGTTCCCAATGTGTTCCTCTCTTTAAAACGAGCAGGTTTCATGTAGAAATCATTCCTTGAAATTCAGTGTAGCTAAAAATCGTTTCTGGGCTCGTTGAGGAAGAAGGTGCCACGTGGCAAATTTGGATTGGATGAGAGAAGGTCACACGGACTGTTATCCGTTTTAGATAATTTTGTTTATTGCATGGCGTGATCCTATTGGCTGAAATTAGAGTAAGTGGGAGTTATCGTTGCTTTGCGGCGCTTTAATGAGCTGATAATGTATCCAAAATAGCTGGCAATCCGTGTCTTCACATCCTTGAATTCTTATTGGTTGAAAACTATGTCACATGGATTGAGTTCATTTTAACTTTGAAAAATGGCGAGTTAAGCCCTTGAACTTAGGCAGATTATTCAAATGAGCTAGGGACTTCATTTTAATGGCATTTTTGGTCCTTCCACTTGAATTCTTGTAATGTTTGACCCTTTGACTTGGTTGACTGAAGAGTTGACCATGTTTGACTTTTATCATGACTTTGGCAAATTTACACTTTGAGTCCTTCAACTTTGGAGTGTTGTCAAGATAGGTCCCTTATCTTCAAAGTCTTGTCATCTTTGATCCTTCTTTGTCTTTTTCATCCAAATAAGCTTGATTTCTTCTTGTTTGCTTGAAAATGTATCCTTCTTACCTATTTATACACAAACACAAAACATACCACATAATTCCGCTTTATAGCACAAAAGTTAGGTATTTTCCTTGTGTTTTAGGGTGATTTGTCGATTGATTGATATGAGTTTTTGCTCATATCAGGAAGGCAATCTGTATTTTATCCCCCACTTTTTACCTTAAGTGTGGAGGAGGACCTATAAATAAATAAAACCGTCCATGTATATATTGCATGTGTTTTGTTTTGTTTTATAGCATGGAGGAAAATAGCAAATTTGGAGCTCTAAGCTGGATTCATCTGTTGAAGTCCCGCAATTTTCTACTTAGCCCTGGGAAGTTCTCGTTTCCCTTTGTAATTTTTCCTATTTTTAGTTTTTATCAGTTATCACCTCAAGGACGACGTTCACCTTAAGTGTGGAGGAGGGACAAATAGGAAAATAATAAATAATAAATTTCCCCACATAAAAAGCTTTTGAAAATAAATAAAATTGATATATTTTAAAATAAATAATGTTTTAGCAAAGCAAAAATCTCATTGATTGACACTATAACTAAGCACAAAAACCATCCACCAAATATGTGAGGAAACCTAGCTTTATATTTCTCTATTTTGTGTGAAAGCCGATAATCTAGTATGCTTCAGAATTTGTGCTTGATCATCAAATACTAAACCACAGTGAGGTTAATTTATAAATATTTTTGAGAAGAGGAAAAATAAATCACCATTTTATCATTTTAGTTAAGCTACACTGGCTTGCTAAAATATGTTGCACTTGTACCTATGTGGTATATTATCCCTTGTGCTATTATCCTTATGTTTATGCTTATCCATTTGTTAAGTCGAAAAAAGTATATATGATGTTCTCTCTTAAACAAAATAAAGAGAAAAAAAGAAAAATAAAGTATTTTAGTATAGTTGTTCTACGAATTTGACAAGGCATATTTTGTTCCTACACCCTCATCATTATCACGTTTTGTCTCTTTGAAAATATATCTGGTGCTCACGCCGCAACGGTTATGCTTATGTGTCATGTAGAAACTTATGGTAGCTATCTATTTTAAGTCCGTGCTATTTGAGTGTTACCTTACATTTACCCTTTGTGAGCGACACTTGTGTGAACCTAAAATTTAAACACTATCCATGTGAGGTGCTGAAGTTAATTTTCATTTGATTTTGCCGCTTTTAAAAATTTAATCATTTTTCTATCATACTTCATAACACTTAAAAGCATTTTTAGAATCTAATTTGTTTTCTCGCTTTGATTGCTTCAGGGCAAGCAATAGTTAAGTGTGGAGTAATTTGATAACGACCAAAATAAAAATATTCAACCCGTTATTAGAATGCCACTTTGTATCATAAATAAGAGCTTTCGATATTTAATATATATTGCATTTTATATGCAGGTATGAAGTATGGAGAAGCAAAGTGAAGAAAATACAAAGGAGGGTCCTTATTGTGCAAATTAGCCAAACTATTGAAAGAAAAATCTGGAACGCACAAAAGTGCGGCGCACAATCTCAGAAGTGCTGCGCACATTCCCACATCCAAAGTGCGGCGCACTTTCGGATAAGTGCGGCGCACATTTGCTCTCAGCCAGCACTATAAATAGGAGCCACTTTTACTTATTACACACACATCTCATTCTAAAACCACTACTCCAATCCGAATATTCTTAGCTTCTTAGTAGTATTTTCAGTATTATCCACTTTTGGGAAATACTTGTAACAAGAGTATTCCACTCTTCGATTTTTGGAGGAACGATACAATCGTGACACTTGTGTACTAGTTCATTCGATCAAATCTAAGTATAATGTTCTCTTACTGTTTTCCATTTGTTACTTTGATTACTATGTTAGCCTAAGCTATTTGTGACTATATGGGTATGTGACTATGATTAGTGATGATGCTATGATATGATCCTTTATAAATTGATTTCAAGCTAATGTTATAGAACCATTTTACCACCTAGTTCTATAAACCATATTTTATCTAGAGTTGATTTGTTATGATGGCTTGGCGTTGAGAAATGCAACTCGTTGTAATAAGTTTTTAAGGACTTGTCTATGGTTTTGAATCTTTGGTTGATGAAATCCGCTTAGAAACCGTGATAAAATATTGAGCTCGTTGGCAACTTCTTTTGAGCTTAGTCGCTCGAATAAACATAAGTCTTGAATCACCCTAAAGTAAGTTGTGTAAACACCATTTTGACAAAAAAGGATTATCACTCTTTACCTACCTAAACATATCTCGATCATTATTATCATCATCACGAACTCATACGAACTATCCTATATTAGTCATATTTGTTACTATTGTTATTCAGATCAATCATTTTTCTTCAATTTATAATGATTACCAAAACGAAACTAAGTTTCAGCGAACGATCCTAGCTTACCACTACAAGCTATATTACGAACGAAAGGGTATACTTGCTCGTGTTTGTAATTCTAGTCCCTTGTTTTGTCTAAACCTTGTAATATAAGTTTAAGACTTGCAAAACAAACATCAAGAATGGTCGCCTTTCTCTGCCCCTAGGATATCTGAGTGTGATTATCCAACTCCCCTTGAAGGATTTCTCCTTGGGACTCTTTTAAGTGTGAGTTATATGAAGGTAATGGTCGCCATTTATACCACTGCCCCTAGGAAGGCTGAGGGCGATTATTCAACCTTCCCAAAAGAATAAATTCTTTGGGACTCTTTTAATCATGAAGGGACCAAAAGAATGAGTGACTTTCAGAGACTCTGGGTCGAGACTTATAAGTACTCTGGTTGTTATTCGCCAAAGTACAGTCCAGAGGTTGAAGGATCATCGGGTGCGTTAAGAGCACAAATGAATCATTCCTAGTGCAGAGCCATAGTGTACAAAGGTCTTATAGGATCTAGGTGCAGACACAGACACTCTAAGGGTTGAGGCAAACTCTAAACTTCATCACTCTCTCCTACAGACTTTTGAGAGTGATTTCTTGTGAACCTCCAAAAGAAAAAAGAGAGGGCAAACTAATACCTGAGTAATATCAGTGTCAAGAGGGTTCTTAGTCGTCTCAGCTGACTTGGAGACACTAGACTCAGATTGTTTGTCAACAACAGACTCTATGTCCTCATCCAACAGAGTAAGGGATGGGATCTTCTTGCTTTTCTTCTTCTTAGGAGGATTATTAGAAAGGGCTTCAAAGGAAAGTGTGATTTTTTCCTCTGCTTCTTCTTATCCTTAGGACCCTTGGGCTGAGAGGAAGATTACACAAAGGTCTTGGACAGAGACTTGTCAGTCGAACCTTCAGCATTCACCTCAAGATGAGGGAACAAGGGATCCTCTGATGGTAGCAGACCAACAACTTTCATCATGTGCCTGGTGATGGGTACTTCGTCCTCTAAAGGAGTCTTTAAGGAGGCAACAGTGATGCAGAAGGGTGAGAAGGAGGAGATTTCGTCATTGTGATAATGTTCTCCTAAGATATCCCCAATGATTAGAAAGAGATATCTGGTGTAACAAATGGTGGACAGGCGGTGCTTCTTCCCTTTGTTTTCCAGCTTAGCAATGAGGTCGGTATAAAGGATGTGAGCAATCCCTATATCCAGCCCCCAGATGAGACTGTAGGCAATCGCCTATTGTGATCCATTCACCTGATCCCTGGTTTCCTCCCAAACATTTCACAATACACAGCATTAGAGTCCTCTAAATAGGCAGGAAGTAGTTGACCTTGATCAGGGATTTATTTTAGAAGGCACTGGTTTTGAAAGGCTTATTATCATCATCATGTGGTCTGAGGGTAGCAAGAGCTTTCTTCGTAGTATCGTTGTTAGGCACATAGCCCATGTCATCATTGACAGCTGTCCAATGACTCTAGCAAATTCAGTGAAATCAAATGTGATAGGATGGGGATGAGTGGTGAGATTAAAGGTGATACTCATAGAAGATTGGTCTACTTCGGTAGAAAACCAAAACTCCTTAAGGTGTTAAGAGTAACAAGATGAAGGAACTCTTGTTATGGCCTCCGTAATGGAATAGTTCATCAAGAAGCTTAGCAATGGTGTGTAGAAGGGGTTTTGGTGTCCAAGAAGTGCAACACAGTTGTTTAGGGCAATCTTTCCTTCAGATATACCAAAGTCTACATTTGATGCAGCCAAGACGGTGAACTTATAAGATTGTGTTGAAGACGCCATTGAGGAGAAGGTGAAGGTTTTGAGGGTTTGAGATAGATGAACAGTGTGTGTGTGTGAGAAAATGAGAGTGATAGAATAAAAATAATTGAGTCAAGGGGTAATGAAAATATTTGTCGTTTTCCATTTAAAACATTTAATGCTGAAATTTACCTTTGAAGAAAATGTGGGACCTCTTGACCTTTCATGTGATATTTGTCCCCATGGAAAGCGGGAAATTTGTTGAAATTAAAAGGAAATAATTTGAATTAAATACAAGAATATATTAATTCCCATTGGAATGCAACTACCTAGTTACATTCAATTCCCTTAAATGCCCAGAGACAGGGAACACTTATCAGACATTTGTTTCCAAATATTGAGTATACCCAGCTCAGCAACCAACCTAGTAAAACTTGGCTCAGCCAGAGGTTTGGTGAAAATATCAGCGAGCTGGTATTTAGTGGGTATAAAGTGAATCTCAATATCACCATGGTCTCTGATAAACTGATACCTGATGTCAATATGTTTGGTTCTTGAATGAAGTACCGGATTGTTTGAGATGGCTATTTCACTTGTGTTGTCACAAAATATGGGAACCTTTTCATAGTTGATCCCATAATCAGCCAATTGACTTTTAATCTAGAGAACTTTTGTACACCAGACAGCGGCAACGACATATTCAGCTTCAGATGATGACATGGCCACAGAGTTTTGCTTCTTAGCACTCCAACATACTAACTTTGCTCCAAGGATTTGACAACGCCTAGAGGTGCTTTTCCTATCAAGGCAGCATCCAACATAGTCTGAGTCTTAGTAGGTTTTGAGGTTGAAGCCTGATCCATTTAGATACCAGAGACCTCAAGTAGGAGATCCTTTGAGGTACCTGAAAATTCTTTTGATAGCTACAAGGTGGGATTTTGGGTTTAGCTTGGTACCTAGCACAAAGACATGTGGAGAATTGAATATCTGGTCTGCTAGCTATAAGATATATCAGTGACCCTATCATGCCTCTGTATAAGGTCTTGTTAACAGAGACCCCTGAGTCATCAGTAGCCAAGTTGTTGTGAGGAAGCATAGGGCATTTCACTGATGCACTGTCAAACAATTCATACTTCTTGAGCAAGTCTCTAACATATTTTTCTTGACAAATAGAAATTACCTTAGAATTTTGTTTAATTTGAAAACCCAAGAAAAACGTTAGTTCCCCCATCATGCTCATTTCATATTTTTGGTCATAAGTTTGGGAAATTGCTTGCTCAACGTAATGTTAGTTGAACCAATAATTATATCATCCACATATATATGTACTATAATGACATCACCCTTGGACCTATAATTGAAAAAGGTTTAGCCAATAGTTCCTCCGACAAACTTATTTTCAAGTAGGAATTTTGACAAGGTTTCATACCAGGCTCTAGGCGCTTGCTTCAGCCCATAGAGTGCTTTGTGAAGTCTGCAAACATGGTCAGGGTAGTCACTGTTCTCAAACCCTGGAGGTTATTTGACATACACTTCCTCTGCAAGCTTCCCATTAAGAAAGGCACTCTTTACATCCATCTTGTATACCATGAAACCCATATAAGCTGCATAGGCTAGAAACATTCTGATAGCCTCTAATCTGGCAAATGGTGCAAAGGTTTCATCATAATCAATACCCTCTGATTGATTGTAACCAAGCACCACTAACCTAGCCTTGTTTTTAACAATCATGCCAGCTTCATCCCTTTTGTTCCTGTAGACCCATTTTGTTCTTACCACTTGCTTTCCAGCTGAAGCTTTCACCAGATTCCACACCTTGTTTCTCTTAATCTGATTCAACTCCTCTTGCATAGCCACAACCCATACTTCATCAAGCAAGGCTGCAACAACATTCCTGGGTTCATCTTCAGAGAGAAAATTAGCAAAAATACATTCATTCGCCAAGGCTGTTTCCAAAGATCTTAATTTTCCTCTGGTGGTGACTCCTTTAGAGGGTTCACCAAGAATATTCAAGAAGAATATCTTGGTTTCTACTCCACTTAGATTGAGGAGCAGGAGTCTCTGTGGGTATAGGAGTCACAGGAAGTTCATTGCATGAAGGTGCTTCATCACATATAATTTCTTCATCCATGATCTCTTCATCCACCTAAGAGTTTGGAGAGTCATGATTAGCATTTTCCACTGTAGGAGGTGGTGTGTGTGATTTAGCTACTACAACCTCTAGAGTGAGATCAGAGATTAAGTAGGGATCAAATGCATGAACATAAGGGAAGTCCTTGTGACCTATTTGAGATGATTCCTTAAGGATTGAGAAATCATCCTCTGGATATGATTTGACTTCATTGAAGTCAATGTCACAAGTGTCTGAGTTTGTGTGAGTGATGACAACATCAACTTCATTAAAGGTGACATGGATAGATTCTTCTAGCTTTTGCCTGCGAATATTGAATACTCTGAATGCTCTGGAGGTAGAAGAGTATCCAAGAAAGAACCCATCATCTGACTTTTCATCAAATTTACCCAGATGATCCTTGTAGTTGTGAATGAAAACAGAGAAACTAAAGATGGATGTAGCTTACATCAGGGGCTCTCTTCCTATACACTTCATAAGCGGTCTTTCCATGTCTCTTCACAATGATGGATTTGTTTTGTGTGTAACACGCTGAATATACAGATTCACCCTAAAATTGATTTGGAAGTCTTGATTCGCTGAGCATTATTCTGGCAACCTCAATGAGGGTTATGTTCCTTCTTTCAATGACACTATTTTGTTTTGGGGTACCTGGGTTTGAAAAGTTCTATGAGATTCCCTTTTCATCACAAAAGGTTTCCATGACATGATTCTTGAATTCAGTGCCATTATCACTTCTGATAGCCTTAACTCTGAAATCATTAAGTTTCTCTCTATTTGTCTGATGAAGGACATGATCCTATCAGTTGCATCACTCTTTCTCTGAAGAAATAATACCCATGTGTACCTATAGAATTCATCGACAATGACTAGTGTGTATTTGTTGTGATTAAGGGACTGAGGTTTTACTGGTCCAAATAAGTCCATGTGAAGAAGATGGAGGCACTTATTTATGGAGAATGATTGTTTAGTTTTGAACGAAGCTCTATGGTGCTTCCCCTTTTCACACGCTGAACATGGCCTATCTTTGGAGAAGGTCAGAGAGGGAAGTCCAACAACTAAATAATCCTTGGCTAGTTTGTTGATGTTTTTGAAATTAAGGTGAGAGAGTCTCTTGTGCCAGAGCCAGTTTTCACTTTCAGAGGCTTTAGGAAAGAGACAGGTGTTGGTCCAGGACATGATGTCATGTCAATAACATACACATCCCTTCTTCTTGGTGCAACAAGAACAACATCATCGTTTTGATTAAATATGTGAAAGTTTATGGACTTATGTTTAATAGTCATGTGATAGGATCGAACTCGAGATTACGGGATTTCACTCAATACGTAAAGAGTTAATTTATTTAATAAATATATTTATTGTATTTATTAATTATTTAATAAATATATATTTATTGTGTTTATTAAATTAAACCGAGATGTAACTTTAACGATCGTTAAATAATTAAGAGTTAAGTATTAACGAGCGTTAAATAAATATATAGTAAGTGGAATAAAAAGAAAGAAGTTTGGAAGGTTCCGGAACACCCATAAGGGGTGTTCGACCGTTGGTTATTGAGGACAAGGGGGAAGGGGATTTCTTTCCTTTTATTTGTTTTGGGTTACAAGTTTATGCCTATATAAACAACCCCTCACCTCATAATTCAAGAAACACAAATCTATCCCCTCCTCTCTCTCTTTGTTCGATCGCAAGACAACCCACAAAGTGTTTTTTTGGTTTGTTTTCTTGTTTGATCTATTTTACTTATAATCTAGTCCTAGCCCCTCTCTAGGGTTGTTGGGTAGATTTTCTACAAGCATAGAAGCTCGGTTTACACGTGCTAGAATAACGGTTAGCTCGTTGTATTACGTGTGTACAAGATCATAATATAGTCTTACTTTAGACTGTATCTTGGTGGTATTCGTTATAAACCCTAATTGGTGATTCGTTCTTCTTCTTGTGGATTTGCTTTAGCTTAAAGGTATGTAACCCTAATTCGATTAATTATAATTGTGTTATTATTATGATCTTGTTAAATCGCTTCCGCTATGTGTGCTTTGATCTCGTTTACGGTTTTATATAATTGTTAGGAAGTTAATAAACCTTCAGTGGCATCGAGAGCCGTGTTAACATGTTATAGTTATCGAAAATCAAAAGTTTTTTAACTAATAATTGTTTTGAGTTAAAACTACATGTTTTTTTATGTTTTCTTAAAATTAGGGTTTTGGTCGAATTTTTTAATAAAAAAAGAGAATTGTTTTGAAACCCTAAATTACATGTGGGATAATTTTAGATTAAATTGCATGATTAATTGTTATGTCATGTATGGTTACGATCCATAGAGATTTAATTGTTATGATTTCTGGGAGAATCCATGATGACGTGCATGTTTTCATGGATCGTAAAAATATATGTTTATATGATTTTTTGTGCTACGTGATTATTTGATTTAATAAATCTTGAATTAGGGAAGACTTTTATATGAATATAAAAACCTACATTTGATTATTATTGAATAAATCGTATGCATGTGGCTATTTGATTTATTTATTGCACATATAAATTGTTATTATGTGTTTATGATTTAGTGTTTTTTACTTGTTTATATTAAAATTGTTGAATTGTTGTAAACAAGGATTTTTTTAGAAAAGAAATAATATGGACTAAATCATATTAAATAAAGATTTGTTAGAGATCTAAATTACATAAGATTACGTTGATTGGTGAATTGTAATAATAATCTAACGGCCTACTCCTTTTGACAAACTATAAAGTGGCTATAACGCACCGCTGGTCATGTACCCAGTTAAAGAAGGAGGTGTTATGCCATTAGTCGCTGACCAAATTCCCGGCTCGCGTGTGCGTCAAATTGAAATTACCTACAATTATTGTTTGAATTATACCTTAAGGTTAATTTACCGTAAATTCACATCCGAAACACAATGAATAAGGGTTTTGCTTTGTGCTTTAGCCAGGTTCTAGAAAAAGTACGTTGTGAATAGTTGTGGGTATATTCTTTAATTGGTTTAACCAATAACTCAACATAATTTATGTAAAAATTTAGTCTCATGAAGAAGTTTACTAAATTTTTTGTTAAACTTATGCTATGAAGTTGTATGCATGCTTCTCCATACACTGATTTTGACATCAAAATTTATACCCTTAAAATTTAAGTCGAATGCTCCTAATTGACGAACACTTGAAATTACTACGTCATCAAATGAGATTTTGGGTGATGTTGTGATCGAGAGAAAACTTTCATAGATTGATAATTCGTATGATGGTTTTACGTTACTTAGATTAGACGACTTAATTAAGTTACTCAGTGAGATCTGGAAACTTAAGGCATTCAGAAGGGATGAAACATGTTTACAATGTAAAACGTTTTTTGGGCAATGTAAATCCCTTAAATATCTAGAAATTGAAAATTGTTTGTCAATTGAATTGTTCGACAAGTCGCTACATTGAGTACATTCATTACTAGCAGGTCAACTGATGTAATGGATCTATGTCAAAATAGTTCTAGAATTCAAGGAAAATAATATGGTTTTTATACCAGGGAAATTTTATTCTCTTGAAAGTAGTTTGTTATTGAAAATATTAATATTTGAACTTATTTCTGTAGAAATGGCTCAACCCGACAATAACACTATAAGTTCTGCGTTCAAAGCATTCTTTGATCGTCCTGAACTTACTGGCCCAAACTTCAATGATTGGTACCGCTCACTAAGAATTGTCTTGAGAGTAGCGGGTACTATCTTGACTACTCCTTATTCGGAGTATCTTGCTGAAGGAGCATCTGATGCGCAAAGGCTTGAACACGTTGCTAATGTTAAGAAGCACCCCGAGGTGGCTTGCTTAATGCTAGGTAAAATGGCTCCTCCACTTCAACAGAAGTATGAGCTATTTTCACCTAAGCGAATGCTTGATGAGCTCAAGGCTATGTTCGAGAAGCCGCAAGCTGTGGAGATCTACGACTTAGTAGATGTTTTGCATAGCTGCAAGCAAGCTCCTGGAAGTCTGTTAGTGCCCATTACTTGGATATGAGGGGTTATATGGAACATCTCATTGCACTAGGACAACCCTATGATCATAATATAGCTATCAACTTGATCAATAGGTCCCTTAACAAGGACTTCAATGATTGTGTTCGAAACTATAATAAGCATTATACGGGGAAGACAGTTAATGATTTGCATGCAATGCTCATTGACTATGAGAAGGGGTTAAAGGACAAGGCATCTACTTCTAAGCCTCATGTACTAACCATACAAAAGGGTAGAGTGTGTAAGCTAAAACCGCAAGCGAATAAGAAGAAAGGAAAAGGCAAGGGTGATAAGGGCAAACAAGTTGCGACTTATTTGAAACCTAAGCAGAACTTTGTCAAGAAGAATAAATCTCAGAAGGATGAGACTTGTCACCATTGCAAGGCAAGTGGTCATTGGAAGAGGAATTGCCCTCTTTACCTCGAAGAGTTGTGAGATATAAAGAAGAAGTATGAGTAGAGCGCTGCAGCTTCAGGTACTTTATTTATGACTGAATTGTTCAATTTAACATACAAATTAAATTCATGGGTATATGATACGGGATACGGTATTAACATTTGTAATACGCTACAGGGATTTAATTTGGAAAGGAATCTATCCTATTGGGAACAATTTCTGCAAGTGGGCAATGGCGCACAAGAAGCAGTTGAAGCTATAAGAACAATTAATTTAGTTTTACCTTCTGGTTTAGTACTGATTTTAAATGATTGTCATTATGCACCTACAATTGTTAGGGGTGTTATTTCCTTTTCTTATTTGTTGAATAATGGATTAGTTCACATAATTGATAATAATGGAATTTCTGTTTGGAAATATGGTATTTTTTATTTTAATCCAATTTATGGGAATGGTGTGTTTGAAATAGACATGCATGATAATGAATCCAAGAATAATAAATATGTCTTTAGCATGAATAAGAAGAGAAAGTTTGTCAAGAACTCTTCTTATCTTTGGCATTGTATAATTGCCCATATTGGGAAGACTCGTATACAAAAGCTTCAACGAGAAGGTCTTTTGGAAAATATCAATGATGAATCATTTGATAAATGTGAGTCTTGTATCTCTGGAAAGATGACCAAGAAACCTTTTAATAGCAATATTGAAAGAGCTACTAATCTACTTGGATTAATACATACTGATGTGTGTGGACCACTTAGACATGTGTCAAGAAAAGGTGCTAGCTACTTCTTAACATTTACGGATGATTATAGCCATTATGGTTATGTTTATTTAATTAAGCATAAACATGAGGTATTTGAAACATTCAAAGTGTTTAAAGCAGAAGTAGAACTGCAACTAGGAAAGAAGATTAAAGCTCTTCGTTCTGATAGAGGTGGTGAATATTTAAGTCAAGAGTTTATAGATTATCTAAGTGAGAATGGAATTGTTCAGCATGTTACTTCTCCCTATTGTTGATCCCAAACTTAGATCGATTTAGCTTTATGTATACGAGATTAGATCAAGTAATACACTTAGAGAAACCTTTGTATAAGTATATGACAATCTAAGTGTTTTGCGGAATTAACACTTAAACAAGAACACACAAGATGTAAACAAACTTTCACTTTGATTAATGATATCAAACTTGCTTACAATGAAAGTGTTAACGTATGAAAACTTATATTTAACATTAACCTAAAGGTCTTCTTTTATAGACATAAGAAGCCTTGTACAATAATCTACGTATCAACTATTCTAGGTAAAGATAAATATTGAAAATACATTGTTGTTCTTATCTTTACTAGAAGTAATCTAGAATACAATAAACGCGTAGAGTATATCCTTCCATCAGTGCTTGTCTTCAATGTGTCAACGCTTGACTTCTTCTTGTCAACGCTTGATCTGTCAACGTTTGTTTTACTCCTGTCAACGCTTGTTTTACTCTTGTCAGCGCTCAAGTAGACTGGCTATAACTTATTCCCAACAATCCTCCCCTAAACTTGATATCTACTCTAGTGATCAAGTTTCTGAATAAACATTAAGGACTAGGAGGAATCTTACAAACCTTCTCATATTGGTAATAAATAAATCTGATCAAGTCTTTGGCCACGTCACTTGAATAATCAATTTCCAGCTGTGTATTCTTCATCTTCTCCAAGAGTTCCTTGGACATGAAATACTGACCATCTACAAGTAGATACTCAACAAACTTTGTAGAACTCGAATAATAAACACCAGCAGCTGAATATAATCTCCATTGAAGACCACTGAGATCATCTTCAAGATCCTTCCAAATAGCAGGATCCTCATCTTTTGGTCCACAAATTCTCTTGAATGTTTACCATAGTTTTATTCCATTGACTGAAGTTGGTGCTTCAGTCTCATACTTGGCCTCTAACAACCTCCATAGGTCTACCAAGTCTTCTCTATCAAAACTTGCAAACAAAGATATAAGGATGGTAAAAGTGTGAACCTCTTTTCTATACCTGCCAATCTTCCAAAACCCACATTCATCTTCTTCATAGCTTATAATAGGGTTTCTGGAATCAAGTGGTAACACTTGTACCATATCTGAAGCTTCTAATGGTGAGAGCTTGAGGCTCTTTCTTATAACAGCTTCACTTGGATGTAATGGATCCATATCTTTGGGAAACTCAAGAGGAACTCCATTTTTCACTGGTATGGGAACAAACATTGCCTTCTTAAGCTCCATTTCCTCTGCAAGTTCTTCTTTTCTTTCATCAGAAAGAAGTCTTAGAGTGTTTTCTTCCTGCACTCTAACCCAAATGGGATAAGCTCTACATTCCAGCTCTTCAAATGTCAATCCAGTCAATTTCTTATAAGTCCACCCTGTTCCATGACATCTGAGAAGCATGAAGTACAACTCCTTTCTATCCCTTTTCAAATTTGAGAGAACATTGCTTGCTTTGTGTTTCAGAATGACCTTGCAATCCTTTTGTACTATGAGAAGAATTTCCAAACCCCATATCTGATCTGAAATGGTCAAATGTGGATTCTCTATACACCTATCTTCCCAAGCATGGTACATCTGAACCACCTCTGGCATATCAAAATCAACCTGCAATTTCAACTCATTCAATTTCTCCTTGGCCAGCTCATCACCATACTTAAGTCTTTCTGGTTGTTCTATGATCATAACACTTGAGTCTGAACTGGCTTCATCACTTCCTTATTGCTCTTCTGAAGTGACAACAAAAGGTGATTCACCCACCTGCTTTCTTTCTTGTTCCACAATTTGTGCAACCAACCTTCTATCAAACTCAATTTGTGCTGCATTCTTTGGAACAACTTCTTCTACCATAATACCCTTACCCTTATCTAATGGATCAACTGTTGGTAAGGTAGATGGTAATACCTGTGAAGAAACCTCTTTGATGATGGATGATGACTGGAATACATCAACCTCATTTGCAGGTTTGTCAACGCTCACTTTTGCTTTGTCAGCGCCCAAGTTACTCATGTCAGCGCCCAAAGTACCTGTCTCAGCGCCTCTTGCAATTTCCTCCAACATGGCTGTAAATGACAAATTTATGTTTGTAGGAGAGACTAGAGACGTATCAAAACCTGTCTGTTTCTTCAAACCAGTAAGGGCTTCAGCAACACCCAAAGATTCTTCATCATATGAACCTTTTCCACTCTCAACAAATGGTTCTGTAGCAGCTTCATGTGAGCCTTTATCACTCAAATTAACAAGCTCTGTAGCAGCTTCCTCCCCTTTGTAAGAATCCTCCTCAGATAAAAGGACCCTTGTCTGCCTTCTCCTTGACTCAACTGTTTCCAAAATAACAATCCTCTCCCTCAATTGCTTGAGTTCAAGGCCTTGTGTGCTGACAACTTGTAACAAGTCTGCATTTTGCTTTTGCAAGCTCATGCAGACTGCCGTCAATTCCATCAAAGTCATTGGTTCCAATCTGCCCTCTTCTAAAATGGGTATTTGACCTCCCAAGTTAGATTCATTGGGCATGGATGAGGTCTTAAGTATGGTAGGACTGTCTTGGCCAGCTTCTAAGCCAGAACCAATAGTCCCAGCCTCATCCATAGCACCAACCACACTTGTGGTGGTGGTTCTCTCTGCTACATGGCTAGGACCACTAGAGGAGAACACTCCAGTAGTCCTTTGGCGTTTTTGTAACCTATATTGTGTTGGGGGAGAAGAAGATGTGGATTGGGTAGATGTTGATTGGTTAAGGGGTGTTTGGGTATGTGAAGGATTTGTGTCAACGTTTGAAATAGGCACATTAACGCCAACATTTAACGTGTCAGCGTCGAAGGGTTCTTGGTTAATTTGCATATGTTGTGGTGAAGGTAAAGGTTCAGGTATTGGGTCAATTTGGGGTTGGGGGTCTGTTTGGGGTTGTGCTGCTTCAATGACAGCAATCATAGCAGGGGTGAGAGGTAGGTCACGATGTGGGGGTGAGTTCATCTTCATAAAAATTGCTTTCTTTTGCACATGGATCTCATAAAAATCATCATGATCCCTTGTGCAGTAACCTTGGACATCAAAAACCATTTGTAAAAATCTGGGATAAGCTAAAGTTATTTTGTTCCCTTTATTTTTACACATGCCCTCAAAAATCATTGTGGAATAATTAAACTTTTACCCAGTAGCAATGCACACAATAGCACTTGCAATAGATCTATTGATCTCATTGTGTGCAGTACACTTGGGACTTAAACATTGTAAGAGGACATGTATTTGGTACTTCCAGGCTGGGGGAAATTCCTGTTTATGATATTTGTTTAAAGTTCCTTCAGCAGGAAAAGGATAACCCAAAGCCCTTAGTCCTTGTTCTATTTCACTAATGGGGAGGGTGGTTATACCATCAGCATCATCAAGATGCAAAGCTTGGCGTACCAAAGCTTCAGTAACCACCCATGTGCGCCCATGAACAATAGAAGATAATGTAGTCACTCTATTAACTGTTGAGGAACTTACATTGTTCCAAAACTGTTTAATATGTGTGACAGGAATGAGTGGTGCATGAGAAAGAGCATACCTAAAATGAGATGCGTTCAAATACGCCACCATTTGTGTGTATTGGGGAAACAGAGTATCATCAGCTTCAAGATACGCGATCATGTTGTGTTGACTTCTGAATCCTAATTCCAAATCACTTGGTTTGAATTTTGGTGCCATTGTTGAAAGTTGTTTGAATGATTGATAAAGATGAAGTTGATAAGAGAAAATTGTGTTAGACAAGAATAATAGGTACCCTATTTAAAAATAGGAGCCAAATATACAGGAGAAGAAAATGCATGCGATTGGCCCAAAAATAGGCAAGTATTTTCAAAATGCAATCATGAAAATATTGAAAAAGAATAAGTTTATATCATGCATTAAATGAAAGTTATCAGCTCCCAAAATTACGGCCTAAAAATATGTCAAAAAGTAACAACTGGGTAGGTCCCATTGAGTGTCAATGGTAAAAAATAACCCATCAACGCCCAACGGCTATATTCTTGTCAACGTTTGCCAAAGCCATGTCAGCGTCTAAATTGGTCACAACAACGCTTGGAAAAATACTTGTCAGCGTCCAAAAAAAAAAATGTTTAAAAATGAAAAATGACCTTAACAAAGTAATTTATCCTAGAGAAGATAACCAAAAAGTTGATAATTATTATAGGGCGGCAAGCACTGTCCAGTTATGCACACTTGCTTATGCAAGATAGACATAACAGTCCTCTAGTGTTCCTTGCTAACCAAAACTCTTAACAACTAAGTTACCTTATAAAATCCCTTGTTACTCCCAGGTAAAACCCATGACAAAATCATTCCCAAGTCTCCCAACAGACCACAACCAATTCTACGCCAAAAATGTCTTGGCAGCATGCATAGTATATCAACTTTGAATGCTATAGTGCCTCATGATTTAGTAAAACTAACTCATACTCAACTGTGGACACAATCTAGAATTGTGATAAGAGTATCATAAGGATACCCAAACAGCCTAATGGTTCCTAAAACCTCCCCTTAAACTGTGATACAAAAGTTGCCAAAAATATGCATGAACATAAAAAAAAAATTTATGTCAAGATTGGAATTAAAAATTCCAACCATCATCCATAAACAAAAACATGTCCAAATGCTTCTCCAAGGATCCATAAGCAACTCTGTATCTAATGGTATACTGCTAACACCACCTGCACATTTAGATTGAAAACCACAAAACTAACATTGTTGCTGACAACGCCCCGATAACACTTGACAGCGTTGAGGGAAGCTTTGTCAGTGTTAGACAAATATATTGCTGACAACGTCACAAAAACACTTATCAGCATTCAAGCAACCTTTGTCAGTGTTAGAAAAATATAGTGGAAAATCTAAATCCTCAAAAAGACCAATAACAATGCATTATCCTGTACATACTTTTACAAAAAGACTCCAAAACACATATTATTTGAGATTGATCATCCCAATACTTGTTACCAAGTATTGAAACCTCCCAGCATCAAAAGGTTTAGTTAGTAAATCTGACACATTCTCTTCTGTGTCAACCCTATCTGGTTGTATTAAACCCTTTTCAAAACAATCTCTTATAAAATGATGTCTAATTTCTATGTGTTTAGTTTTTGAATGATGTACAGGATTCTTAATAATGCATAATGTGTTGTTATTGTCAACAAATATCTTGGTATGCATGAAATTATACCCATAGTCTAACAGCTGGTTCTGAATCCACAAAACTTGTCCACAACAAGCAGCTGCAGCCACATACTCTGCTTCAGTTGTAGAATTAGCCACCACTGTTTCTTTCTTGCATTGCCAAGATATCAACCTGCTCCCAAGAAACTGACATCTACCAGTTGTGGATTTTCTATCAAACTTATCACCTCCATAGTCACTATCTGAATATGCAATCAGCTCCAATGGTAAATCCTTTGGGTACCACAAACCAAGACTAGGATAGCATCTTAGGTACCTAAAGATCCTCTTCACAGCATAAAGGTGACATTCTTTGGGAGTCACTTGATGGCGTGCACAAGCACACACAGTAAACATGATGTCAGGTCTAGAGGCTGTAAGATACATCAATGATCCAATCATTGATCTATAGTGTCCGACATCAACATCTTTCCCATCTCCAATCTTTCCCCAAGGGTGTTCTCTATCCATAGGAGTAGTAGCCCTCTTTTCATGTGGAGAAAAGCCAAACTTCTTCAAGATCTCTGCCACATATTTATCCTGGGAGATGAAGATACCATCTTCTTTCTGCTGAACTTGTAAACAAAGAAAGAAGTTCATCTCCCCCATCGCACTCATCTTGAATTTGTCTGTCATAAGTTTGGACAAATCCTCACTCATCTTTGGATCAGTAGACCCAAAAATGATGTCATCAACATAGACCTGAACAAGCAACACATCCTTACCTTTCTTCTTTGTAAATAGTGTCTGATCTATGGTGCCCCTCTTGAATCCATTGTCCACCAGATAAGTAGACAAAGTACCATACCATGCTCTTGGGGCCTGATGAAGTCCATACATAGCCTTCTTGACTCTATACACTTTGTCTGGATTCTCTAAAACCTCAAAACCAGGAGGCTGCATGACATATACCTCCTCAACAATTGTTCCATAGAGGAAGGTACTCTTGACATCCATTTGATAGACAGTGAAGCCCATGCAAGATGCATAGGCTAGAAAGATCCTGATAGCTTCAATCCTTGCAACTGGTGCAAAGACCTCCTCATAGTCTATCCCCTCCTCTTGTGTATATCCCTGAGCCACTAATCTTGCCTTTTTTCTGACCGCAATACCTCTTTTATCTCTCTTGTTTCTTAGAACCCATCTTGTCCCTATAGGTCTGACATATCTGGGACAATCAACCAGCTCCCAAACATCCTGAATTGCAAATTGGTGAAGCTCATCCTGTATTGCTTCCACCCAATTTGGTTCTTTGAGAGCATCAAATATCTTCTTGGGTTCCTGTTGTGACAGAAAACAGGCAAACAAACATGGTTACACAAGAGGGGTATCAACCTTCTTGTGAATATTGGCAATAAATCCACCAAGACCTTGATGAGATCTTCTAGTCCGAACAGGAGTCATAATATCACCAATGATTTGAGAAGTGGGGTGATTCTTCATAGTAGAAGTGAGAACTCCTCCTTCAAAAAGTCTGGTGTCTTCAATCTCATTCTCCAAGTTGCCAATGTCTTCTTCTTCAGACTCTCTTTCATCAACATGAGGATGAACCTCTTCATATAAATTGGAAGGTTCACCCTGTTCAAAAGTATAAGAGAAAAGATGTGCAAAAGTGTTGTCAACGCTTGAACCTTGGTTGTCAGCGTGTGGGCTTACAACGCTTGAACTGTTGTTGTCAACGTCTGAGCCATCAACGTCTGAATTGGTCTTGTCAGCGCTAGATTTGCCTTTATCAGCGCCTGAAGGACCATGTATGTTGTTATCTGGTGGTACTTGGGGACCACCATTATCTTTTCCAACAGCAGCAGCAGCAGCAAAAGCATCTGTCCATATGGGAATTGTGACATACTCTAGTATAGGAGATGACTTTTCTGCTTGTGATCCAACCTTTTCATGAACCTGTGTACCTGAAACATTAACAACTTGTTCTTCCACAACATTTGAAGTTACCTTCACAACGTCTAGATTAGTGACATGCATATAATTCAAAGTCCTAGATAAAGGTTCCAAGTCAAACAACCAATTTGGACCATTTTCAGGATCACTAGGTTTACTCTCTAAAAACCTAACATGTACTCTTTCAAGAATACGTTTTTCCTTTTTAAGATAAACCCTATATCCCATGCTCTGCACTGAATACCCCATGAAATAGCCTTCATCACCTTTTCTACTAAATTTACCTAAGGCATCACTAGTATCTAAGACAACTACATGACAACCAAAAGGTCTGAGAAAACCAATATTAGGGTTTTGGTGATTTTAGGGTTCTTGTGTTCTTTAAGATCAAAAGTTCCTCAACAAGCTCTGATACTGTAACACCCCCAAATTTATACAACACAGTACAGCGGAAGACTAGTTGGTGTTACGGGATAGCACATTACTCACATTATAGACAACGCATAAAGATCGCGTCATTTATTTATAAATCATTTCCATTCATAATTATCAAAGTTACATCGGTCCCAAGTCATTATATTTCATACAATGTTTTACAAAGTATTTGAATGGAAAAATATTGTTTAAGTGCGGGCCATGAATTCTTGTCGTCTTCCCGAGAATTACCTTCAAGTACATGAGATAAAACATGTTAAAAGAAAAGGTCAGCGATAACGCCGAGTGAATTCATAGAGTTTAATAAATTCCATCAATATAGCTTTGTTATAAAATTAGTCCCAAAAATCAATTTGTACAAATCGTTGTAATAGGCCGTAAAATAGCCAAAATCATTTTATATAAATCTTTGTAATAGGCCATAAAATAGCCAAAGTCATTTTATATAAATCCTTATTGAAAATCGTAATATAGGCATTTGCCTTAAAAATTATTATACGAGCCAATGTCGTAGAAACATCATACAATACGTCTTATGACGTTGTATGAAAATAAAAACCGTTATATGAATATGGTTACGAAAACCAAAACACAAACATAATATCAATAGTATGACCCTGTATTGCTAGTCAGGCAATACATCGTAATTCGGAGCGTCTATTAGTATTTCGTTAATTCGGATTATTATAAGCCGCATGACATTGTTACCTTACTAAACCAACAACGGGTAGCTAACCCGATACAAATTTTGCCCATCTAAAGTAGCGTGTCGTCACAAAGGTCACGCTATGGAAATCTTCTCATACATAAATTCGCTTACCAATCAATGTGGCACGACGGGGATCAACCGTCAAGGCGCGAACTGGGGTGATCATCCCCAAATAGTACTATTAAATGCATAAGCGTCTACCAAATCCCGGTAGTTCACAATTCATGCTAATGGGACTTTTTGTGACATAACCTAACTTTAATAATCCATTTTATTTCGTCTATCGGGTCCATTAATCATTTATCGGGTCATACAATCGGGTCATTCAATCATTCGGGTCCAAAATCAATAAACAAACAATCGGGACAAATGGTGTCCAAACTTTTATAAAAACTAACATGTTATCTCCCTCGAGGGTTTATAAAGCATTTATAAAACATTTAAAAGAGTGCGAGGCTATGAACTCACGTTGATGTGGGAAGGCGAGTTATCGGCGATTCGGATGTACGGTACGTGCTTCAATCACGGAAACCTTTAATCTTAGTGAAGAATCAAAGAGATGATTACACCAATTAGGTCATCCTTGTTGAACCTTCATATTCATAGATCCATCCTAGATTTATCCATGCATGAACCCATTAATCTAAGCTCCAATCTCAGCCCTAGAACTCCAAGAAAACTTCTTTTCACAAGTTGGAATCACCTCCAATCATCATCTTTTTGTGTAGTTATCAACATATGTTGATTATATCTTATGTTTGTGGTTAAAATTTGATGAATATGGTGATTTGGTGATGGTTATGGACGTTCATAGAGAGAGAAAATGGAGAGATGGAAAGTTTTTTAGGTAGTTTGCATGTATGTGAAGATAAGAGAGTGTTAGATGGTTTTTTTTGTGTGTTAGTGGTTTGCTAGTTGTGGAGGACAAGTGTCCTTAGGTTGTTGTAATCTTGCCACCAAGATTATGTTATTAGCTAGTCTTGCCACCCATAGTGGGGATGGGGCAAGTGTCCCACTTGTCTCATCCCCGTTTATTTACGGGTACTCCTCGATTCTAGTTTCCTCGATTTGCGTGCCCTCGGGTCGTTTTACGAAAAACGTTTTTATAAATTATGAATCTACGTCACAAAACGAATCCAATAAAAATTGTCTCATCAAAAACGGAGTTCGAAAACGTAAATACGTAATCCTAAGGTTTCCGGTTTAGTCGTAAAGGACGTTAAAATAAAATCGTAAGTCCTAATCTCTTCTCGTAAATTTGTGAGTTTATGAACCAACACAAATTTAAAACTCCAAAATAATATTCACGGATAAATTTATTTTTTTGAAATGTCAGACTGTCACCAAAAACGGTGTACGTAAACGTAAGCACGTAACGTTGAATCCTCCGGTTTAGACGTAGTCGATGCTACTCCAAGACGTAAATCCAAATTTCTTCCCAAAAAATAAGTGAGTTCATATTGTAACATTAAAATAATGTTTTCAAATAAATATTGTGAATAAAATATCAACCATAAATTGACGGATTGTCACAGCATTTACCCCTAAACAGGATCTTTGTCCTCAAAGATCATCTTACTACTCGCTTATTATAGAGTTAAAGCCATGTGGGTATTTCCTCCACATTTGGTCTTTTCTCACAAGTGCAATTCATTACAATACGCGAGTTCTATCAAACGTAACTACGGGAATAAGATCAGGCTAAATGTTGACTTACTTTCTCTATCCATGATGTTCACGGGTTTCTGATGAATGCAACTTTTCGCCGATCTAAACTCTACTAAGAATAATCAGATTCTCACTTGATAGATATTCCATCAAGTTCGATATACGAAACATAATTCACGCAGTCTTTGAAGTCCTAGGGTAGATCCAGCTTATATGCCTTTCAATCCCAACTTTTACATCATCTCAATGGTCCCATACAACGGGGACTTATATCCCATGATTTGTCAGATCATGAATTCATTTTTCCAAGGTTAAAATTTTTGGCATAACTTCGCTACCCATTTGGCACTTCAAGATCTACATTTCATATTTACATAACCTCCTACCCACTATCGGCGGTTAATAACAAATCCTAATTTCAACAATCATTTCAGATCTCATGGGTCGGTTATTTTGCAAGGATAGGTTCGCCATCATAGGAAACCTTAAACCTAAAAGACATGTCCAACTCACTATGGGTGTATGTCGGATGTCTCCATCTCAACTCTTGCTTACAGATGCTCTAAGATTTAGATCTTAACAAGATTAGATCTCGATCCTAATACGATAGTTATCAAGGATAATCTCTCCAAAGGAAAACGATTATACGGTGTATTACCAAAGGTCATTCATTCAAACATAAAATAGCACTTATATTACTTTGTATCGTTACTTTACCTCGTCCCTTCGATTGGGGTGGTACATAGTACTCTCATCAAGGTTCGTTCTCAATGATTCCTGAGCAAATCTCTAGAAATTCGATGCGAAGCGAGGATCTTGATATAGATGTTCGATACAGGCACACTATGTTTGCATAACTCTTTTGCATTTATCATTGACGGGAATGATATTAGCAGATTTGGTCAGTCTGTCGACGATGACCCAAATCGAATCAAATTCAGATGATGACCTTTGCAATAGCTAGACGTTTATTAAAGTATGAGGCGATGTATGCCTTCATAATAGCCATCAATACATCTTCTTCAGACAAAGATACTTTTAGTCATAAATGACATAAATAGAATACTTATACTTACAAATTCCAACATAACTATATCTCACCATCTTCCAAATTTAGACAATCACAAAGGGACTTTAAAATATTTAACGTTATCGGCTTCTAAATTTTTAATGGTTCATATTAGTCGTGAACCCCTTTTTATTATCTATATTATCCTTTTAACAATCATTGTTTATTTTTATATTGTTCGACAATTTATTTTGCACCTTCATTACTAAGGAACATGTCCTATCTGGTTCTTTTATCTTTTCTACATAATGCGTCAGTATTTATATTCACTTCTCATGATGATGTAATTATCATGTCCACAATTCACTCAGATATTCTTTCTATATTATGCGTCAGTAATTATGTTCACCTTTCTTCATATTTTCTAAGTTCCAGTTCCGTCTCATCTATCATTTTTATCAGTTTTTTTTCTCAATCCAGCGTTTAAAGCGTCGATAATTATCATAATTAATTAAATAATTATTAGTTAATTTTTATGAAGCGTATAAGTTTTAAATTTCTTAGTTCGACCAATTATATAAAATGCTCAAAATAAATTTGAATTTAATTAACAAGAATTTTGTTGATTTATCAAAAATATTTAATAAGATTCGTAAATGTTCGAAAAACCTTTGTTTATACTTTGGTCAAAGTTTTCTTAGTTTGAAAAGCAAAAATTGTCGTTTTAAGTTTTCAGGTTATGGTATAAATGGTTTTACTCAATCCTTCTTAAGTTATCTTGAGGTATACACAAACATTTACCCCTAAACAGAAGTTTAGTTAAATGGTTTGTATATAAGGGAATAATCCCTTAAAAATCCTTTGTTAAAACATTCGTCAAAACATATTTGCACATTCTTTTTAGTATAACTCAAAGTCTTAAATGAATTCTAACTTTTGAAGAGTCAATTTATATTCCATTATCTACTAATCACACAGTTAAATCATGTAAAGTATTAAGTCTTTAATCACATGTTAAATATTTAAGATACAGGTTTTCATGGTTCAGCCAATTCAGGTCAATTTATAAATAATTTTTAACTCATTCTTATTCTTATAAATAAACAAATGGTCCTTAATGATCACAAGCATGAATTTATCAAATTACAGCCTACACACGTGATTCACCAAATTGATGAATGCTACATGTGCATTGGTCAATCTAAACGACATCACGTGAAACTCATAACGTTCATTACAAGTACCGGATGTAGTGATTGGAATAGATAATCTCTTTCGCAGATGCGAAGTTGATGGTAACCATGCTATGGATCAAATTTTCTAGAACCTTGTAAATGATCGAACAATTCTTCCATTTCGAGTTATGGATATCGTTTTCGATTGTCAATTTACTCAATTCACAGTAATCTATAAATATAAGGAATGATAACACCATAGCTCTTCAGGATGACAGGCTTGGTATAATAAAATCTTTCTCCGACAACTTTCTTAGTTGTACGGTAATTCCTTAAATTCAGATGATGCTGACGTACAGTGCACAAGCCACAAGTACAGCACTGAGAATATAATCAAATACCAAATTCAACTTGCCTTAATGGCGAAATTCTAGGTAATTCATTAACAAATACTTACTAAAGTTTCAGATAACGAAAACATCTTTTAATAAATTCATATTAGGTTCTTCTAGATTACAATATCTTATGACTAATTCACAATCATTCACGGTATAATTTTTAAGTCTAAATACAGGATATCGTCATCCACCAAGAATTATTTAGATCATTTTTGATAATCAACATCTTATCATTTAGGGGAATTCTATTCGAGTTCCCATCAATTAAGACAATGTCGTCATGTCATAATCAATCAATCCATTCTACTGGCATTATCAACTTTTCAGTTTCATTGTCGTCGATAAGATGTGAACTTCTCAAAAGACTAATAATGATTCTCAATCCTTCCACAAATTCAAGGATATCAGGAGACGTAACTAACCTTAAAAGAGCAAGGTCAACGCATGATCTATGCGAGAGAATTTCAAATCAGATACAGACGAAAACATTTAACGAATATGAATATATCCCATGTTTTCATAATTTGAGTACGCATTCGAAAGCTCCTCGGATCGTTACCCAGGTCATTCAAATGAAATCAAATCAAAAGAAATAATAGGAATGTCGATACATCCAGTCGGGTATCAACACTCGGTAATCGGATACTTTTCCTAAGAATCTCACTACGAGAGAATTGGACAAGAAAGAATTGTCAATTGTCAAATAAGACAATTTCCATAGATGAGTAAATTCAACTCATAAGAATAGATGCTACAGGCACATATGTAGGTGTCCCTAACACTATGTCCCTATTTTTCACTTCTTGCAGATCTCATAAAATTTAATCTTTCACAATCTTCAAAGAAAATTTAGTGTTTATTAATTAGTTTTATGGTGACTACTAATCAGCCTTGCATAGTCCATTCCAAATTGTATGTAGGCGCGCAACTATATACAATTTCAAGATCAACGATGCAATACTCAGTTCGTCCAATTTTTATCATCCATGTTTATAGTAAAATCATTTTCATGCTTAATTCTCAAATAAGAATCAAGAATAAATTTACAAAGATTTTCTTTCTTATGAAAACAATTAGGTTTTCCAAAGCGTCTCATAAACAACTTCATTTTGATATCAATCACTTATAAATCTCACTTTGAATAATCCTTATTGTGATGAAAATTCAATTTTCTCAAGGAATACTGTTTTATCTTTATAAAAACAATGAGTGATCTGCAAAAGAGTGATGAAAGCTTGTTCACCAAGAACTAACCACGATATGCTAGGAAATGAGCTTAGCCAAATAATCATGAGGTTCATGATCTCGATGGCACTCAAAAAGAATAATTCACAACATAACTCAAATCGAGATGAGTACTTGTTCAATAGTTGCATCACTAATGCGAACATTAGGATGAAGCAATAAAGGATAGATAACATCGATACATGTAGAATTTAGCAATCAAAGGTAGTCTTTTCATTAATCACAAACAAGTCAAAATTGTACCGTAACACATTACATGTCACTATGTCATACAATTCTCAAAACTCATCCTACCAACTGATATCTCAGTTAAGTTAGGGATTTTTAAAAGATACCACAATGAATACTAATCTACAAGAGTCATTAGGTGTTCCACATGTCCCAGAAGATCCATCGGTCTCAATTCAGAAGAAGATTTCTTCAATTTATTTCTTGGACACTGGGCATCCTCGTTAGTGGACAATGGCCTAGGAACAACCCTTAACACGAATCAACAATCAATTAAAACCTTATAACTAAATCACAAAACTTAACGACTTCCTCTTACAATCTTATATTCCATACGGGTTAAATTTTACTTTATTCAAGTTTCAACCACTTTTATACTCAATTCAATATCCTACCTCATTATCCAATACTTACAACCTTATTCTTCGGCCTTGTAAAGGCAATACGGTCTCAATATAAATCAACACTTAATTTCCAATCCTATTAGCTCTTACAACAACAATTATCAAATAAGTCACTAGTATGAAATGACTTGATCATTCAACTAGACTTCTCGGAAAGGTATTAGTGGCATGAGGCTTTTGGGTAATGGTTCCAATAACAGCCTCAAGTGCAACATTCACCCTTTCGATTTCAAATTTAAGAATTGGATGACAACGAATCAGATGACATCTTTCTAGGTGGTAACGTTTTGTCAAACTCCACTCTATAAGAAAAGATCGTCATGACATCGATATCAGATTTAATCTCGCCAATTCTTTTTCAATATCACCATCAACTA
This sequence comes from Glebionis coronaria, assembly GCA_025667525.1. Taxonomy (NCBI): domain Eukaryota; kingdom Viridiplantae; phylum Streptophyta; class Magnoliopsida; order Asterales; family Asteraceae; genus Glebionis; species Glebionis coronaria. The sequence continues at coordinate 231,911,119 of CM046879.1, forward strand.
ATATCTACATTTCCACGAATATCAACCATTTGTTGGGATCATAAATATCCACAACTTGGTTTAGATCTAGGATAGCTAGAATTCCTACGAGAATAGCTTCGATTAATTTACTAGGGGGGGATTTAGGGTATATTGTGACAATCTACGTCGTATAAATACCTCGTATAAATATCAAAATAATCATCAAACAATCATGTAATAAAATTACATCATATATATATATATATATATATATAATCCAAGTTATATATATATATATATTAAAATAACACTTCTCAGTCTTGGCCTTGTCGGTAACTCGGGAATTCTTCGGCACCGTTATAGTCAAAAGATTTTTAGACATTTTTAGAAAAATGTTTTAGTTAAAAGATTTTGAAAAGTTTTATTCAAAACCTTAGTTTTTAAAAATCTTTCGTTCTCTATAACGAGAGCTCTGATACCAAACTGTAACACCCCCAAATTTATACAACACAGTACAGCGGAAGACTAGTTGGTGTTACGGGATAGCACATTACTCACATTATAGACAACGCATAAAGATCGCGTCATTTATTTATAAATCATTTCCATTCATAATTATCAAAGTTACATCGGTCCCAAGTCATTATATTTCATACAAAGTTTTACAAAGTATTTGAATGGAAAAATATTGTTTAAGTGCGGGCCATGAATTCTTGTCGTCTTCCCGAGAATTACCTTCAAGTACATGAGATAAAACATGTTAAAAGAAAAGGTCAGCGATAACGCCGAGTGAATTCATAGAGTTTAATAAATTCCATCAATATAGCTTTGGTATAAAATTAGTACCAAAAATCAATTTGTACAAATCGTTGTAATAGGCCGTAAAATAGCCAAAATCATTTTATACAAATCTTTGTAATAGGCCATAAAATAGCCAAAGTCATTTTATATAAATTCTTATTGAAAATCGTAATATAGGCATTTGCCTTAAAAATTATTATACGAGCCAATGTCGTAGAAACATCATACAATACGTCTTATGACGTTGTATGAAAATAAAAACCGTTATATGAATATGGTTACGAAAACCAAAACACAAACATAATATCAATAGTATGACCCTGTATTGCTAGTCAGGCAATACATCGTAATTCGGAGCGTCTATTAGTATTTCGTTAATTCGGATTATTATAAGCCGCATGACATTGTTACCTTACTAAACCAACAACGGGTAGCTAACCCGATACAAATTTTGCCCATCTAAAGTAGCGTGTCGTCACAAAGGTCACACTATGGAAATCTTCTCATACATAAATTCGCTTACCAATCAATGTGGCACGACGGGGATCAACCGTCAAGGCGCGAACTGGGGTGATCGTCCCCAAATAGTACTATTAAATGCATAAGCGTCTACCAAATCCCGGTAGTTCACAATTCATGCTAATGGGACTTTTTGTGACATAACCTAACTTTAATAATCCATTTTATTTCGTCTATCGGGTCCATTAATCATTTATCGGGTCATACAATCGGGTCATTCAATCATTCGGGTCCAAAATCAATAAACAAACAATCGGGACAAATGGTGTCCAAACTTTTATAAAAACTAACATGTTATCTCCCTCGCGGGTTTATAAAGAATTTATAAAACATTTAAAAGAGTGCGAGGCTATGAACTCACGTTGATGTGGGAAGGCGAGTTATCGGCGATTCGGATGTACGGTACGTGCTTCAATCACGGAAACCTTTAATCTTAGTGAAGAATCAAAGAGATGATTACACCAATTAGGTCATCCTTGTTGAACCTTCATATTCATAGATCCATCCTAGATTTATCCATGCATGAACCCATTAATCTAAGCTCCAATCTCAGCCCTAGAACTCCAAGAAAACTTCTTTTCACAAGTTGGAATCACCTCCAATCATCATCTTTTTGTGTAGTTATCAACATATGTTGATTATATCTTATGTTTGTGGTTAAAATTTGATGAATATGGTGATTTGGTGATGGTTATGGACGTTCATAGAGAGAGAAAATGGAGAGATGGAAAGTTTTTTAGGTAGTTTGCATGTATGTGAAGATAAGAGAGTGTTAGATGGTTTTTTTGTGTGTTAGTGGTTTGCTAGTTGTGGAGGACAAGTGTCCTTAGGTTGTTGTAATCTTGCCACCAAGATTATGTTATTAGCTAGTCTTGCCACCCATAGTGGGGATGGGGCAAGTGTCCCACTTGTCTCATCCCCGTTTATTTACGGGTACTCCTCGATTCTAGTTTCCTCGATTTGCGTGCCCTCGGGTCGTTTTACGAAAAACGTTTTTATAAATTATGAATCTACGTCACAAAACGAATCCAATAAAAATTGTCTCATCAAAAACGGAGTTCGAAAACGTAAATACGTAATCCTAAGGTTTCCGGTTTAGTCGTAAAGGACGTTAAAATAAAATCCTAAGTCCTAATCTCTTCTCGTAAATTTGTGAGTTTATGAACCAACACAAATTTAAAACTCCAAAATAATATTCACGGATAAATTTATTTTTTTGAAATGTCGGACTGTCACCAAAAACGGTGTACGTAAACGTAAGCACGTAACGTTGAATCCTCCGGTTTAGACGTAGTCGATGCTACTCCAAGACGTAAATCCAAATTTCTTCCCAAAAAATAAGTGAGTTCATATTGTAACATTAAAATAATGTTTTCAAATAAATATTGAGAATAAAATATCAACCATAAATTGACGGATTGTCACAGATACCACTTGTTGATCCAAACTTAGATCGATTTAGCTTTATGTATACGCAATTAGATCAAGTAATACACTTAGAGAAACCTTTGTATAAGTATATGACAATCTAAGTGTTATGCGGAATTAACACTTAAACAAGAACACACAAGATGTAAACAAACTTTCACTTTGATTAATGATATCAAACTTGCTTACAATGAAAGTGTTAACGTATGAAAACTTATATTGAACATTAACCTAAAGGTCTTCTTTTATAGACATAAGAAGCCTTGTACAATAATCTACGTATCAACTATTCTAGGTAAAGATAAATATAGAAAATACATTGTTGTTCCTATCTTTACTAGAAGTAATCTAGAATACAATAAACGCGTAGAGTATATCCTTTCATCAGTGCTTGTCTTCAATGTGTCAACGCTTGACTTCTTCTTGTCAACGCTTGATCTGTCGGCGTTTGTTTTACTCCTGTCAACGCTTGTTTTACTCTTGTCAGTGCTCAAGTAGACTGGCTATAATTTATTCCCAACATCTATACTCCACAACAAAATGGTGTATCCGAAAGGAGAAATAGTACATTATTGGATATGGTGCGATCTATGTTTAATCTTACAACTTTACCTTTATCCTTTTGGGATTATGCTTTAGAGTCTGATGTTCGCATTTTAAATATCGTTCCCACAAAGAAGGTCGATAAGACACCATATGAACTATGGCATGGCAAGAAGCCATATTTGTATTATTTAAAGGTCTGGGGTTACGAGGCGTATGTGAAGCGTGACTCGGGTGACAAACTCCAACAACGATCTGTGAAATGTATCTTTGTAGGATACCCTAAGGAAACTATGGGTTACTACTTTTATTATCCACCTGAGAACAAAGTGATTCTTGCTAGGTATGGAGACTTCCTTGAAAGTGATCTGGTAAATCAAGAATTCAGTGGAAGAAATTGTGATCTTGAAGAGAGTCATATAGATACATTACCTTCTTAAAACACTAGCGATGTAATTCCTGTAGAACCAGAAAGTCTAGCGGTTCCACTGAAATTAGTTCTGCTACGTAGATCCCCAAGGATTAAAAACGCAAATAGCAATATATGTCTTAACATAGAGGATGATGATGAATTAGGGGATCTTGGTGAACCTGCTAATTACAAATCCGCCATACTTGATCCTGAGAAGGATAAGTGGATCGTTGCTATGGATGAGGAAATGAAGTCCATGAAAGTTAATGATGTTTGGATTCTTGTAGATCCACCACAAAATGTTAAAGTAGTGAGACATAAGTGGATATACAAGAAGAAAACCGACATGGACGGAAAAGTACAATCTAATAAAGCTCGTTTAGTAGCTAAAGGATTTACTCAAACTTTTGGCATAGACTACGAGGAGACATTTTCTCTTGTAGCAGACTTAAGAGCTATTAGGATTCTCATAGCTATAGCAGCATACTATGACTATGAGATATGGAAAATGGATGTAAAAACTTCCTTCTTGAACGCTCGCTTAGATGAAGACATCTATATGCAACAACCAGAAGGGTATGTTGATCCTGAGAATCCATGACATGTATGCAAACTTCAAAGATCCATTTATGGTTTGAAGCAAGCATCACGTCAATGGAATAAATGATTTGATGAAGAAATCAACAAGTTTGGATTCATTTAGAATCGTGATGAGCCATGTGTATATCGTAAAGCTAGTGGGAGTGATGTAGTATTCCTAGTCCTATATGTCGATGACATAATATTCATGGGAAGTAACATTCCAAGACTTAAAGCTGTTAAGGATTATCTTGGTAAATGTTTTTCTATGAAGGATTTAGGAGAAGCTGCATACATTCTGAGAATTAAGATCTATCGGGATAGGAAAAGACGGTTAATTGGTCTAAGTCAAAATGCTTATATTGGTAAGATATCGAAGAAGTATAATATGCATAATTCCAAGAAAGGTTTTCAACCTATGGAAGTTAAGCATAAGCTGAGTCATGAGATGAATGCATCAACTCCTAAAGAGGAGGCATACATGCAGAAGGTGCCTTACGCTTCAGCTGTAGGATCTATTATGTATGCTGTTAGATGCACAAGGCTTGATGTGGCGTTTGCTCAGAACTTGGTCAGTAGATACCAAAAGAATCCAGGGAAGCTCCACTGGACTGTTGTTAAACACATTCTAAAGTATTTGAGGAGTACGAAAGATATGTTTTTGGTATTTGGAGGGAAACCAGACACAGAACTGAATGTGATATGTTTCTGTGATGCGTCCTGACAATGTGATAAAGACGATACGAAGTCTCAGACGGGTTACGTTTTTGTTATCAATGGAGGAGCAGTTGACTGGAAGAGCAAGAAGCAAACAATGATTGCAATGCATGCTACTCAATCTGAGTACATGGCTGCTTCAGAAGCTGGAATGGAAGCTATTTATATTAGGAAGCTTATTGGAGATCTTGGAGTGATGCCCTCAATAAAAGAACCTATTGATAATATTGCGACAATTCTACCGCAATAATATTCGCCAATGATTCTGGAGTCATGAAAGGCGCCAAACACTTTATGCGTAGACATCACTACGTCCGATAACAAGTTGAAGCTCGTGAAATCAAATTAATAAAAGTTCACACAGATGATAACGTAGCTGATCCTTTTACTAAGGCTTTGCCTAGACCAAAGGTAGTTAAGCATGCCAAGGCGATTGGGTTGCAACTAGCTAGCGAACTCATGCAATAAATCTGTGATTATTATTTGGATAAAGGATGTTATGACATTATTATTTAATAAAATAAAGATTAGGTTTAGTTTATTCTTATTATTCAATTTTGTATCCTATTTTACATGTTTTAATCCACGAATAAATGTTATGCTAAATGTCCGTTGTCGATTAATAATATGGGAATATTATTAAATTAAGACAAATCAAAATAGCGATAGAGTATACTTGAAAGTATATTGATCGATTTTGGATGATATTCGATAAATCGAATATTGGACTTATCCCAACTATATGATTTTACTTTGTGGATCTTTGTCATCAAGTAAATCATAAATAGTTATCCTTAGACTTGAGATACCAGGAAATTGTTACGAATCTAGTGCGTCTATGTGGAATAATCTAACGCTAAACGTAACTGGTAGCTATAAGGATTATTTTCGGAAGTGTTACAAAATTCATAAGTTTTGCTCGTATTTAATATGGGATTTATTTCCTCCAATTTTGTTTTGTAGTTTAATACAGTTGGGCCCCTCGTGGGATTAGTAAGATGTTTGTGTGGCCACACCCAATGTTGTTTTGGTAATCTTGCTGAATCTGTGAACGAGAAACAGAATGGTTAAGAAACTGAGATCCATATCCTTATTAACGTTGTATTAGAAATAAAAGGATAATAATGATGAATCATTAAAAGGTTTTATCCAGGAGACCTTACTTGGGTTGTACTAGAGACATTGCTAAGTGTAACTAGACGCTAGTCAATGTAATCACGATATTCGAAATATGTCAAAGTGGGAGCTGAAAGTTTATGGACTTATATTTAATAGTCATGTGATAGGATCGAACTCGAGATTACGGGATTGCACTCAATACATAAAGAGTTAATTTATTTAATAAATATATTTATTGTATTTATTAATTTATTTAATATATATAGATTTATGTGTTTATTAAATTAAACCGAGATATAACTTTAACGATCGTTAAATATTCAAGAGTTAAGTATTAACGAGCGTTAAATAAATATATAGTAAGTGGAATAAAAAGAAAAAATTTTGGAAGGTTCCGGAACACCCCAAAAGGGGTGTTCGACCGTCGGTTATGGAGGACAAGGGGAAAGGGGATTTCTTTCCTTTTATTTGTTTTGGGTTACAAGTTTAGGCCTATATAAACAACCCCTCACCTCATAATTAAAGACACACAAATCTCTCCCCTCCTCTTTTTCTTTGGTCGATCGCAAGACAACCCAGAAAGGGTTTTTTGGTTGGTTTTCTTGTTTGATCTATTTTACTTATAATCTAGTCCTAGCCCCTCTCTAGGGTTGTTGGGTAGATTTTCTACAGGCGTAGAAGCTCGGTTTACATGTGCTAGAATCACGGTTAGCTCGTTGTATTACGTGTGTACAAGATCGTAATATAGTCTTACTTTAGACTATATCTTGGTGGTATTCGTTATAAACCCTAATTGGTGATTCGTTCTTCGTCTTGTGGATTTGCTTTAGCGTAAAGGTATGTAACCCTAATTCGATTAATTATAATTGTGTTATTATTATGATCTTGTTAAATCGCTTCCGCTATGTGTGCTTTGATCTCGTTTAGGGTTTTATATAATTGTTATGATGTTAATAAACCTACAGATTGTTCCTTAATCTTGATAAATAGAACTTTGAAACCAGCTTCATAGACTTGACTTATGCTAATTAAGTTGTCCTTCAGTCCATTGACATACGCGACACTTGTGAAGGTGATTCCATTTCAATCCACTGAGCCATATCCTTGAGTAGCCCCTAAGGAGTCATCTCCAAAGACTACCTTGGGACCAGACTCCCTTTTATATCTATGCAGATATTTTTTAACCCCTGTCATGTGTCTGGAACTCCCACTATCCAAATACCAAACAGATTTCTTCAAGTGTTCCTACATAGATATAATGAACCAAGTTAGTTTCAATGATGAACCCACTTTCTAGTGGGTCCATGTTGTCGCTGACCAACAACATTGGGTCGTCTTTGGTTGTTCCTTTCTCCCCCTCTTTGGTTGTAATCTTTTGTTTCATGACGCATACTTCCATAGATGTCACATCCGGGATAGTGTTCACACTCATCAGAGTGATGATCATGGAACCCATAGTACCTGCAAGGATGAGAGGGTCTGAAACTCTGGGGAGGGTCTCTGGGTCTAGGTTCTGGTCTCCTAGAGGACTTGTGAGGAGTTTAAGATTTGATTTTGAGTCTGGCCTTTTGGACAAGAATAGTCTCCTCATGTTCTCTAGAGGTGTGTCCAGTAGATTCACATGTGATACATTTTGGTTTCTTTGAACAATTTTTAGACAAGTGATTTTTGAACCCACAATGTTTGCAAGGTCTAACCATGGCTATCCCTTTATAGCTATTACTAGACCCTTCCCCATGAGAGCTAACAGATGAAATGTCTGACAGAGGTTTGATTTGTTCTTTCAAACCTTTAACTTCTTCCATGTAAGAAGAAGTTTCTTGATGGGTGATAGCTCTTCAGTGGAGAGACATGGTTTGGTTTCCTTAGGTTCCTTAGCCACAAAAACCTTTTTATGGGTTTTTTCAGCAGCTCTAATAGGGGGTTTGATATTATTGGGTGTACTAGAGGCTTTGATGGCAGGCTTGGGACCAAGTAAAGAGTCAGAAGGTTCAGCTCTAGCAAATTTAGGTAAAGCAGGAAGGGGTTTAGAATCCTCTGACTCCCCTTCATATTCATTCACATCCACAGAGGTCGATATAAGAGATGGATCCTTTGAGGGAACAAACTTTACTTTGGCCATTGGTATATGTTTATTGTATCTTCCCGTTCCCCTATTGCTTGAACCACATTTCCAGGAATCGTTTTAGCGACAATATCTTCCACAATGTGTTGACCTTTATTCCACTTTTCAATGGTCCTTCTAAGTTCAGCATTTTCATCAGACAAAGACTCATTTTCAGAGGTGAGTCTGCTTACTTCATTTTGAAGTTGATTTGCAAAATTGACGAAAGGTTTATGATTGGTTATCTCAGATTGACAAAGATTTAAATCAGTTTTGAAATTATGAAATTTGTTTAACATATTTTTTCTTTGTTCTTCCACAAAGTGGAGGTCAACCAAGGTGTAGTCACATACATGGTCTCTATCAGGACCTTCACGCATAGCAAGAAATCTCTGTACCTTTTTCATGGTGATATCAAACCATTGTCCAGATCTTGCTTCACTTTAACCAAACGAGGGTTCCTCATCAACGACAGCCATGAAAGCTCTAACAGTGGTGGTGGATTCATCCTCAAAGGTAAGAGGTTCATCATCCCAATCAAAAGAAGTAGCGATAAGACCCTTTTCAGTCTTTTTGCTATCTTTTTTCTTGGCAGCTTCATCAGCTTTTTGATTGAGCTTCACCAGCTCAACTTTTAGCGCTTTGTATTTGAACTTGTAGTCTTTCTTTCCCTTGGAGTCAGAGTGAGAAGTTTGCTTGAAGGTAGATGGAGAAAATTTCTTCTTGTTATGATCACTTCTGGATGAAGGAAAGCTTGGAGAGGAGGTTCTGTTTGACCAGCAAATGACCAGCTTTTCCACAAGTGTAACATATCACTTTGGATTTGTCAACTTTAGCAGCTCCAACTCTACCAGATCTCTTGTAATATCTCTTTTGATCAGCGAGAGAGCTCTGTCATGGAATTCAGCATATAGCTCATCAAGAAATTCGTGACTGCTTCGAGTATCTTCTTCTATATCAGAGTCGTTGTCCTGAAAAGAATGGTTAGCAACAAGAGCTTTTGAACCAGAGATATGGGTAGTAAACCTATCGGTCTTAGACTTGTAAATGGAATCAATTAGCCCTTCTTCATAGTCATATCTACCAAACAGTTGGGCTAGAGTTTCATTTTTAATGGCATTGTTAGCTCTTAAGGTGTGGTTTAGACTCAACCATTTCCTAGACAAGCTATTAACAAAGGTAGCATTGATTTCAGCTTTTGGTAAGACAACACCATTTTTTCCTAGATCATTAAGCAAAATCTTAAGTCTGGTTTAAATATGAGCCACAGTTTCAATTTCTAATGCTTTAAAGGCATTAAACTTAAGTCTGAGAGCTTGGATTTTGGTCTGTTTTGTTTCTTCGGGACCTTCATACCCTAGAACTAATTCAGCCCACATCTCTTTAGCAGAGTTTCATTTGATAATTGACTTCATTATATTCTTGGGTAGGCAAGAGACTGTGATACTTTTAATTCTCTTGTCCTGGATCTCCAGACGTCTATGCGCTGGAGACCACTGATTAACAGGTTTTTTGATGGGTCTCTCAGGGGTGGACGAAACAGCCAAAGGGACATAGGGTCCATTCTCTAATATCTCAATAAGGAATGGTTCTAAGCCATCGAGATATATTAGAAATTCACTTTTCCAACTAGAAAAGTCTTCTTCATCAAAAGCTGGGACATTGGACACATGAGACCCCCCTCGAACAACAAGAAGTTGAGGAAGGTCGTCATCCTTATTACCAGTGCTTACAGCCAGTGTAGGCATGGTAGTATTTGATGTAGAGGTGGTATTGTTCCCAGTATTAGTTTGGTTTTTTTGACCAAAAGGTGGTGGGGGTATAGGAGGCATAGTATCCGTCATATTAGGATCTTGATTTTAAAAACAAGAACGGTTTTATAAATCAAACCGCTCTGATACCACTTAAAAGTCCCAAAATATGACAATTGTTGATACAATGTCTCGTATACAAAGATAACACAATATGAATTACTTTTCAAACACATTATGCTTTATTAATCTTTATAAACAAAGTATTACAAAGTGCTATGAATACAACCATTGAGTGACAATAAAGAAATGAACCCTAGAACAAGTAAACTTGATTCGAGACTCAAGTTTACGAGAGAACCTTAGATTCGCTGGTAGACAGCTAAGGGACTCAGAGGTTCTAATGGGAGAAAGAACTTAGATAAATTATCCAAGCACAAGGGTTGTGTTTGTCTTTTTTCTCCCTCCTATTTATAGTGGTTCGAGCTTCCTTAGTGGGAGTAGTTGATACATGTCAACTTCTGAGTGGAAGTATTACAGCGCATTAAATGTATGTCTATAAAGAGACATACCTTTAAACAACTTTAGGTGAACAGTTCTGCCAACTGTTCACTTTATCCCACTAGGTCGTACTTTTATCTTGAATCTCCTATTTTGTCCCACTCAAAATACTTTAGAGATTCTCCCGCCTAAACTATAAAAGGTAAAGCAAGTCTCTACTTGCTTAGTCTTCAAAGGGTTGTAAGTGATCTCTGAGTATTGTCATCTCAGAGATCCTTGAACACTACTACATTCCTTTTACATCCTAGCTTGTTCATAACTGCTGGTGAGTATGACTTTAGATAGTCTTTGATTTCTATGACGTTGTCTTTGACTTGAATGTTCCTGGTGTACAAGCTGAGGCTTTGCCTTCACCTGGTCTGATCTCTATCGCTGGTTAAAACGACTCTTAACACTTAGTCTAATTTAAACAAATTTAGACTGGGTCATAGTTAAAACTTTCATTGGCCCAACAATAGATTATGCATGTGGCACATCATTCAAAAAATTCCATCAAAGGTATTGGAATTTCATTAAAATACTTCAATAATGAAAATTTGTATTTTTCTTGTAGAATCATGTATGTTACATCATGAATCATATATGTTTCATCATGAATCATATATGTTTCATCATGAATCATGTATGTTTCATCATGAATCATGTATGTTTCATCATGAATCATGTATGTTTCATCATGAATCATATATGTTTCATCATGAATCATGTATCTAAACATTCTCATCTGATTATTTTTTCAGATATGTAAAGTAGCATATGAAGAAACAAATTTCAAAGAACATTTCAACAAACTTGTGTGGAATATGTTCAAAGAGCCTAAGGTTTTTGAAGAAACATGGAATAAATTAATTAAAGACTTCAAAATGCAAGAACACAAGTGGATGACAAAGATGTTTACCCTTCGAGAAATGTGGTTACCGGCATACTTTATTAGCTCACCTTTGTTTGGCTTAATGAGAACCACTTCAAGATCCGAGAGCGAAAACGCATTTTTCAAATGTTTCACGAATCATGGGTCAACATTACTCAATCATGATGTGCTATGAAGCGGCCATGGAAAGGAAAAGGCACAGGCAAGAAGTTTTAGACTTTAAAACTTTTAAAGCAGCTTCAAAACCTTATACAAGGTTAGAGATGGAAACACATGCGACTAAGATATATAGTAGGAAAATATTTCTGCTTATTAGGAAATATTTGAATCGATTTAGGCCTGTCAAATCGTAGAGTTTAAAACGGAAGAGGAGTTGAGATGGTTAAGGTTAAAGACACGAGGGCAGGTGCGTACCGGAAAATTTATACCGAGGAAGGCAAAGAGATGGTTATACCAGAAGAATACAAGGTAGAAACCTACAAGGTTAGTGAACCGCTTGTAATTTTTTTTAAAAAGATGGTAATTGTTGTTGCTGTTACCAAAATAATATATGATTCATCATGAATCATATATGTTTCATGGTGAAACATATATGTTTCATCATGAATCATATATGTTTCATCATGAATCATATATGTTTCAACATGAATCATATATGATTCACTACGAATCATATATGATTCTTTGTAAATCATATATTTTTTTGGTAAATTCACTAGTATTACTTTTGTTTTTAATGCTTCATAATCAGGTTCTGCGTTATCTAGAAGATGGTTCAGTTAATTTTACTTGTAGATATTTTACTCGGTATGGTTTTTTGTATCGACACGTATTTTGTGTTTTGAAGAACCGTCATGTTGAAAAGATTCCAGAAAAATACATTCTAAGGCGTTGGAGAAGAGATTTAATACCACTTGGATTGAGAAGAAAGACAAACAGACACGGGGAAAAGAACGAAACCATTGAAAGGTTAACTAATGACGCCAACAACGTGGTCGGCGAATGCTTGTTTTGGTTGAGTAAAGATGAAGCAAAGTTGGCAGAATTTGTGCAAACGTTGGAAAATATTAAGAAGGAAATACAAGTTCAAGTTCCTAAGCCACCTTCATAGAAAATGAGCGATGTGATTCTAGATATCTATGCAATTGAAAAGCCGAAAAATAAACCGATCATAGGAAATCCAGAAGGGGATCAAAACAAAGGTGGTCTTAAAGGAGAATATAAAGCAGAACGTATAAAAAGTGCAAGCGAAATCATTGTAAAAGCTAAGAAAAAGCAGGCTAGGAAATGTTTATGTTGCGGACAAAAGAAAAATCAACATACCAAGAACACATGTCTTAAAAATCCAAAGTATGTTGTAAAGTTGGCGCTTATTGCAGTTGATCAAGCAGAAGAAGCTGGAAACGTTGCTGCTACAGAATAAACAACAGATGGAAATGTTGCTGCTATGGAACAAACAACAAACACGGCTTCTTGAACATTCTATGTTTTTCAATTCATACTTACTTTCACTTGGTTTTTCAATTCATACTTAGTTTCATACTTAATTTCATACTTTGTGCTTATGAGGATCTAATTTAAATAAACTTTGTTTCAATCTTTAGTTCAATTCATACTTAATGATTTCTGCATAAATAATCATTTTTTGTTGAAGTGTTTGGTGGATGGTGGTCTATGTATAAATTCAATCTAATGAATCATATATGATTCATGATGAATCATATAACATTCATCATGGATTCATAAAGAATCATATTCTTATTGGTAAAGGAACTCTAAATTGTACAAACTTCAAAAGCAAGTTGGTTGAATGATACATGTTTAATGCTGAATAATATATGATTCATCATGAATCATATTTGATTCATCAAAACACATGTATTTGGTACACAAACTTAAACCTGGTAATAATCAAACATTTAAACACATAGTATATTGCAACATGTAATTCATAATAAGTACCAATTCACATTGTACATACTACCTTGTTCAAAATGCATAATGATTACAAAGAAATAGAAACTAATTAGGGGCCCCAACAATTATAACTACCAAAACAGACCCATATTAGTGTTTTTTCCTAGCTTGCTACCATTCATAATCATTACATTAGTTAGATAAAGTCACTATTCATTTTCATTTGATCGATCAACCTCTTCTTTCTGAGCCATCTCACCCTCTTGATTCTTGGCTGAAGTCTTCTCTGGATCACGTTTCTCTCTATTTTTGAGCGACTGAACAATGATTTTAACTCGTTTCTTTATCAACATTGGTCTCAAAATCATAGGCTAACTTGAACATATTGGCTTTTTCCTTGTTGAAATCATGTAATTGAATCTTTGTAGCTATCTTGAACCTCATTCGCATCAAAAATGTTCTTTGCTCATCTGATTCTTCACAAAGACCAACATCTCAACTTTTCTTACTGTCGCCAGTGTAGTTCTCCAAATGAATCATAGCAAATACCCCGTAGTCTTCATAATTTTGAGTAGTACTCCATTTCAACTTTAGAATATAACTTCTCATGTTTGAAACTTTGGAGTGGCTTGGATGCTTATGCTCTTTCAAATACCTTCCAAAGAACTTTCTCTACAAATAGAGAAAGAAAAATATGAAAACAGATTAAATAAAAAGATGTATGTGTAACGAAATACAACCAATATCCGAAATCAGGTATAATCCCCCATAAAAAACTTACCAAAATATCGCAAGCTCCCTTGTATTTTGCTATATAGCTATATCCATGAGCATTATCAAGAATTAACATTGTTGTTGGACTCTTAAGGTTGAATACAACCACATAGAAATGATTTGATTCACAAATAGGGAAAAACGCCAACTCAACGTCCTTGAGAGAGGCAGAAGCTTCATCACCTTCAAACTGAGCCAAAATCGCTTCCTCAAACATTTTCCATGATGCTTCCTCACCAAGAACCCTGCTAATCATATTTGGTTATGTATAAGAAAAAACAAGTCTTAGAGAAAACACGAAACTAATAGACAACAAAATAACCACTTACAATAATTTCAAATGACAACTTACAATACAACCCGTCGAAAAATAGTGATATTTCTTGTCTGGAATTTGGAATCATGCTCAGCATTAAGGATTGTGACATAATAGTCGATGACACTTGCATCTATCCATAACCTCGGTGACAAAGTCTCCATATTGACACGTACAGCTGATAGATGATACCCAAAACGAGTTTGAAAAACTGTTTCACTACAAATAAGAGAATAAATGGTGTTATCCAGTAATTTACCCAAAAGTTATGGATGAATCATATATGTTTCATCATGAATCATATATGTTTCATCATGAATCATATATATGATTCACAAGAGTTAACAGAAAAAATATATAAGATATGACAAAGAGAGCTTACTATTTGTCGCCTTTCATAGCAAACAAGTTGTTTCCCAAGATAAACTCAACTATGTTAATCAAACACGCAACATTGATTCTCTTATACTGATAAACAAACGTTAGTGGAGAATCTGGCTGGACGATAATCACTTTCTTGTTCTCCAGTGGTGAACATAAAGCATGTTGCGGAGGAGTCGTGGGAGGCACAACACCAGGCAGCAGTGGAGCAGTCTCAGCAGGCACAACACCAGGCAGTGGAAAATCCGAAGGCCAAGCAAAATACTCCTCCTGGAACATTGAGTTTTTTTTTAATTAAAACAACATAATATCAGAAAGTAAAAATATGAATAAATTATGAGAGTTTAACAACGTACTTCATGGTCCAAAAGATTCGACAACAATATCAATCACCTCTCCATACCAAACGATGTTCTTTTCAATCCGCTGAGTAAAGGTTTCCTCATTTAATTCATCAACACCCACCTCCTTCTCAGCAATCAAATTCTTAGTATGAGACGTCTCCTTACCTCTGTCTTTTTTTCCAGTCGCATCAACAGCCGGCTCGTCTCTCCTCTCAGTCGCATCAACAGCCGGCTCGTCTCTCCTCTCAGCCGTATCAACAGCCGACTCGTCTATCTTCTCAGTCGCATCAGCAGCTGGCTTGTCTTTCTTATCATCATCTTTATTCTGATCATCTTTCTTAGGATTAACATCATCAAAATCGTCAAGATGAGATGACTTTTCTTCCAGCCATAAAGTTTCTCTAAAAAATCGAAGATATGTATGTTACAAATCATCAAATTGTACATCATTTGGGAAGTCTTTGTTAGCCCTTCTCAAGAGAGTTTCTAATTCACCCTTCTCCTCGTTATAGCTTCTCTTGAATAACTGTGCAGATACTCTATAAATAAATGTTAATATACTCAAGCTAGAATCAAATACAATTAATGGTGAATCATATATAGTATTATAAACATGTAATTGCAGATAAAAAACAATTAAAAATGCCGACTCATACATTTTTCTCCTTAGGAGGTACGCCTGGAGCTTTATTCTTCTTTTTAACATCAGTGGCACCAAAGAAACCCTCTGTTTTATTTACCTCAGCCGCACTCCACTCTTCATGAAGCTCAAGTTCACCAAAAACTTGATCTTCCATCTCAAGATCTTGCCGAGTATGCATGTTAGTAGAAATCCAGTCCTTGATGGTTGTTCTTGATCGAAGGACTAGAAATCGGTCATACTTTATAGAATCAAGATAATGAGCTACACGCAATACAGAAAAAAATAAGTTGATATAAGATCAAATATGATAAATGTTTAGTGTTACAAACATATATGAAACATATATGATTCATCATGAAACATATATGACTCATGATGAAACATATATGATTCATCATGAAACATATATGATTCATGATGAAACATATATGATTCATCATGAAATATATATGATTCATGATGAAACTTATATGATTTATGATGAAACATATATGATTCATGATGAATGTTAAAATTAGTTAAAAATGTAAAACATAATAAATAAATAAAAGTTAATAAAAAAGATAGGAGACTTACAATCCGAAAATACAAGGGACCTGTGTAAAAGCCTGCGAGAGTTTTAGGTTCTACACCTTCTCGAAGAACACAAGAGTGAAAGAAACAGAACCAGTCCACTTTAGTGATATCCGTTTCTTCATAAATATGGCGAACCACAGTAAGCATAGGAATTGCTTTCATAGTGTCCGCGTCACCCATTAGAGTCGCAAAAATCGTCAGGAAGTTGAGTTTAAACATAAAGTCAACTTCCTTCGGCTCAGTCAACTTCTTAAAAATGTCCTTAGTCGTGATTTTTTCCGGACGCATTGGCGCAAACTGTTGTTGCCATGACTTCACAACACTATCATCTATAGATCTCTCCGGCAAATCAAACAAGGAAATTCCACCAATAGGAAGTCCTAGAATCTCATGGATCTTCTCGGGCGTGACTTGAAAGATGCCTTTATCAACCTTAAAGTTTTAGGTGGATTTTTTAAAAGCTCTCACAACAACCCTTGCTAAACGATTTGGAAAATATCAACCTTAAGACCCCACCAGTCATAAAACCCAATCTCCTTCATGTCAACATAAATAGCCTCATTTATCACCTCAAAAAGCGTCGTCGGTACAGTTCTAGAAAAAAGCGATGGAAACTTATTCGAGTACTCAACATTCTTAGCCTGTTTCGCAGTAAGAGGTTTCTTCTTCACAATTTTTGAAACCACCATTTGCTTCTTAGATGATGATTCATATCAAACCAAGACGGATTTTGTCTTTCGTTTTCTATCGACCTTGGTTTTGCTCTCACCATGCACAATGCCCTCTTTTTTCATAACCTTTGGTTTTTCCCCTGATGACGTATAGTCCCCAGCCGGGTCATGAGCCCGGCCCACGGGTACTACCCGTATCTGGCCCATCACGAAATGGGTTGGAGTAATGTTATTTAAGCTTATGGGCTTAGGTGAATAGTAACCGCACACACGTGTGCGGCCCACGGCCCGGCATGACCGGTACATGGTTAGACAGAATCATATCCTGTCTATGATTAGGATTTACCCAAAGAAGAGGATATTCACTCACCATAATTAGAAGATAACAATCAATCTAATTCTGGTACTTATCCTTTGCTTGGGGCCGAAGCATCAGTGACAACCCATTAGGGTTTCACTGCCTATATAAGGAACCCCCAAGGGTTCCACAAAGGTATTACATTCTATACACCCTCACCCATCCGATTCCTATAAACCCTAACCGATTACTTACTCTCACGCCAGAGTCTAATCGTGGGAAACACTCCCACGGTAAGCCTAACGCGTGTTGTTTAGTGTGTAGGATCCCAACCATACGATTCACTTGGAGCAGGAGCCGAAGTCCAGCCAACCCGAATTAAGCCTAATTCGGGTCTAGCAAGGATCACCCAACTTTTGTATCAACAAGTTGGCGCCATCCATGGGACCATTACACTAAGCTAGAGCGAAATCTCATCTTGATATTCTCAATGAAAAAGGGGCATCCGCAAGGCAACCCCAGGAACACAAATCCTGGAAATCGGAAGTCCCAAGGGGAAGGGATACTCATTCCCACTCGATCCCCTAGCCATCAAGCGGGGGGACCAAACAACCGGAGTGGCTTTCAGTCCATGGGTGTGACAAGCACGATCTCCGTGAATCCACCACCTACTTCGACCTTGGACAATCCTGATCCAGGGAGTGCGCCCAATCCCCCTAACAAGGAGCCACGTAGACCATCGATCGAGGAAGAAGTAGAAGTTGAACCACTCAGCGAGGAAGATCTCACTCGAGTTCTCACGCAGAACTTTGAGAGGATCGTCCCAGGAATTGCGTCAAGGCTGAATCTAGGGAGGGCTTCCAATCTAGGCTCAACTTTGGCAATGCCAGACAAAGCACCTCTTCTCAAACTCAGAGGAAGAGAAGGAACCGACCTCAGGAGCGGAGCCTCTTTGAGGAAACTCCCCAACCTAGGAATGTGTTCGAACGCATAGGGGATCGTCTTATGCAGGAACTAATGCAATCTAGAGAAGAGGGAGAGAGGTCCGACGGTTCACCCGAACGACCGGATCAGGAACTGACCAGAGCCAATCGCCGCACGAGTGTGTGGGATAGCATGAATATCGGGAAGAAGGCCCCTGGCTCTTCTCACAAGAGCGGTCCTCGCCCAAGAGATGGGGCACCGCCTCCTTCTCCTGATCCATCAGGAGAGGACTCGGATGACCATCCGCCCATGCGCCACCGGCCTAGGCGTACTCCTCCAGCGTACTCCTCCAGCGCCACCAAACGATGAGGAGTACTATGGCGGTCCCTATTACTGAGAGACGGAAGCAGAAGATCTTTCCCAACCGTGGTGTGACCCTAGTCTCACCCATCCATGGGCAGATCCCAGGGAAGATCCTTTTACTCTCCGCATACGGAATTACTCCGAGGACACAAAACGTCACATGCCGACGTGTGTCAAGACTTATGATGGAACGGGTGATCCGGATGATCACCTCAAGATATTTGATACGCAGGCGAAAATTGAGCGATGGCCCATGCCTATATGGTGCCAGATGTTCAATTCAACTTTGATTGGCAATGCTCGCGACTGGTTCGAAGGACTTCCTCCGTGAAACATTGATAGCTTCACTAAATTATGCACTGCGTTCAAGAATAATTATACTCAGCAGAAGAAGTATAATAGGGACCCGGTCTCATTGGCAACCGTCAAGCAACGGCCGGGGAAGTCTACGGAAGCCTTCACTGAGCGCTTCAATGACGAGTGCACACGCACAAAGACAATGCCGGAGCTCCTGAAAATTTCCGACTATATGCATGCCATAAGACGTCTCAATGACAAGCGTCCAGAGAGATATGATGACCTCATGGAAAGGGTCAGAAACTTCATAGAGGGAGAAACCGCGGTTGCCACGGCCTATCCTTCGAAAGGAAACAGCTACCGGTCGAACGACCAGTGCAGGAGACAGTCGAGCGGTCAAAGCAACCAAAACAATGGTAGGGGCTCAGATTACAAGAGCCAAAACAAGGGAGGACGGACGGACGATAAGTTTACCCCTCTAAAGATGTCCTACAGGGAGATCTTGCTAACGGAAGGTGCGAATTTTCCGAGGCCTCCCCCAATGACGATTCCGCTGGACCGTCGCCAAGGAAATCGCTTCTGCGAATTCCATAACGACAAAGGCCATGGTACAGAGGAGTGTATCCAGCTCAAGAAGCACATTGAGTCACTGATCAAGTCAGGTAAACTCAAGCATTTGGTTAAGGATTGGAAGGATGGGAAAGACAACAAGAAGTATGACAAGAAGGATCCCCAAAAGGACAAACCTTCAACTATATACATGATCCAATCCAGACAGCGCCGCACGAGGCAGAAAATTAGTCAAAAATTTTCACGCGGCAGGGAAATCTCATTCCCTCCCATCACAGCAAGCGATGTGATTGATGCGCCTCTCACTATTGAGATAAGCATTGGAACACACAACATTCGTCGCATGTATATGGATGGGGGGTCATCAGCAGAAGTACTATATGAACACTGTTTTGTACAGTTACGACCAGAAATAAGAAGCCAATTAGTAACGGCCACAACGCCGCTCATCGGTTTTAGTGGAGACACCATCTGGCCAATAGGGCAACTGCGTCTGCTTGTAACCATTGGGAATGAAGAGAACTCTACCACTACGTGGATGAACTTTATGGTGATACGCTCACACTCTCCATACAATGGGATCAAAGGCAGACCAGGTATTCTGGCCATACGGGCGGTACCTTCCACGGCACACGGAATGATCAAATTCCCTGTGGAAGGAGGAATTGTCACCATTTACAACACAATCGTACCAGCATCCGAGTGTCATACCGTGACAACACCGGTTCCACCTGTTCCACCCAAGGATGGATCACCACCTCCCAATTAGAGGGTGGCAATCCATCCTGATTATCCGGAACTGGAGGTGTCCATAGGGGGAACGCTCTCGGATAACGGCAAGAGGGCCATGTGCTCTCTCTTAAAGTCAAATTTAGATATATTCGCATGGGAGCCCAAGCATATGACGAGCGTACCACGCGCGATAGCAGAACATAAGCTCCAGATCCGACAGGGGTACCAACCCGTCAAGCAAAAGAAGCGCGGTCAGGCACCTGAACGCAGCCGAGTGATACTGGATGAGGTACGGAAACTAGTGGACGTAGGTATCATGCGCGAGGTATACTACCACGAGTGGTTATCCAATCCAGTCATGGTCAAAAAGCATGACGGAAGCTGGCGCATGTGTGTGGATTTCACGGATCTGAACAAAGCCTGTCCACAGGATTGTTACCCGTTACCGGAGATTGACTGGAAGGTGGAATCTCTATGTGGATATCCCTTTAAGTGCTTCCTAGACGCATATAAAGGATACCACCAGATCCAGATGGCGGAAAAGGACGCAGAGAAGACGGCGTTCCATACTAGTCAAGGCGTATATTGTTATACAAAAATGTCGTTTGGACTAAAGAACGCCGGGGCTACATACCAGCGGCTAGTGAACAAAGCCTTTGACTCACAGATAGGCCGCAACCTGGAGGTCTATGTGGATGACTTAGTCATCAAAAGTCATACGGAGGATGCACTTCTCCGGGATGTCCAAGAGACGTTTGACACATTGAGGAGGATTAATATGAAGCTAAATCCAAAGAAATGCACGTTTAGGGCAATGGAGGGAATGTTCCTTGTATATATGATTGATCCAAATGGCATCAAACCTTGCCCAGAAAAAACGGACGCAATAATACAACTACCATCCCCTCAGACACGGAAAGAGGTGCAGTCCTTAAATGGGAAGCTGGCCGGGCTAAATAGGTTCTTATCAAAGTCCGCAGAGAAGTCACTCCCCCTATTCAAAACACTCAAGAAGTGCATTAAGAAGGGATACTTCCGGTGGACAAAGGAAGTTGAGGAAGCCTTTGGTCAACTCAAGCAACACCTCGCATCTCTCCCCATGCTAGTAGCTCCCCGGCCAAAGGAGGAGCTCATTATGTATTTATCAGCCACACATGGAGCAATAAGTGCGGTACTCATGACGGATAGGGACACGGTACAAACTCCGATCTACTTCATAAGTAGAACATTACAAGGGCCGGAGTTGAATTACTCCTCTATGGAAAAATTGGTTTTGGCACTAGTGTTTGCTACAAAACGGTTGCGCCGATACTTTCAGGCGCACCCAATTGTAGTCATTACTGACCAACCAATAAAACAAGTCATCTCTAGACCGGATGTGGCAGGTAGGCTACAAAAGTGGAGCATTCTATTGGGAGAACACAACATATCTTATAGGCCAAGGACGGCTGTTAAAGGCCAAATCTTGGCAGATTTCTTGGTAGAGAAGCCGGATGAAGAAGGACCAATCGTAAAACAAGACGAAACTCCAGCAGAACCATGGGTGTTATTCACGGACGGATCTTCGTGTACGGATGGGTCAGGAGCTGGTGTCATCCTCACGAATCCGGAAGGAATGGAGTTTACGTACGCCCTTCGCTTTGAGTTCACAACCACCAACAATGAGGCGGAATATGAAGCATTAATTTCGGGTTTAAAAATCGCCACTAGAATGGGAGTCCGCAACCTTGAGGCCTACGTGGACTCACGGCTTGTCGCGAACCACATTCTAGGTGGATATGTAGCTAAGGAGGATAACATGGTCCGATACTTGGAGAAAGTCAAGTCACTCATCGCGGCTTTCATCAAGTTTTCCATCAAGCAGGTACCAAGAGGTGAGAACAAGAAGGCGGGCGCTCTTAGCAAGATTGCGTCTACAAGTTTCGCCCACTTATCCAAGCAAGTCTTGGTGGAAATACTCAAGGAAAAGTCTATAACAGAGGGGGAGGTCGCTACTATAGTTGAGGAGGATGGACCTACATGGATGACCCCGATCGTCAACTATTTGACTAATGAAACCCTTTCGGACGATGAAAAAGTGGCACGACACATCAGAAGGAAGTCGTAGCACTTCGAGCTTCGAGAAGGTATCCTTTATAAGCGCTCTTTCTTGCAACCGTGGTTGCGGTGTGTTGGACCACGACAGAACACTTATGTGATCAGTGAGATACATGAAGGGTTATGCGGCATGCACGCAGGTCCACGATCTGTGGTAGCTCAAGCCCTACGCACAGGTTATTATTGGCCTACCATGCATAGGGACGCACGCGACATGATTCACAAGTTCAGTGATTGCCAAGTGCACAGACCAGTGCCACGACATCCGCAACAGGAACTTACACCTATTACATCCCCATGGCCATTCTATAAATGGGGGATCGACATCGCAGGACCATTTCCTGTAGCTGTGGGGGGAGTTAAGTTCTTGATTGTCGCAATGGACTACTTTACACGATGGATATAGGCCAAGGAAGTCAAATCCATCACAGGCAAACAAGTTAAAAAGTTTGTTTGGGAGAACATAGTGTGCCATTTTTGCTTACCAGGAGAAATCATCTCGGACAACGGGAAATAGTTCGCGGATAATCCATTCAAGGACTGGTGCGCAGCATTGAATATCAAACGGCGCTTCGCGTCTGTTAAGCACCCGCAGACAAAAGGCCTTGTGGAACGAGCAAATAGAAGCTTGGGAAACGGCATCAAGGCACGCTTGGAGGAGCGAAGTGCCAAATGGGTGGACGAACTACCACATGGTCTATGGGCGCATAGAACTATGATCAAAACAGCCAACGGGGATACTCCATTCGCATTGGCCTACGGCACTGAAGCTGTTATACCAGCAGAAATAGGAATGCCTACCATCCGCACGGCGGAGGTTAATGTCGTCACGAACGACGAGCAACTCCGGATCAATCTGGATTTGTTGGAGGAAAAAATGGAGATAGCGGCTATCAATGAGGCCAAGTCCAAGGCTAAAATGAAGCCTTATTATGACGCCAAGGTTAAAGGTGTTTCTTTTCGACCGGGAGATTATGTCTATCGCGCTAAGGAAGCAAGTCGCGCGGAGAATACAGGAAAGCTGGGCCCTAAGTGGGAAGGACCATATGAGGTCACGGAGGCCTTAGGACGGGGCGCGTACAAGTTACGTGACATGGATGGCCGCGATCTGGAACGCACATGGAATATCTCCAATCTCAAAAGGTGCTATCTTTAAAAGCTACGGCTTCCGCATGGACACTTTGCTATATTTGGCTTTAATGAAGATCCATGTGTTCTCTTTGTTTTGTTTCTTATGATTTTATAGGACCTTTTTGTTTTTTAGGGTTTCCCATTCTTGTCAAAACAAAAAATGTAAACGTTCTAATAAAATGCCGTGGTGTCTAGCTAGCTCCACGGCTAGTTTTTCGTGCAAATTGTTTGGTTGTTCTTTAGATTCTATTATAGTCATATGAATTTTAGTTATTATTATAATATGCCATGTCTCATTCATATGCATTCATTCAATCACCGTACATGTACTATACGCCTCCAGGTGGGGTAAGAGGATTAAGTGAACCTACTAATTCAACTTGTCGCATAAGAGGGATGCAACCCCAGCGACGCGGATCATGTATCCTTACTAGACACCTTACTCACAAGACGTTGTGATAAGTTTCCGTATGCCGTACTCACGCAGTGCTTTGCATAGTAAAGACGCACGTCGCATGTCTAGTAAATTATAGACTTGAGTGTATTTCTTTTTTGAGTAAGACGTGACATGTCATGCAGTATCGGTATACGATATCCAACAAAATAAAAATACACAAGTTTCAAAATCATAACAAAATGGCCGTGGTTATCACGGACTTACATACACATGACAGTTATTTCCCACATCAGTCTTAGCCGTGTACATGCACGGACTAATAAAAGATACAAATGTTTACAAGATAAATTACAACGGAGGTAGAAACTCCCCTATATCCTTCTTCCCTTCTTCGATCATGGCGCGGAGGGCCTCCCCGCGAGCATTCTTCCCATCCTGCGCCTTGATCTCAGTCGCATCCAATGCCTCAGCAAGCAGTTTTTCACCTTTCATTACCTTTCACACGGAGTCATAGGTAGGCAAGGTCAGTTGGATGGGATCCGCAGTAAGCTTGGACATTACTACCTTGTTAGAAGCATCCTTCAGCGCCTCCAGCTCGTCTAAAAGAGGGTGTTGGATTTCAGCAAGTGCATCCATTGACGCGGTCATCTTATCCGCAGCTGAAGGGTTGTGGTAGGCGTGCTGAGTAATATCTTCATTCTTACCTATCAATTCCGTAGCCTGGACCAAGCCCTCGTGCCTACCACGGTCAATCCCATCCGAAACGACCCCTGCGAATGATTGCAGCAGGTACGGAGCTTCCATAACCTTGCTTACGGCAAGGCGCATTCCCTGACCAATCATCCACCTGCGCCCAGCTATGGCTGATAGCAAGGGAGGACACATCCTTTCAGCACAATCCGTGGCCATCTTGCTTAGCTCCTCCTCAGCTGTCGTAACTTGCTCCTCCAAATTAATCCGCGCTTGTGTTAGCTCATCCTTTAGCGAGTCACGCTCATGTGCGATGTTGAATGCTTGTACGGTTACAGCTTTGGTGGAGGCTTCGGCTGCGGACACCTGCATATGGCACTTAGAGTTATCACAAGGATAATGTGTTTTCTTTCTTGTGCGCAAAAAAAAACATTCATGTTGAACGCATACCTTCTCGTTAGATGCGGCTACAAGGGCCTCAAGCTCGGCGATGCGTTTTTCCCGAGTGTTGGCGTGATGGGCCTGCTCCTTCACGGTGGACTCTGCTGTAACCAACGCCGTTTGTAAGGTCGCGATGGTCTTCTCGTGCTTCACAACTAGTGCTTCACGACGAGATATCCTTTTGTCCGCACGCTTTACATTCGCCAAGGCCTTGATCAGACGGCGTCTTAAGGCGGCACCCATTGTCACTTGATGTGCGGATGACACATCAAACTGCTCCAGCAAGGACTCATGGTCTAGCTCGTCCAAGTCTTGAGCAAGGGCCGGAGGAGTGATATGCTCAATAAATTTCGTACACTCAGACTCCGCCTCCAACCTTGTTAAACTTGAGAGATTCCATGCTAGGCGCAGACTGT
Source organism: Glebionis coronaria (assembly GCA_025667525.1). Classification (NCBI taxonomy): domain Eukaryota; kingdom Viridiplantae; phylum Streptophyta; class Magnoliopsida; order Asterales; family Asteraceae; genus Glebionis; species Glebionis coronaria. The sequence goes on from CM046879.1 coordinate 231,936,463, forward strand.
TCTCCTGTCCTTCAGGAAGTGGCTCCTCGGCATGTGTTACAGGAGGGGATGGAGGTCTGTTTGATGTCGTGGGGGAAGGGTCCCTTTCTACCTCTCCCTCTTGGGCTACGGTCGACGGATCCGCCCTGTTATTGACAAATTCAATTTTGTCTAGGCATTCTATCCTTGAAAAAAAAACAAAAACAACAAGACAAGGAAAGAATAAAAGACGAGAAGGTGCTTACGTGGTACCAGTTGCAGGTTCCGGGGCGGTAGGAGCTACGGCGCTCACGGGGGTAGCTCGCAAGACTTGTTCATCTATGTACGGTGTGGGGTTGGCCTGGGCCGTCGCAGTACCACTTCCCTCCTTGTACTGAGGATGGTCTTTCCTTAGTTTCTTTGGGGGAGCATTCGAGGCCCCCGCCTCATCCCCTAGTGTCTTTGCCACCCTCCTGGTGGTCTTTCTCTTTCTGGATATGGGCTTGGGGGACCCAGAGGCTTGAGTGATGTATTCATCCTCAAGGTTGAGGAAATCCTCTTCTTCTGCATCTTCCTGGTGCGGCACGGTGCCCTCCAACAACAACTCTCCACCATCTTCATTATGGAAATCCAGAGGGGATTTCTCGATAATAGGCTCCTCTTCATCCAATCTTTGCTCAGAAGTTTCTTCAAGTGGAATGGTTCGGTCTGCGGTCGCATCAAGAAGGGGGAGTTCATGCTCCTTCAACGGGCGAAATCCTTCAGGCACTTTCATTGGGTCGCCCTGACGCAATAGTCCGTGTAGGTTCATCTCTGCGGACATTTACAATTACACGGGTCAGTAAGGTCCTAAAATGCAAATGACATTTATCACATCTACAAAGTATAAGTAATCCTACCCTGTCCACGATCCGTCAGAAAGCACGGATATAAGTTCTCCCTCCCATAATAACGGCGACTTAATCCCACTAAGCACAGAAAATGTTCCGGCAACCCCCTATGGAATTCTGTGCGGTGGGTATCTAGTATTTTCAAGTCTTTGCTGCTATAGTCTTTGGATTTGGGCGGAGAATCTTTGGGTACTCTGGTTTTAAGGACGAAAGGAGTGGGGAATACTTTCTCATCAACAAAAAAGTAATGGTCGTACCAGTTCTTAAGGGAGTCTAAAGGCTTCCTATACGTCATGGGGGAGTTCCCGGATCGTTTTTTAAACGATAGCCACCCATTCACTAGTTGGGGGGAGTAAAAGGCCCTAAATAGGTTCACGGTCGGAGTTACACCGCATGTATTGCATGTAATCTCAAATTGATTGATTTTACACGCCCCTATGCAGTGAAGCTGGGTTATGTGGAAATCATAGTATAAAAGCAGATCTACCAGGAACTTAGATAGGGGGATACGGTAGTTGGCCGAATCAAATAGGCACGTGTACACGCCTATCTTTCCCCTTGGCGCATCCGTAATTGCCTCACCTTCACCTGGATAGGTTGGGTGTATGCTTTCGGGAATATAATACTTAGACAAAAAGTCTATGTATTTTTCCGCAGACATCAGTTCAGGACATCCATGATAAGAGGGTTGTCCTTTACCATGTTTTATAAAAAGGGTTTGTAAGGCGTGATGATCTAACCTGTGGCGGATGAATTCCGTGGAATAAAAGGCAAAAGTTTGAAGGAAGGAGCTTGGAAATAACAATGGCGGAAAGAGTGTGAACTGTGTGTGTAACAATCGCACACACCAACTCTTATATAGGGTTGCCTCGATTTCCGAGGTAACGTGGACGTTTGACACGTGTAGGCCACTGCGCCTATCCAACGGATGGGATTTCTGACACTTATGAAACGTCAGAAGGGACCCACGGGTCACTTCTTAGCAGTTTTACGTGGCTCAATGGTGGGCATTAATGGTGCACTTTTGCAGAAGTGCGACTGACCAGTTGACTACCATTAATGCATTCATTCTTGTGTCGGGATATGCGGTCTTACGTAAGACCTTATTCAATGCTACATTTAATTTGTCTCGGCCGTTACGTGCGGCTGAGGTACTATTGAAATAACATTCCTAAGACATGCAGCAACGTGCGGCCAAAGCAAAATCTTAAATGTTTATCATTCCCTAGATCTTTCTTGGTATGTCCGGTGAGCATCTTGATAGTCTAGAGGTTACGCCTACGGTTGTAACAACTAGACTGGGGGGACATGATGACATATAGTCCCCAGCCGGGTCATGAGCCCGGCCCACGGGTACTACCCGTATCTGGCCCATCACAAAATGGGTTGGAGTAATGTTAATCTTATGGGCTTAGGTGAATAGTAACCGCACACACGTGTGCGGCCCACGGCCCGGCATGACCGGTACAGGGTTAGACAGAATCATATCCTGTCTATGAATAGGATTTACCCAAAGAAGAGGATATTCACTCACCATAATTAGAAGATAACAATCAATCTAGTTCTGGTACTTATCCTTTGCTTGGGGCCGAAGCATCAGTGACAACCCATTAGGGTTTCACTACCTATATAAGGAACCCCCAAGGGTTCCACAAAGGTATTACATTCTATACACCCTCAACCCATCCGATTCCTATAAACCCTAACCGATTACTTACTATAACGCCGAAGTCTAATCGTGGGAAACACTCCCACGGTAAGCCTAACGCGTGTTGTTTAGTGTGCAGGATCCCAACCATACGATTCACTTGGTGCAGGAGCCGGAGTCCAGCCAACCCGAATTAAGCCTAATTCGGGTCTAGCAAGGATCACCCAACTTTTGTATCAACATCCCCGTACCAACTTTGGTAGCTACCTTCCTAACACGTTTCTTAGGCGTTTTCTGACTCACCTTTTCAACTTTAACCACCTCTTCTTCAACCGTATCCTCATCCTCGGTATCATCCGTCTTAATTCGCTCATCAGATTCATCACTCCCACTCTCGGCCACATACTCACCCCCACTCTTGGCCGGCTCCTCACTCCCAATCTTTGTTGGCTCCTCACTCCCAATCTTTGTTGGCTCCTCACTCCCACTCTCAGCTGGCTCCTCACTACCACTCTCAGCCGGCTCATCACCTTTCACATCATCAGACCCATCATCGCCACCCTTTCCATCACTACCGGCTGTGTTATCATCCCCATTTCCATACTCATTACCCCTACATTAGAAACAACGTTTTCCCCCCTTATCCTCGGCAAATTTTCCCCCCTTACCCTCTATGTCAGTCGACTCCTTATCCTCAACCACTTTTCCCCCTTATCCTCAACAACATTCTCAACAGCTTTACCTCTTCGAGAGAATACAAGTTTATTTTGTCAGTGATTGGAGGAGGTGTATGTTTTACTTTTTTGGCAACTTCTGGTTACACACCAAGTGGAGGTGGTTCAGGATTATCTGTGCTAGATTGTCTAGTTTTCATATTGGTTTTAGGGGGAGGGGTTGTTTTAGCAGCTTCTGTTTTAGGAGGTGTGGTTGTTTTAGCAACTTTAGTTTTAGGTGGTGTGGTTGTTTTAGCAGCTTTAATTTTAGGAGGCATGGTTGATTTAGCAGCTGTAGTTTTAATAACTGCAAAAGAAAACACAAAACACATTAAACAAAACAATAAAAAGTTACAATCATATATGTTTGCTCATACAAAATAGTACACAATCATATATGAATCCTGACGAATCATATATGTTTCATGGTGAAACATATATGATTCATGGTGAATCATATATATTTCACCATGAAACATATATGATTCGTCATGATTCAAAATAAAACACTTGCAGAATACAAATGGCTACCATCATAATCTTAAAAAACAATAACAAAGCTATTTCCCTTTCATAAATCAAGATAAGTTACCAGATAAGCGTGATAAGCATAAAACCAAGATAACTTACCAGATAAGCATAATAAGCATAATCAAAAAGCATAAAAATAAAAAAAAACATGATTAAGTGGATAAAATGACCATTACCAGCTTCTCCAGACGGGTTAAATGATGATTGAGCTTAGCCTTGTTAGCAGCAGCATACTCTTTCGAATATCCATATATCTGTAAAAATTAGGGTTAGGGTTACGATTAGATGAACAGATGGTGGTTACGGGTTACGATTAGATGGTGTCGATTAGATCAGGTATATAACATAGGTGGTTGGGATGGTGGAAATACAGTGGTTGGGGTGGTGGTTATGATGTATAGAGAGGAAGAAATACGTTTAGTGTGTGAAAAAGTGAGGGGCAATATTTTTTATTATTAAATGAAATGAAAAAACGAGGATCGTAGAAATTAAAAGAAATAGAGGGCCAGGATTGTTTCTTTTGGTCTATGATACAAATGTGGTTTATGGGGAACTTTTTTTTGCTTATGGTTGTAGTTATTTTTTATTATTATTTGTAATATATGTTTCATTGTTTTTATGATCGTATAGAAAAACTTGACTATAAAGAAAAAAAATGATTAAAAATACTTTTATTTAAATATTTTTTAGTTTTTAATATAACTTAATATAAATATAGAAGTATTATATAATATATATATATATATATATCTTTATTTTAACTTCAATAAAAAATTAAGATTAACATATCAAATTTTAACTATTAGATCATTTTTAATTCAAACCTAGCTTTAAACCAGATGTGCAATCTTGATAATCCATCTCTTTGTAACAAATTTTTGTAACGACTTTTTAGAAATTTATTAGAAAATCACATTTATTTTTAATTGAAATATCTTTAAATTTAATTATTCGTTTTTTGAGTTTTTTAATGGGAAGTAGAAGTGAATTTAAACTTTTTATTATTCTTAAATGAAAAACCAAATAAAATCTTACTCTATTAAAAACATATTCAATGGGAAGTGATTTGTACATTTTTCAAATTATTTGCATTTTTAAAAATAGTTTGTTTTAACATATATATACCTTTAAATCACTTTTAATTATTTTTATCCATGCGTAATTATAAATGTCAAAATATACTTTTGAGTGTGTAAATCACCTCCTATATTAAATGGCTTCTATTTTATGTAGGGATGAGTACGGTACCGATTTCGTACCGATTCCATACCGATTTCGTACCGAATTAGTGGTACCGATTTTTTTTCGAGCATAAATTAATGGTACTGGTATCGTACTGAACATGATTAGGATATCGGTACCGGTACTTTATTTCGTGATACCAGTATCGTATCAAACAGAATTCGGGTATCGAGAATCGGTGCGATTTCGATTCGGTTTCAGTGGTAAACTCGTAAAATTAAAAGAAAAAAAATACCACGTAAATTCTTTTGACTTGAAAAATAAATAAAATGAATTCGATAAAAGTCTCTTGTATAAAATAGAACTTGTGTATGGATGGTTTTGTTTAAAAAGGGGAGGAGAAGCTAGTACGTACATGGACGAAGTTAGGATGAAATATAACTGGGTGCACAATTTTTTTTGAACCGTAATATAACATATATAAAAAATGAATTAACACGAAAGGTAGGAACACGTTCCGATTGACTGGATGCATTTAAGAGAATTTATAAAAAATCAGTGTTTTCTTCATAAATTAACACTACACATAAAAAAAATCCTTAAAGGTCACGGGCACCCGCTAAACCCCCTTAGCTCCATCCCTAAGTACGTATCACGTGAGCTTTAATGGATGAAGTGATCGCGGGTCCCACTGATGACGTCCTTCTGGTCACCGTCGACGCCAATTCCTCCACCGCCATCGCAACTGCCACTGTCACCGCCCGCAACCACCTCCAATCAACAACAACAACAACATGTGTTCTGTTTTAATTTATTAATGTCATCGTTGCATGCTATTTTTTTATTGAAATGCATCCAAATAATTACACTATAATTTTGATTTTAGTTAACACCGATCACCTTGCTAAAAAAAACACCGTATCACAAGTTACTCTCGTATATCTTTCGGAGGCCAGAATTCCCTTGTTGTTGTCAATTACGTATAAGGTTTTAGCCATTCAACTTCCGTTGTCGTCTCGTTTTAGTACTTCAACTCTGAAAATTTTGTGTAAACTTGGTGGTATCACACGCCATCAAGATGTGCAGATTAAGAGCAGGGGGAGTCTGGTATCATGGCTTGGTTTCATGGCCATCACGCAAGAAAAGACGACCACGGAGGGCTCCGTCTCTCTGCGCTGTCGGCTTGGCGCCATGGCCACCAGCTCTCGCCGTGGAGTTTTGTTAATTTTTTTTTTTTTTTTTTCACACACACTTTTTTATATACTTTTATCTCTTATTTCTTCAAAAAAAAAGAATCCTAATTCCAACCCCAACCAAACACCTCAATGGGTTTTCGGTATGATCAACGACCCAACTAACCAAATTCCGGGCTCGTCTTCGAACCCGGGATACGTTCCCCAATACCAACCTCAATACTCCGCATCTCAATTTGCTAGCTCCGAAGATTCGTTGTTGTTTCAACAATTTAAGGCGCAACAACAACAACAAATGCAACAACAACAAACCCAATTCCAACCCCAACTCACCACTTCGCAACAACCCTCCGAGCACGCATCACACCACTTTGAAGAAGTCCACGACTCCGCATCCGATCAAGAAGTCGTTCCGACTCCTACGTCAAAGAAGTCACGAAAGAAATCGGTGGCAAAAAAAATAAAGGAAAAGAACCCGTCTCCGAAGAAGAACCAAAACAAACGCGTGCTTTTTGGTCTCAAGCCGAGGAAGAGCTTTGGCCGAGGTTTACATCCAAGTATCAGAGGGTCCAAAAACCGGAGCGGATAAAAAAAAGGCGTCTTTTTGGTATAAAGTGTACAATGAGTACAACGCGGTCGAGAATGCACCGAATTAACAAAAGTCAACGCACAAGTTCCAACTCGACCGCTAGCAACGGTTCTAACCCGGCCGCTTACACGGATTTTGTGGTGGAGCAATACAAGTTGGACCGTGCAACCAAATTATCCGTGCTTGCTTCCGAGAGCGAGGACCGAAGACGGTTGATCCAAGCTCAAAAGATTGCGGAGGACTCAAAGGTGCTACAAATTGACACAAGTGTGATGCATCCGGTCGACGCCGCAATCGTCGAGTCCCAAAAGACACGAATTCGGACAACGTATCAACCACGTAACTAGTTGGCGCTCGAATAATAATGTTTTTTAGTTTTAGTTTCAGGTTTTTTAAATTTTATGTTTTTTATGTAACTAATTTAAATGATTTTTTTTAATCTTAAAATGTTTATTATTATTTACTTAAAAAAATCCCACGACACCAGTTTTTCCACGACTCAGGGTTACCAGTGAAAACTGGTGCCGTGAAAAATACTGGTGTCGCGAGAAAAAAGCTGACGTGACAGCACTTTTTGTGCCATGGCACCAAGTCATGGCACCAGGACTCCCTGTACTCTAACACTTTATGAAAGTTCCTTACATTTACACAACTTTTTCGGAATTTACGAACCAAATCAAAAATATTTCATAACCAAAACCTTAAGCTGTGTGCAACGGTGTCTGGGGCGACCGATTCGCACTCGGTGGATACAGTTGCGACGACCCAATCGCCTCGGTCGATCGAGCCAACTCGATCCCAGGCACGACCCAATTCAAAAGAAAGAAATGTTTTATTCTTTTAATATCCACCCTTTCAAACTAAAAAAAATTAAATTTCAAATTGAGGTAGGTACAAAATACATCCCTGTGGTTTACAAAAAGTGTGAATTACATCCCTCGTCAGTACTTCGGACATAATAGATCCAACCGTTACATACTTTGGGCACGATACATCCCTTGAACGGATGATGCAATATTTTTTTTGTTAAGTACTAACGAGGGTTTATAAAAAATGATATTTTTACCTTTTTTTTATTATAAAGGGATGTATTTTGCACTATAACTCAAAAAGATATTTTTTAAAAAAAAATTATTAAAACAAGTAATTTTAGGGTTTTTTTTCGAAAAAAAAGTTTTTTAAAAAGTAAAATTTTATTTTGAAAAATTAATTTTTTTTTTAAAAAGATTAATTGTTTTTCGAAAATAGGAAGTTTAATTTTTTCGAAAAAAGGAAGTTTAATTTTTCGAAACCTTTTTTAAATTTTTTTAAAAAAAAATTACACTTTCTTCGGAAATTTTTTTTTTTCGAAATAAGAAATTTAATTTTTCTAGACCATTTTTTTTAGAAAAATTAAAATTATATTTTCTTCGAAAAAAGTTTACAACATTAGGGAACTTTTTTTTCCAAAAAAGCGTAATTTAGTTTTGATTCAAAAAATGCTCAGTAATTTTGTTGCCATATTTTTTACATTTTCCAAAAATTAAAATCACTTTTTCGAAATTTTTATACAGTAAAAAAATTAATATTTTTTTAACTTTTTTTTTTCGAAAAATAATTAATTTCTTAGAAAATTTAAAAAATTTTCACGAAGAAAGTGTAATCTTAAATATTTTTTAAAAAATTAAATTTCTTTTTTTCAGAAAAAATATAAAGTTATTTTTTTAAAAAAAATTTAAACTTTTTTTGAAAAAAAAAACTAAAAATACTTTTTTTGAAAAAAGATAAATTAAAAATACTTTTTCTTAATAAATTTTTTTTTGAGTTTAGTGCAAAATACATCCTTATATAATAAAAAAGGTAAAAATATCATTCTTTATAAACCCTCGTTAGTACTTAACGAAAAAGATATTTGCATTATCCGTCCAAGAGATGTATCGTGCCCAAAGTATGTAAAAGTTGGATGTATTATGTCTGAAGTACTGACGAGTGATGTAATCCACACTTTTTGTAAACCACATGGATGTATTTTGTACTTCTCTTTTTCAAATTAAACCCTATACCATTACTTGTTGTCAGAAAGTCACCACCAAATCATACCCTATTTTATTTTCTTCTTAATTATTTAAATTTGTAAATTAAAAACGTAGATGTAAACAATTTTTATTCGAAAATTAAGACATTTATTCCATACGTAAAACATTAAAATACTGGAATTCAAATACGATACGAAAGGAAATACACTATTAAATAAATAAAATAAAAATACGTAATACGATTAGTCAGTTCCCAAATCCGAATACGATAACTGACCAGAAAACTCCCAACGGAATTGTTCTTGGTAATCTTCTTCGGTCCTAACTTTCTCCTCCCACTCCCTTTGTGCCCTATCTTGTTCCTCCAATGTTATCTTGGTATAGTTGACGAAACTGAATGTCATTAAGTAAGTCATTTGAGTTGTTTGGATAGGGTGGATCGGGAGAAACATATCGGCGCCGGTGTTGTTGTGATGAAGAACCGATATGAGCTTGGGACGAAATTTCTTCATTTTTGTTGGGACTCAGGTTATTCAGCCATTCAGTTTTATTTTGAATTTGAGCCTCCAATTTTGACGACTTTCTAAACAAGGCTCTTTGCATGTTGAAATCATTGTGAGACTCTTCTTTAAGAAACGTGTCGATAATACACGTTTGTTTGAGGAAATATCACGGCCCTTCTCATCCGCGGTTTGATTTTAGCGTCGTGAGCAACATCAAAATTAAAAGCTAACGCGTAAGCGCACACTGACGACGTTGTTTTTCATTGATTTGTTTCTAAATCATAGCTTTAATCTTGTCAACGGTGTGTGGAAGGGAGCACGCCATTTGATTTTTGAATTTGTGTGAAGTATTGGTAGATAGTTGTGTGTGAAAATTTTGAGTGTGAAAATGTGTTATTTATAAAGAAAGAAAAGAAGATTTTTTTATATTTGAATAAAAAAATTAAAAAAAAATTGAACTAGATCGCCTTGTTGCGGCAAATTGGTCATTGGAGATCGACGGAGAGAGAAAGCTGATGTGGTAAAAAAATGGAGGTCGCACTAGGTCGCTATTATTGATATCCAAACTATTTTTTTGTCTACTTTCTTCATTCAAGTGCAATGATATCGTGCTATCCAACCAATTAATGATATCTACACAAAAACATGTCAAACGTTGAACATTCAGTTTCATCAATTCATGTCGATCTTCATACTAGCTAGTAGGGATGCACTGGTGAGATGGATTTGATACTTTAATGTAGCCAAGAGCTTTTTTCGCTCCTAGGATTCAAACTCTATTGCTCTCTGACTAAAGATGGCTGTGGTATGTGAACAGCAACATTGCTTAATGTATGATTTGCAGGGCAAAAAGGTTTCTTAGGAGTATGACCATCCTGAGCGGCCTAATCTCCTTTAGTCTACCTGCTTAAACTTGCCAACCAAGCTACTCCTCAGACCATATCAAGACAGATACACATAAATACTGTATGTTATTACTAGGCAAGAAACAAGCTTCAACTAGAGTTCCTGACACTTGTTTACTCTACATTAATCTTTCAATACAATCTTCCATTTAATCTTGTTCATCTTCTCTTTTTGAGTCAAAGTTTTAAAGTTCTTATTTGGTTGATTTTAATCCATTAAAGTTATTAGGTTTTGTGTTTTTATTATTGGGATTTGATGTTTATGGTTAGTAAATGATTATTGGTTAGTTTGGTTTGAATCTTTTGGTTTATTTTGGTTTTATTTGGTGAAAATCGTATTGCCTAACTTCCTCTGTTCTTTACTGTTCTTCACATTCCCCAGATTCTGGATCAACCAGATATTCCGGATCAATTACTTATTCCGAATCAAGATTGTCCATCCGGAATATTATATATTCCGGATCAAACCTTTCATCCGGAATAATCATTATTCCGGATCAACTTCATTATTCCGCATCAACTTCATTATTCCGCATCAACTCCATTATTCCGCATCAACTTCATTATTCCGCATGAAGCATTTTTCCCATTTATTCCCAATAAGCATTGTATTCCGAATGAAGTATCTTTATTGATTATTCCGGATAGAGCATTTCTTCAAGTTATTCCGCATCAACCATTTTATTCCGAATCAAATTTATTCCAGATGAAGTGTTTTCTAGTAAGGGGTATTTCCTGTTTCTGTTTTATTATTTAGTGTTAATTCGATTTCAGTCTTATTTTATTAACTGCTTTTAGTCTAATTTTATATCTTTGTGCATTTAAACCTTTTTAGTAGATTAGAAAACCAAACCCCCTATTTGTCACCAAGAACAACTATTCCACTTTGAACCGTGATCAATTCGAGAAGATTCTGAGAGAAATAATCTGAACCCAATGAAAAGACAAGTATCAAATGGCGCCGCTGCCGGCTCTTCTCGTAAAGATTAACAGTTTTTTGTGAGAACTTGGATTTTGGGATCTGTTCACCGTGAACGTTACTTTTTCATAAAAATTTTCAAAAACCCTAACAAAAATATAAAATTTTCAAAAATCCTAAAAATTAAAAAACATAAAAAAACCAAAAATATTTTTGCTTTGTTTTTTGCTTTGTTAGTTCTTTTGTAGGTGCATGCGTACACGATCAAAGTCTTATCAAGAGCCCGAGCCTCTCGAAGACTTAGACATGGCCGGTGTACACAACAACAATAACAATCCACCTTAAAACAACAATAATAACAACAACAATGAACCTCTACCGGACAATCGCCCTATGATTGAACTTTTGCAAGCACATGTAGAGGGAAACAATGATCCAATTGTCATACCCGCGATTGCAACCAACAACTTTGAGCTCAAATCCGGTTTTTTTCAGATGGTCTCTGCTCAAACATTCTTGGGGCGTACCATTGATGATCCACATGGCCACATCAAAAGGTTCCTGCAACTCACGAATACGGTCAAATTCAATGGTGTTCCACAAGAGGTAATCCGTTTACAACTTTTTCCTTTCTCCTTAGAGGGACAAGCCCGTCATTGGCTTGCAAAGGAACCGCCACAAAGTATTCTGACGTCGACGGATTTGGAGACCAAATTCATAAACTACTTTTTCCCACCCTCTCGTACTACAGCTTTGCGGAATGAAATCATTAATTTTGAACAAAAGTATGATGAGTCTTTTTGTGAATCTTGGGACCGTTTTAAAGACCTTTTAAGAAAGTGCCCACAACATGGTTTTACCAAAGTGCACCAAATTAATACTTTTTATAATGGTTTAAGCATGAATGACCAAGATTCACTAAATAGTGCCTTGGGGGGTAATATTTTGGTTAAGACTTCCAATGCCGCTTGGGATATTATCGAAAATAAGTCTCGTGTGCAAACCAAGAGTGTTCGGACCAATGCCGCTAGTTCTAGTACTAGTGACAACGACAAGAGACTTGACAAAATTACGTCGCTTCTTGAATCGCTTGCTACCCAAACCGCTAGCAACACCAACAGCATCAACGCTAAAAACGCTCAAGTTAATGTTGTAAGCCAACCATGTGAAATATGCGGTGGTCCTCACTCTTACACTACTTGTACCTCCACCCAAGACTATCCTTCTGAGAATGTTAATGCAGCATACGGTACCTATCCTCCGGCCGCTTATCAAGCTCGTCCTCAAGGAGACAGCAACTTGCTTAGCTACCGCTCAAACAACTTTCTTTCCCCGCCCGGTTTTCCTCCTAACAACCCAAACCAACAACAAAACCTCAATCGCCCTCCTCAACAACAACCTCGTGCACCATACCAACCACCTCAAAGACAACCATATCCACCTCAAAGAAACAACCAAGTTTACCAACAACCTGCTTATCAACCACCCGCCTACAATGCTCCTCCCAACCAACCCACCGCATTACACCAAGATATTGGAACCTACATGAGGACTAATGATGTGATCGTGGACAATCTCCAGCGGGAAGTGCTCAACTTGAAAGCAGACATGGTGAAACAAGGGAATGATCTTCGAGCTGATATGCGAAACACTTTGGCAAGTCAAATGAATGACTTAAGAAACATGATGGCTGGTTTCTTCCAAGGTAATCAATCCTCTTCTTCGGGTACTCTTCCGAGTAACACCGTTGCGAATCCAAGAGGAGATATGAAAGCAATCACCACTCGCAGTGGCAAAGGTACCAAGGAACCCGAGCTTCATATACCTCCACCGGTGATTGTGACTAAGGAAAACGAGTCACCTACTCATATTCCTCATCCTTCTACTTCCCCAATTTCTCCACCTCTTACTTCTATCCCTCCTCCACCCAAGGATGTGAGTGATCCTGCTATTCCAAAGCCTTCCTCTTCTTCCAATATACCTTATCCCTCAAGGTTGAGGAAAGAGAAGCTCAAAAGCAAGGACGATATTCAGGTTTAGAACTTTCTCAAAATGTTTAAACAATTGAATTTCAACATCTCCTTCGCTGAGGCTCTCGCTCACATGCCTAAATACGCGAAAATGTTCAAAGATCTTCTTAGCGACAAGGAGAAGCTTCTTGATATTGCTAATACCCAACTTAACAAGAATTGCTCTGCAGTGCTCTTAAGGAAATTGCCAACCAAACTTGGTGATCCGGATCGCTTCTTAATCCCTTGTAACTTCCCATGAGTAGAGAATTGCATGGCCCTAGCCGATCTAGGTGCCAGTATTAACTTAATGCCTTTAAGTGTTTGGAAGCAATTATCTCTCCCTGAGCTAGTCCCCACCAAAATGACTTTGGAATTAGCTAACCGTACGGTTGCTCATCCAGTGGGGATAGCCGAAAGCCTTTTTTGTAGGAGTCGACAAATTCACTTTTCCCGCCAATTTTGTCGTTGTTGACTACGAGATGGATCCTCGTGTGCCATTAATCGTTGGACGTCCATTCTTGAGGACCGATCGCACTCTCATCGATGTAGAAGCGGGTGAGCTTATCATGAGAGTGGGTGACGATAAAATTGTCTTCAACATGGGAAAGCTTTCTAAACAGCCTTATTCATATGAGAGTGTTAATTGTATCGACGCTCTTGATGAGGCTTGTGAAGAACACTTCAAATATGCTTGTAAAAGTATTCCTACCTCTCCTCCCAATGTTGAGACTGTTTCCTCTATCGATTCATCACTAACTCTATTTGGAGAAAGTGATTTCCTTTGGAAAGATTTTGAAGCAACCATGGGAGATGTGAACTTAGAATATGACGATTCTCCAACCGATTGGGATGAAGACATTCGTCTCATTGAGAAACTTCTCAAAGAGGAACATTAATATTTCGTTTTTAGTGTAGTTGTCTTCTCAACTCAATTCGAATTGATCTAACAATTTTAAGCTCGACTCAATTGTTTTTGGTTGTAAAGACTTGTTTGGTATCTATGACTACTTTGCACAAAGCATGTAGAAAATGTAAAATATTATACTATTGCTACATATACGTACTATTCTAAAAACATTTATTAAAAACAATTATGCCACAAAATCAATTTTGACAAAATCAATTAACGCTAAACATTTAAACTCAAAATTAAATTCTATTCAATAAAATTCTATCTATTAAAATCTAAGTAGAAAATCTAAATTCAACTTGAAACTAAAATTTGTAGAATACTCGGCCCAAAAATATTTTGCTAAAACCCAATAAGAACTAAAAGTCCAAAGTAGAAGTCTAATTACTACAAGCCTATATAGTCACTAATTGTAATGATCTAATACTGACACACAGTAAAAAGATGATTGCATTCTGAGTTCGAATCTAAATTTGCACCCATTGAGCTTAGTATTATTTCCAAATACAAGTATTCTTATCAAACTTTCTACTAAACTATTCTTTTTTTACTTTTAATAAAATCAACTCTTATCCTAACAGTAACTTGAAATCATCTCAATATTATTAACTTTTCACTAAGCAATTTCCCCAAACCACTTGTTAATGCAGTAACAACAGTAACTTTATAAAACTAATAACTGGAACCTAAAAGCAAAATGGAAGCAAGTAAAAAAATATTACGAATCAAATCATTTTGAACACATTGAAAACAAACCTTTAACTACATTAACGAACTCAAACTAAAAATGCAGAAAATTAACGTGCTTAACCAGAACATCCGAAGCCAGTCCGTTGTGGAAGAGTAGCGCGGCGCTGAGACGGCTTTGCTAATCTATCTGCTAATATAATCCGAGAGCACCAGCTGTAAAAAAACTCGTCTAAAATCAACTCCAAACACCGCTGTCTGAACTCTAGATGAAAGGAAAAACTTATGATAAGCTTTTCACCATAAGCTGGTATCGATTTAAAATAACCTTGAAACAGTACCTGCATAAGATGAAAAAAAACGAAATGCTATTCTTGCAGGTTAAGCTTTAATCATACTAAAACGAATGGAGACTGATCTGAATAGAACTAGTGATAAGATCTCCTAAATCACCACCACAATCGAATTACTCGGTCTATATTATTTTGATGATGAAAAGTCTACTTCTTATACTAAAAATTTACTCAAATCGGAACTAGCTGACTACTAAAACACAACGAATCCTCACCTACAAACCTGTAAATCTGTGCAAAAACATGGAAGAGATATGCAAAGCTTATGAAAATAAATGAATTACTCTGAAATCTCTAAAAAAACTATAATGATTCCATACTAAGATGATAACTCTTAGACTCACTAGGACTTAACACTGATTCAACTATTTCAACTGAAATCTATTAGAAAACAATCTGAAATCTAAACTAGCTGAACTTTCCTATCTCTAATGTAACTTGCTGAATTTGAATGACGAAAACTATTGTTTTTTCTCAAACTAAACTGAACTGATCCAAAGTTATAGCACTAAATCATCTCATAACCGATTCTAACTACTAACAAACTTTATTCATGCGTGAATAGTAACAGTAATCGAATTAACATAATTTTTCTTCCAAATCACGTGAACAGTAAATGTAAATGAAGAAAACAAAAGCTTTAAGAAAAATAGAAGAGAATAAGAAAGCTTGAAGAATTCATTAATGGTGGAAAAATTAATTCGGTTACAAACTACTTAACTGAAAAGAAACTGAATTCGTTACAAGATTAAAAACTAACTAACTATCTACTCCTAACTACTATGTGTGTGAAATCTACACCTAAGCTAACCATGAAAAATGAAGCCTTCGTCTTCAATATATAGCCGTCGAGAGAGGGAGTGGATGACTTCAATGACGTGTCTTGGCCAATCCAGTTGCGCCACGTGGAAAATACGAGGTTGAATCAAACTCGTTCTTCATCATCTTCCAATTTGGGGGTTTCTTCGTTCTTGAGTATTGATTTAATTGATTGCCATCATCATGTAGAAGAGAAAGAGCTGAGCATCTTTTCTTCTTTAAGTTTCTCTTGAAACCTCCTTATTGTCTTGTGATTCGATCATGCAGGTCTTGGTTTGAAAGAGAAGAAACCATCTGTTTATTTATTTCTCTCTCTTGAAACGCGGTGAAGACGAGAATGATGTTTGACCATGACTTGGTCATTTGACCAAGTTAAGTATATATCCGAAAGTTAATTAAAAAGTGAACTTTCCATTATTTGTCTTTTCGGTCCTTCAACTCTTTGTTTTTCTTCAACTAATATAAATGAGTTAAAAGCTTTGAAGTTAAACTCCTTTCATCCTTTATCTTGTTGAAAATTGCACTTAAGTCCTCGATCTTCGAAAGCTTAGCAAATAAGGTCCTTAAATCATCTTTTCGTCTTTTTCTTCGTCTTTTGTGATATAAATCCCTTGAAAACGTGTCTTTGTTCCAAAATTGTATCTTGTTACCTGAAAACACATAAAACACAAATACACGCATAATTCTGATATTTTCAATTAAATATAAGGTATTCGACTGTGTTTTGAGTGGTATTTGGATCATTATTGATGAGTGTTTTCACACTTATCAACTCCCCTCCACTTGACCATTGCCATGACCTCATGCAATGCAGCATTCTAAAGCACCAAGTTACACTTTTCTCATAATTAACCAACCTTGGCCATTTTATGATTTAATAACTATACTATGCTATATGATGAATGGTTTTGAATATTTACAATGCAATGCAAAAAAAACAATTCTATTTATATCTTTTTGGATTTATAAATGGTTTTGATGGAAATAACTCATAAAGAAATCAATGACTTGGATTAGGGCTTGGATACCATGGACATTTATCACCCTCAAGTTTCACTTTCCCCATACCAAGCTTAAAAATGGAATCATTGCATTCACAAGTAAAAAGTGCATCAACTTATTCATGACAATTAAATGTGGAACCGGTTATTATTTGAGCAAATTGCTTGTGGGCAAATTTGTCATTATTCAAGTGAGAAGTATAAGAAATGTAAAATCCAAAAATAAGGAAGCACGGTTTTAATCCTAAGTAATCCTCTCATCCATTACTTGAAAAGCCGCTCATAATTAATATAAGTCCGTTTTAGGAGTAATAAGTCATTCGCCTTATGTGTAAAATCCTCATGTCATGCTTTCATAAGTAGCTACACACTCGCTAAGGAAAGGAAAATAAAACTCACGCAATAATTTACATCCGCCATCTTTTTGAGACTTTGGATCTTCAACCCCGCAACCCGTCAAGGCAATATTGGATTGGAGCAATCTATTGAATCCCCGCAACCCGTCAAGGTAATATTGGAACTCAATAGTCACTATAATTAACACCACACTGCCCCTCTTGGGAGTCTTGCATTATTTTTTTTTATTTTTTATTTTTATTTTTTTTTTCTTTTTCTTTTCTTTTTCTTTTCTTTTTTTTTTCTTTTTTTTTCTAGCCACTCATTTTTTTCATAAGCCGCTCTTATTTTTCTTTATTTCTCACAAAGAAATTTGAAAAGAAGAAAAGGAAAAACACCCGCTAAATATGGAGCATGACATAAGTCTAGTACACATAAAACGTGCTAACTTAGAATCTTAAGACGTACTCATATCAACCATAAATGATTAGCCAAAAATGCATAAGAGATTACAAACCAATTAAAACCGTACTTGATTATTTATTAACAATTATATACATGCGAAGAAATTAGAGGCAAAGAAGAGAAGGGTTTAGCCACAAGTAATTGCCATGAAGTCTATCTAGCCCTTTTATACTTGCTTAAACTCTATCATTTCCCATTCTCCACAAATTTAAAATCTCAAATAATGAGATTGGTGGATGCTTAGCCTAATAGACCAATGAAGGACTACATGGTTAAGGATACTAGCTAGAGAATGCTAAGATAAGCAAACTCGGGTTGAGTCAAAATATCCATGGCGGGCCTAATATGTCAAAGAAATCTAAACTTGTTAAAACCATGTTTTATTATATTTTTTTTATATATTTTTGAATAAAAGAAGAAATATATACAATGCAAATGTGTTATGCAAAATGATTAATGCAAAAATTATGTATGCATATTTTTGGTGGCCAAAGTAGATTAAAAATTTGAAAAATGTTTGAAAAATTAATTTTCCAAGTTATCATGAAGTTAAGGCAATGGTCTAGGTAAGGTCACTTCGATAGAAGTCTCCCCTACACTTAAGATAAACATTGTCCTCAATGTTTAAGAGCATGGGAGTGAACTCCCCTACACTTATTACATTGATAACTTTGCTTAACCCAAGTTAAGGAAGAGACAACTAAAGGGTATTCATTTTAAGCACAAGTGTTTAATATCACAATAGCAAAAACTAATCGAAGTGAACCAGATACACAGGCCTCCTCCATAAGCTCCAAGCATGAAATGTGAGAGAGCAACCCTTGAAACAAACACCAAAAGACGAAGAAAGGCACCCCTCCACTTCAACTCTATTATAACATCCTTTTAATTAAACCTAACCTATTGAAAATCTACTCTACGTTTTCTAACCTAGTTATTCAGTGCTTGAGTTTTTTTAACCCTAAGTCGCTAGCTCGACTCGGCCCCGAATTAAGTTGTCCTTGGGGAAACCATCATGGAGAATAAAGGATATCACTTTGAAGCACGTCTCACATGATACACTCAAACTTAGCACGTTGCCATTTACTATAAGATTTACAATATCCGCCTCGATAAATGGAACGGTCCAACGTGTCTCAAGTTTGTCCAACATACGAAATCTCTCAAATAGAAGCACACCAGGATCAAATACATAGTTTCCATCTCGACAAGTGAACAACTCCAAAATAGGTAGCAGCAACAAAGTAAGCTCATACAAGAAGCGCATATCAATCGAAGGCACACTCTTAAGTGGAGTAGATGAAAACCAATTTTTTCCAAACATATGTATCCCAGGATAAAAAAACTTTCCCTTCATGGGAAAATAAGAAGATGAGCTCATATCAACCATATAAGATTCCCCTTTAGATATCAAAGCATCATGAGAATATGAAGGTGTAGGTATCAAAACATTCATAACAATTATGTCCATATTAGGCTCATCATCATCATCAAAAGGTGGGTAATCTTCCATAGAAGGCATAGTAAAAGGAGGATCAAGATTAATAGTGTCTTGTGAAGGAGGTGTAGGCTCTATGTTCCCAAAAAACAATGTAGTAATAAGATAAACCTCCTCTTCCAAATTAGAAACACTATCGTCGACCTCTATATCAAAATGTGCAAGAGTATCCTCTATGGTGGAATCAATCTCCATAAAAGAGTCCATATCAAAGGTTTTGAGTTCTAAAGGTGCCTTAGATGAAAAAGTATCAATCTCTAAGAGGAAAGGATCTTCATCAATAACCAACTTCAAGGGTGGGAGGGTGGGAACATAAGGCTCAAAAGGAGGTGTATTAATGAAAGAATCACTCAAAGGGATGATATGATCATGAAAATCAAAAGGTGTATCCTCAAAAACCAGTGAAGGAATATCAATCAAGGGTTCTTCCTCTATAGACTCATTATTAGGTTCTTCACAGTCCTCAAAAAGTGGATTATCAAAACATGTCTCAAAAAGAGGATTTGAATGTATCACAAAATCACTTAGAGGAATAGGTGAAGGAGTCATAGAAGAAATGGAGTCATCATCATCAGAAGTAAAAGACTCATCACTATCATAAGGATCATCAAAGGTTTCATCACAAGAATCATAAAGTGGTAGAGGAGAAGGATCCACTTTTGCTATAGGAGCAAACTCTTCATCCAAATTAGGAATGTTATCTTGACAAGATAAATCATCGGATGATATAGCATAAGACGTGTCACTAGAATCACAATCATCATCCTCCATTTGTGTCAAGTCTTTCACAAACTCTTCCTCAATCTCATTATCCCTTTCTTTGAACAATTCATCAAGATCAAAGTCACCAAAATCACTAGTAGTAGCATGAAGGTCAATATGTGATAAAATCTCAATGTGATCATGAGGAGAAGAGGTATCAACACAAAGCTCATCACATGGTTCATTGGAAACCCTCTCAAGCTCTCTTTGGATTGGGATAAGGTTCTCAACACTAGAAATGGTTAATTCTTCCGAATCGGTATTTGTATTAGTGCTAAGAGGATCGTCCCCCATGGTTAAAGAGTCGGTGGGTTCCACGTGAGGTAAAGGTGATGAAGGTGTGTATGGCTCAAGTATAGTCGCTGGAGAGATGGAAGGGTCTATAATAGGAACATCACTAAGTGTATCATCCTCAACATCTACTCTCAAAGAAGGCTCATCATCAGGTAAAGCATCGTTCGGTCTCATGTGTTGCAAGATGTATGTGCTCAAGCCTAAGATTTTCGGATCAGTTGACTCTTGCATTGTCTCAAGTGCTTGCATTACCACATTAAAAGCGTCTTTACTCAAGAAATGATAAATGCCTTGATTGTTAACGGTTTTTTTATTAGGACTCTGAAAATTTTCTTCATTTTGAAAATCGTCTTGATTTAAAAATTCTTGATTTTGAAAATTCTCATCAAACCCTTGATCATAATTAACCGCATATCGTTGACAATTATTTTCACTATACGATCCTCCACAAGTCGCACAAGGCCCATACATAGCTCGATATTTCTCGTCGTGTAATATCTCCAAAATAGGACGAGTATCCATGTGTGGCAAAATGGTCGAATGTGAAAACCCTTGATCTTGAAAGGTGTCTTGATTATGGCATGGAAAATTCTCATCATATTGAAAGCCTTCATTGTTTGAAAATCCTTGATTATGAAAGGTTTCTTGATTATAGCCTTGAAAATTTTCATTGTTTTGAAAACCTTCATAATTGGAAAATCCTTGGTTTTGGTATGGCACATTAAAGGTTTGATCATGAAATGATGGTGGAGGTTGTGATGAAAAACCGGAATAGCCCATATAGTCATTACAAGTGTAGTCCATTTGAATGTTAGGTCGAAAATTAGGGTTCTCGGTTCCATTGTAAGCATATCCCTCCCCATAATAACCATTATTTTGATCACATAAATACGTATCGTGTGGACCACCACAAGTCGAACAAGGCGAATAATTAGCGTTGGTGGATCGTTGTTGCAAAATCTCCAACATGGAACGAGTATCCATGTTTAACAAGGTGGCCGAATGTATATACAAGTATAATGACGTTTAAAAGCTTCCTCGGGGAAGGAAGTAATACACCAAAGGTGGTATGTTTACACGTGTGCGAGTACACGTGTAAGTAAACACGAGGAATGAGGGAGTAGCCCTCGGTCGACTTTTAAAGGAGAAGAGATTATCTCCCTCGAGGTTCGATATGAAATATCCACAAGAAAATATATATATAATTACTACTTGGGTGCAAGACCCCCAATCAAGCCTTCCTTCTTAGAATACGCACTAGTGAACGGGGGGTTAGGTGGCGCGAAGCACTTAAGTACCTATTGACCCTTAGACGGCATTTTATAGCACGTCGCCTATCTATTCACTTTAGTAGTTTGTATTCTTCGAATTATTGCCAATTGGAAGTATTTATCTATTCTTGCTTAATTAAATTGGATCGATACGCGTGTCAAGGACCGGAACGCCCCTCAACACGGTGTATTGCCTCGGCAATACTTATGGAAGATAGGTAACTTGGTTGTTCTTATACGTATACTTATTTACATATAATAATATATCAAAAATATTTTTGTATTTATTTGATTTTTTAAGAAAAATACTATATCTACGTAAAAAGCGATGAAAATCGATATAATATATATTTTTTGTTGTAATCTTTTAGGAAAAAGATTACTTTTTGGATTTTTTATTTTTTTGGTTCAATTCTTTAGGAAAAGAATTGACTTTGTGGTTTTTTATTTTTTTGTATTTTTATCTTATTGATTTTTTTTATGTTTTTGATTATAATACGTAAAAATAACGTTCACAAAGTGAACGGATCCCAAAATCCAATCGTCTCACTCGAAATCGTTAATCTTCACGAAAAGAACCGGCAGCGGCGCCATTTAATATTTCGTTTTTAGTGTAGTTGTCTTCTCAGCTCAATTCGAATTGATCTAACAATTTTAAGCTCGACTCAATTGTTTTTGGTTGTAAAGACTTGTTTGGTATCTATGACTACTTTGCACAAAGCATGTAGAAAAAATGTAAAATATTATACTATTGCTACATATACGTACTATTCTAAAAACATTTATTAAAAACAATTATGCCACAAAATCAATTTTGACAAAATCAATTAACGCTAAACATTTAAACTCAAAATTAAATTCTATTCAATAAAATTCTATCTATTAAAATCTAAGTAGAAAATCTAAATTCAACTTGAAACTAAAATTTGTAGAATACTCGGCCCAAAAATATTTTGCTAAAACCCAATAAGAACTAAAAGTCCAAAGTAGAAGTCTAATTACTACAAGCCTATATAGTCACTAATTGTTATGATCTAATACTGACGCACAGTAAAAAGATGATTGCATTCTGAGTTCGAATCTAAATTTGCACCCATTGAGCTTAGTATTATTTCCAAATACAAGTATTCTTATCAAACTTTCTACTAAACTATTCTTTTTTTACTTTTAATAAAATCAACTCTTATCCTAACAGTAACTTGAAATCATCTCAATATTATTAACTTTTCACTAAGCAATTTCCCCAAACCACTTGTTAATGCAGTAACAACAGTAACTTTATAAAACTAATAACTGGAACCTAAAAGCAAAATGGAAGCAAGTAAAAAAATATTACGAATCAAATCATTTTGAACACATTGCAAACAAACCTTTAACTACATTAACGAACTCAAACTAAAAATGCAGAAAATTAACGTGCTTAACCAGAACATCCGAAGCCAGTCCGTTGTGGAAGAGTAGCGCGGCGCTGAGCCGGCTTTGCTAATCTATCTGCTAATATAATCCGAGAGCACCAGCTGTAAAAAAAACTCGTCTAAAATCAACTCCAAACACCGCTGTCTGAACTCTAGATGAAAGGAAAAACTTCTGATAAGCTTTTCACCATAAGCTGGTATCGATTTAAAATAACCTTGAAACAGTACCTGCATAAGATGAAAAAAAACGAAATGCTATTCTTGCAGGTTAAGCTTTAATCATACTAAAACGAATGGAGACTGATCTGAATAGAACTAGTGATAAGATCTCCTAAATCACCACCACAATCGAATTACTCGGTCTATATTATTTTGATGATGAAAAGTCTACTTCTTATACGAAAAATTTACTCAAATCGAAACTAGCTGACTACTAAAACACAACGAATCCTCACCTACAAACCTGTAAATCTGTGCAAAAACATGGAAGAGATATGCAAAGCTTATGAAAATAAATGGATTACTCTGAAATCTCTAAAAAAAAACTATAATGATTCCATACTAAGATGATAACTCTTAGACTCACTAGGACTTAACACTGATTCAACTATTTCAACTGAAATCTATCAGAAAACAATCTGAAATCTGAACTAGCTGAACTTTCCTATCTCTAATGTAACTTGCTGAATTTGAATGACGAAAACTATTGCTTTTTCTCAAACTAAACTGAACTGATCCAAAATTATAGCACTAAATCATCTCATAACCGATTCTAACTACTAACAAACTTTATTCATGCGTGAATAGTAACAGTAATCGACTTAACAGAATTTTTCTTCCAAATCACGTGAACAGTAAATGTAAATGAAGAAAACAAAAGCTTTAAGAAAAATAGAAGAGAATAAGAAAGCTTGAAGAATTCATTAATGGTGGAAAAATTAATTCGGTTACAAACTACTTAACTGAAAAGAAACTGAATTCGTTACAAGATTAAAAACTAACTAACTATCTACTCCTAACTACTATGTGTGTGAATCTACACCTAAGCTAACCATGAAAAATGAAGCCTTCGTCTTCAATATATAGCCGTCGAGAGAGGGAGTGGATGACTTCAATGACGTGTCTTGGCCAATCCAGTTGCGCCACGTGGAAAATACGAGGTTGAATCAAACTCGTTCTTCATCATCTTCCAATTTGGGGGTTTCTTCGTTCTTGAGTATTGATTTAATTGATTGCCATCATCATGTAGAAGAGAAAGAGCTGATCATCTTTTCTTCTTTAAGTTTCTCTTGAAACCTCCTTATTGTCTTGTGATTCGATCATGCAGGTCTTGGTTTGAAAGAGAAGAAACCATCTGTTTATTTATTTCTCTCTCTTGAAACGCGGTGAAGACGAGAATGATGTTTGACCATGACTTGGTCATTTGACCAAGTTAAGTATATATCCGAAAGTTAATTAAAAAGTGAACTTTCCATTATTTGCCTTTTCGGTCCTTCAACTCTTTGTTTTTCTTCAACTAATATAAATGAGTTAAAAGCTTTGAAGTTAAACTCCTTTCATCCTTTATCTTGTTGAAAATTGCACTTAAGTCCTCGATCTTCGAAAGCTTAGCAAATAAGGTCCTTGAATCATCTTTTCGTCTTTTTCTTCGTCTTTTGTGATATAAATCCCTTGAAAACGCGTCTTTGTTCCAAAATTGTATCTTGTTACCTGAAAACACATAAAACACAAATACACGCATAATTCTGATATTTTCAATTAAATATAAGGTATTCGACTGTGTTTTGAGTGGTATTTGGATCATTATTGATGAGTGTTTTCACACTTATCAAACATATTTCTCCACTATCTCCTAAGGCTATTGCTATCGATGAACCGAATTTGAATCCGCCTCCCATAAAAAATCCTCCAGATTTAGATTTAAGGAGTTGCCTTCCCATCTCGAGTACATGTTCCTTGAAGAAAAGAAGAAGTCGCCCGTCATCACCGCGAAGGACTTGAAAGAAGAAGAAAAATCTCGCCTCATCGCCGTGCTTAAAGATCATAAGAAGGCAATTGCTTGGAAAATTTCCGATATCCGCGGAATTGATCCAAACTTTTGTACTCACAAGATTCTCATGGAAGATGACTTTAAACCCGCAATCCAAAGCCAACGAAGGGTTAATCCTCGCATTCATGACGTCATCAAACAAGAGGTTATCAAACTTCTTGATGCCAGCTTGATTTACCCTATTTCGGATTCGCCCTGGGTAAGTCCCGTCCATTGTGTGCCCAAGAAGGGCGGAATAACCGTTGTTCCCAATGAACACAACGAGTTGATTCCCACTCGTCTCGTTACTGGGTGGAGAGTTTGTATCGTCTATCGCAAACTCAATGATGCCACGAGAAAAGATCACTTTCCTCTTCCTTTCATGGATCAAATGCTCAAGCGTCTAGCTGGTAATGACTATTACTGCTTCTTAGACGGTTTCTCTGGGTATTTTCAAATTCCCATCGATCCCAAAGACCAAGAAAAGACCACATTCAATTGTCCCTACGGAACATTTGCTTACAAACGTATGCCTTTTGGTTTATGCAATGCTCCTGGGACGTTCCAAAGGTGTATGATGGCTATCTTCCATGACATGGTTGAAGAAACTATGGAAGTATTCATGGATGATTTCTCGGTTTATGGCGACTCTTTCTCTGCTTGCCTTGCCAATTTAGAACGTATGCTTAAGCGGTGTGAAGACACTCGCCTTGTTCTTAATTGGGAAAAATGCCATTTCATGGTAAAAGAGGGCATCGTGCTAGGACACAAAATTTCCAAAGCCGGTCTTGAAGTGGACCGTGCTAAAGTCGATGTTATTGCTAAACTGCCTCCACCTTCAACCGTGAAGGGTGTGAGAAGTTTCCTCGGTCATGCAGGCTTTTACCGTCGCTTCATCAAAGATTTTTCTAAAATCGCTCGCCCGATGACCCACCTCTTGGAAAAAGATACCCCTTTTATCTTTTCCAAAGAGTGTATTGAAGCCTTCAACTTGCTTAAGGATAAGCTAACTAAGGCACCGGTCTTGGTTACCCCTAATTGGGAGCTGCCTTTTGAGTTGATGTGCGATGCTAGCGACTTTGCTATTGGAGCGGTTTTGGGCCAAAGAGTGAATAAACACTTCCAACCGATCCATTACGCTAGCAAGACAATGACGGGGGCTCAATTGCATTATACCAATACCGAAAAAGAGCTTTTAGCTGTAGTGTATGCTTTTGAAAAGTTACGCCCCTATCTTGTCCTTTCTACCACAATCGTTTATACCGATCATTCCGCGTTGAAGTACTTGTTAACTAAAAAAGATTCCAAACCAAGACTTCTTCGCTGGGTTTTGCTACTTCAAGAATTTAACATCAAAATTCGTGATAAGAAGGGAGCTGAAAACCTAGCCGCGGATCATCTCAGTAGACTTGAGGATCCTTATCAAGGGGATCATCCGAACAAAGAGATCAATGACTCTTTTCCCCTTGAGACCTTAATGTCTATCAACTCGAGTAATGATGAAGCCCCGTGGTTTGCGGACATTGCAAACTACTTGGCGGGTGGAATTCTTATTGACGGGTTAACATCCCAGCAAAAGAAAAAGTTCTTCAAAGACATTGAGACTTACTTTTGGGATGACCCGTATCTCTTCAAACAATGTGTTGATTTGATTATTCGCCGATGTGTTGATGGACCGGCAGCTTTAGACATTCTCGAAGCTTGCCACAAAGGACCCACCGGTGGTCACTTTGGTCCCAACTACACCGCCAAAAAAGTGTTTGACTCGGGATTTCATTGGCCCACCATTTATCGTGATGCTCACGAGATGGTTAAACATTGTGATGCTTGCCAAAAACAAGGCAAGATCACACATAAAGATGAGATGCCTCAAAATTTTATACAAGAATGTGAAATCTTTGATGTTTGGGGTATCGACTTTATGGGGCCATTCCCTTCCTCTAAAGGAAACAAATACATCCTTGTAGCCGTTGACTACGTTTCAAAATGGGTTGAAGCCAAAGCTTTACCCACTAACGACGCAAGGGTGGTTTGTAACTTTTGGAAATCGCTGTTCGCTAGATTCGGTGTGCCTCGTGCCATTATTAGTGATCGCGGGACTCATTTTTGCAATGATCAATTTGCAAGAGTCATGGCTAAGTATGGTTTTAATCATCGTCTTTCCACCGCCTACCACCCACAAACTAATGGCCAGGCTGAAATCTCTAACCGAGGATTAAAGCGAATTCTTGAACGAACCGTGGGAGAGCATCGTGCCTCATGGGCCGATAAACTTGATGATGCTTTGTGGGCTTTTCGTACCGCATACAAGACTCCGATTGGTTGTACACCATATCGTCTCGTGTACGGGAAAGCATGCCACCTCCCCATTGAGTTGGAGCACAAGGCTTACTGGGCCTTGAAGTGGGCTAATTTCGATATCAACAAAGCCAGTGACCTACGCAAGATCCAACTCAATGAGCTGAATGAACTCCGGAATGAGGCTTATGAAAATTCTTTGATCTATAAGGAAAAGACTAAGCTCATTGACGACTCTAAGATTAAAAAAACCGAGAGTTCCAAGTTGGAGACAAAGTTTTACTCTTTAACTCGCGGTTGAAAATCTTTTCGGGCAAGCAGAAATCTCGTTGGTCCGGCCCATTCACCATTGCCCAAATTTTTCCATATGGTACTCTCGAGCTCGCTCAACCTAATGGACCTAATTTTAAGGTGAATGGCCAACGAGTGAAGTTGTACTTTGGTGAGGACATCTCTCCTGAGATAATTCCATCCCTCACCACGTTCCCCATGAACTAATTTTGGGTCGAGTCAGGCTCGTGACTCGGTTATCAAAAACAAGCGCTCCTCGGGAGGCAGCCCGAGTATCTATCCTTTTCCGTTTTAACCTCCTAAGTGTAGGGGGACCTATTTAGGTTGTTTGTGTTTGTGTGGTGATGTGATTACAGGGATGAATGCACTTTTGGAACCTTTGAAGAACCGTGCTCCCGTGTTATCCGAAATCCGGTTCTATCTCTCAACTATCGTGATTCAATTTTCTTCATACTCACATTTGAAATTGATCACTTTAGTCGTCTCTTCCTTAGCTTGATTTAACCAACGTGCACAATGTCATAAGTGTAGGGGAGACTTTTCCCACATGCTTAAACATTGAGGACAATGTTTATATTAAGTGTAGGGGGGACTTCTATCGAAGTTTTAAGTGGACTTTTCCATTAAAATGCCTTCAAATTTTTAATTAATTTTGGCCATTTAGTCGTAATTTTTAAGTTTTTATCGTTGCTTTCATATGTATATATCCCACAATAAAGTCAAAAATATTAATAAAGTGGTGTAGCTAGTTTTGAAATCTTTGACATATTAGGCCCGTTGCGATTATTTTGACTCAACCCGAATAGACTTATCCAAGTTTATTCTAGCTAGTATCCTTAACCATGTAGACCTTAATTGGTTTATTAGGCTAAGCATCCACGAGTCTCATTACTTGAGATTTTAAATTGTGGAGAACGAGAAATGATAGAGTCAATTATAAGTCGGTATTCTTGCACAAGCACACTGGGTGTGATTATCTGCCTATTCTCCCATCACTTACTAATAATTTATCTGCAATAAGTAAGGTCGTACGATTTGAAAAGTTACTTAGCTTCTAGCCCAAGATCGTTTAAAAGTTGCTCGGTAATAATAAGAGTTCATAGCCAAGGCATAACTTATGAAGCGGGGCGCGAAGATTGGCGAGTCCGAAAAGGCCCTAACAAGGCATGAGGATTCAATCTTATTGCTAAAGATCCAAGGTGATGTGAAAAGCATTATTCCCAAAATCAATATGAAGGATCAAGACCTACGACGAAAAGCAATCAACTCCCATAAAGATCATGGAGAAGTCTATCCGAAAAGACCCTAACAAGGTATGAGGATAAATAGATCCAAGTCCGAAAAAGAGGCGGATCGTTGTATCTCAAAATCCCAAGTAACGATTGAAGAAATAATGATGAAGTCGTGGTCAACAAAGTGGAGTATCCCTAAAAAATACTCCAAGTGAAGAACTCTATTAACGAAGAGAAGACCATTATCTCAAGAAAGTCTCTCAAGATATGAAGTATGAAGTACATGCCAAATATCGGCCCGAGAAAGGTCTCAAATCGTGAATCGAGTTATGCCAAGATATGAACTTTTTGATATCCCGAGAAGCAGTTTTAAGAGATTTTGTCCTTTAGCTAACTATTAATCAAATCGTCCTACTTTGCTTTTAGCCTAAATAAACTATCGAAATAAGTCCAAAAATGCATCTTCATGATCATTCTAAGACAAAAATAAAATATAAGAGATACAACTAGGAATAAGGGAGTTTAAGCATATAATGAAGCCATGTGTGTAAGTGTTTGATTTGCTAACTTATAATAACAATGATCTCGTTTTTAAGCTTAGTTTGGGGAACGTGAAACTTGAGGGTGATAAATCTTCGCAGCACCGAAGCCCTAATGTAAGTCCTTGATCTCTTTGCAAGTTATTTCCATGTAGCTATTTTCAAGTGAAAATGGTTTTCTATCCTTTGGTTTCCTTTAAAGTTTTAATTTCTCCTAGTACTCTAATTTTTGTTTTAGTAGTATGTTAATAAGGCCAAGGTTGATTGATTATGAGAAAAGTGTAAATTTGCTTTATCACTAAGCATTGCATGAGGGCATGGCAATGGTTAAGTGTAGGGGATTTGATAGGTGTGAAAACACCCATCTTTTACCACTTATTTCTTGCTAAAACAAGACCAAAACGCGTATTTAATGTCATTTGTTTGGGATTATGCGTGGTTTGTGTGTTTGTTGTGTTTTCAGAGCCAACCGGATAAATATTGAAGAAAACGTGGGATTGCACTTATCGAAGAAAAAGACTCAAGACGAAGTCTATTGTCCAAGAGATGCAAAAGATTTGAAGTCAATGGGCCTATTTGAAGATTTATCGAAGAAAAGGACCAACGATGGAAGATTTACATATGTCGAAGGAACTCAAGTCTATTAAACGAAGAAATTAAAAGACGAGTTGAATTTAATCGTCGACAAATCCCGAATCAGAATCGAAAATGTCAACTTTTTTGAAAAGACGAGAAGACAAGAAGAAAGGGAGAAAGCCCACTCACCAACCAACCACTAGGCCTATAAATAGGAATCACCTTCACACTTTTTGAGCTAGTTTTTCATTTCCAGTTCTTTCTTTTCTTTCGTAGGAAGCCAACACCATTAAGGTGTTGGTGATTTTTCATTCTTGTTAAATCTTTAATTTTGTAAGTTTTTAATCTTTCCTTTTGTTTACTCTACATTAATCTTTCAATACAATCTTCCATTTAATCTTGTTCATCTTCTCTTTTTGATTCAAAGTTTTAAAGTTCTTATTTGGTTGACTTTAATCCATTAAAGTTATTGGGTTTTATGTTTTTATTGTTGGGATTTGATGTTTATGGTTAGTAAATGATTATTGGTTAGTTTGGTTTGAATCTTTTGGTTTATTTTGGTTTAATTTGGTGAAAATCGTATTGCCTAGCTTCCTCTGTTCTTTACTGTTCTTCACATTCCCCAGATTCCGGATCAACCGGATATTCCGGATCAATTACTTATTCCGAATCAAGATTGTCCATCCGGAATATTATATATTCCGGATCAAAACCTTTCATCCGGAATAATCATTATTCCGGATCAACTTCATTATTCCGCATCAACTCCATTATTCCGCATCAACTTCATTATTCCGCAGCAACTTCATTATTCCGCATCAACTCCATTATTCCGCATCAACTTCATTATTCCGCATGAAGCATTTTTCCCATTTATTCCGAATAAGCATTGTATTCCGAATGAAGTATCTTTATTGATTATTCCGGATAGAGCATTTCTTCAAGTTATTCCGCATCAACCATTTTATTCCGAATCAAATTTATTCCGGATGAAGTGTTTTCTAGTAAGGGGTATTTCCTGTTTATGTTTTATTATTTAGTGTTAATTCGATTTCAGTCTTATTTTATTAAGTGCTTTTAGTCTAATTTTATATCTTTGTGCATTTAAACCTTTTTAGTAGATTAGAAAACCAAACCCCCTATTTGTCACCAAGAACAACTATTCCACTTTGAACCGTGATCAATTCGAGAAGATTCCGAGAGAAATAATCTGAACCCAATGAAAAGACAAGTATCAGGTACGTAGTGGTATTTATTTTGTATTCTTACAATCAGGCTCTGAAGCGTTGTTTGCTGATCTTGGTCATTTCGACAGACAGTTTCAGGTACTCTGTTCTCTTTGGTTTTCATGTTTGGTTACAAAGGAGTGCTTTTAACACTCTTTAATTCTTGACAGATTGCGTTTTTATCATTTATATACCCATCACTGGTCCTTACATATGCGGGATAGACAGCTTACCTGATCCAGAACCCATATCACCATGATGATGGGTTTTACAAGTTCATACCAACAAAGTTATATTGGCCTATGTTTGTTATAGCGCCGTTAGCAGCTATTCTTGCCAGTCAGTCTCTGATATCAGCCACCTTTTCTGTCATTAAACAATCTGTTGTATTGGATTATTTCCCTCGGATCAAGATCATTCATACATCCTCCAGCAATGAGGGCCAAGTTTACTCCCCAGAAACAAATTACACCCTCATGGTTCTTTGTGTTGCTGTCATACTTATTTTTGGGGATGGAAAAGATATTGGAAATGCTTTTGGTATGACCCACCCCCTGTAGTCCTTGCATTTTGTAGTTCTCAATATGTTTAAACATATCAATTCTTATGGTCTTTGTAATAGGGTTTTAACTTAGATTAGATAAGATTTTTGAAACTATTTTTGAAAATCATTATTTTTTGTGTTAGACTACGGGATAAAAGAATAAGAAACAAATTCAGCATGTGAATATTTTTTTAAACTAGGAAATTTATTTAAAATGTGTAATTAACTCTTGTTCAATTTCTATTCTAGGTAAACTTTCATAAAAAATATTCAATTTTAGATAACCCTAATAGGTGGTAACATATGAAAATCAACATTTTCAAAGATACCGCCATGTCAGCCTGCTGACCTGGTATGGATTACCTTAAATCAGTTTTTTAGGGAATTTTATGATTTTTGTGGATGAAAACAAGGTTGGTTATCTGAAATAGAAATTACAACAGGTTTTTATTTCACAGTGACTATTTGTTATCATATTTATTTTGCTACGACTATTTTATGATAGCACTGTATTTGTTCTTATTTCTTCTATACCATCATGTAATGTCCTTTTTAGGTGTTGTGATCATTCTAGTCATGCTCATAACCACTCTATTACTAACATTGGTTATGGTAGTAATTTGGAGAATCCCCTCAGTTCTCGTTGCTCTCTTCTGTTTCATCTTTTTGACAATGGAAGGCTTTTACGTGAGTTCTGTTTTCACCAAAATTAAAGAAGGTGGATGGATTCCATTTGCCATCTCATTAATCCTTGCTTTCATTATGTTTGGTTGGTTCTACGGGAGGCAAAGAAAGATGGAATATGAGTTAACCCACAAAATAGACATGGACAGGCTTAAACTTCTCCTTTCAGACCCGGGTGTCCAAAGGGTTCCCGGACTCTGCTTCTTTTACACCAACATTCAAGATGGGTTCACCCCTGTTTT
This sequence comes from Glebionis coronaria, assembly GCA_025667525.1. NCBI lineage: Eukaryota > Viridiplantae > Streptophyta > Magnoliopsida > Asterales > Asteraceae > Glebionis > Glebionis coronaria. The sequence goes on from CM046879.1 coordinate 231,968,993, forward strand.
GGGTCACTATATCAAGAACATGAGATCAATTCACAAAGTAACCGTGTTTATAACGCTGAGATACCTATTGGTTCCGAAAGTTTCACCCAATGAGTGGTTTGTTGTAAAACGATTAGGTCAAGGTGTCTACGGGTGCTTGATCCAGTATGGTTATTCTGATTCGCTTAATCTTCAAGGAGAGTTTGTTTCTCACATTATTGCTAGCTTGTAGGATCATATAATGTAATATTCTAGTGAGAACCCAAGAGCAGTTCCTTTGGAAGAGCAAGAAATGATTGATCTAAATGAGGCACAAGATGCCGTTGTTGTTCATGTTTGCGGGAAGACGAGATTTCATATAAGTAAGAATTGTATGTTGTTCGATAGGTTCATGCTTGCATTTTACGAATTTATGCATAGTAATTGCCGGTCTGGGATTCCAACTTTGGGAGTGCCAATTCCGTAGTGTATAGAGGTCGGTATGTTTTATGAAGCCTGAACAAAAACTAGCCTCATATTGATGTCATATTGGGTTAGCTTGTAAAAGCCAAAAACATATTTTCTTTAAAACAATTGATATGCCCTAAGTTTTGGATTCTTAAAAGTTTCGGATGTCAGACTTGCATTATCTTTTTCTTTTACTTGAAAGCACAGACGAGCTTTGGATTTGTGTCTGCAAGTTCGTCATGACATTTCATAATAATAGCGCCAAGCCACCAACCTATGTTTCGTGTTTCTATATGACGTAAGACTCGACTTGTAAAGAAGTACTATAAAGGTTTAGACCCCTCTCCCTCTCCCTGTAGCCTTCCTCCCTCCGCATAAACGAATTCACATAGGATATTACAGAAAGCTAGAAAGGCTTGCATTTTAATCATATCACCGTTTTTATAATGCATGTCTTGGTTTGTGAATAGAAAATACAACACCAAGATTTAAGTTTTGATGTAACTACAATTAACAGTTTTATAAGGACCTTCTGATTTCACTTCTTTTTACCATTTAGTGCTAACAAATTAACGAGTTGCGACAGGGTCACCTTTTGTTGTATCAACGGTTACAATTTGCATAATTTTGATAAAAGAATCAGATGTATATTCTACAATTGTGAGAAAGAAATTATATTGCATATGGTAAACAACTGAATATATGGTACATTGGTGAAACTTGCTTGCTATATTTAAAACATTTAAAAAATGAAAACTCATCCAGAAAGGAAACCATTCTTGAATACTACGCGAACCAGAGAGTTGTTTATGTGCTGATCAATCTCTGTAGGGATGTTCAAGGTGTTTCCTAGACTTAGTGTTAAATATTGGCTCTATAAAATCTTATGATATGCAAGTTGGAACATTTGCAAGATCTGATCCACTTGATGCAACTTGGTCCCGTTGAAGCCTATAAATAGAAGGCTTAGTTATTTGTTTCAAATGCACCAAAAACATACATACAAGCCTCTAGTTGTGTAGCAGTGTAATTATATCTCTTTCTTTTTTGATACCAGTAGTTTTGTAGTTTTGTAATATATTTTTCCATTGAGAAATATATAAGTTTGGTGTTACATCTCTTGTAGCGGGTGTAAAAAAAACCCACAACCCATGGGTATTCGCACAAAAATGGGCGGGTAATTTTGTCGATTTATACACACGGGTATGAGTATGGGTGAAAACTTATACCCATTGGTGGGTGGCGGGTGGGTGACGGGTAAAGTATATCCATCACGGGTAAACCCAAAATACCCATTTAAAATACCCACTGGTATACCCATTAAAATACCCATATGTATTCCCATTAAAATATCCTATGTGTACCCATTAATCCATCTAAAGTTAAACAATATGTATGATATTATAAATGTTTATTTAATAATTATCAATTTTCAATGAAAATCACAAGAAACTAAAATTTTGTTGATTTCTCGAGACTAGAAAGAGAATATGAAGGATCCAACAATCGAATATATATTTATGTCTAATCCACACTTTCTAGTTACTCCTTTTCCTCCTTTGTGTGAAGAAATAGCAGTTCTTCCATACTCATACACGATTCACATATACTTGTTAAGTCTTTGCGAACTTGAGACACATGTTTAAGTCTTTTGTGAACTTTATACTTAGGACAAATGATTGGTATCTTATTACACATTTTAATAGCAAGTTTACATATATATCATGGTTTTGTGATTTTTTTTAATGCATTAGGTTTACCCTCGGGTAACAAATACCCACGGGTATGGGTATGGGTAAAAATTTACCCACTAGTGGGTGACGGGTGGGTGATGGGTTTTAAAAAATCTATTTGGGTGGATGACGGGTTTGATATACCCGTACCTATTACCCACGAGTGCCATCTCTACACTCTAATAGTATCTAATTTTCATCCAGCTAGTTTGGGGGTAAGCTTATAGTGTTGATTTATTCACATTCTTTACCTAGCAGGTGGGATATTATCGCGGTTATTCCACAACAAGTTGCATCAGAGAGCCGAGGTTATTCTTAGTATGCTATGTGGTTGCAATTTAACTTGATCTTCCACGTCAGAAAACAATTACACGTCTTTTGTTTAGAAGCTGTTGAAAATTAATTTGTAGCCGAAATGGTGGATGGCAAAGTTGACAAAGTACCTTCCACATCCACATTGGTGGATCCAACATCTTCAAGTTGGGCTAGACCAGTCTTGACGAATGCTAGATTGGCGGTGGAGGTATTTGATGGCACGGGCCATTTCGGCATGTGGCAAAGTGAGGTTCTAGATGCTCTTTTTCAGCAAGGTCTAGATATTTCTGTAGAACAAAGTAAACCAGAGGATGTAGAATAGAGGGATTGGTTAACCATCAATCGGTTAGCTTGTAGTATGATTCATTCTTGTCTTTCGAGAGAGAAACGATATGCTTTGTCAAAATAAATATCCACTTAGAAATTATGGGTGGTGTTGGAAGAGAAATTTCTAAAGAAGAATTGTCAGAATAAGCTCTTTATGAAGAAACGACTTTTTCGCTTCACATATGTACCAGGTACCACGATGAATGATCACATTACTAGTTTTAATCAACTAGTAACCGATTTGATGAATATGGATTAGGTGTTCAAAGACCAGGATCTAGCATTGGTACTTTTGGATCGTTTCAAGAGGAGTACGAGTTGCTTGAAGCAAATCTACTAAATGGGAAGGATGATGTGTCTCTTAATGAAGTTTGTGCTACTCTATATAGTAAAGAACTGAGAAGGAAGGACAAGCAGATTAGTTTAAGTGGAGACGCGGAAGTTTTGCTAGTTAGAGGTCGTTCGCAGAAGAAGGTCACCGATAAGAGAGGGAGATCCAAGTCAAGTCAGAGACTAAGCAAAGATGAATGTTCCTTTTTTCATGAAAAATGTCATTTGAAGAGAGATTGTCCTAAGTTGAAAACCAAGGACAATCGCTACAAAGGGAAAGTTGTAGCTGAGGCGAATGTCACTAAGTGTGATGATGAAGAAACATATATTTCACTAGCAACATCGTCAAGTAGAAATGCTTCTGATATATGGCTATTAGATTCCGCATGTAGCCATCATATTACACCACATCGAGAGTGGTTTATTAATTTTGAAGAGAATGAGGAAATTGTTTAAACGGAAGACGAAAATCCCCTCACTACTCATGGTATTGCTTCCGTTCGATTGCAGAATGAAGACGGAACAATTGTGACCTTAAAAGGTGTTCGTTATTCGCCAAAGTGGAAGAAGAATCTCATTTCAATTGGTACTTTAGAATCTAAAGGTTTTGAAGTAAGAGCGAAAGATGGGGTTATGAAAATCATCTATGACGTACTTGTAGTAATGAAGGGTATTCGTAAAATAAACAACATGTATCACTACAAGGGTAGAATAGTTGTTGGAACTGTGTCAGGTGTTACCAATGGTTATAGAAACTCAGAAGTTGTGAAGATATGGCATATGTGCTTAGGACATGTAGGAGAAAAATCCTTGAATTTGCTCATAAATCAAGGATTATTGAAAGGACTCAAGTCTTGTAAGTTAGATCTCTGTGAGCATTGCATCAACGGAAAGACGATAAGGGTGAAATTTGGGACAACTATCAACAAGACACAAGGTATCTTGGATTATGTCCACTCTGATGTGTGGGGTCCATCAAAGACAAAGTCTTTAGGAGGGAGACACTACTTTGTGACCTTGGTTGATGAATATTCTCGTAGAGTTCGGGTGTACACGTTGAAGACAAATGATGAAGTGCTAGGAGTGTTCATCAAGTGGAAAAAGATGATGGAAACTCAGACGTGTAGAAAGATCAAATGTAACAACCCGCCCCGAAAAGAGGCAAAGTCTAACATTTATGGTGTCATATCAGATACATCAAAACATAAAGGTACAAAATGAAACTATAAATTAAAACATAAATATAATCTAAAAGTATCAAATCCCCAAAACAACGGGGTCTAAAATTCAAAGTAATGATTCATAGATGTAATCAGTAATTTATTAGACTCGGGTAACTCTAGACACACTTATCGAACTCTCAATGCCCAGCTTACCGCTTAATACCTGTTGCATGGAAAATAAACACGGCTGAGCGATTGACCAGTGAACGGATGTAACAAATATGACTGAAAAGTAAAGAGCGGTAATTAAAGTTGTGGATGTCATAAACATATGAACAAAGAATGAATAAGTGTATCAAAAAGCGAAAGGGAATGAAAGGTATCAATATGCCCACGAGCCTAAATATCAAATCATATATCACACATATATCACGTGCAGTTTCACGGTTCTCTAAAAATGCACATAGGTGGATCAGACCTAATGTACCAAAAGTGATATGAGGTGTATAGCACACACGAACCTATCACATCAAACCAAATCATACTTACCAAAGGCCTAGGATGAATCCATACGCTCCCTGCAAAAGAAAGTCATTAGCACGTGCACTAGCTCATGACTAGCACATGCACTCCAAATATCACAAATAATTATGCGCATCAAAAGGGAACGTCGGGGTTTAATCACACCGCTCTAGATGGTGTCATGCCACTGGTGCATCAGATGACATGGTCATGGTGCCTCCATGACTAGAAAACAAAATGGCTCGGGCATGATGGTTTCAAAATCAAAGGTTATGTCAAAGCATGTAACATAATTGATCAAAAGGAACAAATAGAAGGCATATCAAGCACATGTATCATGATTGTTGGTCCACAAATCTTGTGCAAACATCGGATCTATAAGGATCTATGAAGAACATTTGTATAATTAATCAATTGACTAACTAATAACAAAGCTTGTACTTTTTCATCTTTTTATATCTTATTAATAATGAATCAATAGATTTACAAGTGCTGCGTGGTTGTTTGTGGAATAACAACCGAGCGATGAATGACAGACTAAACTCCCATTGTTACAAGAAGGAAAGAACCAATTGGAGGAGAAATCCTAACACTACACTTTGTGTATTTGTGGAATGGAAATCTTGACCTATCTCTAAACAATGAGACCACTATATATAGTAGGAAAGTAAAGCTTCCTTTGGAAGCTTCAATAAGGTCAAGGAACCACCTTGCACATTCTATTCTTCCTTTTTCACCCAAAGGAAGTTCCTACTATGACTTCAGTATCAATACTTTAGGTCTTCATATCAGAGATGGTCTTCAGGGAGTTAGTGAGTTATTGTCGTCACTCACTAACTCCATCGTCCTGATCTTGGTTCCTTTCTTCACGGGCTGAGATCTGCCTCAGGGGTGAAGGAGTCTCTGTGGACTTCTAAGAACATCTTGAGGATGACTCAGCGAACTTACTTGAGTTTACCGACCTATAGACTACTTATGATATATTTCATTCAAATCCGTAAAGGGATAATTCAGGCTCTAAATTGGCCCAACAATCTCTCCTATTTGGATAGAAATATAGCCTAAGTCTTTGATTAGTAAGTGAGCATAATAGATTCTTCTTACATACTAAGCTACAACAAATATACTTAAGAGTTAACAAACTTCTTTCATTTGTTGCTGAAGTGGTGTAACATGTGCTCAAACTAGATCTTCATCTTCATGACTAAGTGTAGTCTCTGACTAAGTGTAGTCTCTAATGAACATCTTCAGCTACTTAGGTTATATGGTGTTTCAGATAATTGTTTCAAACAGTGGTGATCAAACACGACAAGAAAAATTCACTCCAAAATGCTAAGAACCCAAGTACATTACAATTCCCAGAACACTTGTTCACACATCTAATGTTGACATCAGATATACACAACCTCTTCTACCCCGAAACCAACACTCTTTCTTTCAACAAAAACTTTGACCTGTTCCAACACATTACCAACACCAGCTTCATCATTTCTTTCTTCAAACATTCACCAGATACCCGTCGATACCTACTTAAGGAATGTGATGGACCTTTTAAGTGATGCTCCTAGATTAATTTTTTATTTTTTTTCTATGTGATTGGTTTTGTTGTTTTATTGTTGTTGTGAGAGTTGCATTGTAGTGGTGGGGTGGTTGTGTTGTTTGGTATGGTGAGGATATTTCTGAGGTACATCATCATGGATGTCTCTTTCATCAGGAGTGTGTCTTTCTTCCCCTCATAAAATGCTTCTCAAGAAGTGATTTTTAAATTCTCTACACACTCATATTCTTCACCATTTCAGGGATTAAATCCCTTGATTGAATTGCTTTGATACTAAGGTTTGAACCTTAGATTTTTGTGGGTGTTTGAATACCCTTGTTTGGCCTCAAGTTGTAACCTTGAGGCTTAACCAACTTAGTTGGTTCCATAGTTTTTGGCAAACTATCAGCCATCAACGGATTTGGTCATTCTTTACGGATTAGCCGTTTGCTCCCGAATAGCCAATTCTTTCTTGTTGGTTAGACATGGTGAATTGATAACCATTTTTTGGTGTGGTGGTGAAACCGACACTTAGTGAACTTTTAGCCTTTCGTTATCCCGTTTAAGGATTTGTGATGCTTTAGCCTTAAGGCAAGGAGATTCTTCCTGGTTTGTTCTGACTCTACTCGGATTGGCTTTAAGTTAACAAACTTAATAGCTGATGTTGCAAAAAATCTGACTTTTAACATTTTAAAAACCATTTAACCTTTAAAATCTTTTGATAAAACGTTTAAGTATAAAATTAAGTCTTTGAAAGATTTAAGCAACAAATGAGTACCTCAGGTTCATCAACCTCTGATTAGTGCGAGCTCTGATGGTCATCTTTGGTGGGTACAACCTCTGGTGGGTGCAACCTCTGATGGGTGCATGTAAAACCCGCATGCTTTTACCATGAACAGTTGATGAGATGGCATTTATACATGATCTCATCGTTCTTTTTGGGCTTTAAATGCATAAAATGTCATCAAAATACCATATATATGCTTGTGTTTGTTTACTTGTGTATTTTAGGTATGGATATCGTGAAAAAGACAAAAGATCACAAGAAACAAAGAAAAATGAACACGAGAAACAAAGCCGCACAATGAACTGGGCCCTAGTTATGGATTTATCAAAGAAAAGACCTTGAAGACTTGAATATGTACAAGAATGATCCCTTATCTATGGATAAATGACACTTAATACCCTTGTATATTCATAATTACAAGTTTGGTCCCTTAAGTTTGTCAAAATTACAAAAAGGTCCTTCAACTTTGAAGATTTGGCAAAATTACTCCCTCAACAATTCTAAATAGTCAATAATGGTCCCTCATGAAGTCAAATATCCAATGAAGACCTTCAAAGATGAGAAATGTCCAAGATCAGTCCTTGAATTATCCAAAATTGGCAAAACAAACCCTTGAAACCCTTTTGCCAAAGTTTTGGGGCCAAACTATGAAAACTAAAAGTTTATTAACAAAGGGAGGCGTTTATTAAGGCTGCATTTCTTGTTATGCACTTTTTACCAAAGACTGAGGACTGTTTTTGCCACACCAAACATTCAAAAACCAAAAATGTGCCAAACACTTACCTTTCCCCTAATTTCGGATCAAAAGAGTTACTATTGACCATTCATCCACCCAGATTTTACTTTCATAAAAGAAAGGGTAAAATGAAATTACCCTAACCCACAACTAATTCCCCCTCCCACGCTTCAATCCCACACATAACATCTCATGCCCACTCACCCAAAGGACCCCACACTCTACTTCGTCCACCTATCACATCATACCTTCGTCTCCAAGGATTGCCACGTGGCAAGATCAACGTTTTATACTCCTTACTTGGCCCCAAAGCAAAAATGAACGTCTAGGATTCAATTGGATATCTTACAACATCAAACACGCCTCAAGCACTCAAGGGCATTCTAGGGATTTTCTAGCTAGGGTTTTCATGTATTTTTCATCTAGAATCGTCTATTGTAATCTATAAAAGGACCCCCAACCTGTGGTGAGGCCTTTGTTCCAGATTTTAGCTAAAATCTTTGTAATTCCTTTTTATAAATATAAAGATGGTATTTTCTGAAAACTGTAATTCCTTTTACGTTTTTATAAAAGTTTGGTGTTTGATTAGCTAAGATCTGAGTTCCATTTATCTGTTTGTTGAGTTTTGAGGAAAGGTTTTATGGTATAAAATCCTTGTTTTCAAAAATCAGTCATTATTGTTCATCCTTGTGTTTCTTGATCTTAGCAGGTACAAGGAAGCTAGTGGTTGTTCTGCTACCACTTAAGCTCAAACAATCCAAAGCATGGATTTATGTTTTGGAGGTGCACATCTCTAAACCTTTTTTACCTTTTCTGAATATTTGCATGCTATGTGATTGAATCTGAGTTTTTGTTTGTGAATCTGTGTTTTTATGGTTGAATCCTGTTTGTTGGTTGTTATTGGGTTGATTTGATCTTGATTTGTGGTTTGAATCTAACATATCATTTGAAAATTTGAGAAATCAATAATTTAAGGGGTGTTTGGGTTAACTGCATAATCTAGGTTTGAGTTGACTTGAGTAGAAGTTGGTTTGTGTATTGTGTTTGTTCTTGTTTTTATTGTTCTATTGGTTATTTATCTACAAGTTTTGAGGTTCATATCACCATAATCCATAAAAAGGCCATAAAATCTATTTTACTGGTTGTTTTGAACGGAAATTTTGGGGACACCTAGATCTAAGGGTAGACTAGGGTTAACAAGTGCTAAATCTAAGTTTATGCAACCTGTGTAGTAGATTTGAGGTGTTGAAACTGGATCTGTGGTCATTTAGTTCAGCAAAAGGTTTTGAGTTCTTCATTTTGTTCATCAGTAATCTGCATAAGCTTTAATTTGTCTCAAATCTTTGAATCAGTGTATGAAACAAGTTTATTTATGCTTATTTGAGTTTATTATAGCTTGTGTATGCATATGCTTCAGTTTGGTTGGCTTATTCTTTCTTAAACTGCTTATTTGTTCAAATTTGCTTATTTTCCAAGTATGTGTCATATCTCGGAACTGATTGATTAAACTGTATCATTTGGCTAGATCAATTTGTGTTTAATTGCTTGATTGTGACTCCTTACAATCCACTGGTTGTAAAGGTGTCCTTTTTGTCTATTGAATCCAAGTAAAACTCTCTAAAATCAAAGGTCAAATAGTCAAAGTAGTGGGAACTCCTTTCCCCTGTTGCTAGCCAGTGCTAGTGTTAATTTGTAAATAGCTTATCAATAATCTGTTCTTGCTTATTAAAACATGCAACAACTTCAATTTGGTAATAGGTCTTCCTCATTTGACCCATTTGTTCATTCTGGAGCTTTTGGGTGGTCGACTTTAAGGTTTGACTAGAAAACCAAGTTGTTTGACTTTTACATAAGTGCTTATTGACTTATTCAGCTTATTTGGCTTTACTTATTGGATTTTTCTTGATTGATTTGGCTTATTTATATCATTTTGAGTCTTTTGCAAGTTGAATCAAGTTCTGAGGTGGTCTAAAACTCTAAGTCGACTATTTTGTCGTTTAGTGGATTTGTACTTGGCTTATTTCTAGCTTATTGGTTGTGCTTTTTCAAAATTTATTTTCATAGATCTCTTAAGCATCCCAAGATAAGGTTGTGTGTCAAATTAGAGCTTATGGCATTGGCTTATAGCTTAATGGGCCAAAAAGCCCATTGAGAATAAGCTGTTGTACATTTAAGCTATGATAAGCTCATATTCAGCTTTTGGGCCTTCAGAGTTTTGTGTTTAGAATTGAATTTTAAGCTAGACTGGTGATTTTCAGCTTATTTGGTTGAGTTGGATCTTATTGGGCCAAAAAGCCCAAAAACTTGGACTATTTTTGTTTTTGGCCCATTTGGGGGCCCATTAGGGGTATTTTGGTAATTGCAATTTTATTTTCTGTTTATTTAGGTTAAAATAAACTAGTTTGCAAGTTTTTAGAAATTTTTATAATTTTTGGATTTTTAATATTATTTTAATATTGTTTTATTATTAAATTTAGTTTTTAATATTTTTTTCATTTACATTTTTCTTAGGTCAAATACATTAAGTTAGGATTTTTTAAAACTCTTAGATTAATTTTCTCATCATTTTATTAATTTTTAGAATTATTTTAAAATTTTAATAGTTTTTAAGCATTTAAAAATAGTTTCCGTTACTTTAAAATTTCATAACAATAGTTTTTAGTCTTATTTAGTCATTTTAGAGTTTTACAAAGTGAAAAATCTTTATTTGGGCTTTTTATTAATTATTTGGATTTTTAGGGCTTTAATTAGCATTTAAAAATTAATATTTAATTAATTAAAAGGTTTGAAAAAGTTTTCATCAGTCGTAACCTCTTAATTTATTTTTAGCTATTTTTGTTAATTTTTTAGGAATTTTTAGAATTTATTTTTATTTTGTCATTTTTTTACGTTTTTTCGTTTTGTCATCGTAGCATAATTTTAACGTATCCTTCATTCTCTTTTCTCATCTTTTCTTTCTCTCATATTAATCCAAAATCATTACGAATAACACACATATACCTCCTTGGGAAACGAACTTATTTGGGTCATTAACACTTGATTTTCCTAAATCGTTTGTTTAATATTTACCGCTTTTACGCATTTTTCCTAAAAGGTCGTATTTTATGTTGGGAATAAAATTAGCTAAGTCACTGGGACGCTGACAGGAAGAACTTGGACGCTGACAAGAGTAAAAGAGGCGCTGACAGATGAGATGATGATAAGAATTATCAAGGCGCTGACAAGAAGAATCATAACACAAAGACAAGGACTAAATCTGCCAATGAGGAATTCTTCAAGCTGGTGGACAAAATATGAAGATAAGAATTCAGAATATATTCCTAAATGTTTAAAAGATTTAGTCAATAAGTTATTTGAGTATGTTTATCTTGTGTCTCTTCCTAAAATAGTTGATCTTAGCTTTTTGTACAAGGCTCCTTAAACCTATAAAAGGAGGCCTTAGGGTTAGACATAATATACATCTTTTCACACACCTCTTCCACACATCTCATAACACTTTCATTGTAATCATTCATTGATATTATTAATCAAAGTGAAAGTTTTGTTTACTTTGTTTTGTTCTTTGTTCTAAGTGTTAAATTCCCCATAACACTTAGTTTGTTCAATACAACAAAGTTTCTCTACGTGTTAAACTTGACTTAATCTCGTTAACACAAAGCTAAATCGATCTAAGTTTGGGATCAACAAGTGGTATCAGAGCTTGTTGAGAAACTTTGATTTGAAGAACGAGATATCGTGAGGTGAACCAGGCTAAGGAAGAAGGTGAAGAAGAAGCTGATGATGTTTTCAGTTAAGTCCACGTCTACTTAAAGTTCCACAAGTTCCAATTCTGATAATGAGGTATGTGATGACTCTTCTTGTAGGTTAAATACTGAAAGACTTAATAAAGAAATTTTAAAATTGAAATCAGATGTGAGTACTAAGAGATGTAAGTTGTCTAACTATCAAATTGCTCTTACTCAAACTGAAAAGACTGTAGCTGAGTATAAGAAAATGGAGTTTGACCTAAAAGATAAAATCAATATCTTAAAACATGATTTGAATCAAAGTAATGATATTAGAAACATCATGGAAAGGGTCAATGCTGAATTACAGGCTAAGTTAAATGAGGCTATCAAAAATAAGGATAATAAAGACCTTAAAATTCAGAGATTTGATAAAGCCTCACAAACCCTAGGAGAATGTGTTAGTAAACAAAGGGATTCTAGGGATATGTCTGGGATTGGGTTGAAAGAATATGTTGCCGTTCCACCACCTGCTGGGGACTTCTATGGTGTCCAAAGAAAGGACTTATCTTGGACTGGTATTCCAGAACTCCAAGAAGAGGAATTTATTCCTCCACCTAGAGTTCTTTCCCCAGTTGAGGAATATCAACAAAAGGTTATTGACCTAGAAGAGTGGAAAAAGGCCAACCCCACTTTATTTGTTAAGGGTGGGATACTTAGTGAGAGTCCATTTGTGCCTACACCCATTGAGAGTCCAGTTGTATCTACACCTATAACTGTGACAAATCCCATCACTGGAAAAGCTGTTAATCTTGGCTCCCCAATTAAGAAACAACCTAGTGTTAAATACGCTGAAATGTATAGGAAACCTAGGTCATTCAGAAGCCAAGAAAGTGTTAATGGGACAGGGTTTTATCGGTCTAAGCCTAAGTTTGTGTCCAAAAAGGCTTGTTACTCATGTGGGAGCTTCTCACATTTGGCCTATAATTGTGTCAGTGAATATAATTCATTCGTTGACAATAGGTCATCCAATGTCAACCATAGACCTTTTGTCCACACTAGACCACAGGCTACTAGACCAGCTCCTTTCTTCTCTAAGGCAGCTAATACCCATGGACAAAGGCCCTTTCAAAAGACCAACACTTGGTCAAACAGGCAGTATGTTCCTGTAGAAAACCCTAATTTGGGCGCTGATAGGAACAAATTCAGCGCTGACAAGAAAAAATTCAGCGCTGACAAGAACAAATTCAGCGCTGACAAGAAAAAATTCAGTGCTGACAGGAACAAGTTCAACGCTGACAGGCACAAATGCAGGGCTGACAACTCCAAGTTTGGTATGAGACCTTATTTTAGACTATATAAACAAAGATACTTGGTTAATAAGGGTCAAGGGTCTGAAGCATCATCCTACTTAACTTGGAAACCTAAACAAGAGCAAAACTCTAATTTTAATGGTATTTCAATGAGTTACAATAGACTTAAATATCTTGAGAAAGTCATTACTAGACTCATTGGAACAAATTGGGTGTTTAGGTCACAAAGGGATGAACAGGGATTTGTGGCAAAGAATAAGACCACTCTAGTTGAACAACTAGACAGATCCAAGTCTGACAAGGCTTGGATCTCCAAAGAAAACTAATTTGTTTTCTTTTTGAGCAGACTATCCAAAAGCAGGTTAATGATCAAGGATATTGGGATAGTGGATGCTCAAGGAACATGCATTTTTGGTCTTTCCATTGTTATTATTTTTATCCACTAACATGTTATCTCTACCTAGAGGTGGCAATTTCAACCCATTCCACCAAAAGTAGGCCATTTGGGTTCAATTTCATAACCTTATTGGTTGAAATGGGTTGAGCAAACAATAAAGTGATGGGTCAAATGGGTTAACCCCTTTCTTTGTGTAAAATGAAGTTTGGGTCAAATGGGTTTGAGAATGGGTCAAATGGGTTTAAAAATAGGTCACATGGTTCCTAATATTGTACCAAAAACCCAATAGTCTAAAAAGTTACTAGTTTTTATTATTAAGTCACTAAATTTACGTATTCGTCAGTAAATTTACGTATTCGTAGAGAATTTACGTTTTCGTCAGTAAGTTTACGTTTTCGTCAGTAAATTTACGTATTCGTCAGAAAATTTACGTTTTCGTAAGTAAATTACGTTTTCGTCAGTAAATTACGTTTTCGTCAGTAAATTTACGTTTTCGTCAGAAATTTTACGTATTCGTCAGAAAATTTACGTTTTCTTCAGTAAATTTACGTTTTCGTTAGTTAATTTACGTATTCGTCAGAAAATTTACGTTTTTGTCAGTAAAATTACGTATTCGTCAGAAAATTTACGTTTTCGTCAGTAAATTTACGTTTTCATCAGTAAATTTACGCATTCGTCAGAAAATTTGTTTTCGTCAGTAAATTACGTTTTCGTCAGAAAGTTTACGTATTCGTCAGAAAATTTACGTTTTCATCAGTAAATTTACGTTTTCGTCAGTAAATTTACGTATTCGTCAGAAAATTTACGTTTTCGTCAGTAAATTTATTTGTCAGTAAAATTACGTATTCGTCAGAAAATTTACGTTTACGTCAATAAATTTACGTTTTCGTCAGAAAATTTACTTTTTCGTTAGTAAATTTACGTATACGTCAGAAAATTTACGTTTTCGTCAGTAAAATTACGTATTCGTCAGAAAATTTACGTTTTCGTCAATAAATTTACGTTTTCGTCAGAAAATTTACTTTTTCGTTAGTAAATTTACGTATACGTCAGAAAATTTACGTTTTCGTCAGTAAATTTACGTTTTCGTCAGTAAATTTATGTATTCGTCAGAAAATTTACGTTTTCGTCAGTATATTACGTTTTCGTCAGTATATTACCTTTTCGTCAGTAAATTTACGTTTTCGTCAGAAATTTTACGTATTCGTCAGAAAATTTACGTTTTCTTCGGTAAATTTATGTTTTCGTAGTAAATTTACGTTTTCGGCAGAAAATTTATGTTTTCCTCAATAAATTCACGTATTCGTTAGAAAATTCACGTTTTCGTCAGAAAATTTACGTATTCGTCAGTATATTTACGTTTTCGTCAGTAAATTTAAGTTTTCGCCAGAAACTTTACGTTTGGTCAGTAAATTTCCGTATTCGTCAGAAAATTTACGTTTTCGTCAGTAAATATACGTATTCAACAGTAAATTTTTATTTTCGTCAGCGAATTTACGTTTTCGTCAGTAAATTTACGTTTTCGTCAGTAAATTTACGTTTTCTTAAAAAAAATTATGTTTTCGTCAGAAAGTTTACGTCTTCGTCAGTAAATTCACGTATTCGTCAGAAAATTCACGTTTTGACGAAAACGTAAATTTACTGACGAAAACGAAAATTTTCTGACGAAAACGTAAATTTATTGACTAAAACGTAAATTTTTTGACGAAAACTTAAATTTGCTGACGAAAACGTAAATTTTCATACGAATACGTAAATTTACTTACGAAAACGTAAATTTACTGACGAAAACGTAAAGTTTCTGACGAAAACGTAAAGTTTCTGACGAAAACGTAAATTTACTGACGAAAACGTAAATTTTCTGACGAATACGTGAATTTTCTGACGAATACATGAATTTACTGACTAAAACGTAAATTTTCTGACGAAAACGTAAATTTTCTGACGAAAACGTAAATTTACTGACAAAAACGTAAATTTACTGACGAAAACGTAAATTTTCTGACGAATACCGTAAATTTACTGACGAAAATGTAAATTTTCTGACGAAAACGTGAATTTTCTGACGAATACGTGAATTTACTGACGAAAACGTAAATTTACTGACGAAAACGTAAATTTACTGACAAAAATGAAAATTTACTGACGAATACGTATATTTACTGACGAAAACGTAAATTTTCTTACGAATACGTAAATTTACTGACGAAAACGCAAAGTTTCTGGCGAAAAATTAAATTTACTGACGAAAACGTAAATTTACTGACGAAAACGTAAATTTTCTCACGAATACGTAAATTTTCTGACGAAAACGTTAATTTTCTAACGAATACGTGAATTTACTGAGGAAAACATAAATTTTCTGACGAAAACGTAAATATTCTGACGAAAACGTAAATTTACTGACGAAAACGTAAATTTACTGACAAAAACGTAATTTTTTTGACGAAAACTTAAATTTACTGACGAAAACGTAAAAGTTTCTGACGAAAACATAAATTTACTGACGAAAACGTGAATTTTCTGACTAAAACGTATATTTACAGACGAAAACGTAAATTTACTGACAAAAACGTAAATTTACTGACGAAAACCTAAAAATACTGACGAAAACGTAAAAAAATCGATGAAAAACTTAAAAAAACTGACCAAAACGTAAAAATCGAAATAAAAACGTTTGAACATGTTAAAAGATAGAAAAATATTGTAAGTTAGTGGGTTGACCCGACCCAAACCATTTGACCCATAACCCATTTGACCCATTATTAAATGATGACCCATTTCACCCATAACCCATTTGACCCACAACCCATTTGACCCATGAACCAAACCCAACCAAACCAACCCATTTGCCACCTCTATCTCTACCCATTGTTGTGGGAAAGGGTAGCCTCTGTTGGTGTGTTTTTGTGGTTTTTGTCTAACTATGCAGGAATGTGGAGCTACATTTGGATGTATATAGAATTGCAAACTTTTATTTATGATGGTTGGAGTGTTTACATTCCTATCTTGAGATAAAATTTTGTTTCTTCACATATAATGATTTGTATGCTTCTGTTAAGGGGAGGTAAACCTCTAGGTTTTTGGGTACTCTTAGAGCACTCTTGCACAATTCTAGATTGTGTCCACTGGTGAGTGGGGGTTAGAAATAATGAAGACTCTTTCTATATGAAATTGTTGGAATTTCTAAACCTCGAGGCACTGTAGCATGCACGTAGTTTATTTTGCATGCATGTTGCCAAGACTTTTGACCTAGAATTGGGTGTGGTCGTATGGGTGACTTGGGGTAGATATATTTTTGGGTTACTTGGGGAGTTGCAAAGGTTTTATATGAGTTAACTTTCTCTTTGGGGCATTTGTGAACAAAGGACTCTAGAGTTCATGTGTGTCTATCATGCTTTTTGCATGAGTGTATGCATGAATAGTGTTTGTCATTCTTGCTTATTAGAGACTAGTTAATTTCCTTAGGATTATTACCTTTGTTTGTGTTTTAACTAAGGTTTTATGCATTCTCAAGTAAACTTTTTATGCTATGCCATCTTAGCTGATGTCATTTTTAAACTTCTTTATAGACCTAAAATGTTTCATCACCCTTACATTTTTCAAATTTTTGAATATCTGGAAGCCTAATGATCATTGAGATGTTTTTCCTAGTGATTGACATCTAGTAGCAGCAGAGATCACTTTCACAAGGGTGTATAGTGTTATGGAGATGGCTGAGACTATAGGCACTAGCTTTAATGCAGGTCAAGTCAGTCTTATCATCAGTAAGTCCATCCCCATGTCCTATGAATCAACATTGAGGATTCATTTCCCGAATGTGGATGAGGACAGTATGAAACCTTTGACATTAATGGAATTGATGAAAATCTGTATTAGCTTGTAAAAGCATAATACAGAAATGGTACAAATTGTCAAGGATCGCTATTTTGAACTGATAGACTTGTTGTTTTGGAAGCTGATATGAAGCTATGGAGGATATTCATGGTTCCGTCCTTGTATATTGATCTTGGAGAGGAGTCTTAAAAAGGGGAGGAGTAATTGAATTTGAGTGACAAAAGTTATAAAAGAAGGCCCCAAAAGACTCTATAGATGTATTGCAGAAGATGATTAAGATCAAGTTTGAGTGTTGACTTTTTGAGGTTTATTCATACTCAAATTCAAGGATAGAGCATGTTTGTAAGAATCCTCTCTGTATGTTTTATTTTATTCAGAAACTTGATTACTAGAGTAGATATCAAGTTTAGGGGAGGATTGTTGGGAATAAAATTAGCTAAGTAACTGGGACGCTGACAGGAAGAACTTGGACGCCGACAAGAGTAAAAGAGGCGCTGACAGATGAGACGCTGATAAGAATTATCAAGGCGCTGACAAGAAGAATCATAACACAAAGACAAGGACTAAATCTGCCAATGAGGAATTCTTCAAGCTGGTGGACAAAATATGAAGATAAGAATTCAGAATATATTCCTAAATGTTTAAAAGATTTAGTCAATAAGTTATTTGAGTATGTTTATCTTGTGTCTCTTCCTAAAATAGTTGATCTTAGCTTTTTGTACAAGGTTCCTTAAACCTATAAAAGGAGGCCTTAGGGTTAGACATAATATACATCTTTTCACACACCTCTTCCACACATCTCATAACACTTTCATTGTAATCATTCATTGATATTATTAATCAAAGTGAAAGTTTTGTTTACTTTGTTTTGTTCTTTGTTCTAAGTGTTATATTCCGCATAACACTTAGTTTGTTCAATACAACAAAGTTTCTCTACGTGTTAAACTTGACTTAATCTGGTTAAAACAAAGCTAAATCGATCTAAGTTTGGGATCAACATTTTACCACAATCAACAGTACACTTCTAAACGTACGTACATGATTAAAACTTTCCTTTTATAACATGAATATGTTTCACGAACATAAATTACAAGAACTACGTACGTGTTATTACACGATAAGTATTAAGTACGTATTAAGGCACGATAATTATTATCAATAATTATTAAAATCACGAACATGAAATCATGAACGTAGAGTCACGAACATATAATTATGTATTTATGTGTATTATTATTACGATCACGTACAAGTATTTATAATAACACGAATATTTAATAATAACGTAACGTAAATACGAGAACACGGACATGTAAATAATTAGAACACGGAAAAGATACGGAGTTCCCTTGGTGGGCCCCACAAGCCGCGACAACAAGGAGGAAGGGGGCCCAGCCCATGTTTAATTTTACTAAATAAACAATAATGGAAACATAATTTCATTCACAGAAGATTTTTAGAAAAACAAAAACCCTAATCCTTCTCCTTGCTCCCTTAGGCCGACGGCTACATCATCACACAAGGGTGATCGGTTGATTTTGATTTAAGAAATCATAAGAACGTGTTTGTGTATTCATCCTCTATTTATTCCACGTGTTTTGGTAATCCGAAAACCTTTCTTTTTAATTCTTTTTATGTTTTTATGAATGATAGGTGTGTAAACACCCATCCTTTTTACCACATAATTACAATAATAACCGGACCAAAACGTGTATTTTATGTCATTTATGTCGGAATTATGCGTGGTTTGTGTTTTTGTTGTGATTTAGGACGAAAAGGTGAAAAGTGGAGAAAACACGGGCATTCACGGGCTTTTATCGAAGAAAAAGACGAAAGACGAAGTCAAGAAGTCAAGAGTGCAAAAAGAACGGAAGTCCAAGACCAATTCTGAAGATTTATCGAAGAAAAAGTCAAAAGACGGAAGTTTACTAAAAAGCCGAAGAACTCAAGTCTTATTTATGAATAAATGTCGAGACGAGTTTAAAAGAAATCCCGAGACAAAGTCATTAAAGTCCAAGATTTAAGAAGATTAAAGAAAGCAAGGACTTAATGACGCAATTAAGAAAAGATGAAAGAGGGGAGGAAGCTTCCTAAGCACTCCCAAATCAAATGGCGCCGCTGCCGGCTCTTTTCGTAAAGATTAACGGTTTTCTGTGAGAGACGCGTTGCTTTTTGGGATCTGTTCACTTGTGAGCGTTATTTTTCTTGCTTAAAAACTTCAAAAAAAAACCATAAAAATTAAAAATTGATAAAAATCCATAAAAATTAAAAATTTCAAAAATCCAAAAAGATTTTATTTTTATTATGTATATATATTCTCTTTGCGTTTGGTATTGTTTTCTTTTGATTTCACAGGTGTATGCGTACTAGATCTTCTAATTATCAAGAGCCCGAGACTCGAGAAGATTTAAGTATGGCAGGTGTCCACAACAACAATAATCCATCGCACCTCAATAATAACAACAACAATGTTCTTCCACAGCCCGATCTTCGGACAATGGAAGAGCTTTGTCAACCTACCATGTTTGGACGAGGAGGACCGATTGCGCCGATGCAAATCACGGCTCCGGAGTTTTCGTTGAAGCACCACATGATTCACCAAGTGCAAACAAATCCTTTTCGAGGAATGCCTGATGATGATGCCAACAAACACCTCGACAAGTTCATTACAATCACTCAAAGCATGAAGTGCACCGGTGCCACAATGGATGTTCTTCGCCTACAACTCTTTCCACATACTTTATCACACCACGCCGAGAAATGGTTTGATCGTCTCCCGAAGAATTCAATTCATACTTGGGATGACATGACTCAACGCTTTTTGTCGCGCTACTTTCCACCATCTATGGTCACGAGCCTTCGCAATCAAATCAGCGGTTTCATGCAAGAACCCGATGAATCTCTCTTTGATGCTTGGGAAAGATATAATGTCTTGATCGATTGTTGCCCAAACCACAACATGCTCCCTGTAACCTTAATTGATACTTTCTACAAGTGTTTTACTTTTCGAGATCGTGATACGATTAATGCAGCCGCCGGTGGCACATTTATGAAAAGGAGACCCGAGGAGTGTAGAGAGCTTATTGAAAACATGACTACTCATCATAAAAATTGGGATTCCTCCGCTTCTTCTAGGAACAACCCGAGAGTCAATGTTTCCTCTACTTCAGCAAACCCCGACATGACCGAATTCACCCGCATGATGACTGAAATGAACAAAAGTATCTTGCTGCTTGCTACAAACCAACAACAACAAGTTAAAGCGGTTGCACCTTCTTGTGAAACATGCGGCGGTCCACACTCATACACTGATTGTCCTTCTACTCAAGGAAATCCGGAAAATGTGTATGCAACTTATGGTAATTATTCACCGGAAAATTACCAAGCTTGACCTCAAGGGGATAGAACTTTGCTGAGTTACCGGTCAAACAACTACCTTTCACTCGGTTTTTCTCCTCAAAACCAAAACCAAAAAAACAATTACAATAGAAGCAACCAAATCCCACCAAGAGATTCTAATCCTTATCACCCACCCGCTCAACAAGCCCCACCCATTAACCCCGATGTTGAAGCCTTGATGAGAACCCAAGGTGAGCAAATCAAGAATCTGCAGAGCCAAATTATCAATTTGAAAGGAGATATTACCAAGCAAGGAAATGACATTAGATTCGAGCTTCGAGATAATATCCAATCCTCCTTCAGCAATCAAACGAATGACATAAAGAATATGCTGGCTAGTTTCTTGCCCACAACTCAACCTTCTGCTTCGAGTTCTCTACCTTCAAACACCGTCACCAATCCGGGAGCGAATGTGAGTGCTATTACTACTCGGGGTGGAGTTACCATAATAGGACCACCTATCCCACCCCCATCATCTACCCCTCCTCCACCACCATTTATCCCTACTCCTCCTACACCTAGTATTAATGCACCATTACCGTCTCCTCCTCGTCGTGATGAAGCACCCACCAAGAATCCTCCACCAACCCCACCTTCAACATCTCAACCTTTACCTACACCTTCACCTTCACCACCTAAACCCATAATCCCATATCCTTCTCGCTTGGGCAAGACCAACATGCTAACCAAGGAAGACTCCCAAGTCTCGAGCTATGTGAAGATGCTCTCTCAAATGAACATCAACATTAGCCTTGTTGAAGCACTTATCCACATGCCGAAATTTGTCAAAGCATTCAAGGAATTGCTGAACAAGAAGGAGAAGTTGATTGAGCTCGTCAACACACCCTTAAATGAAAATTGTTCTGCAGTTATTCTTAAAGAACTTCCGGAAAAACTTGTAGATCCCGCTTACCCCGTTGGTATTGCCGAAGATGTGTTCATTAAAGTTGGCACATTTACTTTCCCGGTCGACTTTTTCGTTGTTGATTATGAAATGGACCCTCGTATTCCTTTAATACTTGGTCGACCATTCTTGAGAACCAGGACGAGCTCTAGTTGATGTTGCCGAAGGTGAGTTAATCTTAAGAGTCGGGGATGATGCACAAGTTTTCAAAATGGGGAAGCTTACAAGCAAATCCTATGGACGAGAATCAGTGAATATGATTAATGTGCTCGATGATTTTGTCATCTACAACAATCCTCTATTCGATTCTTGCATGGATAATCCACTTCTTCAAGATGATGTGGATGATTTTCTATCCAATTTGGAACCTTCACCCATTTATGATTCTCCACCGATCTTTGATGCTTATGATGATGATTCTAGCTCAGATTCGGATGATTATGATGACTTTGCTTCCGAGTATCCCGACCTGCCCACATATAATGATTTTGATGAGGCCGATACTCTTTCGAGTGATTCTTCACATGATGAAGATCCTCCACCTACATCACTCGATCCTACTTTGGACGATTACTCATTTGAGGAAGACTTCTCTACATTACTCAATACTTACTTCCCTCATGAGAGTGATGCTCCTCCTTTAGATTTTGATGATTATGGTCTTAATCCTACTTTGGATTTGAAGAAAATTCTTTCAAAGGAGAAGAAACCGGACGACACCAATATCCGCCGCACGTATGAGTTAACACCTCTTTCTCCACCTTCTGAGGACGAGGTTGTGCATCTTCTTCGCGGATCTTATTCACACTCTGTTGAGCCTAAGTGCTATTTTCCCCTAAAGGAAAAGGTGTTCGACCCCAGTATCGATATTCTTCAGCCATCTCAGTATCTACCTGATGAAATAAAAGGAAATATATTTGGAACTTATGGAAATCTGCTTGCACCACTTCACCCTTGCTTCCACCGTGATCCGTCTTTGCTTAAGGGAACCTTGCCTATTCTTCTTTGGCTTGCCTTGTTCTCCTTAAGCTTGTTCTATTTGATGGATGAAAACTATGTATTTGATCCCGGTAGATATGTTTTATGCTTCTTCCTATGATAATCAAGGTCGAGTCAGGCTCACGACTCGGTGAACAAAAATCAAGCGCTTCTTGGGAGGCAACCCATGTATCTATCTTTTATCTTTCTTTATCCTAAGTGTAGGGGAGACCCGTTGGTGTTTGCTATTTCCTCCCTTCTTCTAAATCAGGGATTCGAGCTTCAAAGATCCACTCTTGATGATTTTTGACTACCGTGATTTCGTGTTCCATTCTTCCCGGTTCTATCCTAAACTCTTTTCGATTCACTATTTTATATTTTTCAATATTAAAATAGGAATCTCGTTAGTTGTCTTTTCCTTAGCGAGATTTAAACAAAGTGCACAATGTCCTAAGTGTAGGGGAGTTTACTCCCACATGCTTAAACATTGAGGACAATGTTTATATTAAGTGTAGGGGGGACTTCTATCGAAGTTAAGTGGTCTTTTCCTTGTATTTGTCCTCATTTTAACCGGAAAATCAATTTTTCGACATTTTTCAAAATTTTTGATCTATTTTGGCCCACTAGTTTTTCCCTTGTATAGTTATTTTCTTTCTTTACAAGAATAAATTTTAATAAAGTGGTTTTAATTTTTTAACGTTGTGAATCTTTTGACTCAACCCGAGTTTACTTGTCTAAGTTTACTCTAGCTAGTATCCTTAACGTGTTTAAGTCAAGTTTTGCTAGGCCTTTATATAGGGAGCTATAAAACGCGAAAGTCTTAACTCTCACGGGTTAAGAACAAGAAATTTTCGCAAGTTCCTATAATTGATCCTAGAGAGTCGTTTATTAAGGGAAATTTAAAATGCGATTTATAAACTTGAAAAAGTCTAAGAGTTTGCAAGATCCTATAGATGACTCGAAAACCAAAAACTTTGATTTAATAGGCTAAGTATCCACGAGTTTCATTCCTTGAGATTTTAAACTATGGAGAACGAGAGATGATAGAGTCAATTATAAGTTTGGTATTCTTTCGGGAATTTATGTGAGTTAATTATAAGCCTATTCTCCCATCGCTTGCTAATAAATTTATCTGCAATAAATAAGGTTGTACGATTTGAAAAGTTACTTAGCTTCTAGTCAAAGATCGTTTAAAAGTTGCTCGGTATGGATTAGAGTTCATAGCCAAGGCATAACTTATTGAAGCAGGATGCGAAGATTGGCGAGTCCAAAAAGGTCCTAACAAGACATGAGGGCTATATTTTGTTGCTAAAGATCCAAGTGATGTGAAGAATCATTTATCAAAGATCAATATGAAGGATCGAGACACACGACGAAAAGCAAAAACTCCCCAAAAGTCATGGAGAAGTCTATCCAAAAAGGCCCTAACAAGGTATGAGGATAAATAAAGCCAAGTCCAAAAAGGAGGCGGATCGTTGTATATCAAAGTCCAAAATAAAGATTGGAGAAAAATGAAGAAGTCGTGGTCCAAATATGAAGAATCTCTCAAAACTTCAAGTGAAGAAATTCCTATTATGAAGAGAAGGCCATTATTTCATGAACGTCTCTCAAGATTTGAAGTATGAAGTCGCTGCCAAATATCGGTCCGAGAAATGTCTCAAATCACGAAGCGAGTTATGCCAAGATATGAACTTTATGAGGTCCCGAGAAGCAGTTTTAAAAGATTTTGTCCTTTAGCTAACTATTGATTAAATCGTTCACTTTATTTTCGGCCTAAATAACTATCAAAATAAGTCAACAATGCATCCTCGTGATCATTCAAGACAACAATAAAATATAAGAGATACACCTAGGAATAAGGGAGTCTAAGTGAATAATTGGCCCACATGAGTTCGTGTTAGTTTGCTAACTTATAATAACAATGATCTCATTTTTAAGCTTAGTTTGGAGAAAGTGAAAACTTGAGGATGATGATCATTCATGACATTTTCAAAACCCTAAGGTATGTTTTTGATTTCTTTACTTTGAATGTTTATAATTTTCTATCTCTTTAATAAAGGCCAACGTGGATTGATTGTGATGAAAAATGTAAACATGCTTTGTAACTAATGCATTGCATGAGGACATTGCAATGGTCAAGTGTAGGAGATTTGATAGGTGTGTAAACACCCATCCTTTTTACCACTTAATTACAATAATAACCAGACAAAAACGTGTATTTTATGTCATTTATGTCGGAATTATGCGTGGTTTGTGTTTTTGTTGTGATTTAGGATGAAAAGGTGAAAAGTCAAGAAAACACGGGCATTCACGGGCTTTTATCGAAGAAAAAGACGAAAGACGAAGTCAAGAAGTCAAGAGTGCAAAAAGAACGGAAGTCCAAGACCAATTCTGAAGATTTATCGAAGAAAAAGTCAAAAGACGGAAGTTTACTAAAAAGCCGAAGAACTCAAGTCTTATTTATGAAGAAATGTCGAGACGAGTTTAAAAGAAATCCCGAGACAAAGTTATTAAAGTCCAAGATTTAAGAAGATTAAAGAAAGCAAGGACTTAATGACGCAATTAAGAAAAGATGAAAGAGGGGAGGAAGCTTCCTAAGCACTCCCTAATCCTTCCCTATAAATAGATTAGGATATTCATTTCATTAGTTTTGTTGGATAGCTTGACAAACTATTTCTTCCATTTTAATTACCTTGCACATTTAAATACATGTCATTTAATTTCTTGTCCAATTTAAATACTTGTCTTGCACCTTAAATTCCTTTAATTTCAAGTAAGTTTCCTTTTAATTCTTGTCAATCTTTAATTTAATTATTTGATCTCCTATCTACCTTTCTTAATCTTTAATCTTTATGTTTATGTTCATGTTTATGTTTTTGTGTTTTTATTGATTAAGTGGGTTTTGATTATTTTGATTAGTTTTGTTAGTTTGATTGTTTTGGATTGTTTGTTTATGATTAATACATGTTTATTGATTAGTTTGATTTAATCTTGTGGTTGATTTTGTTTAGTTTTTATTAGATTCGTGTATATCTTGGTTCCGTGTTCTTCGTGTTTCTGTTACTGATCTTTCCCAGGAAAAGTTCTGGATCAAGCAAAACATTCCGAGTGAAGGGTTTGTGCTAGTATATTCCGGATCAGCAAGTTCATCCGGAATAATATATTATTCCGGATCAAAGTGTTTTATTCGGAATATTAAAACATTCCGGATCAAGGGTTTAGCAAAAGGTTCATCCGGAATATCCAATATTCCGGATCAAGGAAGTTATTCTGGATCAACAGAACATTCCGAATCAAGGAGACATTCCGGATCAAGGACTTTTATTCGGAATAATTAATTATTCCGGATCAAAGACTTCATCCGGAATATCCAACATTCCGGATTAATACTTTGCTTTTGGCTAGGTATAAAATCTTATCGTCCGAATCTTTTCGAATTGAAAACCGGTCTTAAGTGCGACTCAATCGTCTTTTGGTGAATCAAGAGAATGGTTTGGTTGATTTGTTTTAAACTATTAGCAAGTAATTAAAGTGTCGTTTAGTAAAGTGGAAGAATAAAGATTAATATTAAAAGTGACGAATAAAAATAAATGCTCATAAACTTAAAGGTGACAATGGAAAAGTACAAGCACACTAGATAAAACTAACACTTGGAAAATTTCTAAAAATAAAAACTTAGTAAAAAAAAGTACTATAAGAAAGTAAGATCGGATTAAACCAAAACAAGCCAAAAGAAGCCCCGATCGGAATGTATTTCGATCGGTTGATCGGAATATGGGTGGAAGGGAACTGATCGGAATACCCACGAAATGGGGGTAATCGGAATGTGGACAAAAGGCCACCAATCGGAAAGTTCAACAAGGCTACAAATCGGAATGATGGGAAAACAATTACAATCGGAGTATTTAACTTGCCCACAATCGGAATATGGGAAAGATTAGCAATCGGAATGACCAGAATCACTCAAATCGGAATATTAAGGTGGCTCAATCGGAAAGTCAAAGCCCTAATCCGATTGGATCAATCGGAATGTGAAGATGGGGTCCGGTCGGAAAAGCCAATCGGAAAGGGGTTTTAAACCCTTTCCGAAATCTAAGGGATTCGAGTGAAAAGCTAGAAAATAAGCTATTAGATTGAGCTTATTCCCAAAAATAAATCGAATCAACAAAACCGAATCAAATAAGCACTTAACTTAACTTATCCAACTCGAAATTAATCAACTTTTTAGATCAAACAATAAAATCGTAAACTTTTTAAGGAAGATTTTTATAAAGTGAATAAGCTAATCATAAAAATAAGCCAATAAGCACAAAAGTCTTAAAGCTTAATCAAATAAAAACTTATAAAATGATCAAAAGATTAACTTTTTAAGCACGAAATCATTAAGAACAACACGGATCTATTGATAATCGCACCAAAATCAATCTTAAATCAAAGAAAAGTAGAATGAGAATAAGGCTTAAAAGCTTAAAACGGAACTTTGATTAATAAAAATAAGCAATACAAAGATGTTTAATCTTAAAAGATTAAGAAAGAAGATGAAATTTAGTGAGAGAAAGTTTAATACTTTCTCTCTCTAAAACTAGAGAAAACTAAGAAAAAGTGAAAATTAACTAAAAAATCTAACTACCCTCCTAATGACTATTAGGAGGGTATTTATAGGGAAGGTGGAAGGAGTGCATGTGTTGCATCTTCTTTCTTGCTTTCTTCACGTTTTCTCGACTCGACTTTAATTCTTCGTCTTTGTCGTCTCGGGATTTGAACTTGTCTTTTAATTTTCTTCCTCTATTAGACTTAAGTTCTTCGACTTCGTTAAGCTTCCGTCTTTAGACTTTTTCTTCGATAAATCTTCAGAATAGGCCTTGGACTTCCGTTCTTTTTGCACTCTTGATCTTTTGACTTCGTCTTTTCCCGTTTTCTTCGATAAAAGCCCGTGAAAGCCCGTGTTTTCTTCCTTTTTCATATTTTGGTCCTAAAACACAATAAAAACACAAACCACGCATAATTCCGACTTTTACGACATAAATCACACGTTTTGGTCTTGTTATTATTTGAAATAAGTGGTAAAAGGATAAGTGTTTTCACACTTATTAAATCCCCTACACTTGACCATTGCAATGCCCTCATGCAATGCATTAATTTTAAAACACGCTTTACATTTTCCATCATAAATAACCCACCTTGGCCTTCATTAAATACTAAACATAAAAGATAGAAATAAGTAAAGAAATTAAAAACTTACATTGGTTTTGGCAGCCATGAACATTTATCATCCTCAAGTTTCATGTTCCCCATACCAAGCTTAAAAACGAGATCATTGTTATTATAAGTTACCAAACTATCACGAACTCATGTGGGTCAATTATTCACTTAGACTCCCTTATTCCTAGGTGTATCTCTTATATTTTTTATTTTTTTTCTTGAATGA
Organism: Glebionis coronaria; assembly: GCA_025667525.1. Taxonomy (NCBI): domain Eukaryota; kingdom Viridiplantae; phylum Streptophyta; class Magnoliopsida; order Asterales; family Asteraceae; genus Glebionis; species Glebionis coronaria. The sequence goes on from CM046879.1 coordinate 231,996,850, forward strand.
TCACGAGGATGCATTTTTGACTTATTTCGATAGTTATTTAGTCCGAAAATAAGTTGAACGATTTAATCAATAGTTAGCTAAAGGACCAAATCTTTTAAAACTGCTTCTCGGGACCTCATAAAGTTCATATCTTGGCATAACTCGCTTCACGATTTGAGACCTTTCTCGGACCGATATTTGGCAGCGACTTCATACTTCGAATCTTGAGAGACGTTCATGAAATTATGGTCTTCTCTTCATAATAGGAATTTCTTCACTTGAAGTTTTGAGAGATTCTTCATATTTGGACCACGACTTCTTCATTTTTCTCCAATCTTTATTTTGGACTTCGATATACAACGATCTGCCTCCTTTTAGGACTTGGATCTATTTATCCTCATACCTTGTTAGGGTCTTTTCGGATAGACTTCTCCATGACTTTTGGGGAGTTCTTTCTTTTCGTCGTGTGTCTCGATCCTTCATATTGATTTTCGATAAATGATTCTTCACATCACTTTTGGATCTTTAGCAACAAAATGTAGCCCTCATGCCTTGTTAGGGCCTTTTCGGACTCGCCAATCTTCGCATCCCGCTTCAATAAGTTATGCTTTGGCTATGAACTCTAATCCGTACCGAGCAACTTTTAAACGATCTGGGGCTAGAAGCTAAGTAACCTTTTAAATCGTACAACCTTATTTATTAGCAGATAAATTTATTAACAAGTGATGGGAGAATAGGCTCATAATTAACTCACATAAATTCACGAAAGAATACCGAACTTATAATTGACTCTATCATCTCTCGTTCTCCACAGTTTAAAATCTCAAGGAATGAGACTCGTGGATGCTTAGCCTATTAAATCAAAGTTTTGGGTTTTCGAGTCGCCTATAGGATCTTGCAAATTCTTAGACTTTTTCAAGTTTAGAAATTGCATTTTAAAGTTCCCTTGATAAACGACTCTCTAGGATCAATTATAGGAACTTGTGAAAAGTTCTAGTTCTTAACCCGTGAGAGTTAAGACTTTCGCGTTTTATAGCTCCCTATATAAAAGCCTAGCAAAACTTGACTTAAACACGTTAAGGATACTAGCTAGAGTAGACTTAGGTAAGTAAACTCGGGTTGAGTCAAAATATTCACGACTAAGAAAAATCTAAAACCACTTTATTAAAAATTTATTCTAGCAATGGAACGAAACTAAAAAGGATAAAGGAAAATACAACTGTACAACTAGGCCAAAATAGATTAAAAATTTTGAAAAATGTCGAAAAATCAAATTTTCCGGTTAAAATGAGGGCAAATTCATGGAAAAGACCACTTACTTCGATAGAAGTCCCCCTACACTTGAGATAAACATTGTCCTCAATGTTTAAGCATGTGGGAGTAAACTCCCCTACACTTAGGACATTGTGCACTTTGTTTAAATCTTGCTAAGGAAAGGACAACTAAAGTGAATTCAATGTGAACATATAGAATATGAAATATTGAATCACAAGAGTTTAGGATAGAACCGGGAAGATGGGAACACGGTATCACGGTTCGTCAAAAGTCATCAAGGTGGATCTTTGAAGCTTTAATCCCTGTACAGCAAAAGAAACAAGACAACAAACATATGCGGGGCTCCCCCTACACTTATTATGAAAGCAGTAAAGGATAGAACACGGGTTGCCTCCCGAGAAGCGCTTGTTTTTGTTCACCGAGTCATGAGCCTGACTCGACCCAATTTTAGTTCATGGGGAACATGGTGAGGGATGGAATCATCTCTGGAGAGATGTCCTCACCAAAGTACAGCTTCAGACATTGGCCATTCACCTTGAAATTGGGCCCATTCGGCTGAGAAAGCTCAATGGTCCCATAAGGAAAGACTTTGGCGACGGTGAATGGACCAGACCAGCGGCTCTTCAACTTGCCAGAGAAGATCTTCAACCGTGAGTTAAAGAGTAAGACTTGATCACCAACATGGAACTCTCGGTTCTTGATTTTAGCGTCATGAATGATCTTGGTCTTCTCCTTGTAGATCAGCGAGTTCTCATAAGCTTCATTCCTTAGTTCGTTGAGCTCGTTGAGTTGAATCTTGCGATGATCACCGGCTTTGTTGATGTCGAAGTTAGCCCACTTCAAGGCCCAGCACGCCTTATGCTCCAGCTCGATGGGTAGGTGGCAGGCTTTCCCGTACACAAGACGATAAGGTGTACAACCGATCGGGGTCTTGTAAGCAGTACGGAAAGCCCACAGAGCATCATCTAACTTATCGGCCCACGCGGCGCGATGCTCTCCCACAATACGCTCTAAAATTCTCTTCAAGCCACGATTGGAAATCTCAGCTTGCCCATTGGTTTGGGGATGATAGGCGGTGGAAAGACGGTGAGTGACACCATACTTTGCCATGACTCTTGCAAACTGATCGTTGCAAAAATGAGTCCCGCGGTCACTGATGATAGCACGAGGAACGCCAAAACGAGCGAAAAGCTGCTTCAAAAAGTTCACAACCACCCTCGCATCATTCGTAGGAAGAGCCTTGGCTTCAACCCATTTAGAAACATAGTCGACGGCGACGAGGATGTACTTGTTCCCTTTGGAGGATGGAAATGGCCCCATAAAGTCGATGCCCATACATCAAAGATTTCACATTCCTGTATGAAATTTTGAGGCATCTCATCCTTATGTGTGATCTTGCCTTGACGTTGGCAAGCATCACAATGCTTAACCATTTCGTGAGCGTCACGATAAATGGTGGGCCAATAGAATCCAGAATCAAACACTTTCTTAGCGGTGTAGTTGGGACCAAAGTGACCACCGGTGGGTCCTTTGTGGCAAGCTTGGAGGATGTCAAAAGCTGCCGGTCCGTCAACACATCGACGAATAATCAGATCAGCACATTGTTTGAATAGATAAGGGTCATCCCAAAAGTAAGTCTTAACATCGTTCAAGAACTTCTTCTTTTGTTGGGATGTTAACCCTTTGATGAAAATACCACCCGCTAAGTAGTTTGCAATGTCCGCAAACCACGGGGTGCCATCAAGATTGAGGTTTATAGACATTAAGGTCTCAAGGGGGAAAGAGTCATTGATCTCTTTGTTCGGATGATCCCCCTGATATGGATCCTCAAGTCGACTCAGATGATCCGCGGCCAGGTTTTCTGCTCCCTTCTTGTCACAAATTTCAATGTTGAATTCTTGAAGGAGTAAAACCCAGCGAAGAAGTCTTGGCTTAGCATCATGCTTTGTCATCAAGTACTTCAACGCAGAATGGTCCGTGTATACGATGGTGGTGGATAAAACAAGATAGGGGCGAAATTTCTCAAAAGCATAGAAAACAGCTAAGAGCTCTTTTTCGCTTGTCGTATAATGCAATTGAGACCCTGTCATTGTTTTGCTAGCATAGTGGATTGGTTGGAAGTGTTTATTCACTCTTTGGCCCAAAACCACACCAATATCAAAGTCGCTAGCATCGCACATCAATTCAAAAGGCAGCTCCCAATTAGGGGTAACCAAGACCGGTGCCTTAGTTAGCTTATCCTTAAGAAGATTGAAGGCTTCGAGACACTCTTTAGAAAAGATAAAAGGAGTATCTTTTTCCAAGAGGTGGGTCATCGGGCGAGCGATTTTAGAGAAATCTTGAATGAATCGACGATAGAAGCCCGCATGACCCAGAAAACTTCTCACACCTTTCACGGTTGAAGGTGGAGGTAATTTGGCTATGACATCAACTTTAGCACGGTCGACTTCAAGGCCGGCTTTAGAAATTTTGTGTCCTAGCACAATGCCTTCTTTTACCATAAAATGGCATTTTTCCCAATTCAGAACAAGGCGAGTGTCTTCGCACCGCTTAAGCATTCGTTCCAAATTGGCAAGGCAAGAAGAGAAGGAATCCCCAAAGACCGAGAAATCGTCCATGAAGACTTCCATGGTTTGCTCAACCATGTCATGGAAGATAGCTAACATGCACCTTTGGAAAGTCCCGGGGGCATTGCATAAGCCAAAAGGCATTCGTTTATAAGCAAATGTGCCATAGGGACAAGTGAATGTCGTCTTCTCTTGATCTAGGGGATCGATGGGTATTTGGAAATAACCCGAGAAACCATCAAGAAAGCAGTAATATTCATTACCCGCTAAACGTTCAAGCATTTGGTCCATAAAAGGTAGAGGGAAATGATCCTTTCTCATGGCATCATTGAGTTTGCGGTAGTCTATACAAACTCTCCACCCAGTAACGAGACGGGTAGGAATCATCTCGTTGTTGGCATTGGGCACAACAGTGATTCCGCCTTTCTTAGGCACACAATGGACTGGACTAACCCATGGTGAATCCGAAATAGGGTAAATCATACCCGCATCAAGAAGTTTGATAACCTCTTTTTTGATGACTTCATGGATTTTGGGATTCACCCTTCGTTGGCTTTGAATTGTGGGCTTAAAGTCGTCCTCCATGAGAATTTTATGTGTGCAAAAGTGAGGATCAATTCCACGGATGTCGGAGATTTTCCAAGCGATAGCTCGTTTATGCTTCTTTAACACAGCGACAAGTCGGGCTTTTTCGTATTCTTTCAGATCCTTTTGCGATGATGACCGGTAACTTCTCGTCGTCTTCTAGGAAAACGTACTCAAGATGAGGGGGTAGGTCCTTAAGCTCAAGAGTAGGAGGATCCTCAATAGATGGTGAAACTAACGATGGATCATCATTAGTCACATCTTTAGTAGCAGGAGGAGAAAATGGGTCCTCATTGAGAAGTCTCTCAATAGTACTAATGTCTTCATCCCAATTGGTGGACAAATTATCATACTTAATATCGAGAGGACCCAAGCTAGCTTCGAAGTCATCCAAGTCACTTTCTCCAAAAGGAGTCAATGCTGGAGCAATTGAGGCAACGGTCTTAACATTGGGTAGAGAAGAAAGAGTACTTTTGCAAGCATCGTGAAAATGTTCTTCACAAGCCTCATCGAGAACATCAATAGCATTAACACTCTCATATGAATAAGGTTGCTTAGAAATCTTACCCATATTGAAGACAATTTTATCGTCACCAACTCTCATGATTATTTCGCCTGCGGCTACATCAATAAGAGTGCGACCGGTCCTCAGGAATGGACGTCCGACGATTAATGGAACACGGGGATCCATCTCGTAGTTAACGACGACAAAATCCGCCGGGAAGGTGAATTTATCGACGCCAACAAAGACATCTTCAGCTATCCCCACTGGATAAGCAACCGTACGGTTGGCTAATTCCAAAGTCATTTTGGTGGGGACTAGCTCGGGGAGAGATAATTGCTTCCAAACACTTAAAGGCATTAAGTTTATACTGGCACCTAGATCGGCTAAGGCCATGTAATTCTCTACTCCCGGGAAGTTGCAAGGAATCAAGAAGCGACCCGGATCACCAAGTTTGGTGGGCAATTTCCTTAAGAGCACTGCGGAGCAGTTCTCATTAAGTTGGGTCTGAGCGATGTCAAGAAGCTTTTCCTTATCACTTAAAAGATCTTTAAACATCTTAGCGTATTTGGGCATGTGAGCGAGAGCCTCGGCAAAGGAGATGTTAAAATTCAATTGTTTAAACATTTTTAGAAAGTTTGAAACCTGAATATCATCCTTGCTCTTTTGCTTCTCTTTCCTCAACCTTGAAGGATAAGGTATATTGGATGAAGAAGAAGGCTTTAAGGGAATAGGATCACTCACAACCACGGGTGGTGGGGACATGGGGATAGAAGGTGAAGGAGGTGGGGAAATTTGCTCTTTTTCCTTGTTCACAATCACGGGTGGAGGTGTAGGAAGCTCGGGTTCCATATAACCTTTTCCACTACGAGTGGGGATTGCTTTCATCTCCCCTCTTGGATTCGCAACGGTATTACTCGGAAGAGTACCCGAAGAAGAGGGTTGATTACTTTGGATGAGCGAACCAATCATATCACGAAGGTGAACAGATTGATTATTAAAAGAGTTTTGCATGTTGGCATTAATTTCATTGCTGTGTTTGGCCATATCATTCCTTAGCTCGGCTCGAATATCGCTCCCTTGTTTCACCATGTCATTCTTCAAGTTGACAAATTGACTCTGAAGATTTGTCACCATCTCACGATTAGTCTTCATGAACGTCTCGACGTCTTGGTTTACGGCCATCGGTTGATTGAGAGGTGGAGCTTGGTAAGCTTGAGAATCTCCTTGAGTTGGGTATGGGTTTCTTTGGGATTGATATTGATTTTGAGCACGAGGTTGGGATTGGTTGTTTCGGTTATAGCTTTGTTGTTGGTTCTGGTTTGCAGGAGGGAAACCGGGAGGAGCAAGATAATTGTTGGAACGATAACTTAGCAAGCCACGGTCTCCTTGAGAGCGGGCTTGATAGCCTCCCGTGGGATAAGTACCATAAGCTGCGTTAACGTCTTCAGAAAAATTTCCGTGAGTAGAAGGACACTCATTGTAGGAATGAGGACCACCACATGTGTCACAAGAAATAGCAACGGCTTTAGCTTGTTGAGTTTGGTTAGAAGTCAAAATTTGGAGACTTTTGTTAATATCAAGAATAGCACGTTCCATAACGGACATGTTGGTGGTGGAAGAAGTAGATGAAACATTGACTCTCTAATTAGATCTTGAGGATGCGGATGAATCCCAATTCTTGTGGTGAGTAGTCATGTTTTCAATCAACTCTCGACACTCCTCCGGTCTCCTTTTCATAAAGGTTCCACCGGCGGCGGCATTGATCGTGTCACGATCACGAAAAGTGAGACCATTGTAGAAGGTGTCAATGAGAGTGACGGGGAGCATATTGTGATTAGGACATCGGTCGATCAAATCATTATATCGTTCCCAAGCATCGAAAAGTGATTCATCATTCTCTTGCATAAATACACTGATTTGATTACGAAGGCTAGTGACCATGGATGGGGGAAAGTAGCGCGATAAAAAGCGTTAAGTCATGTCATTCCACGTATGAATAGAATTCTTAGGAAGACGGTCAAACCATTTTTCGGCATGGTGAGAAAGCGAGTGAGGAAAAAGTTGAAGGCGAAGGTCATCCATAGAAACACCGGAGCACTTCATGCTTTGGGTCATGGTAATGAATTTGTCGAGGTGTTTGTTGGCATCATCATCCGGAATTCCACGAAATGGGTTCGTTTGTACTTGCTGGATCATGTGATGCTTCAACGAAAACTCCTGAGCCGTGACGTGCATTGGCGCAATCGGGCCTCCGCGTCCGTTCATGGTGGGTTGGCACAATTCCTCTATTGTGCGTAAATCAGGTAGGAGGACATTGTTGTTGTTGTTGTTGTTATTATTCAAATTGTGTTGAGGTGGGTGATTATTGTTGTTGTTAACACCAGCCATATCTAAATCTTCAAGAGTCTCGGGCTCAGAATAGTTGGAAGATCTAGTACGCATACACCTGCAGAAGAAAAATATACACAAAGAATATCTATATAATCTTTTTGGTGCAAAACCTTTTGAAAAGAATTGCTTTTAATGATTTTTTAATATTTTTGTATTTTTGAAGGGTTTTATATTTTTTTTTTTGGATTTTTGAAAATTTTTAAAGCAAGGAAAATAACGTTCAAAGAACGGATCCCAAAATTCAATGCGTCTCTCACTAAAAACCGTTTATCGTAACGAAAAGAGCCGGCAGCGGCGCCATTTAATACTTTGCTTTTAGGCCTCGTATAAAATATTGTTAGTCCCAAGTCTTTTCGAATTGAAAACCGGTCTTAAGTGCGACTCAATCGCCTTTTGGTGAATCAAGAGAATGGTTTGGTTGATTTGTTTTAAACTATTAGCAAGTAATTAAAGTGTCGTTTAGTAAAGTGGAAGAATAAAGATTAATATTAAAAGTGACGAATAAAAATAAATGCTCATAAACTTAAAGGTGACAATGGAAAAGTACAAGCACACTAGATAAAACTAACACTTGGAAAATTTCTAAAAATAAAAACTTAGTAAAAAAAAAGTACTATAAGAAAGTAAGATCGGAGTAAACCAAAACAAGCCAAAAGAAGCCCCGATCGGAATGTATTCCGATCGGTTGATCGGAATATGGGTGGAAGGGAACTGATCGGAATAACCACGAAATGGGGGTAATCGGAATGTGGACAAAAGGCCACCAATCGGAAAGTTCAACAAGGCTACAAATCGGAATGATGGGAAAACAATTACAATCGGAGTATTAAACTTGCCCACAATCGGAATATGGGAAAGATTAGCAATCGGAATGACCAAAATCAGTCAAATCGGAATATTAAGGTGGCTCAATCGGAAAGTCAAAGCCCTAATCCGATTGGATCAATCGGAACGTGAAGATGGGGTCCGGTCGGAAAAGCCAATCGGAAAGGGGTTTTAAACCCTTTCCGAAATCTAAGGGATTCGAGTGAAAAGCTAGAAAATAAGCTATTAGATTGAGCTTATTCCCAAAACTAAATCGAATCAACAAAACCGAATCAAATAAGCACTTAACTTAACTTATCCAACTCGAAATTAATCAACTTTTTAGATCAAACAATAAAATCATAAACTTTTTAAGGAAGATTTTTATAAAGTTAATAAGCTAATCATAAAAATAAGCCAATAAGCACAAAAGTCTTAAAGCTTAATCAAATGAAAACTTATAAAATGATCAAAAGATTAACTTTTTAAGCACGGAATCATTAAGAACAACACGAATCTATTGATAATCGCACCAAAATCAATCTTAAATCAAAGAAAAGTAGAATGAGAATAAGGCTTAAAAGCTTAAAATGGAACTTTGATTAATAAAAATAAGCAATACAAAGATGTTTAATCTTAAAAGATTAAGAAAGAAGATGAAATTTAGTGAGAGAAAGTTTAAGACTTTCTCTCTCTAAAACTAGAGAAAACTAAGAAAAAGTGAAAATTAACTAAAAAATCTAACTACCCTCCTAATGACTATTAGGAGGGTATTTATAGGGAAGGTGGAAGGAGTGCATGTGTTGCATCTTCTTTCTTGCTTTCTTCACGTTTTCTCGACTCGACTTTAATTCTTCGTCTTTGTCGTCTCAGGATTTGAACTTGTCTTTTAATTTTCTTCCTCTATTAGACTTAAGTTCTTCGACTTCGTTAAACTTCCGTCTTTAGACTTTTTCTTCGATAAATCTTCATAATAGGCCTTGGACTTCCGTTCTTTTTGCACTCTTGATCTTTTGACTTCGTCTTTTCCCGTTTTCTTCGATAAAAGCCCGTGAAAGCCCGTGTTTTCTTCCTTTTTCATATTTTGGTCCTAAAACACAATAAAAACACAAACCACGCGTAATTCCGACTTTTACGACATAAATCACACGTTTTGGTCTTGTTATTATTGGAAATAAGTGGTAAAAGGATACGTGTTTTCACACTTATTACGGATCAGCAAGACATTCCGGATCAAGAGATATTCCGGATCAAGGGAAACATTCCGGATCAAAGTTACATTCCGAATAAAGAAGTTTATTCCGGATAGGTGACATATTCCGAGTAAGCATTTTATTCCGGATCAAAGTTTTGGGTAAATATTCCGAGTGAAGAAGAATCATTCTGAACGAAGGTGACATTCCGGATGAGTGATTATTCCGAACGAAGGTTTATTCCGGATGAGCTAATTTTCAGGTTCTTTTAATTTCAGTTTTCTTAACTTTCTGTTTTTAATTTTCAAGCTTTATTTTTCCCGCCTTTTTCCTTAGTCGCACTTTAAGATTATTTGCCTTAGTTTTAAGTTTTAGTTGCGTTTTAAGTTTGCCTTAGATAGATTTAAGTTTGCGTTATTTACTTTTAAGTGCCTTTTAATTTTCGTCACGCTTTTAAATACCTGCCTTTTATTTTAAATTAGTCTTAGATTTACTTTAACGTCATTTTACTTTAAAGGTTTGCACTTTTAAATACTACAACGACACAACTATTTGTTTCACCAAAAGACAGCTGAGTCACATAGTTAACAAAATCAATTCGATTAGACCACTACTTCGAACTTTAATTTTTATACGGACAAAAGCCTTGTATCAATGAACATGTGATCATGGGGGTTTTGAAACAAGAGTAAAACATGCTAAAAATCATGGTGGGGAAAATTAATTGGGATGTTTTCTGGTTTGGTGTTCGGCCGCCACACAAACCGAGAGTCCCAAGACTCTCGGTGTCGTTGGTTCGCACCACCACACGAGACACATGTCTCGGTGTGGTTTAGGTTCGGTCAACAGCAGGTACAAGGCACCCCGACTAGCATCGGGGGTGTCCTTGTTGTTTTAGGAGGTCTCGGCAGCCACAGCCCCACCATCGGCTAAAGCCGGTGGCTATCTATGGTAAGCATGGGGAACCACCGCAGCAAGCAGGGGGACCACCGACAACTGCCGGTGGGAACTTTTGTGTGTCAGCGGCTGGCCAAAAGGACAAGACCACCGGCAGCAGCCGGTGGCAGTTTTGCCGAGAGCAGGGGCAACCGGCTTAGGCCGGTTTGCCACCGTTTCTTTGGGGTTTCGTTCGGCCGGTTCACGGGTTCACGGACCGGTTCACGACATGTTTTAATAAAAATAATACATGGGTTCGGGTTATTATTTTTACAAGTTTAATAGTTTACAAGTATATTTATTTACAAGTTAATTAAATTAATTTAACATGGCATATAATTAATTTAATTAAAACATGGACTTAGGTTTGTTATTATTATTTAATAATACATGATTTTAACCTAAGTATTTATTTATGTAATTTAGACTATAATAATTAATTAATTATTAAAACATGACATATAAATAATTCATTTTCATGACTTAGGTTATATTAATATAAATATTAATACATGTTTTAACCTAAGTATTATATACACTTTAATCTAATTAAATTATGATTATATTTAATTAAATCGTATAACATATAGTTTAATTAATTAACATGTAATAGTTAATAAACTATACCATTAATCACATGACTTAGTATATTTAATCAGTAAAAACTTAAGCTTACCGTATTAGCTTAATAATCCAGCTTATTTCTAATTATAAAAATAATTCTATTTTAGGAAACTTACTATTTTTAGAAACTAATCTATTTTAAGCAGTTAATCTAGTTTTGGAAACTTTTTATTTTTGGAAACTTTCTAATTTAGGAAACCTACTATTTTTTGAAAGTTACTTATTATTACACAACAGGTATAATAATACAATAAATACAAGTAATACTTAATCGAAATATCCAGAATACATGATAAACACAGCATAACGTTAAAATCAGTAAAACAAGACATGAACATATAAAACAAGCTAAGACATGATATGAAATCAGCTACGTACTCAGTAATCAGAATACTTATATACGTATACTATTTATGAAGCATTAGTGAGATCGAAGTAGGACTCTCTTCCGTCCGTCTTCTTCGTTCACTGGACATAAGGTAGGATTCTCCGTCCTTTCAGTATGGACATTCTTTCCTTATTAGGATTCCCCGTATGCAGCCAACTGTTTTCCCAGTATATGTTTTATATGTTTTGATTTGCTTATGTTTAATTTAAATGCCTAAGCCATATACATGCATGACCCGTTTCACCTAGTTATGGAGGTACCATAACCATAACACTGGAGGCACCAGTGTTATGACCTCACCACGGCGGAGTGATAGCTCGTGGCGTCCCTTTCAGCTTTTGGCCATATTATTATGTTATCATGTGGGGCGTATGGGTGCATCCTATGTTACAATGTTTTAACAGATTATTAAGATGAATGTGGTGTGTGCCTTGCATCCTTCACAAGGAGCTGATCCCTCCTACCCAAACTTATATTAATTAGAGGCAACCCCTCTAATTGCATGATGATGTCACCCCTCCAAGTATTCATGCACGTTGATATTTCATGACCTATATTGGCTTAAAGGTTAACATGTTAAACAGTTTTTATAAGTTAAACATAAGGCTTTTCAAACTATAAAACCAGTTTTACTAAGTTATACCAGGTTTTCCAGGACTTAATCAATTTCGTTGCTATATGTTGTATATGCTTATGTTATTCATTCTATGCTTGTATATCCGTGCACTAAGCCTTATGCTCGGCCGTTTTCCTTTCATGTTCCTAAACGACAGGTACTCAAGGGCGCTCGTAGACTTTAAGCGTACGTGCATATAGATTGGAAGCTTTCTAGCCTTCATTACTTTATGCATTTCATCATACATTTTGCTACTTATTTCTATGGACATTGTTTAGTCCTTTTCCTTTAAAGTACTTATGTTTGTTTGGGATGAGCTTATACTTTGGGGTACCGATGTTTGTTTCCGGTATTTCCTTTATGGTCATGTAATGTTTAAGACATTTTTCCTTGTATGCTTTGATGACACGCCATAATCACGCATGACATTCTATTTACCAAATCGGGTGTTACAATTATGGTATCAAAGCCAAGGCTTCGACCTTTAGGCTCTCAAAACACGACCTGTGATTAGTGGGTAGTCACTATGGTCTTCTTAGAACTGATAGTCGGTTTTCATGCATTTATTATTTTCATGCATTCATATATATGTCATTGTCGCATGTTTATGACTAAGTAATGGTTGGTACAGGACTGGCCCTATTTAGTCGCATGTGCTTTTATCGAAACTTTAACTTTGGGACCGATCCATTGGCGTCCCCTCGCCATGTCTTTTGTTTTGAGTGAACTGACAATAGGCGTTCACTCTCGTGCATATAAAAGTTTTCATAAAACTGCATCATGCATTCATTTACTACTTTTCCTACATAAAATTTTTCTCATGATTTATTGGTATAATTTTTTTTTCATGTATATATTTTTATATTTGATCAGTTTAATCATGTATTTTCGTTTATACTGTCAGATGGTGAACACACGCAATATTCGAGAGATGGTTGCAGCTGCCAATGCAGATTTGCAAGACATCCTTCACCAAACCAATAACTATCCTCCTACACCACATATCTTTCCCACGGCGATGAGGGGTAGACTGACGAAGGAGTACTACGCGATTAGGCAAAGAGATGAGGAAAAATGCAGCGAGTTTATGCAGCGTTTTCTTGTTTTGGCTGGCGAGTTAGGCCCGACAGCAGGAAATGCTGAGGAGCGAGCACACCATTTTCATTGCGCACTTCGCCCTTCCATCGTTAATAATTCGGCGTATGCTATCTGCAACACGGTGGCACAAGTTGCCGATGCAACACGTAAGCTGGAGATGCTGCAAGAAAGATAAGAGTTTGGGGAAGCAAAGAGACCCGAGAAGAGGTAAATATTCGTTATTCAGCGGTGACCAATCTGAATTCTTTCAGCATTATCCAATATTTATATCTCTCTTAAAACTGCATCTTTCAGGCAGAAGACTGGGGACCGGTCTCAGTCGGCTACTCAGCAACAGCGTACTCAGCCCAACGGAAACGGTCAGACTCAAGACCGTTCTATTACGGATAGGCGTGGCGGTAACGATAATAACCGTAACAACGATGGAAACTCCAACAACAGCAGGTCCTTACACTTACTCATTTCCTTATGTTAGATGCGATATTTCATAATTCTGACACATTAGCAATCTTCTACCAGGAATCATGGTAACGGGAGGGACCAGAACCAAAGAGGTTCACAACCTAACCGTCCAGCTATCACTGGTATTACATCTACGATTTTTTCCGCGTTGTCCTTTTGTACCTATAAACCATCTCTCATGTATACTGTTCTTAACAGGCTCCCAGCCAACAAGGGCACCTACTGGAGGGTATACCCATCCTCTTTGCACTACCTGCACCCGTAGGCACCCAGGGACCTGTCGCCGCGACATCGACGCATGCTACAAGTGTGGCCTTACTGGTCATCGCATGAAGGACTGCGCAAGGGCGAGACGGAGGGCACATCTGGACATGCTGATTCCAAGCCGCCTCTTACTAGTGGACGCGTTTACACGACTTCTCGTAACCGGGCCAACAAGTCTACAGGTACCATCAATGGAATCTTGTATATGTATGGTCAAGCTGCATGCGTTTTATTTGACATGGGTGCTACTCATTCAGTAATTTCTACTTCTTATGCTAAGAATGTTAGGATTTCCTAATGCCTTTAGAGAATGTTCTAAACATTTCCACGCCTTTAAGAGACTCTATACGCATAACCCATGTTTACAAGAGCCTTCCCCTAGAGTTTGACGACAAGATTTGTCCTGTTGACGCACTTCCGCTGAACATGAGTGATTTTGACATGATATTGGGCATGGACTGGCTATCCAAACATCACGTCACCATAGACAGTCATACATATCGGGTCATCTTTGGTGATGCAAATGCACCAGATTACATTCACCACGGGCTCGTACCCGGGAGGTCTGTACAAATCATATCAACCTTGCAAGCACGTGCATTATTTCACATGGTTGCGAGGGCTATCTAGCTATTATTCATGACATGGATGCTGAATCTCCATCAATTCAGAATCAGCCAATAGTGTCATAATTTCCTGATGTGTTTCTAGAAGAACTTCCGGGCATACCACCTGCAGGTAAAGTAGAGTTTAATATCGAGCTCATCCTAGGAGCTGAGCCGATTTCCAAGGCTCCTTATCGCATGGCTCCCATCGAGCTGAAGGAGTTGAAGGACCAATTGCAAAAACTTCTGGAATGAGGCTTCATTCGACCGAGCGCATCTCCATGGGGCGCACCGGTCTTATTCGTGAAGAAGAAGGACGACAGTATGCGTCTTTGCATTGATTATCGCGAGCTCAAGAAGATCACCATCAGAAATAGGTATCCTTTACCATGCATTGATGATCTGTTTGTCCAACTCCAAGGGGCCAAACATTTCTCCAAAATTGATCTGAGGTCGGGCTATCATTAGCTACGGGTTAAAGAGCAGGACATCGCCAAGACTACTTTCCGTACACGTTATGGGCTCTACGAGTTTGTAGTCATACCATTTGGCCTTACCAATGCTCCAGCGGTTTTCATGGATTTGATGAACAGAATCTTCCATGAGTTCCTAGACAAGTTCGTCATTGTCTTTATTGACGACATCCTAATATTCTCTAAGTCCAAGGAGGAACATGAAGACCATCTTCGTACAGTATTACAGATTCTTCACCAGAAGCAGTTGTATGCTAAATTCTCCAAGTGTGAGTTCTGGCTAGACAAGGTGGCGTTCTTAGGTCACATTGTATCAGCAGAAGGAATCACTATGGATCCAGCAAAGGTTGAGGCTATTACCAAGTGGCCAAGACCGACATCAACGACTGAAGTTCTTAGTTTCCTAGGCTTAGCTGGTTACTACTGTAGGTTCGTAGAAAACTTTTCCCGTTTAGCACTACCATTGACCAAACGGTTGCGGAAAGAAGAGAAATTCGTCTGGACTGAAGAAAGAGAGAAGACCTTTGAAGACCTACAACAGAAGTTAGTATCTGCACCGATTCTTACTCTCCTATCTGGTACAGGTGGATTTCAAATATACAGTGATGCTTCAGGGAAGGGACTTGGCTGTGTTCTCATGCAACATGGGAAAGTGATCGCGCATGCTTCACGACAGCTTAAGCCTTTTGAGGAAAATTACCCTACGCATGACTTAGAACTTGCAACGGTCGTGTTTGCATTGAAGATATGGAGGCACTACTTGTATGGAGAATAATGTGACATCTTCACAGACCACAAGAGTCTGATGTACATCTTCACTCAACGTGAACTGAATATGCGACAGAGAAGATGGTTGGAGCTGTTAAAGGATTATGACATTAATCTGCAGTATCATCCCGGCAAGGCGAATGTAGTGGCAGATGCACTTAGTAGAAAGTCCGGTATGATAAACGGCATTAAAATTGAGGAGGAAATTATAAGAGACTTAGAGCGACTAGACATCGAGATCATGGTACGTGGATAGCACGGTTACTGGGCTAATCTTAGAGTGAAACATGAGTTACTCTCTAGGATCAAGGAAGCTCAGAAGGATGATGGTGAAATATGGGCGATAATACAGAACTTGGAGAAGCAGACATAATTTCGTGTAGACAAAGACGGTATCTTATAGCAGGGCACGAGACTTTGTGTTCCTGTTGATCAAGAACTCCAGGAAGCATTGTTAGCTGAGGCTCATAGCTCCCCATTCTCCATTCATCCTGGTTCGACCAAGATGTACCACGACATCAAGCAATACTTTTGGTGGAGTGGTATGAGACAGGATGTTGCTACTTACGTCTCCAAATATCTTACCTGCCAGCATGTTAAGATCGAGCATCAGCGATCTAGCGGTCTTCTAAAACCGTTAGATATTCTAGTGTGGAAGTGGGACAAGATCACCATGGATTTTGTTACCGGTCTTCCGCAGACAAAGAGGAGGCACGATGCGATTTGGGTTATCGTTGATCGACTTACTAAGTCAGCTCATTTCCTACCAATCCGCAAGGATGATCCGGTCAGTAAAATCGCCGATACTTACAAGAAGGAGATCATGAGACTTCATGGTGCTCCATCCAGCATCGTCTCGGACAGAGATCCTCGTTTCACTTCGCGATTCTAGAAGAGTCTGCAGAAAGCTTGGGGTACAAAACTTAAGCTTGGCACGGCTTTTCATCCTCAAACAGACGGGCAATCAGAACGAACGATTCAGACATTTTAGAAGACATGTTGAGGTCATGTGCGTTAGAATGGACAGGATATTGGGACGATTACATCTGTTTGGTAGAGTTTGCATACAACAACAGTTGGCACGCTAGCGGTAAGCGTGCTCCATTCGAGATGTTGTATGGCAGAAAGTGTCGTGCCCCAATCTGCTGGGATCAGGTTGGTGAGCGAACACTTGAAGGACCAGAAATGATAGAGTTGACCAATGAGAAGGTCGCTATAGCTAAGCAGAAATTGCAAGAAGCACGATCACATCAGAAGAGTTATGCCGACAAGCATCGTAGGGACTTACAATTTTAACGTAGGAGATCACGTCTTTCTTAAGGTATCACCGGCACATGGCGTTAAGCGTTTTGGAATCAAAGGGAAGCTCAGTCCTTGATTCATCGGACTGTTTGATGTCATTGAGCGAGTTGGTGAAGTATCTTATCGTTTAGCGTTACCTCCACAGCTTTCTCACGTACACAACGTTTTCCATGTGTCCTTACTAAGAGGTTACAAGTATCGTCCCCTTCACATGGTTCAGTATCCACTAGAACAGATTCGTGAAGATCTTACCTTAATAGAGGAACTCGAACGAGTTCTTGACAGGAAAGAACGAGTCATGAGGAAGAAGAGGATTCCATTCGTCAAAATCCTTTGGAGGGACCATACCGAGCGGGAAGCCACTTGGGAGACCGAGGAGTCTATCCGGACTTACCCTCATTTCAAGTTTTGAATTCGGGTATGTTCCTCTTTTTTAGTTTACTTTATCTATAATTCAGGGACGAATTATTCTTTTTAGGGGGGAAGAGTTGTAAAACCCACATGATTTTACCATGAACAGTACACTTATAATCGTACGTACATGATTAAAACTTTACTTTTATAACATGAATATGTTTCACGAACATTAATTACAAGAACTACGTACGTGTTATTACACGATAAGTATTAAGTACGTATTAAGGCACGATAATTATTATCAATAATTATTAAAATCACGAACATGAAATCATGAACGTAGAGTCACGAACATATAATTATGTATTTACGTGTATTATTATTACGATCACGTACAAGTATTAATAATAACACGAAAATTTAATAATAACGTAATGTAAATACGAGCACTCGAACATGTAAATAATTAGAACACGGAAAAGATACGGGTTTACCTTGGTGGGCCCTACAAGCCGCGACAACAAGGAGTAAGGGGGCCCCAGCCCATGTTTAATTTTATTAAATAAACAAATAATGGAAACATAATTTCATTCACAAAAGATTTTTAGAAAAACAAAAACTCCAATCCTTCTCCTTGCTCCCTTAGGCCGGCGGCTACATCATCACACAAGGTTGATTGATTGATTTTGATTTAAGAAATCATAAGAACGTGTTCGTGTATTCATCCTCTATTTATTCCACGTGTTTTGGTAATCCGAAAAACTTTTTTTTAATTCTTTTTATGTTTTTATGAACATGTGATCATGGGGGTTTTATAAACAAGAGTAAAACATGCTAAAAATCATGGTTGGGAAAATTAATTGGGATGTTTTCGGGTTTGGTGTTCGGCCGCCACACAAACCGAGAGTCCCAAGACTCTCGGTGTCGTTTGGTTCGCACCACCACACGAAACACATGTCTCGGTGTGGTTTGGGTTCAGTCGACAGCAGGTACAAGGCACCCCGACTAGCGACGGGGGTGTCGTTGTGGTTTTGGGAGGTCTCGGCAGCCACAGCCCCACCACCGGCTAAAGTCGGTGGCTATTTATGGTAAGTAGGGGGAACCACTGCAGCAAGCAGGGGGACCACCGACAACTGCCGGTGGGAACTTTTGTGTGTCAGCGGCTGGCCGAAAGGACAAGACCACCGACAGCAGCCGGTGGCAGTTTTGCCGAGAGCAGGGGAAACCGGCTTAGGCCGGTTTGCCACTGTTTCGGTGGGGTTTGGTTCAGCCGGTTCAAGGGTTCACGGACCGGTTCACAACATGTTTTAATAAAAATAATACATGGGTTCGGGTTATTATTTACAAGTTTAATAGTTTTACAAGTATATTAATTTACAAGTTAACTAAATTAATTTAACATGGCATATAATAAATTTAATTAAAACATGGACTTAGGTTTATTATTATTATTTAATAATACATGATTTTAACCTAAGTATTTATTTATGTAATTTAGACTGTAATAATTAATTAATTATTAAAACATGACATATAATTAATTAATTTTCATGACTTAGGTTATATTATTATAAATATTAATACATGTTTTAACCTAAGTATTATATACACTTTAATTTAATTAAATCATGATTATATTTAATTAAATCGTATAACATATAGTTTAATTAATTAACATGTAATAGTTATTAAACTATACCATTAATCACATGACTTAGTATATTTAATCAGTAAAACTTAAGCTTATCGCATTAGCTTAATAATCCAGCTTATTTCTAATTATGGAAACTTTCTATTTTAGGAAACTTACTATTTTTAGGAACTTTCTATTTTTATAAACTAATCTATTCTAAGCAGTTAATCTATTTTTGGAAACTTTCTGTTGTTGGAAACTTTCTATTTTTGGAAACTTTCTATTTTAGGAAACCTGCTATTTTTAGAAAGTTACTTATTATTACACAACAAGTATAATAATACAAGAAATACAAGTAATACTTAATCGGAATATCCAGAAAACATGATAAACACAGCATAACGTTAAAATCAGTAAAACAAGACATGAACATATAAAACAAGGTAAGACATGATATGAAATCAGCTACGTACTCAGTAATCAGAATACTTATATACGTATACTATTTATGTAGCATTAGTGAGATCGAAGTAGGACTCTCTTCCGTTCGTCTTCTTCATTCACTGGACATAAGGTAAGGATTCTCCGTCCTTTTGAGTATGGACATTCTTTCCTTATTAGGATTCCCCGTATGCAGCCAACTGTTTTCCCAGTATATGTTTTATATGTTTTGATTTGCTTATGTCTAATTTAAATGCCTAAGCCATATACATGCATGACTAGTTTCACCTAGCTATGGAGGTAACATAACCATAACACTTGAGGCACTAGTGTTTTGATTTCACCACGGCGGAGTGATAGCTCGTGGCGTACCTTTCAGCTTTTGGCCATATTATTATGTTATCATGTGGGGCGTATAGGTGCATCCTAGGTTACATGTTTTTAACAGATTATTCAGGTGAATTTGGTGTGTACCTTGCATCCTTCACAAGGAGCTGATCCCTCCTACCTAAACTTATATTAATTAGAGGCAACCCCTCTAATAGCATGATGAGGTCATCCCTCCAAGTATTTATGCACGTTGATATTTCATGACCTTTATTGGCTTAATGGTTAACATGTTAAACAGTTTTTATAAGATAAACATAAGGCTTTTCAAACTATAAAACCAGTTTTACTAAGTTATACTAGGTTTTTTAGGACTTAATCAATTTCGTTGCTATATGTTGTATATGCTTATGTTATTCATTCTATGCTTGTATATCCGTGCACTGAGCGTTATGCTCAACCGTTTTCCTTTCATGTTCCCAAACGGAAGGTACTCAAGGGTGCTCGTAGACTCTAAGCGTACATGCATATGGATTGGAAGCTTTCTAGCCTTCATTACTTTATGCATTTCATCATACATTTTGCTACTTATTTCTATGGAAATTGTTTAGTCCTTTTCCTTTATAGTACTTATGTTTATGTGGGATGAGCTTATACTTTGGGGTACCGATGTTTCTTTTCGGTATTTCCTTTATGGTCATGTAATGTTTAAGACATTTTTCCTTGTATGCTTTGATGACACACCATAATCACGCGTGACATTCCATTTACCAAAATGGGGTGTTACAGTGCAACCTCTGATGGGTGCAACCTCCGATGGGTGCCACCTCTGACGGGTTCAACTTCTGATGGGCGCGACCTCTAAAGGTGTCACTCTCTGATGAGTGCAAAGTACAAACCTCTTGTGAAAGAGTGAAAGAGAAGAGGTTCTGATGGTTTGTAAACCATTGTACATTGTCTGATGTGCACCTTTGATGTGTATATCTCTCACCTCGCCTCTGATGGGTACCTTCGATGGTTGTGCCTGAAGTAATGCTTGGTGTGGCTCTCTAAGGGGTTCAACTTCTTTGGTTGGCGGTTTTATGGTTATTGCTAACTCTGATGAGTTTTTACTGAGCGGTATCTGATGGACTATATAAAGGACCAGATAAAGGACCAGAGATGTACATATGTACATTCATTGTAGCTCAATAACCATCTTCTTCAGGGACTCGGTTCCATAACTAAGTTCCCATTTGTTTTGTGATACGGTTTTGTTTTTGTTAAGGTTTAGAAGATTAGAGAGAATGTGAGCGAGAAGGTGAGAAGAGAAGTTTTTTTGTTTTGGATTTGGTTTTGTGAGGGTATTTGTGGGGTTGCATGGGGTTTGGCTCAGTTAGTTATCGATACAGGTATACATGATCAATGTGCAAGAGTACAAGTATAAGTGTACCTGATGACGATGATAAAGAGTGTACAAGGACTTTGATAAGTGTGTTCTCTCCCCCTCAAAACTTGTTATATTAGCATCTTTTGCATGACTTACACACTTTGTTCATTGATCCCTGATGAATACCTTCAATCTATCTCTGATAATTCTCCAACGTATGATGAGTTGTGTGAGACTCTGATAGGTGTATTCATCTCCCTTCAAAGGTTGGTAAATCTTCAACCTTTGGATATGAGTTCAACAGGTTCATTTACCAGGCTCGAGAGTTTAGCAACTCAGGTGCAGCGACTTGGTTCATCTTTGATGATGTCGCTTCATCGACTAAGTTCAACTGTCTTAGAGGTCCATAAGGAGGGGACATAAGGGCTTGCTGGCCTAGGGTATCTAACCTTTTTGGCAGGTTCAGATCTTTTTGGTTTAGCGAGAATAGATTCAAACTAGGGGTTCAGAGATCTGAGGGGGTGGTAGGTTCATCCAACGAACTGTGTTAGCTGGTAAGGTCTAAGACTTATGTTGGTCCAACTACTTGGTTGGAAGAGTTACAGAGACAAGGTCTAGAGAAAGTGAAAGGGGTCCAGAGAAGGGGACATGGATCCGGAGAAGGGACAGGGGTCCAGAGAGAAGGGACAGGCTTGCTGGAGGTTTAATCCAGTCTTGTTGGAGGGGTCCAGGCTTCGCTGAAGGATTCTTTAACCAGAGGGGTCGGATCTCGAAGTTTTGACAAGTGCAGAGGGTTCGCTGACAAAGAGTTCAGACCTGCTTAATTCAGCAACTAGGTTTTCGTTGTCCATAGGGGATCACTGGTTTGGGGTTTAACACGTCGATGAGTTCACAGAGAATCACAGAGGTTCAGACCTCTGGCAGGTTCAGACCTCTGGCAAGTTCAGACTTTTGGCAGGTTCAGCCTAGGGGTCTGGTAAGTCCAGTGACTTGGCTTGGTCCAGCGACTTGGTCCAGCTACTTGGTTGGAATAATTCTCTAGAATTAGAGACAAGTAGACAGCCAACAATAGAGGTGGCTAGTAAATATACTCGATCTCCATATAAACCATAATCAACACAACACTTTTGTGTTGCCCACTGATACATCTAAATCACTTGTGTTCTACATCACATGGATACACCAACGACCTGTTATACTAACCTCAGAAACAGGTTCAGAGACAGGGGTCACTCTTTTTTTAAGAGTTTGCTAGATAGGTTCATCCAACGACCTGGTGTAGCTTCAACGACAAAGGTTTTCTTCCGTTGTTCAGCTTCAGGTTTAATAACTTGGGGTTCATTACCAGCGACTTGGTGCTCACGTACATCGACGTTTTCCACTCAGCGGTTCATAGATCTGAGGGGCGCTAGTGTGGCATTGCTGGTCTAGGGTGGTTCATTTATTTCATCGACCTGGCCAGGTTTAGCTGTAGTCCAACTTAGATCGAATGTTTGTTCCAATTTTTGTACCATATTCACTGATATTTCAACCCAATCCACTCATGAGTTTCAATCAGCAAGAACTTAAGAGAACAAAACATCATTGATCTTCAATAGTGGCCTTCACGAAGCCCAGCGACCAGGGGTCATAGCTTTCCTTAGCCAAGTGCACTTAATTTATCATAAAGCTAAGCCACTGTTGTTGTATCAACGACCTTGAACATACCCAACACTCTGAGTTTTCTCAGCTTTAGTGACATCTATTTTTCCACTGATTTAATCAGACCCAAATAAATATCAGCTACTTCACGTCAAGCGTTTCATCTACTATATTAGCCCACCAGCGTCCTGAGGTTTCACCCATCACCATAACTTTAGTAATCACTCTTTTAATTCCATCCCCATAGCTTCCCGTACACAAATGATATTCAATCATCACCTCGTCCTTTATTATCTACACGAATGTATACACCTTTTAGAAACTAGAATGTTTTCCCAACGTCATGATTTGTGTCTTATTGATCATGTGAATGAAATGAATGCCATTAGGAATAATCTTGAATGGAAGCCAACTGGTAGAACTCGTGCCTAAGTTGGATGGCAATGGCGTCCCACTGGTAGGACCTTTACATTAGATGGAACAATGTGCCCTTTAACTAGGAATGCATCCATTGAGGTTAGGTCTGAGCGTCCTTTAGTTAGGCACACTAGCACTAAATTATGGAAACAGCGCCCTTTAATTAGGTCAGCCCCCACTATAGTGCCTATCAGTGAAGAAATACCTCAGGATTTAAGCCAACTAGAATCTACACCACCAACTAGGAAGAAGAAGGCTAGGAAATCTAAGAAACCTAAAGTTAGCAAATCTAAGGTTATTAAATATGTACCTGCTAATAACAAGGAATATTCAGATTCCGATACCTCTACATTGTCCTCGTGTGGTGATATTTTCAGGTGGTCCAAATCATCCTCTGGTATTTGGACTCCGGTTGTTCAAAGCATATGACCGGAGATCGCTCGACGCTCCGAAATTTCGTCAGCAAGTTTCTTGGTACGGTTAAATTCGGTAATGATCATATTGCAAAGATAATGGGGTATGGTGAATATCAGATTGGAAACGTTACGATTTCAAGGGTATACTATGTAGAAGGTCTTGGTCATAATTTATTTTCAGTAGGACAGTTTTGTGATTCCAACCTAGAGGTTGCTTTTCGACAACATACTTGTTTCATCCGCAACTTGGAAGGAAAAGACTTATTGAAGGGGTCTCGTGGTGCAAATCTCTATACTTTGTCCTTACAAGAAATGATGGCCGCCTCTCCAGTATGTCTTCTCTCTAAAGCATCTAAGACCAAGTCATGGTTATGGCATCGCAGATTATCTCATCTCAACTTTGATGCTATTAATCATCTGGCTAAAAACGAATTAGTTCGTAAAGCTCAAATTTCACAAGGACCATTTATGTTCCGCGTGTTCATGGGGGAAAAGTACCAAGAAATCTTACAAGCCCAAAGCTGAAGACACCAATCAAGAAAAACTTCATCTTTTGCATATGGATCTTTGTGGGCCAATGAGAACTGAAAGTGTGAGTGGTAAGAAATTCATTCTTGTCATTGTGGATGATTTCTCCAGGTTTACATGGGTTAGATTTCTACGTACAAAGGATGAAGCACCGAAGGCTATCATCACTTTCTGAAATTCATTCAGGTACGTTTGAATACTACTGTCCGCCGTATTCGTACAGACAATGGAACAGAGTTCGTCAACCAGACTCTTCGTGATTACTATGAAGGAGTTGGTATCTCTCATGAAACATCCGCTGCACGTACTCCACAACAAAACGGTGTCGTTGAAAGACGGAATCATACGCTTATGGAAGCTGCTAGGACTATGCTGATTTATGCGAACGCTCCATTGTTCTTGTGGGCAGAAGCTATATCTACTGCATGTTTCACCCAAAACCGTTCTATCATTCGGAAACACCAGGGAAAAACACCTTATGAGCTTCTATATGATCGTAAACCTGATGTTTCATTCTTTCATGTGTTTGGTGCTCTTTGTTATCCAAACATTAATAGTGAGAACTTAGGCAAACTTCAATCAAAAGCCGATATAGGTATTTTCATTGGTTACTCACCCTCCAAGAAAGCATACTGAATTTACAACCGTCGTCTTGGTAAGATTGTAGAAACTATGGACGCAGATTTCGATGAGCTGACAGCGATGGCTTCTGAGCAACGCAGCTCTGAACCCGCGCTTCATGAGATGGGAACCGGTGCTATTAGTTCCGGATTAGTTCCCAATAATCCTACTTCTACATCATTTTTACCACCTACAAGGCCCGAGTGGGATAAACTGTTTCAACCATTGTTTGATGAATTCTTTGATCCCACAAATGATGAAGTTCTAGCACCTGTAGTGATAGCTCCAATACCTGAAGTTGTTGCTCATGCAAATGAAGCTTTATCTAATGCATCTTCAATTAACATTGAACCGGATGCACCATTACCAAGTGATTCTTAAACTACACCTGAATCATCACCCTTACTTGTGCCTAATGATGTGGAAGAGGATTCTATTGATCACGATCTGGAATATGCTCACTTACAAGAGCTTCCTTTCTTTGGTGTACCGATACCTGAAAACCCTTCAGCCGCGTCTACCTCAGAAGAAGCTCCTTCTATTGTTCACTCCAGACCACCTAGGATTGAAAATCATAGCACCAAATGGACAAAAGATCACCCAATTAGGAATGTCATTGGAGATCTAGATCGACCAGTCTCTACACGCCATCAATTACAAGAGAGTGCACTCTATTGCCACTTTGATGCATTTCTCTCCGAAGTTGAACCTAGAAATTGGCAACAGGCTATGACTCAATCATCTTGGATTGAAGCCATGCAGGAGGAACTAAATGAATTCCAAAGACTTGAAGTATGGGAATTAGTTCCTCTCCCTGACAAGGTTAACATCCTTACTTTGTTATGGGTTTATAAGGTTAAACTCGATGAGATGGGTGCAGTATTGAAGAATAAGGCTAGATTGGTTGCTAGAGGATATAAACAAGCCTTGGGTATAGACTTTGAAGAATCTTTTGCTCCTGTTGCAAGATTGGAGGCTATTAGACTATTCCTTGCGTATGCTGCTCATATGAACATGATCGTCTATCAAATGGATGTGAAGACGGCATTTCTGAATGGTGAACTAAGGGAAGAAGTCTATGTTAGTCAGCCGGATGGGTTCGTTAGCACGGAGTTTCCTAATCATGTGTACAAGCTTAAGAAGGCTCTCTATGGGTTTAAACAAGCTCCACGCGCGTGGTATGATCTCCTCTCAACATATCTCATCTCGGAAGGCTTCTCCAAAGGCAAAGTGGACCCCACTCTATTCACTCTCAAGGAGAACAACGACATGCTTCTGGTACAAATTTATGTTGATGATATAATAATTGTTGCCTCTAACATAGAATTGTCAAAACGCTTTGAGAAGATAATGTCCACACGCTTTCAGATGTTGATGTAGTGGTTCTGTACCCTTTAGGAAAAGGATGACAAAATAGTGGTAAGTATTAACGAGTGATTTAGGAAAACCACAAGTTATGACACAAATGGGGATCGTTCTCTCGAGGAGGCACGTGTGTTGTGTAATGAAATGATTTTGATTGATGATTTTATTAAGAAGAAAAGAGAAGAGAAAATGACGAAGACGTAAAAATAAAAATATACGAAAAAAATCACTACTAGAAAGTTAAGACGTAGAACCGTAAAAACCACGAAAATTAAAATTTTAACCTAAAAATTCCTAAAAATTACTAAAAATCCACAATAAAATTCTAAGAGTTTACAAAAAATCAAAACTTGCTAAAACCTTTTAATTAATTAAATAATGACTTTTTAATGCTAATTAAAGACCTAAAAATCACTTTTGATTATTAAAAAGACCCAAACAAGATTTTATAGTTTGTAAACCTCAAAAAAGACCTAATTAAGCTAAAAACTATTTTTAAAAATTTTAAAACCAAATTAAACTATTTTTAAACTCTTAAAAACTATAAAAATCAATTAAACCTTAAATTAATTCTAGAAATTAATGGAAAAGTCTAAAAAATATTTGGAAAGTGACAAAGTTCCTAATTTAATGTTTACAATCTAGGAAAAATGAAAAAAAGTTAAAAATTAAACTTTCTATTTTTGATAATAAAATAATATTAAAATATTCAAAAAAATAAAAAGTTTGGAAATAAATTCTAAAAAATTACTAAAAATCCTAAATAATGTAACTAAGAGAAAAATGTAAATTAAAGTTCCTAAAACCTTTTTATTAATTTTATATTAATTTTTAAAGGTGTCTAAAAACCCTAAAATCAAATAAAATTAAAAATAAGACTTTTTGAAAACTTTTTTGAATGTAAACCTCAAAAATATAAATTAAAACCTAAAAACTATTTTTTTGGATTTTTAAAATACTTTTTACTATTTTTAAATTACTTTCTAAAAATAATCCTAATAAATAAATAAATAAAGGGAAAAGTTTACTTTTTGCTCAGAAAAATCAATAACCCTAATAAAAACCTAGGAAAAATGCTAAACTTGAAAAAGCTAAAAGAAATAAGCTGGAAACAGCTTATTTATAAGCTGTTAACCAAATAAGCTATAAAACAAAAACATCTTATATATTAAACTAAACCAAACCTAGCAGTCAAAGACCCTAGGGCAAGATGGTTAACGCGTTTGGTTGTGGGAGGAGTGGCGCAGGTTCGAGTCCTGGCCACGTCCTTTTTGTTTTTTATTTTTTTTTTCTTTTTAAACTTTTAAAACACAAACCTGTTACACTTTTAAGCACAAAAACACAAACCAAATCAAATTTCAACCAAGATTGACACAAATAGAAACCAAAACGTGCTCAGTTGAGCTTTGTTTCTGATGAACACAAATGAATGTTCTTCACTTGTGAAGTTAAACCAAGAGGGCTTGGTTTATGATGTTTGGTGGTGATTTTAATGGAACAAAGGCACCCTTATACTCCTTTTGAGTATAAGGAGTCAAGAAAAGCTCAAAACAAGTAAGCTACAACACAATATAAGCACCAATAAGCCACAAAAGTTACTGATCAAGGCAATAAGCAGGTCTGTGAACAGCAACACAAATTTCATGCACAAATCTGAATTTTAAACCTTCATAACTTGCACAATTAACAACCAAGTGACTTATAAGCAATCACCAACCCTATATGATCCTAACTCTTAACAGATTACAAGATTTGATGAGCAATTTTAACACAAAACTAGCAGAAAAAATGACTTAATGATTTTAAGCTATGTTTTTCCACTTATAACATGCAAATGTGTTTAAAACCTCTACCAACTGATAACCAGACTACACACAACCTAATGCAACCCTAAGGAAAGTATCTAACACGTTTTTGCTTCACAAATCTTTCAAAGTTCTTAACTAGCATGCAAATCCAAACACACCTTTATATCTTGAAACTGAATTTTTTCAAAGCAATACAAATCAAAACCTATCCTAACTGATTTACTAACTTCTAACATGCATAATAACTCAAATTTAGCAATATCCAACAATCTTAAACAACAATTAACACCTTTTAAGCAGATTCACATAAACACCATATGAAAACATAAACTGAAAATAAAAAAAATGGGATGAGAGTGCTACCTTAAGGGTCCTACATCCAGGACCCTTAGTGGCTGCTTGCCACCTCCAATCAGGCTGGGGCCTGAGCTGATCCTTGATCAACAACAATCAACAAAAAACCTGCTAAGAATCACTGAAGAACAAGCAGATACAATATACTGATTTTTGTTACTTTTTAAAAACTTTTCACCAACTTTGAAACCTTTAACAAGTTTTAAAAGCAAGTTTAATATTCAGAAACTCAAGAATTTTTGATCCACTTTCACTTCTCAAAAATTCATAAAATTTCTGTAAACAAAACCCTTTTTAAAACTTTCTGAAAACACCAAATTTAAACCTATAACACACAAAATCTTTTTGGAACTCAGTATAAGCTTTCAACACACACACAACTTTTAACAAACATAAAAAGGAATTAGATTGTTTTGACAAATACCAAACTTTTACTTCATTAAAAAGGAATTACAATGTGAAAGCTTAAAAACTGGAACCAAGGGATATGCACAACCTGCATTCTCCTTTTATAAGCTAACTAGGAACCTTCTAGTGCTACTAAAACTCTAGCTAATGGAATTCCTAAAAAGCCCTTGGTTCTTTGACTGAAAATGGTCAAAATTCGTGCCCATGTGACCTTGTTGTTGTAGCCAGCTATGGAAAGTAATCTTGGCCATCCATTTGAACTTGGGGACAAAGGAAATGATCTGGGATGTTGATTTGGTCGGGTTTAGGGTTTTGAGGGAAAGTGATGGGTGCAGGGGAGGGTCCCACAAGACACATGGGTGTGTCTTGTGGTGATGTGGAATGTCGGTTTTGGTGAGAAAAGGTTCAATCAAGGATCTGGACAAAAAGGGATAAAACCCCTTTGATTTGGTGTTGATTGGGTTTGGAATTGGTTAGGGTTTATAGGGTGATTAGGCCAGGTTTAATCCAAAAAGGGGAAAAGGATTATTTAAAATTGATGTTTGGTGGGAAAATGAGGTGGTGTTGACTGGGGTTTGACCAGGGTTTATTTAATAAACCGGGTTGTGGGTAATGGATAGTGGGTAGGGTAAATGGGTTATGGGTGGGTATTGTTGACGTGTCACATTGTGGTTGGGTGTGAGGGTTTAGTTGGTTGGCAGAATTGGCCCCCAGAGTTTCTTCTTGTCTTCACTTTGTGAAAAATAGCCATCAACGTTTTTTTTACACTTGACAACTTTGGCAAGTTGTCATTTTTTTGCACAACTTGTTATAAACTTTTAACAAGGGTTTCTTTGTACTTTCTTGGATTCTTCAAGGACTGGTCTTGTACAATCTTCAAACATGGAGGACCATACTTGTACAAATAACTATTGGAGGGTCATTTGTGACAAGTTCTTCAAAGATGAGGGACTAAAGTTGCCAATCTTCAATTCTTCAAGGGTCTTTTTGAAAAATCCAAACTTGGGCCCGATTCATTGTGCGGCTTCGTTTCCCGTGTTCGTTTTTGATTGATCCTTGTGATCTTTTGCCAATTCCTCAATATCCGTACCTAAAAATACACAAGTAACAAACACGAGCATCTATTTGGTATAATCAATGATATTTTATGCATTTTAAGCCCGATTTGGACGATGAGACCATGTATAAAACCAGTCTCATCACTCCCCCATACTAAACCATTGCCGTGCCCTCACGCAATGCTAGAATTAAGTATCGTAGAACTTCCAAAATTCATTTTTATTCACTTTATTGAATGATAAACTAGCTACACTACTACTATTACTACTACTTGCGTTTTAGACATAATGTATGATTTTCATCGCAAAATGGGACGTTTAGGTTCATAGAACAAGAACACGTGAAGGCTTCGTTAGAAATAATTTCATCGTCCTCGATTTTCACTTGATTCCATGCTAAGCGTGCAACGAGATCATTGTCATTATAAGTTAGTAATGCTAACACTACTCATATGCCCTAATCACGTACTTATTCTCCCATTATTCCTAAGTTGTATCTCTTATATTTTATTATGTCTTAATGATCACGAGGATACATCATTGACTTATGCGATAATAGAGATTTAGGTCTAAAAATAGAGTCCTAACGGTGTAACTAAGACCATCAAATCAATAACCCCTCCTAATAGACAACGATGTCAAAAAATTAAGTTGACAAGAAGAATCGATAAACACGGTTTTATAACGGTTTTGAACATGAGACTTATTACCAAGACTTTTATACGCCCCCTAACGGAAGGACCTTATTATCTTTGGTTTACCTCCATCTTTTATTCAACTTCGCCATGAAGCTTTTAGTATGACTTCGGTCTTGCCTTGCTTTTTATTATCCGCCATCATCGGTGGTTTTATTAGCCAAAAACGTATATCCTCACGCTAAGGCGAATTTTGGATCTTTAAAGCTTCGAAGATTAAGGCTTGATTCACTTTCAATTTTTGCATAGATTTTAGGCCTTGTGGGGCTTCAAATTGTTTGCTAGATTTAGGTGAGCACTTGAAATCTTATTATTGGGTGAAGCTTTCGATTATTCGGGTTGCCAATACTTCAAAACCGTGACGCTGGCGATACCTTAATGTCTTCCCAATTTAATTACACGGAAGCTACTAGAAAAGACTAGAAACCCAACAATCCTAACTAAACCGCTAAGTCAATATTTATTAAGCAAAAAATATTTACAAGCGAAGGGAGAATAAGCAAACAACGAGAACACATGAGTTTTTGAAAGAATACGAGTACTCTACGTTTAGCATAGTAACTTATAATTAACTCTATCATTTCTCGTCCTCATTTAAGAGACTTAGCCTAATGTGTAGTTAAGGAATCAAAGCTAAGTGCTCAACACGCACGGTCGAGTCAAAAATTACTCTTATTCTCGCCATCGGAAAATCTACATTCGTGTCTTCAAACACTTATAAAACATGAGAAAATTTTTAAAATTTGGCCATTTTTAGCCTTATTTTGCAACAAAACGATAAACAAAACGATAAATTTTGGAAAGCGTGAAGGTTTGGCAAGGCAAGTATCTATTCACCCCCCCATACTAAAGTTAAACATTGTCCTCAATGTTTCGAGTCTAGGGGTGCAAACACCCTCATACTAGAGACGTGGTCGAATGCCTAATCTAGCATGGAAAGGGTGTAACCAATAAATTAATAGCCGTTTATAAAGTGTGCTATAAACCTAAGGTTAGAACATAAAAGGATATATCATTTGGATATTGGGAAAGGCCTCCAAAGCAAACGATCAAGTGCTCCCATAAAACGAACACGAGAGGCTCCAATCGTGAAGATCATGATCTAAAAACCACAATGCACAAACAACCACGGAACAAAGGTTGGAAGGGCACAAATCCCCTCACATTAATTAGAAAGCAATAATATGTACATGGATAAGCATGGGTCTCCCCCACGAGGCACCTTGTTTTTGATAACCGAGTCAAAAGCTCGACTCGAATCCCCATAAATGTGATCATTTAGGGATATCATGGTGTGGTCAATTTTTGGTGGGGCTTACATGATAAACAAGGCCCAAAAGTACGTGGAGTACTTTAAAAACCCGATAAACTTATACCGGGGTCAAAGATAGCGTCCTCGTTTTCGGATGAAAGACGAAACAACGCCACTTCAACACAAACCCAATGGGGTAGAAGAAAATAGGAGAGAAGAAATAGAAGGGTGGGGCAATGGGTAAGTCTCTAAAAACATGAGCTACTCGAGGTAGACTCGCACCAATCAAATGAAAAGATTTTCCATTTATTGCATCGGTAGAAGACCGAGAGTTCCCTATATAAGCAATTCCAGGATCAAATATCTCGTCCTCGGTGGAGAAAGGGGAGGGAACATAAGGGGATTCCCCCAAACTAAGTCCACACAAAGCATCGTCAAAAGGAGAAGACGAGCTTGTAGTACTCAATACACGCGGTGATGACAGAGTTAGAGTTGTAGAAAAATCTTTTAAATTTAAGTTAAAATCTTTTCCTTTTTCATCTTTTACACTCTCCTTGTGAAACCCGATTTAATTATGTCAAAAACATTTGGTGTATCTAAAACAATGTTAGTCACACTAAAAATTCTCACATTTTGAAATCTTTTTGGTTTGAGTGGTGGCAAGTTTTCAAATCTTTTGTCAACAAAGAAAACCTCCCCATCGGGATCAACGTATTCATCATCCGAAGAATCACTCGAGATTGGATTCTAAGGCTTTACACTCTTAACCTCCACCGGCGGAGGGGACGGAACTTCATTTTTCTCAACAACTCCTAAAACTCTATTGGAAATCTTTTTGCAAATGTTTTTGATGGGATTGACATTGTACAAAGATGTGATCGAATACACATGAGAAAGAGTGGAGTTTTGGGTTGCATTAATGATGAGTTCTTCCTCATTGAAACGAAGAGTGATTTTTCTTGCATGCACATCGATAAGTGCTCTCGAGGTATCCAAAAAAGATCGACCTAAAATTAACGGAACTTTAGGATCGATAGGAATGTCAACAACAATAAAGTCTACAGGGTAGTAGAACTTTCCAACTTTCACAAAGACGTCCTCGGCAACTCCACAAGCTAGAATCGTAGAATGATCGGCCATTTCGATTGACATTCTTGAAGGATTGAGATTGGGAAGATTGAGCGATTTAAAAATCTCAAGAGGCATCAAATTAATACTAGCACCAAGATCGGCCAAGGCGTAGCATTCTTCCATGTCTTGGATAGCACATGGGATTAAAAACTTTCCAGGATCACCGACTTTTTGAGGTATGCGGCTTAGAAAAACCGAAGAACAACTAGACGATTTTTGCAATTTCTCTTTGTTATTCAACATACTTTTGAAGTTCGCGGAAAATCGAGGCATCATGACTAAGGCGTCGGCAAAACTTATATTGAAATGCAAGTCACGAAACATTTTCATAAAAAGTTCAAATTGATAATTATTTCGTTCTTGTGCCTTTTCCTTGTCTCGTCTTGAAGGGTAGGGTAAAGGTGGTGTGGGTTGGGGCAAAGTAGGCATAGGCATCGGCCTTGGAATCTCGGGTTCCATGATTGGTATTGGTTCAACCGTAGGTGTGGTTTGAGCGGTACTTCGTGGGCTTGTAATGTGCTCCTTTTCAACCACAACCTCAGGTTCTTTCTCTTTTTCCTTCTCCATAGAAGTACTTGGACGAGAAATGGGTTATTTGAAAGTTTTACCACTACGAGTAGTAATAACCTTCAATTCTCCTTTCGGGTTCACGATGGTATCACTAGGAAGACCACCCGAAGAAGAGCGCTTACACATGATAGCTTCAAACATTTTAGCCATACGGTCTTCAAACTTAGATTGCCTAGCATCCGCTTTTAACAACTCTTGCTTAATCTCATGTTGTCCTTGCTCCATTTTTTGTTGATTTTGTTGGAGACGTGTGACATTTCCTTCTATTTTATTAGCATGAGTTTTAAGTTCATTAGAAAGTTCGTTTTTAAGCTCGTTTTTCAACTCGGATCTTAAGCTAACCATTTCACGTTGCATATTGTCAAACTTAGCATCATTAGCCTTAACATAATTCAAAAATTCTCCTTGAAGATTTTTGGTGTGATCGTTTTGAAAACCTTGGGCATTGTTTTGAAAATCACGGTTTTAGTTTTGGTTAGAAATTTGCCCATTTCCACTTTGGTAATTACCTTTGTTATAATTCCTTTGATTTCCTTGGTAATTTCCACCTTGGTCGTTGTTGCGATAGTTATTAGCATTTTGATTTGGTCGAGCTTGATTTTGGCGGGAACCTTGACCGATTTGGTTATAAGTTCCCGTGGCTACAAAAGCATTCGAAGTGTTACCATCCGCGGTAATGCACTCGGAAAGATCATGAGCTCCACCACACGACAAACAACTCTTAGAAACCGCTTTAACCGAAGCGGAATTTGAAGCTTCTTGAGCTTTCCAATGGGACATAAGGTTAGCAAATCTATCAAAAAATCTTCTTCATTTGCTTCATCATGTAAAGAATTGATACTACGAGACGATGATGAGCCCATTTTGGCAACACTCGGTGTGTGACGAGGGCTATAAACCTTAGACCTATTCTAAATTATGACCAAAGCTTCTTCAACCGTTTTACACAAAAAATTACCACCCGCGGCGACATTCAAATAATCTCTTTCATGATCATTAAGTCCATTGTAAAACGTGTCTATTTGGTGCAAATCGGAAAAACCATGATGAGGACATTCATGTAACATCTCCTTAAACCTATTCCAAGCCGTAGAAAAACTTTCATTTGATTCTTGTGAAAATTTAGAAATCTCATTTTTCAAATGCGTAGTCTTAGAGGGCGGAAAAAATTGGTTCACAAACTTCGAAACGAGATCCTTCCACGTCAATATAGAATTGGGTGGCTCTTTCTCTAACCAAAATTTAGCGGGACCCGCTAAGGAATACGAAAAAAGCATCATCTTAATCGAGTCATTCGAGACATCCTTGAATTTGTACGTGGCGGTAAGACGATTGAATTGGCGGATATGGTTGTGGGGATTGTCCTTCTCATCACCATGGAATTTGTTGTTTTGGATCATCGACAACAAACCCGTTTTCACCTCAAAATTCTCCGCAAGGATTGCGGGAATCACAATAGCTTCTCCATAACCCTCGGTGGGTGCTTGAAGTAACTCCATCATAGTTCGATTCGCCATGGTAGGTGTTTCTCGTACAATGGGTTCGTCAATAGGAGACTCCTCACTAGAATGAGTTGGAGTGGGAGTTTTGTTCTTTCATCTACGTGCACGTTTTGCTTGATTACGAATTAGCATAAACGTCACGTACAACGAGGAGACGAGCAAAGAAGATTCTTTTTGGTATTTTGTGTTTTTCAATTTTTTGTGGTTTTTGATTGTATTAACCTTTTTGGAAATTGGTGAAATGTATTAAGTAGACAAAAGTCCACAAATCTCCTCCTTAATCAAATCTCTCGATTAAAGAAGCCTCAAGGAATGAAAACGATCACGTGGAGTGAACGCCTTCGATGACTTTAGAACGATGGTGGAACACCAAATCGTTCAAGAGGGTTTAATCAATTGAAACCAAGAAAATATATATGATACTTAATAATACTTTGGGCGGCAAAACCCTCGATTCACTTTCAAAATCAAATACGCACAAGCAAGCGGAGGAAACGAGGCGGCGCGAAGCACTTAAGAGCCTTTTTCCTTTAGGTCGTGAAATACAACCGCCTTATACCCACCTTATAGTTTGTATTATCAAGATTAAGCTTCACGAAAGTATTTATCTATTTTTGCCTTTTTTCTTTGGTTTGAGATTCGAATACAATGATCGAGTGATGAAATCCCGAATCAAGGTTGTGATTGCTCACGTATTTGGAGTACTTGTGTATTTATTGTTCTACGTATACAATATATTAATAATATTCAAACAAAAACCGAAAAACGATAATACGTATTAGTAGAGTGCTACTAATACAAATACTATTATGGCTAATATAAAAAAACAACAATGGTTCAATCAAAACACAACACGCCTCCCCGGCAGCGGCGCCAAAAATTGATGTAGTGGTTTTGTACCCTTTAGGAAAAGGATGACAAAATAGTGGTAAGTATTAACGAGTGATTTAGGAAAACCACAAGTTATGACCCAAATGGGGATCGTTCTCTCGAGGAGGCACGTGTGTTGTGTAATGAAATGATTTGGATTGATGATTTTATTAAGAAGAAAAGAGAAGAGAAAATGACGAAGACGTAAAAATAAAAAATATACGAAAAAAAATCACTACTAGAAAATTAAGACGTAGAACCGTAAAAACCACGAAAATTAAAATTTTAACCTAAAAATTCCTAAAAATTACTAAAAATCCACAAT
This sequence comes from Glebionis coronaria, assembly GCA_025667525.1. Classification (NCBI taxonomy): domain Eukaryota; kingdom Viridiplantae; phylum Streptophyta; class Magnoliopsida; order Asterales; family Asteraceae; genus Glebionis; species Glebionis coronaria. Next base: position 232,032,773 of record CM046879.1, read on the forward strand.
AAAATTCTAAGAGTTTACAAAAAATCAAAACTTGCTAAAACCTTTTAATTAATTAAATAATGACTTTTTAATGCTAATTAAAGCCCTAAAAATCACTTTTGATTATTAAAAAGCCCCAAACAAGATTTTATAGTTAGTAAACCTCAAAAATGACCTAATTAAGCTAAAAACTATTTTTAAAAATTTTAAAACCAAATTAAACTATTTTTAAACTCTTAAAAACTATAAAAATCAATTAAACCTTAAATTAATTCTAGAAATTAATGGAAAAGTCTAAAAAATATTTGGAAAGTGAAAAAGTTCCTAATTTAATGTTTACAATCTAGGAAAAATGAAAAAAAGTTAAAAATTAAACTTTCTATTTTTGGTAATAAAATAATATTAAAATATTCAAAAAAATTAAAAGTTTGGAAATAAATTCTAAAAATTACTAAAAATCCTAAATAATGTAACTAAGAGAAAAATGTAAATTAAAGTTCCTAAAACCTTTTTATTAATTTTATATTAATTTTTAAAGTTGTCTAAAAACCCTAAAATCAAATAAAATTAAAAATAAGACTTTTTGAAAACTTTTTTGAATGTAAACCTCAAAAATATAAATTAAAACCTAAAAACTATTTTTTTGGATTTTAAAGTACTTTTTACTATTTTTAAATTACTTTCTAAAAATTAAACTAAAAATAATCCTAATAAATAAATAAATAAAGGGAAAAATTTACTTTTTGCTCAGAAAAATCAATAACCCTAATAAAAACCTAGGAAAAATGCTAAACTTGAAAAAGCTAAAAGAAATAAGCTGGAAACAGCTTATTTATAAGCTGTTAACCAAATAAGCTATAAAACAAAAACACCTTATATATTAAACTAAACCAAACCTAGCAGTCAAAGACCCTAAGGCAAGATGGTTAACGCGTTTGGTTATGGGAGGAGTGGCGCAAGTTCGAGTCCTGGCCACGTCCTTTTTGTTCTTTATTTTTTTTTCTTTTTAAACTTTTAAAACACAAACCTGTTACACTTTTAAGCACAAAAACACAAACCAAATCAAATTTCAACCAAGATTGAATCAAATAGAAACCAAAACGTGCTCAGTTGAGCTTTGTTTCTGATGAACACAAATGAATGTTCTTCACTTGTGAAGTTAAACCAAGAGGGCTTGGTTTATGATGTTTGGTGGTGATTTTAATGGAACAAAGGCACCCTTATACTCCTTTTGAGTATAAGGAGTCAAGAAAAGCTCAAAACAAGTAAGCTACAACACAATATAAGCACCAATAAGCCACAAAAGTTACTGATCAAGGCAATAAGCAGGTCTGTGAATAGCAACACAAATTTCATGCACAAATCTGAATTTTAAACCTTCATAACTTGCACAATTAACAACCAAGTGACTTATAAGCAATCACCAACCCTATATGATCCTAACTCTTAACAGATTACAAGATTTGATGAGCAATTTTAACACAAAATTAGCAGAAAAAATGACTTAATGATTTTAAGCTATGTTTTTCCACTTATATCATGCAAATGTGTTTAAAACCTCTACCAACTGATAACCAAACTACACACAACCTAATGCAACCCTAAGGAAAGTATCTAACACGTTTTTGCTTCACAAATCTTTCAAAGTTCTTAACTAGCATGCAAATCCAAACACACCTTTATATCTTGAAACTGAATTTTTTCAAAGCAATACAAATCAAAACCTATCCTAACTGATTTACTAACTTCTAACATGCATAATAACTCAAATTTAGCAATATCAAACAATCTTAAACAACAATTAACACCTTTTAAGCAGATTCACATAAACACCATATGAAAACATAAAACTGAAAATAAAAAAAATGGGATGAGAGTGCTACCTTAAGGGTCCTACATCCAGGACCCTTAGTGGCTGCTTGCCACCTCCAATCAGGCTGGGGCCTGAGCTGATCCTTGATCAACAACAATCAACAAAAAACCTGCTAAGAATCACTGAAGAACAAGCAGATACAATATACTGATTTTTTGTTACTTTTTAAAAACTTTTCACCAACTTTGAAACCTTTAACAAGTTTTAAAAACAAGTTTAATATTCAGAAACTCAAGAATTTTTGATCCACTTTCACTTCTCAAAAATTCATAAAATTTCTGAAAACAAAACCCTTTTTAAAACTTTCTGAAAACACCAAATTTAAACCTATAACACACAAAATCTTTTTGGAACTCAGTATAAGCTTTCAACACACCCACAACTTTTAACAAACATAAAAAGGAATTAGATTGTTTTGACAAATACCAAACTTTTACTTCATTAAAAAGGAATTACAATGTGAAAGCTTAAAAACTGGAACCAAGGGATATGCACAACCTGCATTCTCCTTTTATAAGCTAACTAGGAACCTTCTAATGCTACTAAAACCCTAGCTAATGGAATTCCTAAAAAGCCCTTGGTTCTTTGACTGAAAATGGTCAAAATTCATGCCCATGTGACCTTGTTGTTGTAGCCAGCTGTGGAAAGTAATCTTGGCCATCCATTTGAACTTGGGGACAAAGGAAATGATCTGGGATGTTGGTTTGGTCGGGTTTAGGGTTTTGAGGGAAAGTGATGGGTGCAGGGGAGGTTCCCACAAGACACATGGGTGTGTCTTGTGGTGATGTGGAATGTGGGTTTTTGTGAGAAAAGGTTCAATCAAGGATCTGGATAAAAAGGGATAAAACCCCTTTGATTTGGTGTTGATTGGGTCTGGAATTGGTTAGGGTTTATAGGGTGATTAGGCCAGGTTTAATCCAAAAAGGGGAAAAGGATTATTTAAAATTGATGTTTGGTAGGAAAATGGGGTGGTGTTGACTGGGGTTTGACCAGGGTTTATTTAATAAACCGGGTTGTGGGTAATGGATAGTGGGTAGGGTAAATGGGTTATGGGTGGGTATTGTTGACGTGTCACATTGTGGTTGGGTGTGAGGGTTTAGTTGGTTGGCAGAATTGGCCCCCAGAGTTTCTTCTTGTCTTCACTTTGTGAAAAATAGCCATCAACGTTTTTTTTACACTTGACAACTTTGGCAAGTTGTCATTTTTTTGCACAACTTATTATAAACTTTTAACAAGGGTTTCTTTGTACTTTCTTGGATTCTTCAAGGACTGGTCTTGTACAATCTTCAAACATGGAGGACCATACTTGTACAAATAACTATTGGAGGGTCATTTGTGACAAGTTCTTCAAAGATGAGGGACTAAAGTTGCCAATCTTCAATTCTTCAAGGGTCTTTTTGCAAAATCCAAACTTGGGCCCGGTTCATTGTGCGGCTTCGTTTCCCGTGTTCGTTTTTTATTGATTCTTGTGATCTTTTACCAATTCCTCAATATCCGTACCTAAAAATACACAAGTAACAAACACAAGCATATATTTGGTATAATCAATGATATTTTATGCATTTTAAGCCCGATTTGGACGATGAGACCATGTATAAAAGCAGTCTCATCAGATGTCAATGATGGGAAAATTTTCATTTTTCTTAGGATTACAAATTTCTCAGAATCCCAGAGGCATCTTTATTAATCAATCCAAATATGCTCTAGAATCTTTAAAGAAATATAACTTTGAAAATTGTGACCCCGTGGACACTCCAATGGTGGAGAAATCCAAGTTAGATGAAGATAGGAATGGGACTATTGTCGATCCAAAACTTTACCGTGGGATGATCGGCACCCTTCTCTATCTGACTGCTAGCAGGCCTGATTTGCAATTTGCTGTATGCATGTGTGCCCGGTATCAGGCTCGGCCTACCGAAAAGCACCTACATGTTGTCAAAAGGATCTTTCGGTATCTAAAAGGAACACTTCATTGTGGTCTATGGTATCCGAAAGATTCCTCTATTGCTTAAATATCATACGCAGATGCCGATCATGCTGGGTGTCAAGACACGAGGCGTAGCACTTCTGGATCTGTGCAACTCCTTGGAGACAGATTGATCAGTTGGTCTTCAAAAAGGCAGAAAAGCGCTGCAATTTCTAGCACGGAGGCTGAATACATCGCCATGTCCGGTTGTTGTGCTCAAGTCCTTTGGATGAGATCACAATTAACTGACTACGGTTTGGGTTTCAACAAAATCCCGATGTATTGTGACAACAAGAGCGCCATTGCCCTTTGCTGCAACTATGTTCAACACTCCCGGGCCAAGCACATAGACATTCGCTACCATTTCATTAAAGAGCAGGTGGAGAACAGAGTGATTGAGCTGTATTTTGTCACTACTGAGTATCAGCTGGCAGATATGTTCACCAAAGCCTTAGATGAAGGACGAATCGAGTTTTTGATCGACAAGCTTGGCATGAAATCATTCACTCCAGCGACTCTCAAAGAATTGGCAGAAGAATCAGCTGAATAGTAGTGGTAAACTATTTAGGCGTATCCTTTGTTCGTGATCGTGTATATTATAGTATATATATAAACCACAAAAAGAAAAATACAAAAATATAAAACCAAGAAAAATCATAAAAAATATAAAACCTACAAAAACCATAAAAATTATAAAATCAAGAAAAACCAAAAATATTTTTCGTTTTTTAAATCGGGCATGTCTTTTAGTACGGTAATATTTACGGCCTTAGAAATGTCGATCAATATTGACACGGTGCCATAAATAGAGTCCGTATAAAAGTTGTACATTTTTTAAAACATGCCCATTATGGCTTGTAGTTATTTCAGACTGCAACCCGGTTTTCATATTAAAGTCACGTATTTCCTTGGAAAACGTTGGCTCACAACGGGAATTAATTTTCTCGGGCATGATTTACAAGCCAAATCATGCAAAGGGATCAAGTTTACTTTATAACTTGGTCTAACACGAGTTAGTGTACGTCTCAGTGCATTAATTTGTCAAAATAAGAGAAATCTTGTTGCCACCACGAATCAATCTTTTTCAAGACATTAATTGGAAATGTTTTTATCAATATTTGACTCTTTAAACAATGACTACAGCTCTTTAAATAGAAAACGGGTCATCGTTTAAGGGGGAGAAAATATTAAATCATCTTCGTCATCAAAACGATTTTCAAAAGTGTTTGTGGAAAATTAATTGGCTAAATGGTTTATGAGTGGTCTTGCTTTAGAATACAACTTGTGCTCGCTCAATGTGATAGGAATTGCTTTAAGATCTTGGAGATTTGCTACTAGGTTGCAATGCTTAAAGTTGTGTGAAGGTTAAGTTGGCGAAATTTGACAATGGTTAGGGAGATTAGAAAAGACAAGGAAAAGAATAGAAAAGTATAGGGACTTAAGGTAACATTTATGAAAATTGTTAAAATTTGACCTAAGTCAAAACAAACCCCCCCCCCCCCCCCCCCCCCCCGTCCCTTTATTTCTTCTTCACTGTTTCTTTATCATCTTGCCGCCATTTTCACACATACAAGCTCACAAAACTCACGTATTAATCATCCAACCTGTTTCATTCGATTTAAAAGGTAATAACATACATCCTTTGATTCTTAATTCACCTAATTCATGTAAACTCACTTAATTAATTCGTTTGAATTAAGTCAATCAAGATTAGGGATTATTCCTTAATTTAGGATTAATTGATTAGGGTTTTAAGTGGGTTTTATGCGGAATATCATTAGAAAGATGTTAAGCTGCCTTAGATTGCCTTAAAACTCCCAAATCGCGCTTAGAATAATCTTTCATAGGTGCGTTTGTGAAGTTCCGGATGAACATAGCTTGCAATCTTCCGAATGAAGGAAGTTCCGAACGAACTTCCGAATGAAGGAAGTTCTGAACGAACTTCCGAATGAAGGAAGTTCCGGATGAACTTCCGAATGAAGGAAGTTCCGGATGAACTTCCGAATGAAGGAAGTTCTGGATGAACTTCCGAATGAAGGAGTTCCGGATGAACTTCCGAATGAAGAAGTTCCGAGTGAACTTCCGAGTGAAGGAAGTTCCGAGTGAACTTCCGAATGAAGGAAGTTCCGGATGAACTTCCGAATGAAGGAAGTTCCGAACGAACTTCCGAATGAAGGATGTTCCGAGTGAACTTCCGAATGAAAGAAGTTCCGAGTGAACTTCCGAATGAAGAAGTTCCGAGTGAACTTCCGAATGAAGAAGTTCCGGATGAACTTCCGAATGAAGAGTTCCGAATGAAGGACTTCCGAATGAAGAGTTCCGAATGAAGGACTTCCAAATGAAGAGTTCCGAATGAAGAGTTCCGAATGAGGAGTTCCGAATGAAGAGTTTCGGATGAAGGATTATTTGATTGATAGTATTTGCCTGTTATAAGTACTTGTTGAAATATGTTATGAAATGTGTTATGCTTAGAAGTAATAATGATACATATCTATATATTTTTGTGCATCAACCTTTCATGTCTTATCTTAAGTAGATACGATGACTAATCCAACAGTACAAGCAATCCAAGACTCTAGAGCAGCAGCAATTGCCGAAGCACGAACACTCAAGTTCATACCAAACAATTACCGGCTGAAGCAAGTTTCAAAATCCACTCACCATGGATTCAAAGTAGCCATAGCAATCCTTGATCACTCTCATTTCAAGAATGCTTTAAGGAGTACTGCCTCGGTGCCTTATGATTACATGTATGAGTTCTGGGCTACCAAGGAAAGCACTTCAAACAAGATCACCTTCACTCTCGACAACAAGCAGCAGACACTTACTGTTTCCGACTTCCGTAAGATATTTGGCATTCGGGATACACCCAAAGGTATGGCATTTTCGAGGGATCCTACTAAAGACGAACTCATGGAGATGTTCGATGCTCTTGGATGTCCTGACAAACGAGTTGTGTCTGAGTTTACCACTGCTAAAGTAGGTCAACCTTGGAGAGCAATGTTGGGTATTCTCAGTAGATGTCTTACACCGAAAACCAGTGGGCATGATGCTTTGCGTAGCCCAATTATGAACATCTTCCATGGAATGTACACAGGCGCAAATGTAGATTATGCATTATTGTTATGGGAAGAATTCACCTTTCAACTCTTCCAAAACAAGAAGCTGAAGAATAATTTCTTTCCTTACCCTCGGTTTATCAAGCTTATCATTAAATATTGTATGAAGAATTATGTTACTATTGATAGGCGTGCAGCAAGTCGTCATCACACTGAAGAGGCTGATCATACTGTTGATCTAAGGCATGAAGGACCATCTGGTGGTGTGATTCCTGGTCCTGTTCCCGATTATCTTCTAACGGATAAAATTAAAGGTTCTGCTGATTACAAGCTACTGCTGCTAGAAATCAAGAAGCTAAAAGCAAGCCTTCAGACTGGAGAAGACTCGTCTACTACGGTCAAGAGTAAAGGTAAACGCAAGCAACCAACTGCTTTACCTGAACCCGAAACCAAGAAGAAGAAGACTGAGGTTAAGAAGGGAAAGGGTAAGGCTGATGAGTTAGTTCTACGTGACGAAGAAGATGTTGATGATCCTACTCTTGACAAGGCTGAGAGAAAATTAATGAAGATAGCTATTGAAAGGAGTAGGAAAGATACGGGCGGTAGTGGTTCGGGTGCACAGATAAATATTGAAGAAGAGTACGAGGAGCCAGAGGATATTTATGAGTTTGGATCACCTGAACGGTATTCTACTTCGAAGGAGACATCCATCCCTGTTTCAGCAAGTGTTGAAAAGGAGTCCAGTGCCCCTACAATCATGGTACCTACTCAACCTTTAGTAACTCAACCTCCACCAATACAACCCTTACCAACCCGACCGGTCTCAACACCATTCCTTCCACCACCAATAACTCCCATCCTTAGTACTGTAGTAACAACCGAGCCTCTTCAACAAACCCAGAGTAGCTCTGCATCATCTTCAATGCCTGCATTTGTTATGGCAGAAATGTTGGACAAACACACGGATAATCAAAAAAGAGAGATGAATGAACTTCGCCAAGAGTTACTTAGACGGGTGCAAAGTGAAGAAGCCTCAAAGAAAGCCCAAGAAGAGATGCTTGCTAAGTTCGCTGCAGAGATGGAGTTAACACGAAAAGCTCATGCAGAAGAACTAGCTCAGGTTAAGCAGGCTGAAGCTGATAAGCATGCTGCACGAATCACGAGACTTCAGGCTATGAGGGATAAATACAAGGAGCAGAAAGAAGCACTTGAAGCTTCTGTTGAAGAGAGAGTGAAAGAATCCGTTGAATCCATTATGCCAAAACTGCGTGATGAGTTGAAGACACTCGCGACTGATAACTTGATGATCAAGTCATCCAATCCTTCTGAATCCGCCTACAAAATTGCCTATGACTTGACGGATTCTGAATTAAAGAAGATCCTCAAAGCTCGTATGAGGGAACTTGGATCTTTTGATAAATCTAGGATTCAACGGGCTCTCTACAAATCACTCAATGACGCTATCATGGAGGATGATAGGTTATTTAAAACGTTTGGATGTGTGGTACCATACCACATTTTTCCTGAGGAAGAAAGGGAAGAAAGTGAACAAGAAGAGGGTGACGGGGAAGAAGAAGGTGAAGAAGAAGAAGAAGAAAAGGATGATGACGATGACGATGATGGTGATGATGATGAGGATGATGATGATGATGATGGTGATGATGGTGGTGATGGTAATGAGGAGAGTGCTAAGGGGAGCAACGAGGATAGCGATGAGGATGATGATGGTACACAGCCTAAAAAGGGGGACAAGGTAGTCAGCACAAAGAAGCCATCTAAGTCTGGTACCAAGTCTCAAAAAGATGCTGAGCAGAAGGAAAAATCTACTTCCACGGAATCAAGACGATCCAAGTGGCGCCACGATGTGAATGCTACTACAGCGTCATCGATTCCTGGTACATCTATTGCTGTGTCTATACCTGTTACCACTAACCCTGTTAGTTCTGTTGTTGTTGCTCCTGTGATTGCAGAGTCAGTAACTGAACCTGAAGCTGCACAACACTCGCCTGTTCATGACACCGCCGAGATGCCTGAATCAGAACCAGCAGATGTTCACGTTTCTACTCCTCTACAACAAGAACCACAATCTACTGTTCCTGAATCAAGCACACGGGACTGGGCAGACACGTTGGAGATTGACGAGACTGCACCGCCACAGGCTTGGATCACGGCAGCGGCGCAATATGATCCAATCACAGACGCTGACAGAGATGTTTTATATCTCCGTATCCGCAGTCCGATTGACTTGTGCGCATTTCTGGCTCATGAGTATAAATCTTCGGTCACTCCGTCGTTGGTAAAGAGAGCGCTAAAGGATAAGAGAATTCGCGCCAAAACCAGGTTAACCCGAATGGAGTTCGAGTATTATGCTGACGAGGTCCTGAAAGCTCTTAACACCGTTCAAAGGCCAGGCCTCCATGAATCAGAAAGAGCTCCACCTCCACTTGATCCTTCTCAAGATAATCAGATTGCTCTCGACTTCTTCGTCACTTATGATCTTGATTATCTCCTCAAGGGTTCACCAAAGTACGCAACCTCCCTGACCTTGCTGAAAGCTGCCAACTGGGGGACAATACCCTGGATCGAGGAAAAGGTAAACCGACTCTGCGTCCCAAGGGTAACTCGTAATTATGATATGTATGCTGTTATAGGTGCATCTCATTGGAACGAACGAGTCCGAAGGGCGTACAGGGGTTGTTGCTTAGCCAATTCAGGAAGCAACGTTCGATCCGATATTCACATCTCCAGTATTTTAGGGCTGAAAATTGAAGCCAAGAATGGCTATTATCATGTGACGGAGATTCGTCTAAAAAGGGAGGATGACAGAGAATACAAAATCCAGCAGGGAGATTTTTCTATCATTCGCCTTGAGGATATCGAAGATATGTTGCTTATGATGACCCGGGATCAACTCACCCATATTGCTCGTGAAGACATCATTGCTTTGAATACAGCACTTCGTATGTTCACACGAAGCGTTGTTATCAAGAAACGAGTTGAAGATCTTCAATTGGGAGTCGAAAGCTACCAAAGGAAGCTTAACCTCACCCGTCCAATGAAACAAGTTCTACCTCAACATGTATATAGATGTCCCTATACCGGTATTTCTGTCCCGAATTACGGCATTTTCTACTTGAACAGTCGAGGGTTAATGAAGTTTATGAGGGTGGGTGAGCTGTATAAGTACAGTGATGGGACTCTCCTATACGTCAGAGGAAAGTTGGAGCATCTTAATTCGGGTGGGACTTTACCAGAGATGACTGAGGATTGGCATCAGGGTTATCGGCAAATGGCGAAGTATGTGATCAAGAAGATTGATCAAAAGCTCCGTGAACGTAGATTGATGAGGAGTTTAGAAAGATTCGTTGGTGGTAGACCATATGGAGTGCACCACAAGTTACTGCAACGATCCATCTAATGGGTCGTACATTTCAGGTCCACTTTATATTGGTTTTTAATTGTGAATATGTAAATTTGTGAATATTGTGCTTTTATGGCTTGATGTAGTGTTAAGGTATGATAATTTTCAAGAATTTCTCACGAGATTCTAAATCTTTCAAAATATATCATACTAAAGCAATACAACTATCCCTTATTAATTTAAGGGGGAGCATTAACATGTTCTATGGCCAAACATCGATTTCATTTTTTACCCAAAGACCGGTTAAACCATTAAATATCCCAAATATTAATGGTTAACATTTTGGATAAGGGGAGAAAATGGGATTAAGGAGACTTAAATGATACCTGGCTAAAAGATGAAAAAGACTTAACGATAATCCAACTTAATATGTGTAAAGCACGTGTTAAGGGGGAGCGTTTTTGATGAACAAAAACACCTAAGGTACAAAACTTTTGATATCAATATCACAAGTACCTTAGGTGATTTTTCAAGGATTTTTCATGGTGGCTATACTTTCCCAAAACACGCTTAATTCACGACGAATGTGGTGACAAAAGGGTGGTAGGAATAGGTTTAGTCCAATGATTCATCAGAACCGATGGAATCTTCCCAAGGACAAATCCCTAGATAGAATTAGAAGTCCTAGAAAAGTTGGAGAAAGATTGTGAACGTAGCTGAATGCCGACCAAGTACTTAAGCTAGCACTGGAACAATCACAACAAGGTGCTAGTTATGACGTATTGGTAAGCATTGAAGGGGTTGAAGAATGAAAAAGAATTGTAAAGATAATGGGTGTAAAGAAAGAAGCCCTCCTTACAACGTTAGGCAGAAACCGGGTCAATACATATGCTATTGAGGTCATTTTTGTTAATGATTCTCGATATTGAAGAAAGACGTCATGGACCCAGTGATGCAATGCACAACCCTTCCCAGCTAACTCAAATATCTCTCAAAAGGTATTTGTTTTAATCACACGGAGATCAACATGTTATCTATTGGTTTATCCACTCCGAATAGACTGATATTGAAAAGGTGGCACTCCTCTCCAGCCATCGCTCACTAAATCAAAACGCACTATCGAGTCTAGAGCCACGAGATCATCAAAAGTCTCATTAGGACACCTTCCATTTATTCCTTGCTTTCTCACACACTGTGAAAAGTAAGAGATTTTCATGAGTCCTACGCAGTATTCCTGTAATATTGCCAGAACATCCGAGTAATACGTATGTATTACAATGAAGATGGAAATCCTGCTTGAGCCAACATCAAACAAGCTCATGGTAGGTTACACGTGCGGTTCTTTTAGAACCAATCTTGTGAAAAACTGGAAAGAAACAGTGGTTTAATTCTTAATTGAACTTAAACTCGTTCCAGGCCTCTACGCATTATCATATGATCTTGCCAGAACACTCAGAGTGACTCTTTATTGATCACAGTGACGAGTGGAAATCCTTCTAGTGTTAACATCAAACAGCACTTGGTAGGTGACATGCAAGATTCTTTATGAATTGAGCTCGTGATAACTGGAAAGCAACGATGGTGAAACTCTTAATTGAAATTCACTTGTTCCAGGTTTCATGAATTGACGGCTTCAAATCACAAGGATAATTTATCCAAGTGATTCACTCTTTATGTTCGCAGTCAGCTTTGGACGATCGAATAAAGAGAACGGGTTTACCCGCGAAATCCTGTCAGGAAGTTACTTAATTGAAACTATCCGTCACGGGTACGATATCTAATATCGTCCAACGGTCTTCACCGACCGGAGGTAAAATGCTACCGAATTAGAATAAAATGTCAAAGCCATTTTATTCGTGTCGTTGTTGTGTACCTGTCAAAGACGGTGGCGTTGCTGTGTACCTGTTGAAGACGGTGGCGTTGCTGTGTACCAGTTGAAGACGGTGGCGTTGCGGTGTACCTGTAGAAGTCGTTCCCACATGCTTATGTTTTTCTGCATCAAAGTTCAGCAAAATTCAAGAAAGTGCAAAATGAAGTCTTCCGCTGTACCAAACTCTGAAGCTTTCGAGAATTCAACAAAAAGACATAAGTGTGTGGAACATGGAGTCACGAGGAGGCAAGTTTCACAAGAAGGCAAAGATCGCACGTGAAAGGCCAAAAGAACAATGCTCTCAAGCCAAAGCCTAAAAGATCAAATCAAAATATTCACAACAAAAAGAAAGAAGAAAAGACTACGAGCTGAAGAACGAAGACTTAGTATAGTATGCTAGGTTTAGAACTTTGTAAACATGGAGTGACCTACCTTAGGGGGAGATTGTTAGAAATACGTTTTTACGTATATTAGAAGTATCGGTCACTCCACAATATTATTAATGTTGTAATAGCTCGTAGTTAGTGTTACTTATTAAGTTAAGTAAGAAACCGACCCATGGGCTTGTCATGGGTCGGCCCAAGCCCAAATAAGGGTCTTGGATATAAATACCCCTTTCCACCATGGAAAGGGGTTGGTTTTTGATTTTCACTTTTCTCATTTGAATAAAAACACACATAGTTTCTCTCTCACTTTCTCTCTCTAGTTTCTCTCCCTAGAAAACATCAACCCACTTCATAGATTCATAGGTTATCAAGATTCTACAGTACAAATATATGTTGATGATATTATATTTGTAGCCTCGACCCAAACCTTATCGGATGAGTTTGGGACACTCATGTCTTCCAAGTTTAAGATGTCAATGATGGGCAAGGTATCATTCTTCTTAGGTCTTCAGATATCTCAGAGTCCTAGAGGCATCTTTATCAATCAATCCAAGTATGCCCTTGAATCGCTAAAGAAATATAAGATGGAATCTTGCGACCCTGTGGATACTCCAATGGTGGAAAAATCTAAGCTTGATGCAGATCCACATGGAGTTGCCGTTGATCCGACACTTTATCGTGGAATGATCGGTACTCTTCTGTATATCACATCTAGTCGACCCGATCTTCAGTTTGCCATATGTATGTGTGCTCGGTATCAAACTCGACCTACTGAGTTACACTTAGCTACTGTGAAACGGATCTTTCGATATCTTAAAGGAACCATTAATCGGGGACTTTGGTATTCGAAGGACTCTTCGATTGCACTTATGGCATATGCAGATGCGGATCACGCGGGTTGTCAAGATACAAGGCGTAGCACAAGTGAAACTTTGCAACTACTAGGAGATCGACTAATCAGTTGGGCATCCAAAAGGCAGAAAAGCGCTGCAATTTCAAGTACGGAAGCAGAATACATAGCTATGTCCGGTTGCTGTGCTCAAATTCTTTGGATGAGATCGCAATTAACCGACTATGGTCTATGTTTCAACAAGATTCCGATGTACTGCGACAACAAAAGTGCAATTGCCTTATGCTGCAATAATGTTCAATTCTCCCGGTCGAAGCATATTGACATTCGCTACCATTTCATCAAGGAGCAAGTGGAAAATGGCATAATAGAGCTATACTTTGTCCGATCTGAGTATCAATTGGCGGATATTTTCACAAAGGCTTTAGATCGCGCTCGAATTGATTTTTTGGCCGACAAGCTAGGAATGAGAACCTTCTCGCCTGAGACTCTAAAGGAACTAGCAGATGAAGCAAAAGAATAGTGGTGGTAAAACTATTCTCCGTATCCTTGGTGATCATCTGTATATATTTTTATATTTTTATCCACAAAAGCAAAATACAAAAATATAAAACCATATAAAAACCATAAAAATTGAAAAATTCATAAAAATCCAAAAATATTTTTACTTTATTTTTCAAAGGCATGTCTTTTGGTAGGATAATATTTACGGCCTTAGAAATGTTGATTAATATTGACACGGCGCCATAAATAGAGTTCGTACAAAAGTTGTAAATTTTTCATAAAACATGCCTAAATGGCTTGTAGTTATTTCTGACTGCAACCCGGTTTTCATATTAAAGTCAAGTATTTCTTATGAAAGCTTTGGCTCACAACGGGAATTAATTTTCTCGGGAAAGGTTTACTTTAAAACCTTGTAAGGGATCAAGTTTACTTTATAACTTGGTCTCACACAAATCAATGTACGTTTTAGTGCATTTATTTGTTAAAACAAGAGAAGTCTTGTTTTTATGAAGCTATCATCTATACAACCATGCTATCTACAATTGGTATCTACATACTCGACGATGTGACTACTCAACCGACGACTACGGCTCTTTCAATAGAACGTGGGTCAACAATTGAGGGGGAGCAATTGTCAAGCGTTCAGAATCTTCGATGCCGAACGTGCCAAGCTCACTAACTGGTGTCAAGACAACAATACCAATCGTACACGTGGTGTCTAGAGATGACTTCAGACGTGACGAGGCGACCAACATATGCTGACAAGAACCATTCGATCTTATCATATGATGTTCTCATCTATCAGGTCCAACCTTGTCAATTCTTTTCTAATATGGTGAATATGTGATCATGTTACAAATCGGTATCATATCTCATGCGTTTGATATCATAAAGATAAAATGGACTTGCATTTTTCTTCGCAAAACCTTTGTTAAAACTTCATTAAATCAATTGATATTAAAAACATCGATTGGGTTAATATTTTTAATATAGGGGAGAAAATGTGATTTAATATGGGATATTATCACAAATGGTTTGACTTAATGTGCTGGCTCATCCCGACATGTGCGAAATGTTTTCGAATATCGTGGCATATGTTAAGGGGGAGCAAAATGGATTTGCATATCAAAATGGATTTTCATGGTGACATATACTTACCTAAAACCCATTTATTTCACGACGATGAAGATTGTGGTGACATAAGGATGGTAGGATAGGTTAATTCCTATGATTCTTCCAGAACTGGAGTAATCTTCCCAAGGACATTCCATAGCTAGAAATAGTCGTCCTTAGGAAAGTTGGAGAAAGATTGTGAACGTAGCTGAGTGCCGACCAAGTACTTAAGTTAGCACTGGAACAATCACAACAAGGTGCTATTTATGACGTATTGGTAAGCATTGAAGGGGTTTAAGAATGAAAAAGAATTGTAAAGATAAAGGGTGTAAAGAAAGAAGCCCTCCTTACAACTTTAGGCAGAAACCGGGTCAATACATATGCTATTGAGATCATTTTTAATGATGCTTGATATTGAAGATAAGACATCATGGACCCAGTGATGCAATGCACAACCCATCCCAGCTAACTCAGATATCTCTCAAAAGGTATTTGTTTTAATCACACGGAGACAACACGTTATCTATTGATTTATTCACTCCGAATAAATTGGTATTGAAATGGTGGCACTCCTCTCCAGCCTCCGATCACTAAAATCCAAAATGCACGATCGAGTCTAGAGCCATTTGAGATCATCAAATATCTCATTAGGACACACTTTCATATTTCCTTACTTCTTCACACACTGTGAAAAGTAAGAAAGATTTTAAGAGTCCTACGCAAAATCTTCATGATCTTGCCTGAACATCCGAGTAATACGAAAGTATTTACAATGAAGATGGAAATCCTTCTTGAGCGAATATCAAAAAGCTCATGGTAGGTGACTTGTGCGATTCTTTATGAATCAAACTTGTGATAACTGGAAAGCAACAATGGTTTAATTCTTAAATGAATTTAAACACGTTCCAGGCCTCTACGCAATATCTTAGTGATCTTGCCAGAATACTCAGAGTGATACTTTAGTGTTCACAGTGATGAGTGGAAATCCTTCTAGTGTTAACCTCAAACAGCACTTGGTAGGTAACTTGCAAGATTCTATACGAATCAAGCTCGTGACAACTGGAAAGCAACGATGGTGCGGTTCTTAATTGAATTTCACTTGTTCCAGGACATGAATTGACGGCTTCAAATCATGCGAATATTATTATCCAAATGATTCACTCTTTATGTTCGCAGTCAGCTTTGGACGGTCGAATAAAGAGAACGGGTTTACCCGCGAAATCCTGTCAGGAAGTTACTTAATTGAAACTATCCGTCACGGGTACAATATCTAATATCGTCCAACGGTCTTCACCGACCGGAGGTAAAATGCTACCGATTTAGAATGAAATGTTCAAAGCCATTTCGTTCGTGTCTACTTATGTTGCGGCATTTGAAGACGGTGGCGTTGCGGAATCCAAGAAGAAGTCGTCCCCACATGCTTATACTTTATGCACTTAATATCTCATCTAATTCAAGAAAGCCTAAAAGTTAAGTCTTCCGCTGTATCGAACTCTGCAGCTTTCAAGAATTACAAAAGATATAAGTATGTGGGACGTGAGGTCACGAAGAGGCGAAGATCACAAGTGATGGATGCACGAGATCAAGGCAAGAGATTAATGCTCAAATATTGATATCAAAGATCACATCAACATGTTCACCAGAAAAGAAAAAGAAAAAGAAAGACGAAGACTACGAGCTCAAGACAAGCATAGTATGCTAGGTTTATTTTATTATTGTAACTTGGGTAACGCCCTTGTTTGGAGTGACCTCCCTTAGGGGGAGATTGTTGGAAATACGTTTTACGTATTAAGAAGGATCGGTCACTCCAACGATAGTCCATGTAATAGCTCGTAGTTTAATTAACCTTCTTTATTTATCAAACAAGTCCAAGCCTAGCCTACAACATGTGTAGGCCGGCCCAAACGTGTAAGCCCAAGCCCATTACAAGGCTTGGGTATATAAACCCTCTCCTTTGATGGAGAGGGTGTGTGGTTATTCACTTTTCACATAGTAAACATTGGTTTTCTCTCTCTAAGTGTGTATGTAATCCACCATCTCTCCATCTCTTTCTCTCTCTAAAAACATAAGCATAGATTTACATTTCTACACCATTTTCTCCCCTTTCCAAAATGTTAACCATCAATATTTTGGATATTAAATGGATTAACCGGTCTTTGGGTAAAAATGAAATCAATCTATGGCCATAGAACATATTAATGCTCCCCCTCAAGTTAATGAGGGTAAGTTGTAGTGCTTGAGTATGATATATTTTGAAAGATTTAGAATCTCGTGAGAAATTCTTGAAACATTATCATACTTTCACACTACAACAAGCCACAAAAGCATAATATTCACAATATTTACATATTCACAAATTTAACAATATGGAGATGACCTGAGGTAGTACGACCCATTAGATGGATCGTTCCATGAACTTGTGGTGCGCTCCATACGGTCTTCCACCAACGAATCGTTCTAAACTTCTTATGAGACGTCTTTCTCTCAGCTTCTCATCAATCTTCTTGATCGTGTATGTAGTACTCTATTGATATACCTTGTCCCATTTTACAGTGACCTCTGGAAGAGTCTTGTGCTTGTTGAGATGCACCAGCTTGTCCTGAATATAGGTGAGAGTTCCGTCACTGAATTTGTTAATCTCCAGAATTCTCATGAACTTCATAAGACCGCGACCATTCAGGTAGAAAATGCCAGGCATCGGGTCAGAGGTGCTGGTGTAAGGATATTTGTCTGAATGCCTCTGGAAGACTTTAGTACGTGGTTTTGAAAGGTTGAGCTTCCGTTGATAACTTTCTACTCCAAGTTGCAGATCTTCAACTCTTTTCTTGATGACAACTCGACGTGTGTACATTCGAAGAGCTGAATTCAGGGCAATTAGTTCTTCTGACGTCAAGTGTCTGAGGGCGTTGTGAGTTAGCAAAAGCAGCATGTCCTCAATGTCCTCGAGACGAAGAAGTAGAAAGTCGCCATCCTGGATAGTGTAGACTTTTTCATCTTCTTGAATGAGTCTGATCTCTGTCAAATGTTGATAGCCTGTTTTGGGTTCAATCCTAACGCCTTGGATGCTTTTGATTCAAATTAGGAAGAAGACTTGAGAACCTGAGTTGTGCACACATGCATAGTTGTAGGCACGTCGCACACGCTCATCCCAATGTGAAGCACCTAATTCAGCATATCGATCATATTCAGGATATTTTTGTGGAACCCAAAGACGATTAAATTTTTCTTCTAACCACAGTATCAAATCCCAAGTTGCAGCCTTTACCAATGTTAGGGAAGTTGCATACTTGTTTGCTCCCTTGAGCAAGTATTCAAGATCCTCACTGACAAAGAAGTCAAGTGCAATTTGATCATCATCTGCAGTTGTAGTAGGAGGAGGTTTTTCAGGTGCATGAAGACCATCCCTTTGAGTGGTTCTCAACGCTTTCAGAAGTTTATTTACGTTGTACTCGTATTCTGTGCTGCTGAGCCTTGATTTAACACGAAGGTTGGGATTTTTGAGTCCTCTCACAACCATTGCTTGAGTTACATTAGACCCATAGTTGTACTCCAAGAATTTTGAAAAGTCTATTGGATTGTTTAGGAATTGAGAGAAGTCAGCTTCATCAGCCTTTGTCAGTGGACGAAGTGCAGCAGCATTGGATACCCAAGGTTGTACGGGTGCATTTTCATCTTCCTCGAGTGTATCCACCCATGCCGGTTCACTTGTCTCTGGAACATCAGGAACTGCAGTAGAGACTTGAACATCATCAATAGGTTATGTTACTGCTTCAGTGTCTAGTAAGTCTTGTACTGGATCAGAGACTGGAATGTCTGGTACAGGTTGATCGGGTTCCGTCAGTTGTTGTTGTACTATCGGTGTAGTAACTGAAGCAACTGGGGCAGATGTGACCGGAGTATGTGATGAGGCTGTATTAGCATCTACATCATGAAACTTCTTGGTGCGTCTGCCATGACGAGTTGTAGGTGTTGGATTTGATTTACCCTTGGTAGCCGCATCTTTGTAAGTTTTGTCACCTTTGGACTTGGCTTGCTTGTCTCCGTCCTTTTTCCCTGTATCATCGTTCCCTTCATCTTTATTATCCCCACTTTTTCCATTACCATCACCATCACCATTATCATCACCATCGCTGTGTTTAGCACTTCCTTCTTCGTCATTGGTACTTTCGTCGTCATCAGTACCTTTGTCTTCATCACTCCCGCCTTTGTCATCACTATCTTTGTCTTCATCACCCTTGTCATCATCACCCTTGTCATCATCATCATTATTATTATCAGCATCTTCGTCATCATCGTCGGATTCATCTTCTTCTTCACTTAAGATATCGTAAGGAACTACAGAACCATGTTTCTCGAATATCTTAGTATCTTGATCTATGGCCGTTTTAAGAGCTTTGTGAAGGATCTTTTGAGCTTTGGTTTTGTTGTAGGACCCGACTTGAGTCATCCGAGCATGTAAGATTTTCTTTAACTCATAATCCGTGAACTTTTGAGCCATGAGAAAATCTGACTTTTTAGCATCAGAAGACTTGATCATGACGTTGCTTGCAGCAATTTGTTTCAGCTCGTCGCGCAGATTGTCAACAGATTCCTTGACCTTTTCATCAAGTGATTGTACAATTGCTTCATTTGCTTCGGCAAGAACCTCTTTCTCAGCTCGGTACCTCTTTTTGAGGTCTCGAAGACGAATAAACGTTGCTTCGTTTTTGGTTTTTTCCTTTTCTTTGACGAGAGCTAGTTCTTCTGCATGGAGTTTCCGAGATAATTCCAACTCTTCTTGGAATTTAGCAATGACGTCTTCTTGAGCTTTTCTTAAGGATTCTTCACTTTGTTGTCTACGAGCTAACTCTTCTTTAATCCGAACCATCTCTTCTTGTTGAGCTTGCAAGTGTTGTTCTATCTGAAGCATGAACATTGTTGATAAAGATGGAATCAACAATATCGGTGCAGCCGTTGTTTGTAGTGTAGGAGTAATGGTCACGGCAGTGATAGACAATGAAGTGGAAAGAGGGCGACTTGGTAGAGTTAACAAGAGTTGCGTTGACGCAGGTGGAGTCTCTGTAATAACCGGTGGGGGTAGAGTTAAAACTAGTGGAGGCACTGTAGTAGCTGGTGGAGGCACTGTAGTAACTGGTGGAGGCACGGTAGAAACTTGTAGAGGCATTGTTGAAAGTGGTAAAGACACTGTAGACACTAGTGAGGTTACTGTAGAAACTTGTAGAGGCACTGTAGAAAGTGGTAAGGACACTGTGGAAACTGGTGGAGGCTTTGTAGATACTGGTGAAGGCATTGTAGTAACGGGTATAGACACTGTAGAACTTATGACTTTCGTAGTCTCACCAAATGCTGTCGTATCAGTGGACCCGGTAACATCCATATCCTTCAATCTGTCATGAGGTTGTTGTTCATCATCAACATCATCAGCATTTTGGGCAGATTTGTCACGACGAGGTGTGTGCTCATCAGGTTTCCCAAATTCAGCAATATCAGAAGGTAGTATGGTTTCCTTTGCTTTCATACCAGAACCACTACCCCTAGTGTCTTTCTTACTTTGCATGATAGCTGCCTTGATATTTCGTCTTTCAGTTTTTCGAAGCATTTCTTCTTCATTGATATCTTCATCTTCATCCTCAAGCATTAGCTCCTTCCCACTAGACTTGGCAACAGTTTTCTTCTTTTTGGGCTTAGGTGAAGCTTTTTCATGTGATGGTTCACCTTGTTTGCGTTTGCCTTTGCCTTTGGGTTTTGATGAAGAGAATTCTCCCAATGCAGCTCTTTCCTTTTGAAGTTCCATTTCATCCAGCAATTGCTTGTATGTCGCACTTGCTTTGAGTTCATCAGTCAACATATGATTAGGAATAGCGGTTGGAATACCTGAGTAAACATCGGAGTGTCCATCGTGTTTTAAATCCGCAAGAGTATCATCGTCATCGGGAGTATGTTGAGGACTTCCTTCAAGCTTATCGATTGAGGCATCTAATTGCATGAAGTGACGAATAATAAGCTTAATGAAACGTGGGAAAGGAAAGTAACCTGTCTTCTTGTTGGTATTGTGGAAGAGTTGATAAGTAAAATCCTCCCATAGTAACTTTGCATAGTTCACATTCTTCCTCTCATAGATACCCCAAAAGATACAAGCAGTTGAAAAACGCAAAGAGTCATATCCAGTTGATTTAGTAGTAAAACACCGAACGAGTATTCCGAAAAATGTTTTCCAAGGTTGACCCAGGTTAGCTGTAGTAAACTGAGACACCAGTCGTAAATCAGGGTCACCGTATCCAAGAGAGTGATACATCTTCACAATTGCAGTCTTGTCCGAGTCGGCTGTAAACTTTTGACCTGTGGGTGGTATTGGTAATCCGAATATTTGACGAAAGATAGAAATTATGAGATTACATTCCTTTTTATTGATGGTGAAAGAGAACTTTCTGTCTGTTAGACGTTTCTTTGAAACCCAAAATTCATGCATATAATCGGTTGGAACCGAAGTCGTACCCCAAAACACCTTCTTAATTGGAGTTCGAGCAAGAATATCTGTGACCACTTTGAAAGCATAGTGAGCTGAGGCATAATCTTCTTTGTCCTCTTTTAGTCGAAAGTTGTTTGGTATGAACTGTAGAGCCTTGGCGGCTTCAAGTGCCTGATTAGCTTTGATTTGCTTCTCGATAAGTTGAGACATGTTTTCTGCTTAAGACGAACAAACATACAAGATTGATATACCCAAAAATATATATATCATGATATATCTATACCTAAGAAAATCAAGCATATACCAAGGACAACAAACACTACACCATCTTTGAATAAAGCTACAATCTGTGGATAAATACACTTGACCTTTTCTGAATAAGTGACATTTGCAAAGAAAACAATTTTTTCGGAATAACAGACATTTTCAGCAAAAACACCTTTTTCGGAATAAATGACAATTTCAGAAAAATCCACTTTTTTGGAATAACAAACAATTTCAGTAAAAACACCTTTTTCGGAATAACATACATTTTCAGAAAAATCCACCTTTCCGGAATAATGGCATTTTCAGAAAAATTAACTTTTTCGGAATAAATGACATTTTCAGAAAAATAATATTTTTAGGAAAAATGACGTTTTCAGTAAAAACAACTTTTTCGGAATAATTACTTTTCAGTAAAATCCATTTTTTTTCAGAAAATCAACTTTTTCGAAAAAACCAACTTTTTCGGAAAAACCAACTTTTCGGAAAAACCCTCCTCTTCGGAAAATTAAATTCTTCGGAAAACCAATTTCTTCGGAAAAATGGACTTTTCTATGAAATCAACTTTTTCGGAATAATCAACTTCTTCGGAATAATAACATTTTCAGTGAAATCGATTTTTTCGGAAAAATGGAATTTTCAGAGTAACTTTTCGGAAAAAACATATCTTTTCAGATACATCTTTTTCGCAATAAATGACTTTTTCAGATAAATCTTCGGAAAAAGGACCATGTTTTCAGAAAAATAGCATATATTTCATAGAAATTTTTGGATAAACTCATTTTTTCCAGAAAAATCTATGACATTCGAACCTAGCATCTCGTTATGATTCTTGAGGCAAAGAGTGATTCTAAGGCATCCTAACCAACCCTCTTTGTTCTAAATCTAATGGCATACTAAAACCTCTCTATCAATTAACCAATTAATCAAAAATAACTATAAACCCTAATTAGTTCATATTCAATGGAAACTTGTTATAGTAAGTGAGATATAATCATCTAATTAATAAATACTGATAGTAATAAGAATACCTAGATCAGACAATCGATTAGCACAAATAGATGGATGAACGAAGCAATATCAATGGCGGTTTGGAGGTTTATTTGTTTGTGTGTTTAACAGTTATGAAAGAGAGACGAAAATGAGGGGGGAGTATATTTTGACTTTGGTCAAACCAGGTTGCAAGAAATTGCAACTTGGTCCCCCTTGTTGCAAATGTGCAATTGTTTACCCCCAAGGATTAGAATAGTGGATAAACACATGTAGAAAAACACATGAATTAACCAACACCTAAACCCGTAACGTCTAATCTTTGTAACCAAACACAAAAAACAAACTCCTAATGCTTATGCAAACAAGCTATTCCTCAAACCACATAAAGCACACAAAGCATATAATGATGAGAATGGTCAGTTTATATTTTCTGAAGACCCTTTTTGAAGATGACTTTTAATTCCAAAAGCAATAAATTATTTGCTCCCCCTTAAACATAGACCCGTTTTCTATTTAAAGAGCTGTAGTCATTGTTTTTAAAAGAACAAATATCCATGAAGACATTTTCCGGTTTACTGATTGTTTGGAACGATTCTGGTGGCAATAAGATTTCTCTTATTTTGACAAAATAAGTGCACTGATACGTACACTAATTTGTGTTAGACCAAGTTATAAAGTAAACTTAGTCGCTTACGAGGTTTAAAGTAAACCTTGCCCGAGAAAATTAATTCCCGTTGTGAGCCAACGTTTTCATAAGAAATACGTGACTTTAATGCGAAAAGCAGGTTGTAGTCTGAAATAACTACAAGCCATATGGGCATGTTTTAAAACATGTACAACTTTTATACGGACTCTATTTATGGCGCCGTGTCAGTTTTAATCGACATTTCTAAGGCAGTAAATATTACCGTACTAAAAGACATGCCCGATTTAAAAAAAATGAAATTTTTTTTGGATTTTCTTGATTTTATATTTTTTATGGATTTTATATGTTTTATATTTTTTATGGTTTTTCTATATTTTATATTTTTGTATTTTTCTTTTGGTGGTTTAAATATATACGATAATATACAAGATCACGATCAAATGATACTCTAGAATAGTTTACCATCACTATTCTTCAGATTCTTCTACCAACTCCTTAAGTGTCGCTGGGGAGAATGATTTCATGCCTAGCTTTTCGATCAAAAACTCGATACGTCCTCGATCTAAGGCCTTTGTGAATATATCTGCCAGCTGATACTTAGTGTTGACGAAGTACAGTTCGATCACTCCATTTTCCACTTGCTCTTTGATGAAGTGGTAGCGTATGTCAATGTGCTTTGATCGGGAATGTTGAACGTAGTTGCAGCACATAGCAATTGCACTTTTGTTATCACAGTACATCGGGATTTTGTTGAATCTAAGACCGTAGTCAGTTAATTGTGATCTCATCCAAAGAACTTGAGCACAACAACCAGACATAGCAATGTATTCAGCCTCTGTACTTGATATCGCAGCGCTTTTCTGCCTTTTAGATGCCCAACTAACAAGTCTATCTCCAAGAAGTTGCACACTGCCAGAAGTGCTACGTCTAGTATCTTGACACCCAGCATAATCCGCATCTGCATATGAGATTAGTGCAATAGAAGAATCCTTCAGATACCACAGACCACGATTAAGTGTTCTTTTAAGATACCGAAAGATCCTTTTCATAACATGTAAATTCTTTTCGGTAGGCCGAGCCTGATACCGGGCACACATGCATATAGGAAATTGCAAACCAGGCCTGCTAGCAGTCAGATAGAGAAGGGTGTCGATCATTCCACGGTAAAGATTAGGATCGACAGCTATCGCTTCCTTATCTTCATCTAACTTGGATCTCTCCACCATTGGAGTATCCACGGGGTCACAATTTTCAAAATGATATTTCTTTAATGATTCAAGAGCTAATTTGGATTGATTAATGAAGATGCCTCTGGGATTCTGAGAAATTTGTAACCCTAAGAAAAATGAATTTTTTCCCATCATTGACATCTTAAAACGTGTGGACATAACTTTCTCAAAATGGTCAGACAATCTTTGATTAGTAGCAGCAAATATTATATCATCAACATAAATTTGTACCAAAATCATGTCGTTGTCCTCCTTGAGAATGAATAATGCTGGGTCCACTTTGCCTTTGGAGAAGCCTTTCGAGATGAGATACGACGATAGGAGATCGTACCACGCGCGTGGGGCTTGTTTCAAACCATAAAGAGCCTTCTTGAGCTTGTACACGTGATTAGGATACTCTGAGTTGACGAATCCATTCGGCTGGCTTACATAGACATCTTCCCTTAATTCACCATTAAGAAATGTCGTCTTAACATCCATTTGGTAGACAATCATGTTCATGTGAGCAGCATAAGCAAGGAATAGTCTAATTGCCTCCAATCGTGCAACAAGAGCAAAGGATTCTTCTAAGTCAATACCCAAAGCTTGTTTGTAACCTCTAGCAACAAATCTAGCTTTGTTCTTTAGCACTCCACCTAACTCATCGAGTTTAACCTTATAAACCCACAACAATGTAAGGATTTCAACGTTGCTGGGTAAAGGAACTAATTCCCACACTTCAAGAAGTTGAAATTCATTAAGTTCCTCTTGCATGGCTTCAATCCAAGATGATTTGGTCATGGCTTGGTGCCAGTTTTTAGGTTCAGTGTCGGAAAGAAATGCATCAAAATAGCAAT
Source organism: Glebionis coronaria (assembly GCA_025667525.1). Taxonomy (NCBI): domain Eukaryota; kingdom Viridiplantae; phylum Streptophyta; class Magnoliopsida; order Asterales; family Asteraceae; genus Glebionis; species Glebionis coronaria. The sequence continues at coordinate 232,058,171 of CM046879.1, forward strand.
ATAATGCATGTTCTTGGAGTTGGTGGCGTGTTAAGACTGGTCAATCGATGTCACCAATAATATTGCGCATTGGGTGATCTTTTGTCCATTTTTTGTTGTGAGTTTCAATCCGTGGTGGTCGGGAGTGAACGATGGCAGGAGCTTCCTCTGAGGTAGACGCACCGTTAGGGTTTTCGGATATTTGTGAACCAAAGAACGGAAGCTCTTGTAAATGAGCAATTTTCAAATCGTGATCGTAGTGATCCTCTTCAACATCATTAGGAACGAGTGGGGGTGAAGATTCAGGTGTGGTTTGTGAATTGGTGGGGGATGGGACATATTTTTCAAGAGTGATAGTAGATGCCTCTGACTGATTTCCATTATCTTGAGCCATAACTTCAGGAATTGGAGCTACTGCTACAGGTGCCGGAGAATCATCACTAGGTGGATCAAAAAATTCATCAAACATAGGTTGAAATAACTCATCCCACTCGGTCCTTGTAGGTGTTATAAATGATGGAGAAGTAGGATTGTTGGGAGTTAATCCAGAACTAATCGTACCGGTTCCCATCTCATGTAATGCCGGTTCAGAGCTGTGTTGCTCAGAAGCCATCGCTGTCAGCTCATCAAAATCGGCATCCAAAATTTCTACTATCTTGCCAAGACGACGGTTATAAATTCGGTAAGCTTTCTTTGCAGGCGAGTAACCAATGAAAATTCTAATATCAGCCTTCGGTTGAAGTTTGCCCAAATTCTCACTATTTGTATTTGGATAACACAATGCACCAAACACACGAAGATATGAAATATCGGGTTTGTGTCCATGAAGTAGCTTATATGGAGTTTTACCATGACGTTTACGAATGATGGAGCGGTTTTGGGTATAACATGCGGTTGCCACTGCTTCAGCCCATAAGAATAAAGGAGCATTCACATTAATCAACATAGTTCTAGCAGCTTCCATAAGTGTACGGTTACGTCTTTCCACGACACCGTTTTGTTGTAGAGTGCGGGAAAAAGAAGTTTCATGTGAAATACCTACCTTTTCATAATAGTCTCGTAGAGTTTGATTAACGAACTCAGTACCGTTATCAGGCTGAATGTGGCGAACAGTAGCATTAAGGCGTATTTGGATCATCTTTAAGAAAGTAATGATATACTCTGGTGCTTGATCCTTAGATGCTAAAAATTTGACCCATGTAAACCTTGAGAAATCATCCACCATGACGAGGATGTATTTTCTTCCACTCACACTAGTCGTACGCATTGGCCCGCAAAGATCCATGTGCAAGAGATACAGTGGTTCTTGGTTGGTGTCTTCAGCTTTAGGTTTATATGATTTCTTGGTGCTTTTCCCCAAAGAACACACGGAACATAAATGATCCTTGTCGAACTTAAGTTTTGGAAGACCACGAACAAGTTCGTTTTTAGCCAAATGGTTTATAGCATCAAAGTTAAGATGAGATAACCGACGATGCCACAACCATGACTTGGTCTTAGATGCTTCGGAGAGAAGGCAAACAGGAGAGGAGGCCATCATGTTTTGAATGGACAGTGTGTAGAGATTATCCCCTCGAGAACCCTTTAACAAATCATTACCTGCAAGATCACGAATAAAGCAAGTATGTTGTCTAAAAGCCACTTCAAGGTATGAATCGCAAAAATGTCCCACTGAAAATAGATTGTGACCAAGTCCCTCCATATAATAAACCCTTGAAATCGTAACATTCCCAATTTGGTATTCACCATAACCCATGATCTTCGCAATATGGTCGTTGCTGAATTTAACCGTTCCTAGAAACTTGCTGACGAAATTTCTGAGCATCGAGCGATCTCCGATCATATTCTTTGAGCATCCAGAGTCCAAGTACCAGAGGATGATTTGGACCACCTGAAAATATCACCAGACAAGGACGATGTATCGGAATCTAGTAGTTCCTCTGTGTTAGCATGTACAGATATAATTATCATAGATTTGCTAACCGAAGAATTGTTAGGCTTCCAAACTTGCTTCCTAAATGCCGTTTAGATTCTAGTTGTCTAAGATCCTGAGGTACTTCTTCACTGGTAGGCACAATAGTGGGCGCAGACCTAGTTAAAGGGTGCTTTTTCCATTTCTTAGTGCTAGTGTTCCTATTTAAAGGACGCTGAGACCTAACTTCCATGGATGTGATCCTAGTTAAAGGGAACTTAGTTCCATTAGCAGTAAAGGTCCTACCAGTGGGTTTCCATTGCCCACCAACTTGGGTTAATTTCTTCCCCGTTGGAATCCATTCAAGATTGTTCCTAATTGCATACATTTCATTCACGTGATCAACAAGGCATAAATCATGACGCTGAGAAAACATGCATTCATTACAATTCCAACATCTCAAATTAGAATTCACATTTTGCTTAGGTTGCTACACAAGTGCAGGGCCTTTAGTCTTAGTTACATGATTCTTTTTATTCAAATTTGAAATAACATTCCTAGGGTGAACTTCCACTTTCTTCTTCACAGTCCTACTAGTGGAAGGCTTGATCCTACTCTTCTTGTCTTGAGATCCTTTATCCTTAGTAGAAGCAATTACTCATGTAGAAGCCAAGGGAAAATTAGTTACAGATTTTGATTTAGCCTTGATGGGTGTGTTTAATATAGGCTTAGATCCTGGATTCTTATTAAATGGAGTTATGGCAATGGTGGTGGTTTGTTGTTTAAGTGGTGCAGAACCCGGTTGTCCTATGTACTTCAAGTTCTCTAAGCATTGTTGTACCCTCTCGATGTAAGCATGAGCAGAGTAATAGTGACTATTCATAGGATCAGTTTCATAGTAATCATATACCACATCCCTAGCAAGCTCCACGTGCTTAACTGCATCTTCCATATACCACTTATATGATAGTGAGTTGTTCTTATTGTACAGGTTCTTAATGATCACCACCTTGTTGGTTTTTGGAGCACTAGAGGTCGGGGCAGAGATGGTGGCTAGATTATCAACAACTTCTTGTCCATTGAGTTGAAGTGTCTCCTTTAATTCAGCCAAAACCATGTTTTTGTCTATGAGTTGAATATTTAAGTCAGAGATTTCCTCGAACTTACGGTTCAGTTGGTCAACGAGTGACTTCTGCTCTGCCGCATTAAAAGTGAAGCGATCTTCTGATGAACCATAAATTTGTGAAAAACCCTACTTTACTTTATCAAACTCCCCTAGCATAGAAGTAATTCTATCTTCTAGGGCATGATTTTTAATCTCTACAGCCTCCAGTTCCAATTTCTCTACTACTGATTCTCTCTTAAGTCTCATAAATTCTTCCTCTAATGCCCGAACAACTTGAATCATCTTGTCACTTGTCTCAACGAAGTTTTCACAATCATTTGTTTTTGAAAGAGTTTCATTTTTAGATTGATTATCAATTTCAAGAGATATACAATGTTGTTGAAGCTCACTAAAACGTTTTGAAAGTGTGTTATAAGAATCTTGAAGCTCTAAAATTCAGCCTTAGATTCATGACAAGAATGATTATCTACATTAATCACAGGCTCAACAATATTCACAGATATATCATGCACATCATCACATTTATTCACAATAGTAGATGAAATCTCATGAGCATATTTAAGAGTAACAACTTGCATCACTTCGAGAGACACTATATGTTATAAAAATCAGTCATATTCAGATAAAATCTTTTCTTTTTCAATCAAATGTTGTTCATAAGCATCATCCATTTCATAGAAAACTTTTTGAACTTCACCAATTTCAAAATTTAGATTTCTCGATAGATTATAGACTCCATTTTTAATATGGTTCACAAACGGAACGATCTCTTTCTCAAACACCGTTTTCATGTGTTCGAAAGCCCATTCTCCAGCGGTTAGAGCCGTTGAAGTCGTACATTCCAGGATGACCTTGTCAAACTCGGTAAGACATCGCTTAATCTCTTCCAAGCTGAGCTTTACCGTACATACCGGTGGAAGATTCTTAGGAATTTCCTTCGGTTCGTCCGAGTTAACGAGTGTAGGAATTATACTAAGGCATTCTCTAGTAGGCATGAAAGTGGATGGTTGGATAGTTTTCTTTTTCATATTAAATCGAGTTCTAAGATCTATTGTAGCATTTGTTGCATTTATTTGAGCATAGTCATATTCAGGATATGTAGTAAGTAATTTTAACCGATTCTCTTCATATGGTGTCATGCTCTCAGAATCATTTACAAACACAATCGGATCTAATACCAATCCTTACTTAGTTGCATCATAAAGTCGTGGGTTGTGGTGAAATGCTTGCTTTGCATACCCCGGGTTAGGTGGTAGGTCTATTAGACGCGATATATTGAACTCTTGAAATGAAGAATGAAACAAGTGAACTAAATGCGAAGCAGAGTATAACTTTAAAAGCAAAATTTCAGTCTTTTTAACTCTCTCAGACGCCTTAATTTCCGTTTCAACTCTTTTAGACTCGAGTATTTCGAAATCTGTTTGTAGTTTTTGAAAATTGTTAACGACTGACTCTTTTTCTTTAAGTTCTTTCGAAAGATTTGCTCTTAAGCTCTCAATTTCTAGCAGATTATCCATTTGGACTTGCCTAAACCTATCAAATTCAGGATTGGTTAAGGTAGTGGACACAAGAGTTAACTCCAAGGTTTTAACCTTTTCCTTATGCAAAGCAAGCTCGGCAGATAAAGTCTGATTAACACTGAGGGTTTCAAGGACCGCATTATTCATTTGGCTAAGCAAAGATGCTGAGACCATAACCAAATCAGGTTGAGCAGACGAATTGGTAGTCATAATAGCTCTCGGTTGTGGTTCACTCAAAGTCTGGGGACTTTCATTGATATTGCTATCATTGTTTTTCTCCTCGATTGAGTTACTAACAACCGGAGGCTGTTCCGAATACTCAGACACTTGCTCAACTTGATAAGGTACAATACTAGTTTCTTTAGCAGTATTGGGTACCTCAGAAATTATATCAGCTCCATAAAGTGAAAGATTTGCCATGAGAGCTGCTTTCGCGATATTGAGATCATCACAGTCAGAGTCGTATGCATCCAAATCATCACATTGATATGCGACATTGTTTATGATGGCTGCTGTGATACCGTTAGTGTCCGTGACTCCCGGATCTGCGAGAAATGCCAACTCTTATTCATCAAGCTCACGTCCTTGGGCTTGAGCATTCACCAAGTAGATCTTCTCCTAAAACCATGTGTTGTCCCTTTTCCTCCTGGGCTGCTTACACTCTCGGGCCACGTGCCCTTCTCCTTTGCAGTTGTAGCATGTAATCACCTTCGTTTTACCAGTGCTATTACCTCTTGTAGCAGCAATGTTAGATGAACGTGCACCAGTAGTAGATGGATTGGGTCTCCCCTGAAGTGGTTGAACCATGACTCTGCCATCTTGAATTGTAGCTTGTTGTCGAGAGTTAGAAGAGTTCCTTAACTGATTGTTTGTCGGAGCTGGCCTTATGTAACCTCGTTTGTTTAATGTTTGAGTGAGATAAGCAGATATTTGAGCAAGTATATCAGTAGGACTATCCCCTTGTCTAAACTCGGGGACAGGAATCTCCTCATCACAATAGAACGCTGGTTCTGATTGAGCTACAAGCGGATTTGATGGAGCACTAACTTGTTGTGAGTAATGGGGTTGAGGAGCCTCAAGTTGTTGATAGGTAACAGCAGAGTTTGTTGGAGGTTGATAAGGTGAATACTGGTGTGAAGCATAAGGTAACGAATATGAATCTCCTTATGATGATGTTGCTGGTTGCTTATATTGTTGGTGATAAGATGTAGGTGGTTGTGGCAAGATCGAGTACTGTGGGAAGCTTGGTTTGATACAATGGTTGATATGAAGATTAGAGTCCCAAAGCAAGCTGAGAGTTGTGGTATGACAGTGTATGACGGTTTGCCATTAATGCCAATGGTTCTTGATAAGATCCTTGAGAGAGTCGTTTTTGGATCACATGCTTCTCGTGTTGTTGTAAGAAAGCATAGAGTTGATCTAAATTGGACTTGTGCAAATCGCGAATCATCTTAATATCGGTGACATATTGACTCCATTCTTGGGGTAACGTGTTCAAGAACTTTGTGTTTAGTTGAAACTGTTCAATCCTTAGATTATACACGTTCATGTCATTCATCAAAGTGGTGAAACGCCAGTAGTAATCGTGAAGAGTCTCCCCTGGAATGTATGTAAACATATCAAACAAGTCATACAATTGACACTCTCGTTCTTGCTTAGTGAGAGAGGTCCATTGTAACAAAACAGCTAATCGATCCCAAAGATTCTTTGCCACTGTGTGTTCACTTACCATTCTAAAGATATCGGGTGGAAGGGATTGAAGAATTGTTTGAACGGCCCTTTCATCTGCATCGGCAATGATTTTGTTAGCATCGGTTAACTCATGATACTCCCTAGCCCTTGTCACATTGTTGACGGTAACTTCTCCCCAATCTAATGGACCTTTTTCAATTGATTGAAGCATAAGTCGACCATTGGGTTTGCCCATGATGTACGTTTTCATACGACCTTGACATGCTTCAAATAAATCTTTAATGAGCAAAGGTGGACGAGTGTCGGTACCCGAGATGATTGAGATATCGGTAAGTGAAGTCATTGTAGGCATGAATGAATGATGATTCATTATTGGAACACTTGATTGTCAAAAAATTATCTTTTGATCGTTCATGAAGTAAAGATGTGAAAAATGTTGTTGACGATTTAGATCGTGTGTTGATGTATCAGTATTGAAATCCACTAAGAGTCCTAGAAAAATATTTTAAATAAAACCAATCACTAATCTTCGGAATAATCCCCTATCTTCGGAATAACCTTATCTTTGGAATAACCTTGATTTTCAGAGAAATGTGAATCTTCGGAATAAGTGATTTTTCAGAGAAATCTTCGGATAAATCTTCGGAATAAGATGATTTTCAAAAAATGTTAATCTTCGGAATAAGTGATTTTTCAGAGAAATCTTCGGAATAAGATGATTTTCAGAAAAATGTGAATCTTCGGAATAAGTGATTTTTCAGAGAAATCTTCGGATAAATCTTCAGAATAAGATGATTTTCAGAAAAAGAACCAATCTTCGGAATAAAGAACTTTTCAGAGATTTCTTCGGAATAAATGGATTTTCAGAACTTTCTTTGGAATAAGTGGATTTTCAGAACTTTCTTTGGAATATGTGGGTTTTCAGTAATATCTTCGGAATAATTGGATTTTCAGAAAATTCTTCAGAATAAGTGGGTCTTCAGAAATATCTTCGGAATAAATGGGTTTTCTGAACTTTCTTCAGAATAAGTGTGTTTTCAGAAACTTCTTCGGAATAAGTGGTTTTTCAGTAATTTCTTCGGAATAAATGAACTTTTCATAGATTTATAAACCCTTTTCCGAAATGAACAATTTCGGAATAACAAACCCTTTTCCGAAATTTCTGGTACGTCTGGAAGAACAGTAACTGAATAATAGCTAAACAGTACCCAAAAACACGAAGTTTTTTTGTGATTTCTACCAAGATAATCAAACCGTATGTTTTGTTTACCACTTTAAACCATAAAATCACAAAAATTTTCAATATTTGAGATGGATTATCCTTAAACACCCACTAACCCAAACAAACACTAAACAACACGAATCAACATACCTTAAATCATCCATTGCTCTTGATACCAATTGTAGAACAATGATAATCCATAATCTAATCAAGAGGGTTGTTGTTAATCTAGAGAGAGAAACAAGAGAGAGAAACAAAGAAACTTTATTAATATGTGAAAATGAGTAAACAACCAACACCCCTTTCCATGGTGGAAAGGGGTTTATATACCCAAGTCCTTAAGTGGACTTGGGCCTCCAGCCCATGAACATGCTCATGGGTCGGGCTAAACATAAGTAATACTTAAACAATACTACGAGCCAATAACTATATAGTTGGAGTGACCGAGACTTTCTTAATACACAAAACGTATTTCCAACATCATACCTACTGATCATATACATACAAATGCAAGTTTACAAAAATAGGTGATTGACTTTCCAAAAATAGGAGTTTTGTTATTTAAAAGATTTGACGGTAATTAAGGTATGATTCACTACATAACTTGTAAAACCAGCTTTAAAATACCTTAGATCATTAAATGCATGAAAATACGGTTAAGTTAAAACTTTTCAGTTAATTAATATACGACACGAATCATGAACATTTAATACGAATATTACGTATATTAATTAATTACTAAAAGTATTACGTATATTAATATTATTATTAATACACGATAAGTATTTACGTATAATACTTAAAACGTAGCAAGAATAAAACACGACCCTAAAATATGAACACACGTGATCAATATTTAAGCACGAAAAACGAAAACGAAATTTATATGTGTGTGTTGTATGTGGCGTCCAAAAGAAAGAAAAGGGAAGGGCTTGGCCCAAACCATTAAGCTATCCTAATTGGTAAATAACTAAAACACTGGAAATCATTATCATAATACAATCTTACAGGAAACTAATAAAACCCCTAGCGCTCCTTTCTCTCTTCCTTTTTGGTCGCGACACGCAACACAAACACAAGGACGATTTTTAGCTTCTTGATCTGTGATAAATACGGTATTGTGTTCGTTTTCCAAATCCTTTAATCACACACGATTGGTATCTCTAAAATCCTTGTTCTTTTTAATTAATTATGTTTATTTGTTCAAGATCTTTAAAAACAATTATAAAAACATGTAATCAATAAGATTTATATAAGGAATTAAGGTTTTGGTTTGGTTCGGGTTGTACGCAAACCGAGACCTATAAAAGTCTCGGTGGTGTTTGTTTTCAACCAGCCACACCCCACAAGGGGGTCGGTGGTGGCTTTGGTTTGCCAGCCGCAACACCAACTGCCCAGCAGTGGGGTGTGTGGCTTGGACAGTGGCAACCGAGAGCATGATGCTCTCGGTGGGAACCGGGTACGCAGTATGGGGAACCCAGGCTAGGCCAGGGGGTATGTTTGGGAAGCAGTGGCACCGGTTTACTGCCGGTGGCTGCTGGTAGTGGTCAGCCGCAAGCCATAATCGTATGGCTGTGGTGTTGTGTGTTTCGAGGCGAAGCCGAGACCTTTCATGGTCTCGGTGGGGTCTCGTAGGGCTCGGTTAAGACCAAACACACCAAGGGGTGCGTTTGGCTAAGTTTTACTAGAACATGTTATTTATTTTTTTATTAATTAATTTATTTTAAATTAATACATGGTAAATTAAATTAATTAATAACCAAGACTTATGTTATAATTTATTTAAATATAAACCATGATACAATGTATGTCCATTTTATTTAAATAAACTTTAGGATTAAATAATTATTAATATAATTATTCATGTACATTTAATTAATTAAGAAAACTTAGCTTAATTAATTTATATTCATTTTAACCAAGATTTAATTAAATTATAACATGAATTAATTTAATTATATAATAAGTCATTTTAAGATAAAGTTTAATTATTAAAATCATGTAATATTATTAATTAATAATTACTTATGATATCACGTGTTGGAAATTCACTTTATGTGACGATATTTAAGAATTCCTATTAGTTATCATAGTCACACACGCAGGGACTAGATTAGGCAACTATGTATAGTTTATACCTGTGTGACTATATGTACCCCTCCAAGGCTTCCAAGGAGGGGTTGTTGCTTGTGTTTTCATTTGAGTTAAATACATTTTTCTTTCTTTTCATAAACAACCCTCTATCTCTCTCTCCACCATGGCTACCACCATTTACCACCACCCACCAAGAACACCGGATCATATATAGCAAACCCACAATTGGCATCAGAGCCGACGGTTCAATCCTTGGATCGTTCGTGATTTTTTTGTCTATTGATTTGGTGGTCAAATTTTTTTGGTCGGAATCTGTTATAAATTTTTTTTTGTCACGATGGTTTTTTTTGCCACAGTTTATTGTCTCATTTGTCTTTATTTCATCAAAGTGTCTCAACATTTGTTATCATTGGTTTCATTTCTCGTTTGACTTTTTGTCTCATTTGTCTGGTATTCACATTTATCAGTTCTAAAGTTACCTTTCATGGTTGGATAGCTCATATCTATCTAGATCTGTCTCGTGGTTTATGTAGTTCATAGCATCAGTATAACCTTTTATTTTGGATACATAGATATGTGCAAGTTTTTCTGTTCAAAATTTTTTATAGTTTTTTATTTGAGAAATTCCAGATCTGATGAAGATTTGAACCTAGAAATAACCAGATCCACAAAACTTGGAAAAAGTACCTCTTCTGGATAAGATTCTTGCTATTGCGGAATCATTTGATTTTTCCTATTGCGGAATTATTTGATTCTTGCTATTGCGGAATCACTCGATTCTTGCTATTGCGGAATCATGTGGTTTTGTGGTTGCGAAATCATATTGATAATGTGGTTGTGGAATCATGTAAACAAGCTGGTTGCGTAATCATGTACACAAGTTAGTTGCAAAATCATATGCCAATACGATTTGCGGAATCATGCCAATTTAAAAAGACCGAGTCCTATTCCCAACATAACAGCCAACATCATCAACACCAATCAGCCCGACTCGATCTATAAAATCCCTTCGTCACATTTATCAAAAACTCACAATCAATCTATCTCAACCCAATCTAAAATACGAAATCTATCTAGACTCGAAACAAACAATAGATCTCAGATTATTTAAACGTTCTATTTATCTTTCAAAAGATTTAGCGTTTAACATATTCATCACTGATCCTTTCAGTTGGGCATAACTCATTTGATATTCGAAAATAGAGAAACAGAATAACAAATCTGTTATCCGTTCGCCTCTGTTTTGATTCAAGAAATAAAACAGCAAAAACGAACATGCAATCACTAAATTGTTACCACACGAAATAAATCATCATCAGAGATCTGTATTGGGTGTATCCCTTTTTAATATATGAAATATCATGAACGATGTATAACAATTTTGTTATCATCAGTTCATTTCTTTTTCGATTAAAAGATAATCAAACAACATGCAATTAAATTACCTACCCGAGATCCTCACAGGATCTTGAAGCCATGGTCTTTACATGTTCTTCGAGGATTGGTACTTGAAAGATTAGAAACATTTGTGTTTGATTCATATAAAATGATGTGAGATATGGTGATGATTGATTTTGATTTGTGATTTGTAATTGAGTGAGGTTCGGTTACTGCTTATCCTGGAAGAAAAAGAGAGACGAGTGTTAGAGATGAGATTGATTTTGTTAGTTTTTAGGTGGCTGGGATTTAGATTAAGAAGTTGAGGGCGGAGAAAATAAAGAGATAGATGAGATTAGGGTAATCTGACCTAATCTTTAGTTTTTGGTGGCCTATTTATATCTCTCGCATTTTTGGATGGACTGGGTTGTGAATGACCAATGATGGGCTTTCCTTAGTCGCACAGGGCCGAGAATTAGGCAGATTTTCCATATCTGTTTATTATTTTGAATGGGTAGTGTATCCTATTTTCAATTGTTTCATGGGCCGAATGTGTAATGGACGAATGAAAAGAAGTATATGAGCCAATTTTTTTAAATTGTGTTCTAATTGTCATACATTCGGGTTTGAAAGTGATGAGACAAAAATGATGAGACAAAAGACGAGACTATGTGACAAAAATTATTTTGACGAGACTAAGAAAAAATGGCTATATTTTTTAGTGGCTATGGATTTTTTGATCGGGTATTAATTATTTGAAGTTGAAGACGGAGTTTTCAAAGACGTGTACTTATTTTATCTTTCAAAGATAACTTGCTCGTGCTTAATCATAGAATGAAGACTTGTTTATCTAGTTTCCAGTTTTGGGGTGGTTGGTTGATGACTTGGATAACTATCACATTAATGAGTTACATTATTGTACTCCGTGTCACGCGCATAGTCGACGTGGATAATTTCAAGAGGTGTTGTGCTTATATACTTCTTCAGTAATGTATTGGGTACTTAGAGATTTCTCCACCGTTCTTCATTCAACAATAGTGCAAGCTTAAGTCACAAGATCGAGGGATTTTTATTCAGTTTCACGTTTGATATATCTTGTTCATTCCATCAGTGGTCACTTCAAATTGCCTACAAGGGGGTTGGTATAGATAGCCATGGAGAGTTTCTGAGTAGAGAATTTCGATCAACAACTGATTCTCGCCGAATATAATTCAGCTTATCTATTATTCTCACGAGATTTTCAGGATCATGTGCGTACGATTTATTGCTGGTTCTAAGGTTTCGAAACCATCAAGGGGAAGAAGAAGACACATTAAACGCATAACGAGTACACGTGATGAACTTCATACCTTCTTTTGATTTGAAGATATTCCGGGAAGACATTTGTCATAACCGTAGAGAAAATCAGTGTTTTTAACTCGTGGCGTTATCAGTCTCTAAACGATACACTATTGTTTGATGTTTAATTGATTTGGTGTTGCAATTATTCATCATCATTATCCTATATGGAGAGATATGCACTTTTGGGACTTTAATTGACTCTAGTGCATCTCTGGAAGAAGATATGTGCATTTCCGGGACTTAATTGACTCTGGTGTTATGATGTTAACTTCATGAATGGGATAAAGTGTCCACTTCAATATTTGAGCTTCATACATGGGATTGGTTTCCTTTCTTCACCTACGTGGGGAAGAAATGTCTTGATTCTTTCTAGTATGCACAACTTGAACTCTCAGGGGGAAGAAAAATCAGAAGAATTATTCAAGAGTGAGAAGAGACGTTGTTGATCTACTTGGTGTGCCCCAAACCTTCAATCACTCATAGCAACATTATCATTTCATATGATGGGGTTTGCTTGTTAAATTCCGCTATGCGCTTAATCATTCTAAGCTTTATTGAAAGCTTTGAAACTGCTTATGAGGTTTTTCGGTTTAGGGGGAAGCTATTAAAAAGCTTCTACATCAAGAAGATGTGACATGAATTAGGGGGAAGTTAATTCAGAAGCTTCTCCTTAACCATAAATATATGAGTTACTTAGCTCGTGTCGTTACAGTATTTCTAGTACAAGTTACTACAAAGATGAGTCATTTTTAAGTGAAGACTTGAAGTCAAAGGCCTCAAAAGACTTCATCAACATTGGACGCTTCATGGAAGCTTTTTTTTAATCATTATGTACTTATTAGGAAAAATATTGTAAGGAATTCTACACGTCGTCCCATGAGGGAAGATTGTTGGAAATTCACTTTATGTGACGACATTTAAGAATTCCCATTAGTTATCATAGTCACACACGCAGGGACTAGATTAGGCAACTATGTATAGTTTATACGTGTGTGACTATATATACCCCTCCAAGGCTTCCAAGGAGGGGTTGTTGCTTGTGTTTTCAATTGAGTTAAATACATTTTTCTTTCTTTTCATAAACAACCCTCTATCTCTCTCTCCACTATGGCTACCACCATTTACCACCACCCACCAAGACCACCAGATCATATATAGCAAACCCACATCATGTATTATTATGATCATTAATTAATAATCATATGTTAAGACTAAGTATTAAATATAATTAACTTTACTATATAATTAATCATGACATATAATATGCTTATTAAAACTATAGCTTATATCATTTTACTTATTTAATAAGCTTATTATTATTACTAAATATGGAAACTTTTTATTTTTGGAAACTTACTAATTATGGAAACTTTCTATTTTTGGAAACTTACTATTCATAGAAACCTGCTATTTTTAGAAAGTTACTTATTATGTTATAAGAAGTACTATAACACTTAAAATATGAAATACACTAATCAATAACACATAAAATAGTAAGAATCACATGATAAAACAAGAACAAGTATAACAAGTAAAGAACATGTCAAGTAAACTAATAATCAGTAAACATAAGTTAAACAGACAACTAATTCATGTCCCTTTTATTATTTAGCTATCGTGAAGTCGGAGTGATCTTCCACTTTCGTTTTCATCCTCATTTACTAGGCACAAGGTACGGATATTCCGTCCTTCAGTAAGTACACTCTCTTCCTATATTAGGATTCCCCGTTTGCAACCATCTGTTTTCCCCAGTAGTTTACTTTAAACTAAAAAGTAACTTATGTTATTAATATTTTAGATTTTGCCTGAGCTATATACATGCATGCCAATTCTAACTACTTATAGAGGTACCATAACCATAACACTGGAGGCGCCGGTGTTATGACTCTTCCACGGTGAGAGTAATTGCTCACGGCGTCCCTTTCAGTTATTTGGCCTATCTTATTATTATCATGTGGGGCCTATCTTATTATAAATTCGGTAAGCTTTCTTTGCAGGCGAGTAACCAATGAAAATTCCAATATCAGCCTTTAGTTGAAGTTTGACCAAATTCTCACTATTTGTATTTGGATAACACAATGCACCAAACACATGAAGATATGAAATATCGGGTTTGTGTCCATGAAGTAGCTCATATGGAGTTTTACCATGACGTTTACGAATGATGGAGCGGTTTTGGGTATAACATGCGGTTGCCACTGCTTTAGCCCATAAGATAAAGGAGCATTCGCATAAATCAACATAGTTCTAGCAGCTTCCATAAGTGTACGGTTACGTCTTTCCACGACACCGTTTTGTTGTGGAGTGCGGGCAACAGAAGTTTCATGTGAATACCTACCTTTTCATAATAGTCTCGTAGAGTTTGATTAACGAACTCAGTACCGTTATCAGTCCGAATGCGGCGAACATTAGCATTAAGGCGTACTTGGATCATCTTTAAGAAAGTAATGATATACTCTGGTGCTTGATCCTTAGATTTTAAAATTTTGACCCATGTAAACCTTGAGAAATCATCCACCATGACGAGGATGTATTTTCTTCCACTCACACTAGACGTACGCATTGGCCCGCAAAGATCCATGTGCAAGAGATACAGTGGTTCTTGGTTGGTGTCTTCAGCTTTAGGTTTATATGATTTCTTGGTGCTTTTCCCCAAAGAACACGCGGAACATAAATGATCCTTGTCGAACTTAAGTTTTGGAAGACCACGAACAAGTTCGTTTTTAGCCAAATGGTTTATAGCATCAAAGTTAAGATGAGATAACCGACGATGCCACAACCATGACTTGGTCTTAGATGCTTTGGAGAAAAGGCGAACAGGAGAGGCGTCCATCATGTTGTGAATGGACAGTGTCTAGAGATTATCCCCTCGAGAACCCTTTAACAAATCATTTCCTGCAAGATCGTGAATAAAGCAAATATGTTGTCGAAAAGCCACTTCAAGGTTTGAATTGCAAAATTGTCCCACTGAAAATAGATTGTGACCAAGTCCCTCAACATAATAAACCCTTGAAATCGTAACATTCCCAATTTGGTATTCACCATAACCTATGATCTTTGCAATATGGTCGTTGCCGAATTTAACCGTTCCTAGAAACTTGCTGACGAAATTTCTGAGCATCGAGCGATCTCCGATCATATGCTTTGAGCATCCAGAGTCCAAGTACCAGAGGATGATTTGGACAACCTGAAAATATCACCAGACAAGGATGATGTATCAGAATCTAGTAGTTCCTCTGTGTTAGCATGTACAGATATAATTATCTTAGATTTGCTAACCGAAGAATTCTTAGGCTTCCAAACTTGCTTCCTAAATGCCGGCTTAGATTCTAGTTGTCTAAGATCCTGAGGTACTTCTTCACTGGTAGGACCCAGACCTAGTTGTCTAATATCCTGAGGTACTTCTAGTTGTCTAATAGTGGGGGCAGACCCAGTTAAAGGGCGCTTTTTCCATTTCTTAGTGCTAGTGTTCCTATTTAAAGGACGCTGAGACCTAACTTCCGCGGATGTGATCCTAGTTAAAGGGCACTTAGTTCCATTAGCAGTAAAGGTCCTACCAGTGGCTTTCCATTGCCAACCAACTTGGGTGAATTTCTTCCCCGTTGGAATCCATTCAAGATTATTCCTAATTGCATACATTTCATTCACGTGATCAACAAGGCATAAATCATGACGCTGAGATAACATGCATTCATTACAATTCCAACATCTCAAATTAGAATTCACATTTTGCTTAGGCTGCTGCACAAGCGCAGGGCCTTTAGTCTTAGTTACAATATTCTTTTTATTCAAATTTGAAATAACTTCCTAGGGTGAACTTCTACTTTCTTCTTCGCAGTCCTACTAGTGGAAGGCTTGATCCTATTCTTCTGGTCTTGAGATCCTTTAGCCTTAGTAGAAACAGTTACTCCTGTAGAAGCCAAGGGAACATTAGTTACAGATTTTGATTTAGCCTTGATGGGTGTGTTTAATATAGGCTTAGATCCTGGATTCTTATTAAATGGAGTTATGGCAATGGTGGTGGTTTGTTGTTTAAGTGGTGCAGAACCCGGTTGTCCTATGTACTTCAAGTGCTCTAAGCATTGTTGTACCCTCTCGATGTAAGCATGAGCAGAGTAATAGTGACTATTCATAGGATCAGTTTCATAGTAATCATCTACCACATCCCTAGCAAGCTCCGCGTGCTTAACTACATCTTCCATATACCACTTATATGATAGTGAGTTGTTCTTATTGTACGGGTTCTTAATGATCACCACCTTGTTGGTTTTTGGAGCACTAGAGGTCGGGGCAGAGATGGTGGTTGGATTATCAACAACTTCTTGTCCATTGAGTTGAAGTGTCTCCTTTAATTCAGCCAAAACCATGTTTTTGTCTATGAGTTGAATATTTAAGTCAGAGATTTCCTCGCACTTACGATTCAATTGGTCAACGAGTGACTTTTGCTCTGCCGCATTAAAAGCGAAGCGATCTTCTAATGAACCATAAATTTGTGAAAAACCCTGCTTTACTTTATCAAACTCCCCTAGCATAGAAGTAATTCTATCTTCTAGGGCATGATTTTTAATCTCTGCAGCCTCTAGTTCCAATTTCTCTGCTACTGATTCTCTCTTAAGTCTCATAATTTCTTCCTCTAATGCCTGAACAACTTGAATCATCGTGTCACTTGTCTCAACAGAGTTTTCACAATCATTTGTTTTTGAAAGAGTTTCATTTTTAGATTGATTTTCAATTTCAAGAGATATACAATGTTGTTGAAGCTCATTAAAACGTTTTCAAAGTGTGTTATAAGAATCTTGAAGCTCTAAAAATTCAGCCTTAGACTCATGACAAGAATGATTATCTACATTAATCACAGGCTCAACAATATTCACAGATATATCATGCACATCATCACATTTATTCACAGTAGTAGATGAAATCTCATGAGCATATTTAAGAGTAACAACTTGCATCACTTTGAGAGACACTATATGTTCTAAAAATCGGTCATATTCGGATAAAATCTTTTCTTTTTCAATTAAATGTTGTTCATAAGCATCATCTATTTGATAAAAAACTTTTTGAACTTCACCAATTTCAAAATTTAGATTTCCCGATAGATTATAGACTCCATTTTTAATATGGTTCACAAACGGAACGATCTCTTTCTCAAACACCGTTTTCATGTGTTCGAAAGCCCATTCTCCAGCGGTTAGAGCCATTGAAGTCGTACATTCCAGGATGACCTTGTCAAACTCGGTAAGGTATTGCTCAATCTCTTCCAAGCTGAGCTTTACCGTACTTACCGGTGGAAGATTCTTAGGAATTTCCTTCGGTTCGTCCGAGTTAACGAGTGTAGGAATTATACTAAGGCATTCTCTAGTAGGCATGAAAGTGGATGTTTGGATAGTTTTCTTTTTCATATTAAATCGAGTTCTAAGATCTATCGTAGCATTTGTTGCATTCATTTGAGCATAGTCATATTCAGGATATGTAGTAAGTAATTTTAACCGATTCTCTTCATATGGTGTCATGCTCTCAGAATCATTTACAAACACATTCGGATCTAATACCAATCCTAACTTAGTTGCATCATAAAGTCGTGGGTTGTGGTGAAATGCTTGCTTTGCATACCCCGGGTTAGGTGGTAGGTCTATTAGACGCGATAGATTGAACTCTTGAAATGAAGAATGAAACAAGTGTACTAAATGCGAAGCAGATATAATTTTAAAAGCAAAATTTCAGTCTTTTTAACTCTCTCAGACGCCTTAATTTCCGTTTCAACTCTTTTATACTTGAGTATTTCGAAATCCGTTTGTAGTTTTTGAAAATTAATAACGACTGACTCTTTTTCTTTAAGTTCTTTCGAAATATTTGTTCTTAAACTCTCAATTTCTAGCAGATTATCCATTTGGACTTCCCTAAACCTATCAAATTCAGGATTGGTTAAGGTAGTGGACACAGGTGTTAACTCCAAGGTTTTAACCTTTTCCTTATGCAAAGCAAGCTCAGCAGAAAAAGTCTGATTAACACTGAGGGTTTCAAGGACCGCATTATTCATTTGGCTAAGCAAAGATGTTGAGACCATAACCAAATCAGGTTGAGCAGACGAATTGGTAGTCATAATAGCTCCCGGTTGTGGTTCACTCAAAGTCTGGGGACTTTCATTGATATTGCTATCATTGTTTGTCTCCTCGATTGAGTTACTAACCACCGGAGGCTGTTCCGAATCCTAGACACTTGCTCAACTTGATAAGGTACAATACTAGTATCTGTAGCAGTATGTGGTACCTTAGAAATTGTATCAGCTCCATAAAGTGAAAGATTTGCCATGAGAGCTGCTTTGGCGGTATTGAGATCATCACAGTCAGATTCGTATGCATCCAAATCATCATATTGATATGCGGCATTGTTTGTGATGGCTGCTGTGAGAACGTCAGTGTCCGCGACTCCCGGATCTACGAGAAATGCCAACTCTTCTTCATCGAGCTCACGTCCTTGGGCTTGAGCATTCACCAAGTAGATCTTCTCCTAAAACCATGTGCTGTCCCTTTTCCTCCTGGGCTGCTTACACTCTCGGGCCATGTGCCCTTCCCCTTTGCAGTTGTAGCATGTAATCACCTTCGTTTTACCAGTGCTATTACCTCTTGTAGCAGCAATGTTAGATGAACGTGCACCAGTAGTAGATGAATTGGGTCTCCCCTGAAGTGGTTTTACCATGACTCTGCCATCTTGAATTGTAGCTTGTTGTCGAGAGTTAGAAGAGTTCCTTAACTGATTGTTTGTTGGAGCTGGCCTTCTGTAACCTCGTTTGTTCAATGTTTGAGTGAGATAAGCAGATATTTGAGCAAGTATATCAATAGGACTATCCCCTTGTCTAAACTCAGGGACATGAATCTCCTCATCACAATAGAACGCTGGTTCTGATTGAGCTACAAGCGGATTTGATGGAGCACTAACTTGTTGTGAGTAATGGGGTTGAGGAGCCTCAAGTTGTTGATAGGTAACAGCAGAGTTTGTTGGAGGTTGATAAGGTGAATACTGGTGTGAAGCATAAGGTAACGAATATGAATCTCCTTGTGATGATGTTGCTGCTTGCTTGTATTGTTGGTGATAAGATGTAGGTGGTTGTGGCAAGATCGAGTACTGTGGGAAGCTTGGTTTGATACAATGGTTGATATGAAGATTAGTGTCCCAAAGCAAGTTGAGAGTTGTGGTATGACAGTGTAGGATGGTTTGCCATTAATGCCAATGGTTCTTTATAAGATCCTTGAGAGAGTCGTTTTTAGATCACATGCTTCTCGTGTTGTTGTAAGAAAGCATAGAGTTGATCTAAATTGGACTTGTGGAAATCGCGAATCATCTTAACATCGGTGACATATTGACTCCATTCTTGGGGTAACGTGTTGATTGTGGTAAAATTACGTCCTTTAGGAAAAGGAGCGTAAAAGCGGTAAGTATTAAGTGTACGTTTAGGAAAACGTAAACACTAATGACCCTTATGATATGAAAGTTCGTTTCCCAAGGAGGTATATGTGTGTGACTAAGATGTAATATGATTTGAGATTAATATTTGGTTTAGAAGGGAATGAGAAAAGAAGATGACGAAGACGTGAAATTAATACTACGACGACAAAACGTAAAACCGTAAAAACTACAAAAATAAAAATTGATTCTAAAAATAACCAAAAATTCACCAAAAATCAAAATTAATAAACTAGGAGTTTACCAATGATCAAAACTTTTTCAAACCTTTTAAATAATTAAATATTCAATTTTTAAATGCTAATTAAAGCCCTAAAAATCAAATAAATTATCAAAAAGCTCAAATAAAGATTTTTCAATTGGTAAACCTCTAAAATGACCTAAAAAGATTAAAACTATTTTTAGAAATTTTTAAACTAATAAAAACTATTTAAAATGATTTAAAAACTATTAAAACTTAAAATAATTATAAAAATTAATCTAAAAGTGATAAAATTATTCTAAGAGTTGCAAAAATCCTATTTTAATGTATTTAAGCTAAGAAAAATGTAAAAAGTTAAAAAATGTAACATTTGAAAAATAATAATAAAATAATATTAAAACAATATTAAAAAATCCAAAATTTGTAAAAAATTCTAAAAACTTGCAAACTAGTTTATTTTAACCTTAATAAACAGAAAATCAAAGTGAAATGACCAGAATACCCTATTAGGCTCTCAAATGGGCCAAAACCAAATTCAGTCAACACAAATGGGCTTTTTAGCCCAAAAAAATCGAACTTGGTCAAATTGATTTGGAAAAGCCCTATCTGACTCAAAATTTAATTCTAAACACAAAACTCTAAAGGCCCAAAAGCTGAAAGTGAGCTTATCATAGCTTATTATGTAAACAGCTTATCCTTATTGGGCTTTTTAGCCCATTAAGCAATAAGCTAATGCCATAAGCTCTAATTTGACACACAACCTTCTTTTGGGATGCTTAAGAGATCTGTAAAAAGAAATTTTGAAAAAGCACACTCAATAAGCCAGAAATAAGAAAAGTAATATTTCACTAAAAGTCAAAATAGTTGTTTTTGAGAAATAAGGCACCTCTTGCAAAATGTCACAAATGGACTCAATAAGCCAAAACAATCAACAAAATTCCAATAAGCAAAACCAATAAGCCAGAATATGCCAATAAGCACTTATGAAAAAGTCAATTAAGTTGGTTTTCTAGTCAAACCCTGAAGTCAACCCACCAAATGCTCTAGTATGAACAAATGGGTCAAATAATGAGCACCTATTACAAAATCCAAGTTGTTGCTGGTTAAAATAAGCTATTATAGCTTATTGATAAGCTGAAACCTAATTAACACTAGCAGTGGCAACTTTCAGTAGGAACTGGTTCCCACTGCTTTGACTATTTGACCAAGCTTTGTAGAGAGATTTAGTTGGATTCAATTGGAAATAAGGGCACCCTTGTGATCAGTGAATCACAAGGAGTCAATAGAAACAAGAAAATCCAAATTTGGTTCACACAATAAGCCAGAATCAATCAAACAGTCACCAGATCATGCACAGACATGGAAAATAAGCAATTATGCAATAATAAGCAGATTAAGCCTGAATAAGCCAACCAAACTCAACAGGATGCATACACAAGCTATATAAACTATGAATAAGCACAAAAACTTGAATCATACACTGAATCAAAGTAAATAACAAGATCAAAGCAGATAAAGTTACTGATGAACAAAGTGCATATGCAGAAACCTATTTGCTGATCTATTTGACACTAGATCCAATTTCAGGCACTCAAATCTCTTCTCCTTGTGTAATTAACTAAGGTTTAGCACTTGTTAGCCCTAGCCTAAGCTTAGATCTAGGTGTCCTCAAAATCCTAGCCAATTTTACCAAGTAAACAAGATTTTATACCCTTTTTATGAATCAAGGTGTTTCAATCCACAAATATTGCAGCAATATGACCAAGTATATCAGATAAGTATGTAACAACAGATAGCAACACAAAACTAACACTCAAAACACCACAAATCCAAACTATGCAGTTGACCCAAACACCCCTTAAAAACCTGTTTTCACAATTTTTCAAAGGATTATTCAGTTCTAAACCACAAATCAAACTAACAACACCTCATAAACATCAAACAAGGCCAGATGAACAATAATCAACAACAATAACACAGATTCACCAACTATCAAGCAATAATCACCAAAATCAGAAAAATAAGAGAGAAAATGAAAAAGGAAGAAGGTGCAAACCTCCAAGACCTACATCCAGGCCCTGGATTGTTTGAGCTTAGGTACTAGCAGAACAAGTACCAGCTTCCAAGTACTTGCTAAGATGAACAAACAAAGTGATGCACAATAAACAAGTACCTTTCTGATTTTTGAAGCACAAGCTTTATCACTTAAAACCTTGCCTCAAAAACCTTCAAACAAGATTATGGAACTCAGAATCAGGCTATTCCAATACCAACTTTTAACAAATATCAAAGAGATTTCAAAATTCAGAAAATCAACTTTTATTAATTTAAAAAGGAATTACAAAGATTAATAGCCTAAGACTGGAACAAAAGCTCTCTCACAGGTTGAGGAGTCTATTTATAGGCAAATGCCAAGGTTAGCACTATTCACAAACCCTAGAAGTGAAATTCCTATTCTATCCTTGAGTCTTCTAGATGAATTCTTGGTGTGAGCTGTCCAAAGTGATCCAAACCGTTTAAAATAGCTTTGATATGAAGCAAAGGATGTGGGCTGTTGATCTTGACACGTGGCAGTACTTGGGGAATAAGTTGTCACATGATGGTGAAACGGTTTTGGGTGTGGGGTCACATGGTGAGTGGGAGTGAGTGTTTTAAGGTTGGGAAGGGTTTCTGGGCGTGTGAATCAAGTGTGGGTAAGGGTAATTTCATTTTACCCTTTGTTTTAAGTGGAGTAAAAACTGGGTTCTTAACTGCTACAGTGACAAGGTTTGATCCGTTTTTGTAGGATTGTGTTTGTGTTTGGCGCATTTTTGTGTTTGAAAGTTTCACTTGCCCACTTTTAGTCCTTATTCTTTGGGAAAATAGGTATAAAACGTTTTCAGCTACCAAAACTTCATTCCCTTTGTTAATATATTTCACAACTTTACACTTTTGGCACCAAACTTTGGAAAAAGGGTTACAAGGGTTGTTTTTGCCATTTTTGGATAATTCAAGGGCTGATCTTGGACATTGTTGATCTTTAAAGGTCTTCAATATAACTTTGACTTCATGAGGGACCGTAATTGGCAATTTAGAATTGTTGAGGGACTAAACTTGCCATTTCTTCAAAGTTGAAGGACCATTTGTGTAATTTTGACAAACTTAAGGGACCAAACTTGTAATTATGAATATACAAGGGTTTTAAGTGTCATTTCTTCATTCAATGAGGATCAATCTTGCATGTCTTCAAGTCTTAAAGGATAAATGTTGGATAAATCATGAATTAGGGGCCGGTTCTTTGTACGGCTTCGTTTCTCGTGTCTGTTTTTCCTTGTTTCTTGTGATCTTTTGTCTTTTTCACAATATCCATACCTAAAATACACAAGTAAACAAACACAAGCATATATATGGTATTTTATGACATTTTTATGGATTTAAAGCCCGAAAAGACCGATGAGATCATGTATAAATGCCATCTCATCACTCCCCCATACT
The DNA here is from genome assembly GCA_025667525.1 of Glebionis coronaria. Classification (NCBI taxonomy): domain Eukaryota; kingdom Viridiplantae; phylum Streptophyta; class Magnoliopsida; order Asterales; family Asteraceae; genus Glebionis; species Glebionis coronaria. The sequence continues at coordinate 232,081,577 of CM046879.1, forward strand.
AAGCCATTGCCGTGCCCTCACGCAATGCTAGAATAAAGTATCTAAGAATCACCAAAATTCAATTTTATTGACCTTTATTAAAGAGTAAAAGACTTGCAACATACTACGAAGATGTGTAAAGACATAATGTATGATTTTCATCACAAATGTGACTTTTAGGGTCAAAGAATAGAAACAAGTAAATGTTCCTTAGAGTAAACTTTGTCATTCTTGATTGTCATACATTCCATGCTAAGTGCAAAAACGAGATCATTGTTGGTACAAGTCACAATGCTAACACTACTCATACATCCAAATTGTGTAGTACTTTTTCTCCCCGCAATCCTAGTTATTATAAAAGGAAATGGGTTACTAGCATTTTTTAACTATTTGTCATGGATCATAAGTGATTCATATTGACTTATTTGAGTAGTTATTAGTCCGAAAGCAAAGTAGCACGATTTGATCGATAGTTAGCCGAAGGACAAAATCTTTTAAAACGGCTTCTCGTGTATCTCCTTAAGTTCATATCTTGGCATAACTCGTTTCACGATTTGAGACCTTTCTCGGACCGATATTTGGCATGTACTTCATACTTCAAATCTTGGGAAGACGTTCTTGAAATTATGGTCTTCTCTTGATATATTTGGAATTTCTTCACTTGACGTTTTTGAGAGATTCTTCATATTTGGACCACGACTTCATCATTTTTCTTCAATCTTTACTTTGGATTTTGATATACAACGATCCGCCTCCTTTTGGGACTTGGATATATTTATCCTCATACCTTGTTAGGGCCTTTTTGGATAGACTTTCTCCATGATCTTTAGGGGAGTAATTTGCTTTTCGTCGTGTGTCTCGATCCTTCATTTTGATTTAGGAATAATGATACTTCACATCATCTTGGATCTTTAGCAACAAAATAGGGTTCCTCATGCCTTGTTAGGGCCTTTTTGGATGATCGCCAATCTTCATGTCCCGCTTCAATAAGTTATGCCTTGGCTATGAATTCTATTTAACCCCGAGCAACTTTTAAACGATCTTGCGCTAGAGGCTAAGTAACCTTTCAAATCGTACGACCTTACTTATTGCAATTATTATTTATTCGTAATGCATTGATCTTATGGGAAGAAAAAGCCACAATTAAAAACATATGAGTTTTTGAAAGAACATTTTCATGTTCTACGTTTAGCATGATCACTTGTCTAACTCTATCATTTCTCGTTCTTCACTATTTGAAGACCTCTAATTAAAGAGACTCGTGAATACTTAGCCATGCAAGTCAAAATTAAGCAAAATTTGGATTAGCTTTCATTAAGACTAAATCAAATCAAAGTTTTGGGTTTTCAAGCCACCTATAGGATCTTGCACTTTCTTGGACTTTTTCAAGCTTAGAGAATGCATTTTATAGTTCCCTTGATAAGTGACTTTCTAGGATCAATTATAGGAACTTTGCGAAAATTTCTTGTTCTTAACCCGTATGAGTTAAGACTTTCGCGTTTTAAAGCTCCCTATATAAAAGTCTAGCAAAACTTGAATTGAGCGGGTTAAGGAATGTAAATGGTTCAAAATTCCCATCAAGTCAAAAATTATCTCTTATTCTACCCAACGGAAAATATACATTCGTGTCTTAAAAACACTTATGAAAACTAAGAAAAATTTTAAAATTTGGCCATTTTTAGCCTTATTAACAACAAAAACAAAACATTGAAAGTTGGAAAGCGTGAGGGCGTAGCAAAGCAAGTACCTATTCACCCCCCATACTAAAAGTAAACATTGTCCTCAATGTTTCGAGTCTAAGGGTGGAGCACCCCATACTAGAGACGAAGAATCGAATGCTTAGGATCTAGCATGGAAAGGGTGATCAACAATATATCTAAAGCCGTTTATTAAGTATGCTAAAAGATAATTGTTAGAACAATAAAGGATATGTCATGGATTCGTGAAAAACTTCTTCAAGCAAACGATGGAGGCTCACGTAAACGAACACGAGAGTCTTCAATCGTATATGATGATGATGATCTAGATAACACAATCACAAACAACCACGAGACAACGAGTTGGAAGGGTACAAGTCCCCTTATTAGTGAATTGCAAGCATAAAGGATAAGCATGTGATTTCCCCCACGAGGCACCTCGTTTTCGATTACCGAGTCATGAGCTCGACTCGATCCCCTCAATGCTAATTATCATTGGGGAAGGTTACTTGGTCGAGGGCAACCATTGAAGGAATTTCCCCACCAAAGTAGTGCTTAAGCCTATGTCCATTCACCTTGAAATTAGGACCATCATCTTGAGCTAGCTCGATGGTCCCATAAGGAAACACTTGTGTAATGGTGAACGGACCCGACCAACGAGATTTTAATTTCCCATAAAATATCTTAAGTCGAGAGTTAAAAAGTAACACTTGATCACCAACGTTAAAAACCCGGTTTTTAATCTTTGAATCATGAAACTTTTTAGTCTTTTCATTAAAAATTAGTGAATTTTCATAAGCATTGTCTCTTAATTCATCTAATTCATTCAATTGAATTTTTCGGTGATCTCCCGCGGGCTTCAAGTTAAAGTTTGCATGCTTAAGGGCCCAATATGCCTTGTGCTCCAATTTAATGGGCAAATGACAATTCTTCCCATAGACTAACTTATAAGGAGTGCAACCGATAGGTGTCTTATAATTGGTCCTAAAGGCCCATAAAGCGTCATCGAGTTTGTCGGACCATGAAGCACGGTTTTCTCCAATCGACCTTTCCAAAATCCTCTTCAAAGCTCGGTTCGAAACCTCGACTTGCCCACTCGTTTGCGGGTGATAAGCCGTAGAAAGACGATGAGTAACTCCATATTTCTTTAAGACCTTTTCGAATTGGTCATTACAAAAATGGGTTCCACGATCGCTTATAATAGCACGAGGGGTTCCGAACCGAGAGAATAGTTTCTTCAAAAACTTCACTACCAAACGAGCATCATTAGTAGGCAAAGCCTTAGCTTCCACCCACTTAGAAAGGTATTCCACCGCGACGAGGATATATTTGTTGCCATGAGACGATGGGAACGGCCCCATAAAGTCTATTCCCCATATGTCGAAAATCTCACACACTTGAATTATGTTTTGCGGCATTTCATCACGTTGAGACGATTTTCCTTGTCGTTGGCAAGAATCACACGACTTCACAAGTGCGTGTGCATCACGATAAATAGAAGGCCAAAAGAAGCCGGAACCGAACACTTTCTTAGCCGTGAGATTAGCACCGTGGTGACCACCCGTGGGTCCCTCGTGACAAGCTCTAAGGATATTAGAAGCTTCGGCACCAAACACACAACGTCGAACGAGTTGATCCGCACAAACCCAAAAGAGATAAGGGTCGTCCCATAAATAGAACTTGACGTCACGAAAGAATTTTCGCTTTTGTTGTGTCGTCATACCCTTGATTATGAAATTGCCCGCATGGTAATTTGCAATGTCGGCAAACCATGGGGTGGTGTCTTTAGAATTCACTACACCGAGAGTCTCGAGAGGAAATGTTTCGGTGATTTCCTTGTTCTCGAAAACATCTTTGTTAGGATCTTCTAGACGAGAGAGATGATCAGCCGCTAGATTCTCGGCTCCTTTTTTGTCAAGCACGGTGACATCAAATTCTTGGAGGAGGAGCATCCAACGAAGCAATCTTGGCTTATCATCTTGCTTAGCTAAGAGATACTTGATAGCCGAATGGTCGGTATACACGATGCTTTTAGTTAAGACGAGATAAGGTTGGAATTTCTCAAAAGCATAGACCACGGCAAGGAATTCCTTTTCCGTTGTGGTGTACTTTAATTGAGCCTCGGTCATCGTCTTACTAGCATAGTGGATAGGACGGAAATGCTTGTCATAACGTTGCCCTAAGACAGCCCCTATAGCATAATCACTTGCATCGCACATGATTTCAAAGGGTAATTCCTAATTAGGAGCAACAAGAATGGGAGCTTCGGTAAGTTTCCTTTTGAGAGTTTCGAAAGCTCTAACACAATCCTCATTGAAGTTAAAAGGAGCATCCTTCTCGAGAAGGTGTGTCATAGGTCGAGAGATTTTCGAAAAGTCCTTGATGAAACGACGATAAAAGCCCGCGTGGCCTAGGAAACTCCAAACTCCCTTAACGGTTTTGGGATCAGGTAACTTGGCGATGACGTCTACCTTAGCTTTATCGACCTCAATCCCCACTTTCGACACCTTATGTCCTAAGACGATTCCTTGTTTACACATAAAATGACATTTTTCCCAATTAAGCACAAGATTGGTTTCTTCACAACGTTTTAACATTTGCTCGAGATTAGATAAACACGACGTGAACGAATTGCCAAACACCGAGAAGTCATCCATAAACACTTCCATCGACTTCTCGATCATATCGTGAAAAATCGCCATCATACACCGTTGAAACGTACCCGGTGCATTACAAAGTCCGAAAGGCATCCTACGATAAGCGAACGTTCCATAAGGACACGTAAAAGTAGTCTTCTCTTGATCACGAGGGTCGATAGGGATTTGAAAGTAACCGGAAAAACCATCTAAAAAGCAATAGAATTCATTTCTCGCGATTCGCTCCAACATTTGATCCATGAAGGGCAAAGGAAAGTGGTCTTTACGAGTGGCGTCATTTAACTTTCGGTAGTCAATACACACCCTCCAACCGGTCACAACACGAGTGGGAATTAACTCGTTGTTTTCATTAGGCACAACGGTCATTCCTCTCTTTTTAGGGACACAATGGATTGGGCTCACCCATGGGCTATCAGAGATAGGATAAATCATTCCCGCGTCAAGGAGTTTCAATACTTCCTTTTTAATGACATCGTGAATTTTGGGATTCACCCTTCTTTGACTTTGAATTACGGGTTTGTAGTCCTCCTCCATTAAAATCTTGTGAGTACAAAATTTTGGGTCAATACCCTTAATGTCGGAAAGTTTCCACGCAATTGCCCCTTTATGAGCCTTAAGAACTTTCAAGAGCTCGGTTTTTTCATCATTAGCAAGACCTCTTGCAATAATAACCGGCAACTTGTCATCACATTCCAAGAATGCGTATTCAAGGTGAGAAGGAAGATCTTTCAATTCAAGGATAGGTGGTTCCTCGATTGAAGATTTTGGTTCAACACTCATAACTTCCATCGGCGGAAGAAATGGTGGAATAGAATTATCATCACTAATCAACACCTCATCTTCATTGTCGATTTCATTTAATGTAAAATCGCCTACTTGGAATGGAGTGAGATTTGGTGTAGAATTAGCAAGAATTGGATCCAAAATAGTGGGATTGCCACTTGACGAGCTATCGGAAAAACCTAACACTTCTTGTGAAAACTCATCGCAAACCACATCAACGATGTCAATGTGATTGATGGTAGCGATTGCATAAACATGAGAAGGTTTCGAGTTTTGAGTAGCGTTTATAACAAGTTCCTCTTCGTTGAATCTCAAAGTGATAGTTCTTGCATGAACGTCGATAAGCGATCTCGAGGTGTCCAAAAATGAACGACCTAAAATTAGAGGAACTTGAGGATCCGCGGGGATGTCAACTACTATAAAATCAACGGGATAGTAGAACTTCCCCACTTTCACGAAAACATCTTCGGCTACTCCACATGCTAAAATCGTAGAATGATCGGCCATCTCGATAGACATGTTCGAAGGAATAAGAGCCGGAAGCGAAAGCGATTTCCAAATGGAAAATGGCATAAAATTAATGCTCGTACCAAGATCGGCCAAGGCGAGGCATTCTTTCATATCGTGTATGTCACAAGGAATAAGAAACTTTCTGGGGTCACCAACTTTTTCCGGTATGCGGTTAAGATAAACCGAAGAATAATTAGCAAGCTTTGAAATCTTTTCCTCATCGCTCATAATACTTTTCAAACTGGAAGCGAAACGAGGCATATACAACAACGCGTCGGCTAAACTCACATCAAAATGCACTTGTTGAAACATTTTTATAAAAAACTCGATTTGTTGTTTGTTACGTTCTTGCAATTTCTCTTTGTTTCGTCTGGAAGGGTAAGGTAAGGGTGGTATGGGTTGGGCATTAGGCAACGGCCTTGGAATCTCGGGTTCCATGATTGGTATTGGTTCAGCCGTAGGTGTGGTTTGAGCGGTACTTCGTGGGATTGTAATGTGCTCCTTTTCGACCATCACCTCGGGTTCTTTCTCGATTTCCTTCTCCGTAGAAGTACTTGGACGAGAGATTGGTTCCTTGAAAGTTTTACCACTTCGTGTAGTAATAACCTTCATTTCTACCTTCAGGTTTGCAATGGTATCACTAGGAAGACCACCCGAGGAAGAGGGTTTACACATGATTGCTTCAAACATCTTAGCCATTCGGTCCTCAAATTTTGATTGCCTAGCATCCGCTTTTAACAACTCTTGCTTAATCTCATGTTGTCCTAATTCCATCTTTTGTTGGTTTTGTTGAAGACGTTGGACATTTCCTTCCATTTTATTTGCATGAGTTTTAAGTTCATTAGCAAGTTCATTTTTAAGCTCGTTTTTCAACTCGGGTCTTAAGCTAATCATCTCACGTTGCATGTTATCAAATTTAGCATCATTTGCTTTAGCATAATCCAAAAATTCTCCTTGAAGATTTTTTGTGTGAGCATTTTGAAAACCTTGTGTAGTATTTTGAAAATCACGGTTTTGGTTTTGATTAGTGACTTGTCCATTCCCACTTTGATAATTCCCTTTGTTATAGTTACGTGAATTTCCTTGGTAATTACCACCTTGGTTGTTGTTTCGATAGTTATTAGCATTTTGATTTGGTGGAGCTTGATTTGGGCGGGAACCTTGACCGTTTTGGTTGTAAGTTCCCGTTGCTACATAAGCACTCGAAGTGTTACCATCCGCGGTAATGCACTCGGAAAGATCATGAGCTCCACCACAAGACAAAAAACTCTTAGCAACCGCTTTAACCGAAGAGGAATTTGAAGCTTCTTGAGCTTTCCAATGGGTCATAAGATTAGCAAATCTATCAAAAAACCGATTTTCCTCATTAGCTTCATCATGTAAGGCATTAATACTACGAGACGATAACGACGATGACGAACCCAAATTGGCAACACTCGGTGTGTTACGAGGGCTATAAACCTTAGATCTATTCTCGATAATCTTTAAAGCTTCATCGGTCGTTTTGCACAAAAAATTACCACCCGCTACGGCATTCAAGTAATCTCGTTCATGATCATTAAGCCCATTGTAAAAAGTATCAATTTGATGTAATTCCAAAAAATCTTGGTGTGGACATTCATGTAACATTTCTTTAAAGCGTTCTCATGCCATTGAAAAACTTTCATTATTTCTTTGCACAAATCGTGAAATCTCATTTTTCAAATGTGTTGTTTTAGATGGTGGAAAAAACTTGTTCACGAACTTAGAAACGAGATCACCCCATGTCAAAATCGAATTTGGCGGTTCTTCCTCAAGCCAAATTTTTGCGGGTCCATCTAACGAGTATGGAAACAACATCATCTTAATGGCGTCATGTGGAACATCCTTAAACTTGCTAGTAGCGGTGAGACGATTAAAATTCCTAATGTGATAGTGCGTGTTGTCTTTCTCATGACCTCTAAACTTATTTGCTTGCAACATCGACATTAAACCCGTCTTAATCTCGAAATTCTCCGCAAGGATGGCGGGAATCACAATGGCCTCTCCAAAACCCTCGGTGGGTGCTTGTAGCAACTCCATCATAGTACGATTAGCCTTGACGAGTTCTTGTTCTACAACAGGTTCAACAATTGGAGGTTGTTCTTCAATCAATGTCTCTTGATTGGCTTGCTTTTGAAGACGTTTACGAGCTCGTTTTGCTTGATTACGAGTGATCAAAAACTTCACGAAGAATGGGAGGTGAGTGAAGAAGATTCTTTTTGGGTGTTTTGTGAATTTTCAATTTTTTGTGTTTTTTATTGTATTTAATTTTTTTGGATTTTGGTGTATCTTCGTAGACAACAATCTACCAAATCTCTCCTCGAATCAAACTCTTGATTAAAGAAGCCTCAAAGGAATGAAAACGATCACGTGGAGTGAACGCCTTCGAATGACTTTAGAACTTTGGTGAAAACCAAATTGTTCAAGAGGGTTTTAATCACAAAGAAACCAAGCAAATATATTATACGTAATAATACTTTGGGCGGCAAAACCCTCGGTTAGCCTTCAATTTCAAAATACTCACAAGAAAGCGGGGAAACGAGGCGGCGCGAAGCACTTAAGTGCCTTTTTCCTTAGGGTATATTTTATAATACCCGCCTTATACCCACCTTATAGTTCGTATTTTTCAAAATCGAGCTTCACGAAAGTATTTATCTATTTTTGCCTTTTTATTTTTGTTTGAGATTCGGATACAATAATTAGGAGATCAAATCCCAATTAAGGTTGTGTTTTCACACTTTTGGAGATATTGTTTATTTGTTGTGATACTTAATACAACATAGTAATAATATTTTCACAAGAAAAACCAAATAAACCGATAATACGTATTAGTAGATTTCTACTAATACAAATACTATTTATGGTTAATATTAAAAACAACAATGTAAATTAATCACGACACACCTCCCCGGCAGCGGCGCCAAAATGATTGTGGTAAAATTACGTCCTTTAGGAAAAGGAGCGTAAAAGCGGTAAGTATTAAGTGTACGTTTAGGAAAACGTAAACACTAATGACCCTTAGGATATGAAAGTTCGTTTCCCAACGAGGTATATGTGTGTGACTAAGATGTAATATGATTTGAGATTAATATTTGGTTTAGAAGGGGATGAGAAAAGAAGATGACGAAGACGTGAAATTAATACTACGACGACAAAATGTATAACCGTAAAAACTACAAAAATAAAAAATGATTCTAAAAATTACCAAAAATTCAGCAAAAATCAAAATTAATAAACTAGGAGTTTATCAATGATCAAAACTTTTTCAAACCTTTTAAATAATTAAATATTCAATTTTTAAATGCTAATTAAAGCCCTAAAAATCAAATAAATTATCAAAAAGCCCAAATAAAGATTTTTCAATTGGTAAACCTTTAAAATGACCTAAAAAGATTAAAAACTATTTTTAGAAATTTTTAAACTAATAAAAACTATTTAAAATGATTTAAAAACTATTAAAACTTAAAATAATTATAAAAATTAATCTAAAAGTGATAAAATTATTCTAAGAGTTGCAAAAATCCTATTTTAATGTATTTAGGCTAAGAAAATGTAAAAAGTTGAAAAATGTCACATTTGAAAAATAATAATAAAATAATATTAAAACAATATTAAAAATCCAAAATTTGTAAAAAATTCTAAAAACTTGCAAACTAGTTTATTTTAACCTTAATAAACAGAAAATCAAAGTGAAATGACCAGAATACCCCTATTAGGCTCTCAAATGGGCCAAAACCAAATTCAGTCAATACAAATGGGCTTTCTAGCCCAAAAAAATCTAACTTGGCCCAATTGATTTGGAAAAGCCCTATCTGACTCAAAATTTAATTCTAAACACAAAACTCAAAAGGAACAAAAGCTGAAAGTGAGCTTATCACAGCTTATTATGCAAACAGCTTATCCTTATTGGGTTTTTTAGCCCATTAAGCAATAAGCTAATGCCATAAGCTCTAATTTGACACACAACCTTATTTTGGGATTCTTAAGAGATCTTTAAAAAGAAATTTTGAAAAAGCACACTCAATAAGCCAGAAATAAGCAAAGTAATATTTCACTAAAAGACAAAATAGTCGTTTTTTGAGAAATAAGGCACCTCAGAACTTGATTCAACTTGAAAAATGTCACAAATTGTAACACCCCCAATTTCGGGTCATAGCAGCGGAAGGGTCATTGGGTGTTACTATCATGGTTCAACCTCAATATAATAGAAAACGCCTCAAAATGAGTCGTTTTGTTAAAACATACATTCATCCAACATTTTAAAAATAAAACAATTCACACGCGGTCCCAAAAAGTTTCAAGGTTTACACAATCAACCATACGATAAAAGTTTCTTTGAATGAACATAGTTTATAAAAGCGGGCCAAAATATTTTAATTTAGCAAGCTGCATGAAACCGCCTTCCCTGAGTGCCTTCTTCATGGACCTGAGATAAAACATGCTATAAAGTCAACAAAAATGTTGAGTGAATCTATAGAGTTTAAATTAAATAAATGAACACAAGTATTCTGAATAAACCTTCCGTGGTTGACAATCATGTGGATCAGACATAATTATCGTTGTTATTTCATAAGTCTCGTGAAATTGAACGTTAACATATATTATTTCAGCCCAACACACCTAGCCAAGTGCGTATATTTCTCTTATACAATTGCATCCGATGTTTCATTACTGGTGCATCACAACACCACGCGATAGCTAGTCGCGACCGGACTGGGCGTCACCCCGATAGATCTATCCATAGTATTAGCGTTCCTTTCGATTAACAATTCACGATTCATGGGTCTTTTAAGGCTAAACAAACTTGTATAACAACTTTCATCTAAGCATACAATCGGGTCCTTTGTGTTCAATTTAAAAGAAAGAGGGTTTACCACAACTTCTCGTTGTACCCTTCATTTATATAATGTTTTTCCAATAATAAGGGTTTCCACAACTTCTCGTCGTACCCTTTTTATTTTAATAAAACAAGCATGTTATCCCCCTCGCGGGTTTTATAAAACAAGTAAACATGTAAAGCGAGGCTATAGACTCACCTTGGTACGATAGTAGAAATGTGACGATCGCCGACGATTTGTGATGCCCGTTAAACACGAAGACCGCAACCTACCAATTAAGGCGCGTTCGTTAATAAACGACTCAAGTATAAATAATACTTAAATAATATGAAAGTCAATTTCAAATGACCATGAAAATCCCGAAAAATAACAAAAATATAAGTGTACTTCTATACCCTTTTATTCAACACTTATTCTTTTAAAAGCTTACACCCTTGACATTGACCGCCATAAGACGCCAAGTCGACGCAAGTCAAACCATCATTTTTACTTCCCTCGGACTAGTAACTAAGTCATTTATATAATGACTTAATACTCGAGTAAGTCACTATGTCCAATAGTGAATACTCAACTCACGCCATACAAGTATTGAACTATGTGTCCAAAATACCACTCAGCATGTACACTCCAAATGTACACACCAATCTAACCTATCTAGACATGTCCGATTTCGACGAAACTTGGTGACAAACTCACACATAATATGAATAAGACTCAGTTTAAATTTCATTCAAAAATATTACTTCTAAGACCTTCTGCCCGACACACCTTCGTGTTGCAAAAACCGGACAGTTTTACGCCTTTGACTTGTAAAACCATTTTGACTTATCTAAACAATTCCGTTTGCAAAACCGACACTCGGGTTTGAAAATAGACTCATGACCTGAGGTTTAACAACTTACAACAGCCCTTGAACATTTTTAAAACTCATTTTATAGTCCCCGAGATTCGTTCCAAATATCGACAACAATTTTCGGATTGTGCCGATACCCGTCGCCCGGTACACAAATACTAAAAGTAGCATAACTTTTCGCTCGTAATGAGTTAGAAGCTCTACTTTAGCTCAAATCGAAGCTAACGAAATTCTCTACGACCCTATCTTATTAGTTTACCAAGTTTATCACAGTAACAATTTCAAAAACGGACTTAAAGTTACTGCCTAAAATAGACTATCTAAAAATCATACCAAAACAATTTTTCAACCCATTCCAACAATTCCTATGGTCCTAATATGATCCTAATATGATACTAACACATCTAACTAACCCATAACACCCTCAAATTTGATCTCACAAAAATTAAACAATCAAAAATCTTACATGCAACAAAACCCCACTATGAATATTATATTATTAACACCATATATAAACATAAACATGGATCAAACATCAAGTTCTTCACCAAAAATTGAAAGTAAAAATAAGTGAATGCATGTGGAAAAAAATTATACCAATATGAAGCTTATGAAATTTCCAAGGTGGGTCTTTTCTTAGTTTTGCTTGATTCAAAGTAGAAAATCAAAAATTTGGGTGGATTGGGGTTGATGGTGGACGGCCAAAATGAAGAACAAGAGAGAGAATTGGTGATTTTTTTATTAAATGAGTTTTTAAATAAAAGCTAGTTAGTGGAAAAACCTTATATAGTGGGGTGAGGGTAGATTTTGCCATATTTGCATTCTTTTGGTACAAAAGTGCAAGTAATTAGTTTACAAGGTAGAAAATATAAATTGTAAATTTTAAAAATATTTACGGGGCTCGGGTTTCGTAAAAATACTTTTCGAAAGTTAAAACGCTTCAAAATATAATAACAAAACTTCGACACGACTTAAAACGCAATTAAATCGAAAACGTCGAAAATATACAATATCGAGACAATCGATAATAAAACGTAAATTTTTGGGCATCCGTCGGTATCGCGATCACTAATAGTTATCGTCATTCGTTAAAACGTGAAACACGAGAAATAAAGATTAAATATAATAAAAATCATTTTTATGATTATTTGAGAATATAATATCGATACCTAACATATTCCTTGTCGCTTTTCATCTAATCGACATTCTTACGCTAGTTTCAAGTCATAACCTTCTCGGTTAGTCGATAAATTAAAATTCTCATTAAAGTAAACACGTAATACGTAATAGTCGAGATTAAAATAACGACCTGAAATTGACGGGTTGTCACACCATCCCCACCAAATTAGGATCTTCGCCCTCGAAGATCAACTTGCGTTCTTGCCCGATCGCTTGTTGAAATCAAAGAGATGAGGGTAATTCTTCCACATTTGGTCTTCTCGTTCCCAAGTAAACTCCGGTCCTCTTCGAGAGTTCCATCGAACTTTGACGATAGGTATTCGGCTTTGCTTTAGTTGCTTGACCTCGCGATCCATGATCTCGACCGGTTCTTCAATAAAATGTAACTTTTTATCAACCTTAACCTCGTCTAACGGTATAACGAGTTCTTCATCGGATAAACACTTCTTCAGATTCGACACATGAAAAGTGTTATGAATCCCATACAGTTCTTGTGGTAGTTCAAGTTGGTATGCCACGGGTCCTACTCTAGATGTAACCTTGAATGGTCCGATATAACGAGGACTTAACTTCCCACGTTTCCCAAATCGTACAACACCTTTCCATGGTGATACCTTTAGCATAACCTTATCTCCCACGTTAAACTCCAATGGTTTTCTTCTCACATCCGCATAACTCTTCTGCCGGCTTCGAGCAGACAACAACCTATTCTTGATTTGCACAATCATATCCGTCGTCTCCCTAATCAAATCTGGTCCAGTGAGTTGGGCATCACCAACCTCACTCCAGCTAACGGGTGATCTACATTTTCTCCCATACAGTGCTTCAAAAGGTGCAGCTTTAATACTCGCGTGATAACTGTTATTGTACGAGAATTCGGCCAAATGTAAGTGCTTATCCCAGCTACTTCCAAAGTCTATCACACAAGCACGTAGCATATCCTCCAAAGTTTGAATTGTTCTTTCGCTTTGCCCATCAGTTTGCGGATGATAGGCTGTGCTCATATCCAAATTGGTTCCTAACGACTTTTGAAGTGATCTCCAAAATCCAGAAGCAAAACGACTATCTCTATCGGAAATGATTGAAATAGGAACACCATGCTTGCACACGATTTCCTTCAGATAAATATCGGCGAGTTTTTCCAAACCGAACCTCTCGTTGATTGGAATAAAATGAGCGGATTTAGTTAAACGATCGACAATAACCCAAATTGCATCGAACCCAGACGGTGTCCTTGGGAGTTTTGTGATGAAGTCCATCGTAATTCGCTCCCATTTCCAGACTGGAATTTCAGGTTGGACAAGTAATCCTGACGGCTTCTGATATTCAGCTTTCACTTTTGCACATGTTAAGCATTTCGCGACGTATGTTGCAATATCAGCTTTCATATTCGGCCACCAGTATAACTTTTTCAAGTCTTGGTACATTTTGTCCGATCCAGGATGAATAGAATACTTGGACTTATGAGATTCTAACATAATCAAGTCTCTCAGTCCACCGAAGAATGGTAACCAAATTCGACCTCTCAAACATTTGATACCATCGGCTCGCGTCTCCAATGTTTCACCGTCTCCCCTAAATCTTTCGGCAGCAATATTTTCCTTCTTGCACGCTTCGATTTGTGCGTTTTGAATCTGCTCAGGTAAGTCATTATGAACTGTCACCACCAAAGCACGCACTCGAATCGGTTTCTCCCTTTCCTTTCGACTTACGCGTCAGCTACCACGTTCGCCTTTCCCGGATGATAACGAATTTCGCAGTCGTAATCACTCAAGAGTTCAACCCATCGACGTTGCCTCATATTCAGCTCCTTTTGATCCAATATGTATTGTAGGCTTTTATGATCAGTGAATACTGTACACTTCGTACCATACAGATAATGTCTCCAAAGTCGCAGAGCAAAAACCACAGCGCCCAATTCCAAGTCATGGGTGGTGTAGTTCTCCTCATTCTTCCTTAATTGTCTAGAGGCATATGCGATCACCTTTTCGCGTTGCATTAAAACAGCACCGTATCCTCGAAGAGATGCATCGCAATAAACAACAAAATCTTCACTTCCTTCAGGTAACGATAAAATCGGCGCACTACAGAGTTTCGTCTTCAGGGTTTGGAAAGCTTCTTCTTCATCATCGCCCCACACATACGGTTTATTCTTCTGAGTCAGCTTCGTTAATGGTTTCGATATCAAAGAGAATCCTTCAATAAACCTTCGGTAATAACCAGCCAAACCTAGAAATTGTCGTACTTCAGTTGGAGTAGTCGGAGCACTCCAATTCTTGATGGCTTCGATCTTTGCAGGATCAACATGTACTCCACTTTTATCGACCACGTGTCCGAGAAATTGTACAGAATTAAGCCAAAAATCACACTTTGAGAACTTAGCGTATAACTTTTCGTTCTTCAACAAGTTCAAGATAATCCTTAAGTGCTCGGCATGCTCTTCATTGCTCTTGGAGTAGATTAGAATATCATCTATGAAAACGATCACGAATTTATCAAGATACGGCTTACAAATGCGATTCATTAAGTCCATGAATACAGCAGGTGCATTAGTCAAACCAAAAGGCATAACCAGAAACTCATAATGACCATAACGAGTTCTAAACGCCGTAATAGGAATATCTTCCTCACGTATGCGAAGTTGATGGTAACCAGAACGAAGATCAATCTTGGAGAAAACACGAGAACCTTGAAGTTGATCGAATAAATCATCAATTCTTGGAAGCGGATAACGATTCTTGATCGTTAGCTTATTCAACTCTCGGTAATCAATACACATACGAAACGAACCATCTTTCTTCTTAACGAATAAGACAGGAGCTCCCCAAGGTGACGAACTCGGTCGTATAAAACCTTTTTCAGATAGCTCTTGCAATTGCACAGATAACTCCTTCAGCTCGGATGGGGCTAAAGGATATGGCGCACGAGCCACGGGTGCAGCACCAGGAATTAGGTCAATTCGGAATTCTACTTGCCTTGGAGGAGGAAGTCCAGGCAAATCTTCCGGAAACACTTCAGGAAAGTCACGGATAACAGGTACATCTTCAGCACGTTTCTCCTTCGATTCTTTCTCCACTACTTTAGCTAGGAATAACTCACACCCTCTTTCGATATACTTACGAGCCTTAATGCACGAAACGATTTTTAGTTGTGAATTACGTTGATCACCTTCGATAACCATGGTCTTGTCGTCTAAAGGAATCCTAATTTTCTTTTCTCCACACAAGATAGACGCGTTATACTTGGATAACCAATCCATTCCGATAATAATATCAAAACTTCCCAATTCAACAATCATCAAGTCTATCTTAAAAATACGGTTCAAGAGATTAAGAGAACATCCTAGGAGCGCACGATTGGTACTCACTAATTTACCATCAGCTAGTTCTACCTCATAACTTGCGTCTAATTCGACCGGTTTGATATCAATTAAGGCACTAAAACTTGTAGACACAAAGCTTTTGTCCGCACCAGAATCAAATAAAGCTGTAGCATAACGGTTGTTTAGTAAAAACGTACCAGTGACAACTTTCGGGTTTTGCTTCGCTTCGGCTTCTCCCAACTGATAAGCTTTTCCTTGGTTATCTCCACCACGTGCATTCTTTGGAGGTTGAGGGCATTGGTTCCTCATGTGACCTTTACCTTGGCAGTTATAACACGTCACTCCCTTCTTTCCTGGTCCCCAACAGTCTTCAGTCTTGTGACCTAACTTGTTGCACTTTCCACACTTAGCACATTCACCAGTATGAGACTTCTTGCAGCGTTGGCATCTGGTTCCCTTATCAGCAGTTGCAGCTTCAGTCATCGCATTAGCGTTGCCCCTCCTTCGGTTTTGATTTCTGTTGTGAGATTGACGGTTATCACCACGATCATCACTGTCATTTTCATCTCTTCTTTTGTTGCCTTCAGAAACACCATCAGCCTTGTCTTGGATGATTTGGCCCATTAGTTGGTAGGCCATACGAACAGCTTCATCAATATTGGCAGGTTTAGATGAGGTCACATCCCCACGGATGTTGGTAGGTAAGCCTCGAATATACTTCTCTACCTTCAAGTATTCAGGATTAACTTTGTTTGGACAAAGTAGAGCAAGTTCATGGAATCTGTTGGTGTATCCATCGATGTCAGTACCCTTCAGTCTCAGCTGATATAGTTCCTGTTCTAACCTCTGAATAACACTCCTTGGACAGAATTCCTCAGTCATCCACCTTCTTACCTCAACCCAAGGTGTAGCATAAGCAGCATCCATACCCAATGATGCCATTCTTCCATTCCACCAAGTTAATGCTCGCCCTTGAAGAGTAGCAGAGGCAAACATCACTTTATCTCCTTCCTCACTTCCACTAAATCGAAACACGGATTCTAATTTCTCAAACCATTGCATTAACCCAACAGTGCCTTCAGTACCCTTAAAAGTTGGAGGTTTGCATTTCATGAACGAGGTATAATTGCACTTCTTGTTTTCAGGAATCACTGGTCTATCAGCATTACCAGTTCCAGCACCAGCATTGCCAGCTCCCGCATTACCAGCTCCAGTAGCGCCAGCTCCAGTAGCGCCAGCTCCAGTAGCGCCAGCTCCAGTAGCACCAGCTCCAGTGTTGCCAGCTCCAGTAGCACCAGCTCCAGTGTTGCCAGCTCCAGTATCACCAGCTCCACCAGATCCACCAGCTCCACCGGATCCACCAGCTCCACCGGATCCACCAGCTCCACCAGATCCGCCAGATCCTCTAGCTCCATTATTCAAGTTTGCCATAAATGCATTCATAGATATCTGAAATTGATCAGCTACTATAGCACGTAACTGAGTCTCAGTCAACTGTTTTGGCGGCATGATCCTGTTACACAATTCACATCAAAATGAGTATTCATTCAACGCTTGTGATAACAAAACATGAATAACACAGAATAAGAATAGATAGATGAAAAGAAACAAGAATGGATGATAGAACGAAGAATAGAATTTAGACAAGGAACGAAGATTCACGAGGAATGAGTCATAAGACAGGGATTTCTATTGTGACAATCAGCGTCGTTTGTAAATCACGTATTAGTATTATAATAATCAAATAATAAACATTTATAAATAAATAAATGTAATCCATTATGCTTTAAGCATAAATAATAATTAAATATGTATAACATATATATATACTTTTCTTATTCTCGTCCATTGGCAACTCGGAGGTTTCGCTTGCAGATGTTATAGTTAAAAGATTTCAAAAATTTATTTTTGGAAAATCTTTTCGTTCTCTATAACTTGAGCTCTGATGCCAATCTGTAACACCCCCAATTTCGGGTCATAGCAGCGGAAGGGTCATTGGGTGTTACTATCATGGTTCAACCTCAATATAATAGAAAACGCCTCAAAATGAGTCGTTTTGTTAAAACATACATTCATCCAACATTTTAAAAATAAAACAATTCACACGCGGTCCCAAAAAGTTTCAAGGTTTACACAATCAACCATACGATAAAAGTTTCTTTGAATGAACATAGTTTATAAAAGCGGGCCAAAATATTTTAATTTAGCAAGCTGCATGAAACCGCCTTCCCTGAGTGCCTTCTTCATGGACCTGAGATAAAACATGCTATAAAGTCAACAAAAATGTTGAGTGAATCTATAGAGTTTAAATTAAATAAATGAACACAAGTATTCTGAATAAACCTTCCGTGGTTGACAATCATGTGGATCAGACATAATTATCGTTGTTATTTCATAAGTCTCGTGAAATTGAACGTTAACATATATTATTTCAGCCCAACACACCTAGCCAAGTGCGTATATTTCTCTTATACAATTGCAGCCGATGTTTCATTACTGGTGCATCACAACACCACGCGATAGCTAGTCGCGACCGGACTGGGCGTCACCCCGATAGATCTATCCATAGTATTAGCGTTCCTTTCGATTAACAATTCACGATTCATGGGTCTTTTAAGGCTAAACAAACTTGTATAACAACTTTCATCTAAGCATACAATCGGGTCCTTTGTGTTCAATTTAAAAGAAAGAGGGTTTACCACAACTTCTCGTTGTACCCTTCATTTATATAATGTTTTTCCAATAATAAGGGTTTCCACAACTTCTCGTCGTACCCCTTTTATTTTAATAAAACAAGCATGTTATCCCCCTCGCGGGTTTTATAAAATAAGTAAACATGTAAAGCGAGGCTATAGACTCACCTTGGTACGATAGTAGAAATGTGACGATCGCCGACGATTTGTGATGCCCGTTAAACACGAAGACCGCAACCTACCAATTAAGGCGCGTTCGTTAATAAACGACTCAAGTATAAATAATACTTAAATAATATGAAATTCAATTTCAAATGACCATGAAAATCCCGAAAAATAACAAAAATATAAGTGTACTTCTATACCCTTTTATTCAACACTTATTCTTTTAAAAGCTTACACCCTTGACATTGACCGCCATAAGACGCCAAGTCGACGCAAGTCAAACCACCATTTTTACTTCCCTCGGACCAGTAACTAAGTCATTTATATAATGACTTAATACTCGAGTAAGTCACTATGTCCAATAGTGAATACTCAACTCACGCCATACAAGTATTGAACTATGTGTCCAAAATACCACTCAGCATGTACACTCCAAATGTACACACCAATCTAACCTATCTAGACATGTCCGATTTCGACGAAACTTGGTGACAAACTCACACATAATATGAATAAGACTCAGTTTAAATTTCATTCAAAAATATTACTTCTAAGACCTTCTGCCCGACACACCTTCGTGTTGCAAAAACCGGACAGTTTTACGCCTTTGACTTGTAAAACCATTTTGACTTATCTAAACAATTCCGTTTGCAAAACCGACACTCGGGTTTGAAAATAGACTCATGACCTGAGGTTTAACAACTTACAACAGCCCTTGAACATTTTTAAAACTCATTTTATAGTCCCCGAGATTCGTTCCAAATATCGACAACAATTTTCGGATTGTGCCGATACCCGTCTCCCGGTACACAGTAGCATAACTTTTCGCTCGTAATGAGTTAGAAGCTCTACTTTAGCTCAAATCAAAGCTAACGAAATTCTCTACGACCCTATCTTATTAGTTTACCAAGTTTATCACAGTAACAATTTCAAAAACGGACTTAAAGTTACTGCCTAAAATAGACTATCTAAAAATCATACCAAAACAATTTTTCAACCCATTCCAACAATTCCTATGGTCCTAATATGATCCTAATATGATACTAACACATCTAACTAACCCATAACACCCTCAAATTTGATCTCACAAAAATTAAACAATCAAAAATCTTACATGCAACAAAACCCCACTATGAATATTATATTATTAACACCATATATAAACATAAACATGGATCAAACATCAAGTTCTTCACCAAAAATTGAAAGTAAAAATAAGTGAATGCATGTGGAAAAAAATTATACCAATATGAAGCTTATGAAATTTCCAAGGTGGGTCTTTTCTTAGTTTTGCTTGATTCAAAGTAGAAAATCAAAAATTTGGGTGGATTGGGGTTGATGGTGGACGGCCAAAATGAAGAACAAGAGAGAGAATTGGTGATTTTTTTATTAAATAAGTTTTTAAATAAAAGCTAGTTAGTGGAAAAACCTTATATAGTGGGGTGAGGGTAGATTTTGCCATATTTGCATTCTTTTGGTCCAAAAGTGCAAGTAATTAGTTTACAAGGTAGAAAATGTAAATTGTAAATTTTAAAAATATTTACGGGGCTCGGGTTTCGTAAAAATACTTTTCGAAAGTTAAAACGCTTCAAAATATAATAACAAAACTTCGACACGACTTAAAACGCAATTAAATCGAAAA
Source organism: Glebionis coronaria (assembly GCA_025667525.1). Taxonomy (NCBI): domain Eukaryota; kingdom Viridiplantae; phylum Streptophyta; class Magnoliopsida; order Asterales; family Asteraceae; genus Glebionis; species Glebionis coronaria. The sequence continues at coordinate 232,101,916 of CM046879.1, forward strand.
CGTCGAAAATATACAATATCGAGACAATCGATAATAAAACGTAAATTTTTGGGCATCCGTCGGTATCGCGATCACTAATAGTTATCGTCATTCGTTAAAACGTGAAACACGAGAAATAAAGATTAAATATAATAAAAATCATTTTTATGATTATTTGAGAATATAATATCGATACCTAACATATTCCTTGTCGCTTTTCATCTAATCGACATTCTTACGCTAGTTTCAAGTCATAACCTTCTCGGTTAGTCGATAAATTAAAATTCTCATTAAAGTAAACACGTAATACGTAATAGTCGAGATTAAAATAACGACCTGAAATTGACGGGTTGTCACACAAATGGACTCAATAAGCCAAAAAAATCAACAAAATTCCAATAAGCAAAACCAATAAGCCAGAATAAGCCAATAAGCATTTATGAAAAAGTCAATTAAGTTGGTTTTCTAGTCAAACCCTGAAGTCAACCCACCAAATGCTCTAGTATGAACAAATGGGTCAACTAATGAGCACCTATTACAAAATCCAAGTTGTTGCTGGTTAAAATAAGCTATTATAGCTTATTGATAAGCTGAAACCCAATTAACACTAGCAGTGGCAATTTTCAGTAGGAACTGGTTCCCACTGCTTTGACTATTTGACCAAGCTTTGTAGAGAGATTTAGTTGGATTCAATTGGAAATAAGGGCACCCTTGTGATCAGTGAATCACAAGGAGTCAATAGCAACAAGAAAATCCTAATTTGGTTCACACAATAAGCCAGAATCAATCAAACAGTCACCAGATCATGCACAAACATGGAAAATAAGCAGTTATGCAATAATAAGCAGATTAAGCCTGAATAAGCCAACCAAACTCAACAGGATGCATACACAAGCTATATAAACTATCAATAAGCACAAAAAAACTTGAATCATACACTGAATCTAAGTAAATAACAAGATCAAAGCAGATAAAGTTACTGATGAACAAAGTGCATATGCAGAAACCTATTTGCTGATCTATTTGACACTAGATCTAATTTCAGGCACTCAAATCTATTCTCCTGGTGTAATTAACTTAGGTTTAGCACTTGTTAGCCCTAGCCTAAGCTTAGATCTATGTGTCCTCAAAATCCTAGCCAATTTTACCAAGTAAACAAGATTTTATACCCTTTTTATGAATCAAGGTGTTTTAATCCACAAATATTGCAGCAATATGACCAAGTATATCAGATAAGCATGTAACAACAGATAGCAACACAAAACTAACACTCAAAACACCACAAATCCAAACTATGCAGTTGACCCAAACACCCCTTAAAAACCTGTTTTCACAATTTTTCATAGGATTATTCAGTTCTAAACCACAAATCAAACTAACAACACCTCATAAACATCAAACAAGGCCAGATGAACAATAATCAACAACAATAACACAGATTCACCAACTATCAAGTAATAATCACCAAAATCAGAAAAATAAGAGAGAAAATGAAAAAGGAAGAAGGTGCAAACCTCCAAGACCTACATCCAGGCCCTGGATTGTTTGAGCTTAGGTACTAGTAGAACAAGTATCAGCTTCCAAGTACCTGCTAAGATGAACAAACAAAGTGATGCACAATAAACAAGTACCTTTCTGATTTTTGAAGCACAAGCTTTATCACTTAAAACCTTGCCTCAAAAACCTTCAAACAAGATTATGGAACTCAGAATCAGGCTATTCCAATACCAACTTTTAACAAATATCAAAGAGATTTCAAAATTCAAAAAATCAACTTTTATTTATTTAAAAAGGAATTACAAAGATTAATAGCCTAAGACTGGAACAAAAGCTCTCTCACAGGTTGAGGAGTCTATTTATAGGCAAATGCCAAGGCTAGCACTATTCACAAACCCTAGAAGTGAAATTCCTATTCTCTCCTTGAGTCTTCTAGATGAATTCTTGGTGTGAGCTGTCCAAAGTGATCCAAACCGTTTAAAATAGCTTTGATATGAAGGAAAGGATGTGGGCTGTTGATCTTGACACGTGGCAGTACTTGGGGAATAAGTTGTCACATGATGGTGAAACGGTTTTGGGTGTGGGGTCACATGGTGAGTGGGAGTGAGTGTTTTAAGGTTCGGAAGGATTTCTGGGCGTGTGAATCAAGTGTGGGTAAGGGTAATTTCATTTTACCCTTTGTTTTAAGTGGAGTAAAAACTGGGTTCTTAACTGCTACAGTGACAAGGTTTGATCCGTTTTTGTAGGATTGTGTTTGTGTTTGGCGCATTTTTGTGTTTGAAAGTTTCACTTGCCCACTTTTAGTCCTTGTTCTTTGGGAAAATAGGTATAAAACGTTTTCAGCTACCAAAACTTCATTCCCTTTGTTAATATCCTTCACAACTTTACACTTTTGGCACCAAACTTTGGAAAAAGGGTTACAAGGGTTGTTTTTGCCATTTTTGGATAATTCAAGGGCTGATCTTGGACATTGTTGATCTTCAAAGGTCTTCAATATAACTTTGACTTCATGAGGACCATAATTGGAAATTTAGAATTGTTGAGGGACTAAACTTGCCATTTCTTCAAAGTAAAAGGACCATTTGTGTAATTTTGACAAACTTAAGGGACCAAACTTGTAATTATGAATATACAAGGCTTTTAAGTGTCATTTCTTCATTCAATGAGGATCAATCTTGCATGTCTTCAAGTCTTAAAGGATAAATGTTGGATAAATCATGAATTAGGGCCCGGTTCTTTGTACGGCTTCGTTTCTCATGTCCGTTTTTCCTTGTTTCTTGTGATCTTTTGTCTTTTTCACGATATCCATACCTAAAATACACAAGTAAACAAACACAAGCATATATATGGTATTTTATGACATTTTTATGGATTTAAAGCCCGAAAAGACCGATGAGATCATGTATAAATGCCATCTCATCACGTGTTCAAGAACTTTGTGTTTAGTTGAAACCGTTCAATCCTTAGATTGTACACATTCATGTCATTCATCAAAGTGGTGAAACGCCAGTAGTAATCGTGAAAAGTCTCCCCTGGAATGTATGTAAACCTATCAAACAAGTCATACAATTGACACTCTCGTTCTTGCTTAGTGAGAGAGGTCCCTTGTAACAAAAAGAGCTAATCGATCGCAAAGATTCATTGCCACTGCGTGTTCACTTACCATTCTAAAGATATCGGGTGGAAGGGCTTGAATAATTGTCTGAACGACCCTTTCATCTGCATCGGCAATGATTTTTTTAGCATCAGTTAACTCATGATACTCCCTAGCCCTTGTCACATCGTTGACGGTAACTTCTCCCCAATCTATTGGACCTTTTTCAATTGATTGAAGCAGAAGTCGACCATTGGGTTTGCCCATGATGTACGTTTTCATACGACCTTGCCATGCTTCAAATAAATCTTTAATGAGCAAAGGTGGACGAGTGTCGGTACCCGAGATGATTGAGATATCGGTAAGTGAAGTCATTGTAGGCATGAATGAATGATGATTCATTGTTGGAACAATTGATTGTCAAAAAATTATCTTTTGATCGTTCATGAAGTAAGGATGTGAAAATGTTGTTGACGATTTAGATCGTGTGTTGATGTATCAGTATTGAAATCCACTAAGAATCCTAGAAAAATATTCTAAATAAAACCAATCACTAATCTTCGGAATAATCCCCTATCTTCGGAATAACCTTATCTTTGGAATAACCTTGTTTTCAGAGAAATGTGAATCTTCGGAATAAGTGATTTTTCAGAGAAATCTTCGGATAAATCTTCGGAATAAGATGATTTTCAGAAAAATGTGAATCTTCGGAAAAAGTTATTTTCAGAGAAATCTTCGGATAAATCTTCGAAATAAGATGATTTTCAGAAAAAGAACCAATCTTCGGAATAAAGGAACTTTTCAGAGATTTCTTCGGAATAAATGGATTTTTAGAACTTTCTTTGGAATAAGTGGATTTTCAGAACTTTCTTTGGAATATGTGGGTTTTCAGTAATATCTTCAGAATAATTGGATTTTCAGAAAATTCTTCGGAATAAGTGGGTTTTCAGAAATATCTTCGGAATAAATGGGTTTTCTGAACTTTCTCCGGAATAAGTGTGTTTTCAGAAACTTCTTCAGAATAAGTTGTTTTTCAGTAATTTCTTCAGAATAAATGAACTTTTCAGAGATTTATAAACCCTTTTCCGAAATGAACAATTTCGGAATAACAAACCCTTTTCCGAAATTTCTAGTACGTCTAGAAGAACAGTAACTGAATAATAGCAAAACAGTACCCAAAAACACGAAAATTTTTTGTGATTTCTACCAAGATAATCAAACCGTATGTTTTGTTTACTACTTTAAACCATAAAATCACAAAAAATTTCAAGATTTGAGATGGATTATCCTAAAACACCCACTAACCCAAACAAACACTAAACAACACGAATCAACATACCTTAAATAATCCCATGCTCTTGATACCAATTGTAGAACAATGATAATCTATAATCTAATCAAGAGGGTTGTTGTTAATCTAGAGAGAGAAACAAGAGAAAGAAACAAAGAAACTTTATTAATTTGTGAAAATGAGTAAACAACCAACACCCTTTTCCATGGTGGAAAGGGGTTTATATATGATGAGATGGCATTTATACATGATCTCATCATTCTTTTCGGGCTTTAAATGCATAAAAATGTCATAAAATACCATATATATGCTTGTGTTTGTTTACTTGTGTATTATAGGTATAGATATCGAGAAAAAGACAAAAGATCACAAGTTACAAGGAAAAACAGACACGAGAAATGAAGTCGTACAAAGAACTGGGCCCTAATCATGGAAAATTCAACAAATACCCTTGAAGACTTGAAGACATACAAGATTGATCCTCATTTATTGAAGAAATGACACTTAAAACCCTTGTATATTAATAATTACAAGTTTGGTCCCTTAAGTTTGTCAAAATTACACAAAAGGTCCCTCAACTTTGAAGAAATGGCAAGATTAGTCCCTCAACAATTTCAAATTGTCAAATATGGTCCCTCATCAAGCCAAAGATACATTGAAGACCTTTGAAGATCAAAAATGTCCAAGATCAGTCCTTTAAATATGCAAAAGTTCCAAAATTAACCCTTGATACACTTTTTGGAAAGTTTGTGCCAAAAATGACAAGTTGTGAAACGTTGATACAAAGGATATGGGCGCTGATAGAAGTTTACTTACAAGTGACAAGAGAAAGAAAGAAAAAGGAACAAGGCTGCCAATTTTGGAAGTTTAAATCCCTAAACACGCGCCAAACACCTTTCTCCCTAAGAAAACGGATCAAACGTGTCACTATTCACACGTATGAACCCAGGTTTTACTTTTTACTGCCAAAGGGTTTTTCCCAATTACTTTAACCAAAAACTAATTCACCCTAGCACGATCACATCCCACACATGTAACCTCACACCACTCCACCATGGACCCCACCCCTAATTCCTTTTAAACCAATCAGAATGCAACTTAACCTCCAAGTTATGTGACGTGTCCAAATCAACAGCCAAGGATCATTGCTTCATATCAAAGCTGAAATGAACGTCCAAGATCACTTTGGACAGCTCATCAACAACAAACGCACTCAAGGACTTAGGGCATTTAGGGAATTTCACATATAGGGTTTGTGAATAGTGCTAGCCTTGGCATTTGCCTATATAAAGACTCCTCAACCTGTGAGAAAGCTTTGTTCCAGTTTTAGGCTATCAATCTTTGTAATTCCTTTTTATGAAATAAAGTTTGAATTTCTTAAAATTTTGAGTTCTAATCTGTTATTTATAAAAGTTTGGTGTTTGAGTAGCCTAATTCTGAGTTCCATTTGTTTGATTAGACCTTCCTTAACCTTGTGGTTAAGGCACGTCTAGGTTTGAAAGGTTTTCAAGGTTCAAAAGCCTTGAAGTCCTTGTTTCTGAATTTGGCTATTATTTGTGTACTAACCCTTAGCCTTAAGCCTTGAGTTCTTCCAAGCTTGTTGACACCAAGCCTGAGAAGGATTCTAAGCCTTTGGTTGAGTTTGTTTGTTGCTTGTGTTGAAGACATATCATAATCAAAGCCTTGTTCTGATTTGAACATCAGCAGGCTTTGATCATCTTTGTTGAAGTACCTTGGTCTTGTTCTAGTTGTTGAACAAGGTCCAAGGAGCATTGTTGGCCTTCCTAGGATGTTGTGGAAGGCAGGTATAAGCTCTTGTTAAGATTCCCCTAAAAATTTCATGTTTATGACTGTTTTGGATTTTGTGCTTTGATTTTGAGTATTTGTGTTTGTGCTGGTGATTTATGTGTTTGATTGTGTTAGTTGCTGCCTAGTAAGTGTTTTTGATCATTAAAATCAGTAGGTTATTGTTAGCCTCAAAATATTGAGTCAAACAAGAATGTTCGGTCATAGGTTTCTATTGTAATATTTAGTAGAACGTTGTAATAAGTAGTTATTTAGTCGTGGTTCACGGGCTTGGATTTAAACTAATTAAAGTCCAAAAGACAAGCCCGGCCCAATATATAGTCCATTAAAGCCCGCATGTGGGTGGACTATATATACTACCCTCCTAGCATGTTAGGAGGGTGGATGGTCATTTTGTAACTTCTTTTCTTAATCTAATCTCACCAAGTTAATCATCTCCTCTCTACTTTCTCTCACTACTTTCTCTCTCTAGGAATTCATCTCATCTTCATCTATTTTCTTTCTCTCTTCATTGCTTAATCATCACAAATACATGGGACAACATTTGGTATCAATCGCCACGGGGTAGATTTGTGATTGGTTGGTGTTATTATATTTGATTCGAATGATTTAATCCATAAATCATCTCGGATTCAAATTTTTTTGTGTTTTCCGTGCTTTGCTTAATCATCTACATCTTATACATAGTTGTAGTAGTGATTTGGTATATTTACTTTGGCTAAAAACACAAAATTTTTGGGTTTTTTGATCATTTTTTGGCTTAAAATCACGTATTGGTTGAGTTTTGTCCGAGAAAAGGGGGATACATTCCGATTGCTACAATCTGAAAAGGGTTTATAGATTCCGATTGGGATTCAGATCAACATTCCGATTGGACTTCCAACAGACATTCCGATTGGTGATTCAGATTGGCATTCCGATTGGTGTTTTCCGATTAACTCATTCCGATTGGTGATTCAGATTGGCATTCCGATTGGTGATTCAGATTGACATTCCGATTGGTGATTCAGATTGTCATTCCGATTGGTGATTCAGATTGACATTCCGATTGGTGATTCAGATTGACATTCCGATTGGTTATTCCGATGACATTCCGATTGGTTATTCCGATGATGTGTTTTGCTAAATTTTGTTTGAGTATTTTTTAGACTTAGCCACCATCTAGACTAGTTTCAGAATATCGTTTCCACGAAGATCAAAAAAAAAAAAAAAAAAAAAAAAAAAAAAAAAAGAGTTAAAAATTTTTTCGTCAAGTAAATTCAAATTTTTTCCATACTAGTTTTAGGACATTTCTAGCTCGATTTCAAATTTTGGCGATTACAAAATTTTTGGACTACCGTTTTTGTCGGACTGGAGAATTTATTGTCGGCCTGGAGAAAAATTGCAATTTTCAGAATTTAAAACTCAACAACAATCACAACAAATCTACTTAAGATCCATATTCACTTCATCATTTCAGAGAATTTTGAGATGGATTCTACTGCCGAATATCGTGTGACGAACAACAACATAATGGTGGCGGGTAACAAAGAGAGACCACCAATGCTTGTGGCTGGTCGATATGCTCAATGGCAATCACGCTTTCTTCGCTATCTTGATACAAGACCTAATGGTGATGCCTTGAGACAATGTATTAACAATGGCCCATATGTTTTTTCTGAAATTGATGTTCCTTATACACCAGCCACAGACACATGTCCAGAAGTACCTGCAACAAAGAAAAAGGAAACTTTATCTGACCTTACACCCGAGAAACGTGCTTGGCATGATGCAGAAAAAGAAGCGATCTATATGATCCTAAGTGGAATTGGAGATGATATTTATTCCACAGTCGATGCATGTCCTACAGCACAAGAAATGTGGACGGCCATTGAACGCTTGCAACAAGGAGAGTCTCTCAACAAGCAAGATGTCAAAACAAACCTGTTTTGGAACTTTGGTAAGTTTACTGCATTGGATGGAGAATCAATTGAGTCCTATTATTCAAGATTTTACAAGATGATGAATGATATGACAAGAAACAACTTGGAAGTCTCCACCATGCAAGTCAATGTGCAATTTCTACAACAACTCCAACCAGAGTGGACACGTTTTGTCACTTTGGTGAAACAACAGAAGCAGTTAGACAAGGTAAACTATCACACTCTCTTTGATATCTTGAAACAATTTCAGCATGAAGCAAATGAGATTCGAGCTAAACGAGTTGCAAAGACGGCTAATCCACTTGCTTTATTAACTACCACTCAAAATGTCCAAGATCATCGATCTCGTGCTCCTAAGCCATACTTTAGCCCATCATCCTCACCACGATATTCCACATCATCCAAGTCTTCATCATCCACAAGATCACGCGGCAAAGCACCAAGAGCAACTTCACCACCATCTGAGTCATCATCTGAAGAAGATAGTGATGAAGATCAAGCTCAGAAGAATCGTGAGATGAAACAACAAATTGCTTTCATTATGAAGACTTACCAGAAGATCTACAAACCCACCAACAACAATCTTCGAACATCATCTAACACAAAGAACTGATATGTTGCGAGTCCTCCAAGGTATGACACACGTCGACGTGGTGAAAGTCCTTCTAGGTATGATCGACATAATCCAACGCATGTTGAGGGTTCTGCAAGATATGATCGACAAACTGCAAAGTATGATACTCAGAGGATTGCTGCTGCTACTGGGAATAGGGAAACGGTTGGAAGTCAAGTGGTTCAGCAAAGCGGGATTCAATGTTTTAATTGCCAAGGTTTTGGGCATATCGCAAAGGAATGCAGGAAGCCGAAAAGGGTTAGAGACTCCAGCTATCACAAGGAAAAGATGTTGCTATGCAAAAAGATGGAAGCAGGGGTCAAACTGTCAGCTGAGGAAGGAGCTATGCTTGATGACACTGATGATGAAGCCTCCGACCAGGAATTAGAAGCACATTACTCGTACATGGCACATGTTGAAGAAGTTCTCAAAGTCACTGAAGATGACAATGGTCCTATCTTTGACACTGAGCCAATCGATAAGGTACACACTACTGATGAATATAATGTGTTTGGTGATATTCCTGAGCATAGTGATCTACCCAATGCCATTAACGATACGTGTATGATGGAAACGGTTGATAGTAATACCACACCCGATTCATCAGACATGTGCAATAATGAGTCTGAGGATGATCAACATGCAAATGAATATGATGAAGAGGAACGTATTGCGCTTGCTAATTTAATTGCTACTTTACAAAAAGATGTCACTGAAAATAAAAAGAGTCAAAAGCAATTAAAGAAGGCAAACGCTACGCTCACTCAAAGTTTTGAAGAATGCAAAGCTGCTCTTATCAAATCTACTGAGATGACTGAAAGCTATAGAGATGAGCTTCTTCAGAAAACCAAAGAGCTTGAGGGGTACAAGGGAAGTGCGTTAAAAAGTCAAAAGGACGATTTTGAAAACAAATATAATACCACTCTTGAGTTATTAGCTAAAGAGAAGCGTCAATATAATGTTTTCTTAATGGATGAACGTCAAAAAACGTACCTTGCCAATACCAAAGTTAATGAACTTGAACAAAAGCTCTCTATGACCACTACTGATTCTGCTAAAATTCTAGAGGATAAGAAACAAGAGGTAGATGCGTTAAAACAAGACTTCAAAAGTAGATATGATAAAGAAACCGAAAAAGTTACGAAACTAGAAGCACAAGTCGACTTTTTGAAAAACGTTGTTTATAAAACGCATGATTCTATTCAATCCGTAAGAATGCTAGCACCTCCATCGATGTTTAAGGGTCAAGCTAGCTTTGCAAGTCCTGAGTACCTTGCCAAAGCTCAAGCTGCGAACCCGCATCTTTATCTTGATGAGACTGAAAGGACAGATCTTGATTGCATGCCTCTAAGTGCCAATAGTGAAGAGACTGCCCTTTGGGATGCTGATAGTCAACCATCAGTTAATAAGGAGTTTGTGAAACCATATAATTATGCTTATGAGAATAGTCTTTATGGTCTGTTCCACAAACAAACTCAGAAATCTCGTGAGGAAGTATTTTTAGAATGCAAGGAAAAGAGAATTCAATGGAAGAAAGCGTTTGCCACTAAGAAAACAAACGTTTCTAAGTTCATCAACTACTTGCCCCTAGATGCTTCTAAAAGCAAGAGTAGGCAGATATTTGGGTTTCTTACTCATTACATAGATAATATTAAGTCCATTATTGATAATGATTGGAAACAACGACAAAATGACGAGTGGAAGAAACCAATTCCTCAAGACATAACTGTGCTTGTCAAACAAATCTTAATACCGAACGCGGCCACACTAAAAGAAAATGTTCTTAAATTTGAAAGCTTAATTCGGTCTGAAATGTTTGATGATTTACAATATGTTGAGTCTCTTGAGAAAGCAATTGATGATCTTCAAATGGACAAGTCCGTTTTTTCTGATGAATATGATTTACTCTTGCAAGAATGCGTTTCCAAAGATATTATGTGTGCTTATTTTACATCTTGTGCTGATATTGATGAATATTCTGAAGTTGCATGCCAATATCTTGATAAGCTCAAAGAATGTGAACGTCTTGAAATTGAGCTTTCAAAACGGAAAGAAAATGTCGACAAAAAGGCTTTTGAGTTACTTCAACACAAAACTGATTTCCTTCAAAAACATTGTCATTCACTTGAACTTGCTTTGCAAAAAGACGTTGGTCGTTTTTCACATGATAATAAATTGCAAGAAAAACTTTCCCAAACATTTCGAGAAATGAATGAACAGAATTTGGAAATTAAAGAGTTGAAAGCTCAATTACAAGACAGGGACAGAGCAATAGCAGAGTTGCAGAAACTCATTGCTAAAATGGGTGGAAAAATTGTGGAACCTAGCATTAAGAAAAATGTTGTTAGACAACCCAATGCCTCTAAAGAGAATAGATCCTCTATCTTGGGAAAACCATCTTCTTTATCTAATTCCTCGTTTGCAAAACCTGTGTTTGCCCCCAAGATGGATGGAAAGGAAAGGTTACCACAAGCTCAACCCATAAGGAATCCTGTAGCACCAAGCGTTAAGCACAATAATGTGATTAAACCAGGGATGTATAGAATGCCCACTAAGCCCACAAACAAAGATACTCACTCGCCTCAGACTTCTAGAAACACTAATATTCGTGTGTCTTCTACTACAGGAATAGTCTCCACTACTAGTGTTAGCCGGCCTCAGCTTAAGAGCACTCAAGAGAATGATAAGGTCTGGAAACACAAGAATCAAGGGAAGATGAAGCAAGTAGAAGAACACCCTAGGATTTTCAATATTTCTAAGAATAAAACGTCTGTAATCGCGTGTCATGACGATTTGAATGATTCGACTTTGAATGCTATGAATGTGAAATTTGTTTGTGTCAAATGTGGCAAGTGTGCTAATGCTAATCATTCTATGTGTGCTATGAATTATGTTAAAGGCGTAGAAACTAGAACTAAGAAGCAAACTGTGATGCCTATTAGTGCTAGTAAACCCAAACGCAAAGTGAACCATTCTGGTGCTACCCCCACTAAGAAAAGTATTGCATCAGACTCCACCACTAAGAATCCTAGAAGCAAAATTAAGGAGTTATATGAGTCTGCCAGTAAGTCTTGGAAATGGTGGTTTGCTAATCAATGTCCTCCCGGATATAAATGGATGCCTAAAGTTAGGACAGAAAATGTGAAAACGAGTGTTAGTTTGCCTTTAAATGTGGATAAGGACACTAATGATTCTACTATCACAACTACTGTGGTATCCAATTTAGCAAATGCTCCATCGTGTTCTAACTCTTCTGCAGGTGATACAAATAATTCTCTTCATAATGGACTCCGGATGCACGAAGCACATGACGGGGAATCTCAAGCTTCTAATTAACTTCGTGGAGAAGTTCCTAGGTACGGTCCGATTCGGAAATGATCAATTTGCACCGATCCTAGGATATGGAGATTTGGTTCAGGGGAATATCACGATTAAAAGGGTATACTACGTCGAAGGGCTCAATCACAATCTTTTCTCGGTTGGTCAATTCTGTGATGCGGATTTGGAAGTTGCTTTCAGAAAGAAGACATGTTTTGTTCGTGATTATGATGGGAATGACTTACTTACCGGTACACGGGGTACTGATCTTTATACAATTTCACTTCAAGACACAACTTCATCAACTCCAATTTGCTTCATGGCTAAAGCTCCAACGACTCAGGCATGGTTATGGCATCAACGTCTTTCTCATCTCAACTTTGATACCATTAACTTGCTTTCCAAGAAAGATATTGTGAGAGGCCTTCCAAGCTTGAAATTCATCAAAGATCATCTTTGTTCTTCTTGTGAACTTTGTAAAGCTAAACGAAGTAGCTTCAAAACAAAGACAACACCAAGCTCTAAAGGACGGTTAGATCTTCTTCACATGGATCTGTGTGGTCCCATGCGTGTTCAGAGTATCAATGGAAAGAAATATATTCTGGTCATCGTTGATGATTACTCAAGGTACACATGGACTCACTTCTTGAGGTCCAAGGATGAAACACCCGATGTTCTCATTAGCTTCCTTAAATTGATACAACATGGTCTTCAAGCTCAAGTTAAAGTGGTTCGTACTGACAGAGGTACAGAATTTTTGAATTCAAATCTGAGAAAGTATTTTGAAGCCGAAGGGATTGAACATGAAACATCTATTGCTCGAACACCCGAACAAAACGGCGTTGTTGAAAGACGAAACCGTACTTTAGTTGACGCTGCTCGAACATTACTATCCGCTTCAAAACTTCCACTGTACTTTTGGGCCGAAGCCGTGTCAACCGCATGCTACACACAAAACCGCTCCTTAATTATCCCAAGACACGAAAAGACACCATATCACATAATTCATGATCGAAAACCTTCACTCAAACACCTTCATGTTTTTGGATGTACTTGTTACATTATACGAGATGGTGAAAATTTGGATAAGATGAAAGAAAAAGGTGATGCATGTATTCTTGTGGGATATGCTACTCAGTCTAAGGGATATAGAGTGTTCAACAAGAGAACAAAATTGATTGTCGAGACAATTCACATCCGATTTGATGAATCTCAAGAAATGGCACTTGAACAAAACAGTTTAAGTCCCGATCCACAACGACAAACGACTTCTGTTCACAACCGCACGGAACTCGAAACTCAAGACCACAGCAATGAACCGTCAAGTTCAACGCTGGTTCCAGAAAATGTTCCTAGAGCTGATATGACAGTCGACACGACAATTGAAGAGTTGGAAATGTTATATGGACCAATGTATGATGAATATTTCACGGGGGAGAAACAAGTTGTATCGAAGTCTTCCACTGTCACTCATGATAAGAATGATGAAACCGATAATCGTCAACTACAAGATACAACTTCATCTACTTCAACACGAGTTGCTGCAGATTTACCTCCTCAGAATCTCACTTCAACAATCGATCCTACAACATCCACAACTACTGTCATTGCTCCAGAGAACACAAATCAAGCAGACAATGCATTATCTGACGAAGACGAATTCATCAACCCATTCGGTACACCGATACACGAAACTGGAGAGTCTTCTACTCGCCATGTTGATCCGTCAAATATGCATACTTTCTATCAACGACATCCTTCAACACATCATTGGACCCGAGATCATCCTTTGGTTCATGTCATTGGAAACCCTTCACAGCCCGTTCGCACAAGACGACAGCTTAATACCGATGCCGATGTTTGTATGTTCGCACTCGCCGTGAGTTCAGTTGAACCGAAAAACATCAAAGAAGAATTAGCTGATCATGCTTGGATTGAATCGATGACGGATGAACTTCAACAATTTGAAAGACTTAAAGTCTGGGAACTTGTTGACAGACCATACGATGTAACACCATTAAATCTTCGATGGATCTGGAAAAACAAGATGGATGAGGAGAACACGATCATCAAGAATAAATCTAGGCTAGTGGCTAAAGGGTATGGACAGAAAGAGGGTATTGATTTTGAAGAATCATTTGCACCAGTAGCTCGAATGGAAGCGGTCAGGATTTTTCTTGCCTATGCTGCACATAAGGGATTCATTGTATATCAAATGGACGTAAAGACGGCATTTCTTAACGGTCCTTTGAAGGAAGAAGTCTATGTCACACAGCCGGAAGGATTCGTCGATCCGCATTATCCTGACAAGGTGTATCGTCTCCACAAAGCACTTTATGGACTCAAGCAAGCTCCAAGGGCGTGGTACGACGAACTCTCGAAATTTCTGGTCTCCAAAGGTTTCTCAAAAGGTTCCATTGATCTAACTTTGTTCACTTATAAATATGGGGATGACATTCTGCTTGTGCAAATTTATGTTGATGACATTATTTTCGGGTCTACAAATCCAAAACTTTCAAAATGGTTTGAAAAAGTAATGCACAGCAGATTTGAAATGTCTATGATGGGCGAACTAAAATTCTTTCTAGGAATTCAAGTTCACCAATCCCCAAGTGGTATCTTTATTAACCAAGCTAAGTATTGTCAAGAGATAATCACAAAGCATGGTATGACATCATGTGACCCCGTTGGGACACCATTATCAACCACATCTCTAGATGCTGATTTGGAGGGATTACCCATAGATCAAACGAGATATCGTTCCATGATCGGGTCCCTCATGTACTTGACAGCAAGCAGACCTGATATACATCATGCTACATGCTATTGTGCACGATATCAAGCACGACCCACTGATAAGCACCTCAAGGAGGTTAAACGGATCTTTCGGTACCTTAAGAATACCATTCACATGGGACTCTGGTATCCGAGGGAAACCGGTTTCTTTCTAACGGCCTATTCAGATTCTGATCATGCAGGGTGTCTTGATACACGTAAAAGTACTTCTGGTGGTGCACAATTTCTAGGTCAAGACAAGCTTGTGGGATGGTCTTCCAAGAAGCAGGATTGCACGTCTCTTTCATCAGCCGAAGCGGAGTATGTGTCTCTATCTGCGTGTTGTGCTCAAGTTCTTTGGATGAGAACACAACTCACGGATTATGGCTTCCATTTTGATAAAGTACCTATGTACTGTGACTCAAAGTCTGCCATAGCCATCTCCTGCAATCCGGTACAGCATTCCCGCACGAAGCACATCGATGTCCGATATCACTTCATAAAGGAACAAGTTGAAAGAGGTATCGTTGAACTATACTTTGTTGGAACGGATTACCAATTAGCTGACTTGTTTACAAAAGCTCTTTCGAAAGAGAGGTTTGCGTATCTAGTTAGGCAAATTGGTATGATATGTTTGACTCCAGCAGAACTGGAGGTTCTGGCAAAGAAGCCTGCTTGATTCATCTATCAAACATCTACCTGTAAATATTAATCAAAAAGCAAAATACAAAAGTAAAAAATCTTTGATAATCCAAAAATATTCTTCTCGACATGTCTTTCAGTATCGATAATATGGACGTACCTAGAAATGTCGCTCAATAACGACACGGGTGTGTACATAAAGCTCGAATGAAAGTTGTAAATATTTTTCAAAACATGTCATTTCTATCTTTTATAAAGGAAATTGTCTATTTTGGACAATATTTCCAACAACGGGTAGAGCAATCTATCTTGGGTTGAGCTTGTCACAAAACATTCAACGTTTTGAGCTCAACACAATGGCTTGTAATCACTTTCAGATTGCAACCCGGATCTAAATTCACGGGGGAGTGTATGCTTTTGTACTCTTACCCTTAGCAAAAGAAGTTAAATCTTCTTACACTTGAGTGGATTCGTCAAGACATTCAAAGTTTATGAGCTCAAGTTTATGCTTTAGAAAAACCTTTTCGTCAAAAAGAATTGATTTTTCAAAAAGCGTTGAACACAATTTTTTCAAGAATTTCTCAATGATATTCAAAATCTTTCAAAAATTGTGTGTTCAACAACTCCTATCCTCAAAAGTTTAATGTCGATCACATCCTCGTAATGACATTTCCATTGGATCAATTTTTGAGGGGGAGCATTTCAACTTCATGCATAGATTGACACATCTTTCTCCCGAAGATTTTCAAGACTATTTTTCAAAATATATTTTAATCAAATTTGGTATCTCTAATATCAAAACATTTTATATATTAGAGATAGGGGGAGAAAATGTGATTAAAATGTGATCATATCTAAGACTCAAGCACTTTAACTCTTACCCACATGTGCGAAACACTTTCGATTATCGATGCACATGTGAAGGGGGAGCTTTTCTGAAGCGACAAAACTAGCAAGGTGTTAAATGTTTTTCAAACACTTTGTTAGAATTTAAAGTGGTTTTCATGGTTACGATCAAATACCCACAACATCTTTAATTTCACGACGTTATTGGTGTCAAAAGGGTGGTTAGGTTTAAGTCCTATGATCCAACCAGAACCGGAGGGATCTTCCCAGGGACAATCCAATAGATTATTAGAAGTCCTTAGGAAAGATGGAGTAGAATGTGAACGTAGCTGAATGCCGACTAAGTACTGATGATAGCACTGGAACAATCACAACAAGGTGCTATTAATGATGTCTTGGTAAGCATTGAAGGGGTTGAAGAATGAAAAAGAAATGTAAGGATAAAGGGTCTAAAGAAAGAAGCCCTCCATACAACTTAGGCAGAAACCGGGTCAACCCATCATGAAGACAAACTCATCATGGACCCAGTGATGTGAAGCACAACCCTTTCCTAGCTACTCAGGCTTCTCTCAAAAGAAGTTTGTTTTATTGTCACGGAGATCAACACGACTTCTATTGACTTTCTCACTCCGAGATAGTTGATATTGAATAGGTGGCATCTGCTCCAGCC
This sequence comes from Glebionis coronaria, assembly GCA_025667525.1. Taxonomy (NCBI): domain Eukaryota; kingdom Viridiplantae; phylum Streptophyta; class Magnoliopsida; order Asterales; family Asteraceae; genus Glebionis; species Glebionis coronaria. Next base: position 232,118,869 of record CM046879.1, read on the forward strand.
TCCGACCACTAAAAGTGCACAAATCGAGTCTAGAGCCAAGAGATCAATCAAATCTCGTTAGGACACACGGATGAAGATCAAGAGAGTCCTACGCTATATCCTTGCGATATTGCTAGAACACTCAGAGTGATACTACTTAGTATTCACAATGATGAGTGGAAATCCTTCTAGTGTTAACATCAAACAGCACTGTGGTAGGTCATATGCAAGATTCTTTATGAATTAAACATATGTAAAACTGAAAAGCAACAGTGGTTTGATTCTGAATTGATTCAAACTCGTTTCAGGTTTCTACGCAATATCTTTATGGTCTTGCCAGAACATTCAGAGTGATATTCATTAATATTCACAGTGACGAATGGAAATCCTTCTAGCGTCAACATCAAACAACGCTACGGTAGGTGACTTGTGAGATTCTTATAAATCAAACTTGTGTCAACTGGAAAGCAACAATGGTAAGATTCGTTAAGAATCAAACTTGTTCCAGGAATTTGAATTGACGACTTTAATCAAGCGGATATTTATCCAATTGATTCACTCTTTATGTTCGCAGTCTTGCTTTGAGACGGTCGAGTAAAGAGAACGGCTAGTACTGCCGCGAAACCCTGTCAAGGAGATTCTTAATTGAATCTACCTGATCACAGGTACGATATTTAATATCGTATAACGGTCTTCACCGACCGGAGGTAAAACGCTACCGATTTAGGACGAATGTCAAAGCCATTCAGTCCGTGTCTATGTTTTGTCTCGAGAAGGTGGCGTCACGGTGTACTCAGCAAAGTCAAAGATTCACAACCACATATTCATGTCCAAAGACTTATCCAACAATTGATAGTGTGAGCATGTGGATAAAGACACAAGATCACAAGATGGCAAAGACAAGTCAAGGATGATTTGAAGATCTCAAGACTAAAAGACTAAGTCGAAAGACAACAACAAAGGCTCAAAGATCATAGCATGAAGGAACAAAACTACTGTTACACGTTCAAAGACTCATTTATGACGAAATTCATAAATCCCCATTGGAATCCAAATATCAAAGAGGAATGACCTCGCATTGGGGGAGATTGTTAGCCTCAAAATATTGAGTCAAACAAGAATGTTCGGTCATAGGTTTCTATTGTAATATTTAGTAGAACGTTGTAATAAGTAGTTATTTAGTCGTGGTTCACGGGCTTGGATTTAAACTAATTAAAGTCCAAAAGACAAGCCCGGCCCAATATATAGTCCATTAAAGCCCGCATGTGGGTGGACTATATATACTACCCTCCTAGCATGTTAGGAGGGTGGATGGTCATTTTGTAACTTCTTTTCTTAATCTAATCTCACCAAGTTAATCATCTCCTCTCTACTTTCTCTCACTACTTTCTCTCTCTAGGAATTCATCTCATCTTCATCTATTTTCTTTCTCTCTTCATTGCTTAATCATCACAAATACATGGGACAACAGTTATTAGAAGAAATCACAAGTTTCTTTGATAAGTGACTGATTAAGGAGTGTTTGGGATTACTGCATAAGTTTGGATTGTGGCTTGTTAAGTGCTTGTGGGTTGTTAGCACGAGTTGGTATCTGTTGTTTGGGTGATATTGTTCATCTGTTTGCAGGTTTTGAGGTTTTGATCACATAGATTCATTATTTGGCTATAAAATCTTTAAAACTTGGTAAAATTGGCTAGGATTTTGAGGACACCTAGATCTAAGCATAGGCTAGGGCTAACAAGTGCTAAATCATAGTTAATCACACCAGGGAAGAAGGATTTGAGGCTTGAAATTGGATCAAGTGTCAAGTATATCAGCAAACTTGTTTCTGCATATGTTCATTGTTCATTAGTAACATTTTATGCTTTGATCTTGTTGATTACTTTGATTCAGTGTTTGATTCTTGTTGCTTTGTGTTTGTTCTTAGTTTATATAGCTTGTGTATGCATCCTGTTATGTTTGGTTGGCTTATTGTGGCTAAATCTGCTTATTAAGTGCTTAACTGCTTATTTCCATATCTGGTGCATATCTGGTAACTGTTTGGCTTATTGTGGCTTATTGTGTGAACCAATTTGTGATTTTATTGTTGCTATTGACTCCTTGTGATTCACTGATCACAAGGGTGCCTTTGTTTCCAATTGAATCATACCAGAACTCTCATATAAGCTTGGTCAAATAGTCAAAGCAGTGGGAACTACTTTCCCCTGCTGGTTACCACTGATAGTGTAAAATTGGGTTCAGCTTATCAATAAGCTATAATAGCTTATTCCAACCAGCAACAACTTTGTTTTTGTAATAGGTGCTCATATTTTGACCCATTTGTTCATACTGGAGCATTTGGGTAGTTGACTTTAAGGTTTGACTAGAAAACCAACTCCTTTGACTTTTACATAAGTTCATTTGTGCTTATTCTGGCTTATTGGTTGTGCTTATTGGATTTTTGTTGATTGATTTTGCTTATTGAGTCCATTTGAAAGCTTTTGCAAGTTGAATCAAGTTCTGAGGTGCATTATTTCTCAAACCCGACTATTTTGTCGTTTTGTGAAATAATACATTGCTTATTTCTGGCTTATTGAGTGAGCTTTTTCAAAAATTCTTTTTACAGATCTCATAAGCATCCCAAAAGAAGGTTGTGTGTCAAATTAGAGCTTATGGCATTAGCTTATGGCTTAATAGGCTGAAAAGCCCAATAAGAATAAGTTGAGTGTTCAATAAGCTGTGATAAGCTCATTTTCAGCTTTTGGGCCTTTAGAGTTTTGTTCTTAGAATTGAATTTTAAGTCAGATAGGGCTTTTCCAAGTCAATTGGGCCAAGTTTGACTTTTTGGGCCCAAAAGCCCATTTGTGTTGACTGATTTTGGATTTTGCCCATTTGAGGGCCCTTTAGGGGTATTTTGGTAATTTCACTTTGATTTTCTGATTATTTAGGTTAAAATAAACTAGTTTGCATGTTTTTAGAATTTTTTATAATTTTTGGATTTTTAATATTATTTTAATATTATTTTATTATTATTTTTGAAATTTCACATTTTCCAACTTTTTACATTTTTCTTAGGTTTAATACATTAAAATAGGAATTTAGCAACTTTTAGAATAATTTTATCACTTTTAGATTAATTTTTATAATTATTTTAAGTTTTAATAGTTTTTAAATCATTTTAAATAGTTTTTATAAGTTTAAAAATTTCTAAAAATAGTTTTTAATCTTTTTAGGTCATTTTAGAGGTCTACCAATTGAAAAATCTTTATTTGGGCTTTTTGATAATTTATTTCATTTTTAGGGCTTTAATTAGCATTTAAAAATTGAATATTTAATTATTTGAAAGGTTTGAAAAAGTTTTGATCATTGGTAAACTCTTAGTTTATTATTTTTGATTTTTGGTGAATTTTTGGTAATTTTTAGAATTTATTTTTATTTTTGTGGTTTTTAAGGTTCTACGTTTTAACTTTCTAGTAGTGATTTTTTGTTAATTTTTATTTTTACGTCTTCGTCATTTTCTTTTCTCATCCCCTTCTAAACCAAATATTAATCAAAAATCTTGAACATCTTAGTCACACACATATACCTCCTTGGGAAACGAACTTTCATACCATTAAGGGTCATTAACACTTGATTTTTCCTAAAGTCATTTGTTCGATACTTACCGCTTTTACGCCTTTTCCCTAAAAGGTCGTATTTTTCCTACAATCACTTTGGCGCCGCTGCCGGGGAGGTGTGTCGTGATTAATTTGCATTGTTGTTTTTAATATTAACCATATAGTATTTGTATTAGTAGAACTCTACTAATACCTATTATCGGTTTTCTTGGTTTTTCTTGTACAAATATTATTACTATATTGTATTAAGTATCACAATAAATTCACAATATCTCTAAAAGTGTGAAAACACAACCTTAATTGGGATTTCATCACTCAATTATTGTATTCGAATCTCAAACAAAAAGAAAAAGGCAAAAATAGATAAATACTTTCGTGAAGCTCGATTTTGAAAGATACAAACTATAAGGTGGGTATAAGGCGGGTATTATAAAATATACCCTAAGGAAAAAGGCTCTTAAGTGCTTCGCGCCGCCTCGTTTCCCCGCTTGCTTGTGAGTATTTTGAGATTGAAGGCTAATCGAGGGTTTTGCCGCCCAAAGTATTATTACGTATAGTATATTTGCTTGGTTTCTTTGTGATTAAACCCTCTTGAACAATTTGGTTTTCACCAAAGTTCTAAAGTCATTCGAAGGCGTTCACTCCACGTGATCGTTTTCATTCCTTTGAGGCTTCTTCAATCAAGAGTTTGATTCGAGGAGAGATTTTGTAGATTGTTGTCTACGAAGAGACACCAAAATCCAAAAAAATTAAATATCATCAAAAACACAAAAATATTGAAAATTCACAAAACACCCAAAAAGAATCTTCTTTGCTCACCTCCCATTCTTCGTGAAGTTTATGATCACTCGTAATCAAGCAAAACGAGCTCGTAAACGACTTCAAAAGCAAGCCAATCAAGAGACGTTGATTGTTGAAGAACCTCCAATTGTTGAACCTATTGTAGAACAAGAAGTCGTCATGGCTAATCGTACTATGATGGAGTTGCTACAAGCACCCACCGAGGGTTTTGGAGAGGCTATTGTGATTCCCGCCATCCTTGCGGAGAATTTCGAAATTAAGACGGGTTTAATGTCGATGTTGCAAGCAAATAAGTTTAGAGGTCATGAGAAAGACAACCCGCATTACCATATTAGGAATTTTAACCGTCTCACCGCCACTAGCAAGTTTAAGGATGTTCCACATGACGCCATTAAGATGATGTTGTTTCCATATTCATTGGATGGACCCGCTAAAATTTGGCTCGAGAAAGAACCGCAAAATTCGATTTTACATGGGCCGATCTCGTTTCTAAGTTTGTGAACAAGTTTTTTCCACCATCTAAAACAACACACTTGAAAAATGAGTTTCACGATTTGTGCAAAGAAATAATGAAAGTTTTTCAATGGCATGGGAACGCTTTAAAGAAATGTTACATGAATGTCCACACCATGATTTTACGGAATTGCATCAAGTGGATACTTTTTATAATGGGCTTACTGATCATGAACGAGATTATTTGAATGCCGCCGCGGGTGGTAATTTTTTGTGCAAGACGACAAATGAGGCTTTACAAATCATTGAAAATAGATCTAAGGTTTATAACCCTCGTAACACACCGAGTGTTGCCAATATGGGTTCGTCATCTTCGTCACAATCGTCTCGTAGCATTAGCGCCTTACATGATGAAGCTAATGAGGAAAATCGGTTTTTTGATAGATTTGCTAATCTAATGTCCCATTGGAAGGCTCAAGAAGCTTCCAATTCCGCTTCAGTTAAAGCGGTTGCTAAGAGTTGTTTATCTTGTGGAGGAGCTCATGATCTTTCCGAGTGCATTACCACGGATGGTAACACTTCGAGTGCTTACGTAGCAACGGGAACTTACAACCAAAACGGTCAAGGTTCCCGCCAAAATCAAGCTCCACCAAACCAAAATGTTAACAATTATCGAAACAACAACCAAGGTAACTACCAAGGCAATTCACGCAATTACAACAAAGGGAATTATCAAAATGGGAATGGACAAATTTCTAATCAAAATCAAAACCGTGATTTTCAAAACACTACACAAGGTTTTCAAAATGCTCACACTAAAAATTTGCAAGGGGAATTTTTAGATTATGCAAAAGCAAATGATGCTAAATTTGATAACATGCAACGTGAGATGATTAGCTTAAGATCCGAGTTGAAAAACGAGCTAAAACATGAACTTGCTAATGAACTTAAAACTCATGCAAACAAAATGGAAGGAAATGTCCAACGTCTTCAACAAAACCAACAAAAGATGGAATTAGGACAACATGAGATTAAGCAAGAGTTATTAAAAGCGGATGCTAGTCAATCAAAATTTGAGGACCGAATGGCTAAGATGTTTGAAGCAATCATGTGTAAACCCTCTTCCTCGGGTGGTCTTCCTAGTGATACCATTGCAAACCCGAAGGGAGAAATGAAGGTTATTACTACACGAAGTGGTAAAACTTTCAAGGAACCAATCTCTCGTCCAAGTACTTCTACGGAGAAGGAAATCGAGAAAGAACCCGAGGTGATGGTCGAAAAGGAGCACATTACAATCCCACGAAGTACCGCTCATACCACACCTACGGTTGAACCAACACCAATTGTGGAACCCGAGTTTCCAAGGCCGTTGTCTAATGTCCAACCCACACCACCTTTACCTTACCCTTCGAGACGAAACAAAGAGAAGTTGCAAGAACGTAACAAACAACAAATCGATCTTTTTATAAAAATGTTTCAACAAGTGCATTTTGATATGAGTTTAGCCGACGCGTTGTTATATATGCCTCGTTTCGATTCCACTTTTAAAAGTATGATGAGCGATAAGGAAAAGCTTTCAAAGCTTGCTAATTGTTCTTCGGTTTATCTTAACCGCATACCGGAAAAAGTTGGTGATCCCGGAAAGTTTCTCATTCCTTGTGACATACAAGATATGAAAGAATGCCTCGCCTTGGCCGATCTTGGTGCGAGCATTAATTTGATGCCATTTTCCATTTGGAAATCGCTTTCGCTACCGGCTCTCATTCCTTCGAACATGTCCATCGAGATGGCCGATCATTCTACGATTATGGCATGTGGAGTAGCCGAAGATGTTTTCGTGAAAGTGGGGAAGTTCTACTATCCCGTTGATTTTATAGTAGTTGACATCCCCGCGGATCCTCAAGTTCCTCTAATTTTAGGTCGTTCATTTTTAGACACTTCGAGATCGCTTATCGATGTTCATGCAAGAACTATCACTTTGAGATTCAACGAAGAGGGACTTGTTATAAACGCTACTCAAAACTCGAAACCTTCTCATGTTTATGCAATCGCTACCATTAATCACATTGACATCGTTGATGTGGTTTGCGATGAGTTTTCACAAGAAGTGTTAGGTTTTTCTGATAGTTCGTCAAGTGGCAATCCCACTATTTTGGATCCGATTCTTGCTAATTCTACACCAAATCTCACTCCATTCCAAGGAGGCGATCTCACTTCAAATGATATCGACAATGAAGATGAGGTGTTGATTAGTGATGATACTTCTATTCCACCATTTCTTTCGCCGATGGAAGTTATGAGTGTTGAACCAAAATCTTCAATCAAGGAACCACCTATCCTTGAATTGAAAGATCTTCCTTCTCACCTTGAATACGCATTCTTGGAAGGTGATGACAAGTTGCCGGTTATTATTGCAAAAGGTCTTGCTAATAATGAAAAAACCGAGCTCTTGAAAGTTCTTAAGGCTCATAAAGGGGCAATTGCGTGGAAAATATCCGACATTAAGCGTATTGACCCAAAATTTTGTACTCACAAGATTTTAATGGAGGAGGACTACAAACCCGCAATTCAAAGTCAAAGAAGGGTGAATCCCAAAATTCACGATGTCATTAAAAAGGAGGTCCTTAAACTCCTTGACGCGGGAATGATTTATCCTATATCCGATAGCCCATGGGTGAGCCCAATCCATTGTGTCCCTAAAAAGGGAGGAATGACCGTTGTGCCTAATGAAAACAACGAGTTAATTCCCACTCGTGTTGTGACCGGTTGGAGGGTGTGTATTGACTACCGAAAGTTAAATGACGCCACTCGTAAAGACCACTTTCCTTTGCCCTTCATGGATCAAATGTTGGAGCGACTTGCGGGAAATGAATTCTATTGCTTTTTAGATGGTTTTTCCAGTTACTTTCAAATTCCTATCGACCCTCGTGATCAAGAGAAGACTACTTTTACGTGTCCTTATGGAACGTTTGCTTATCGTAGGATGCCTTTCGGACTTTGTAATGCACCCGGTACGTTTCAACGGTGTATGATGGCAATTTTTCACGATATGATCGAGAAGTCGATGGAAGTGTTTATGGATTACTTCTCGGTGTTTGGTAATTCGTTCACGTCATGTTTATCTAATCTCGAGCAAATGTTAAAACGTTGTGAAGAAACCAATCTTGTGCTTAATTGGGAAAAATGTCATTTCATGTGTAAACAAGGAATCGTCTTAGGACATAAGGTGTCGAAGGCGGGGATTGAGGTCGATAAAGCTAAGGTAGACGTCATCGCCAAGTTACCTCATCCCAAAACCGTTAAGGGAGTTAGGAGTTTCCTAGGCCACGCGGGCTTTTATCATCGTTTCATCAAGGACTTTTCGAAAATCTCTCGTCCTATGACACACCTTCTCGAGAAGGATGCTCCTTTTAACTTCAATGAGGGTTGTGTTAAGGCTTTCGAAAGTCTCAAAAGGAAACTTACCGAAGCTCCCATTCTTGTTGCTCCTAATTGGGAATTACCCTTTGAAATAATGTGCGATGCAAGTGATTATGCTATAGGGGCCGTCTTAGGGCAACGTTATGACAAACATTTTCGTCCTATCCACTATGCTAGTAAGACGATGACTGAGGCTCAATTAAAGTACACCACAACAGAAAAAGAATTCCTTGCCGTGGTCTATGCTTTTGAGAAATTCCGACCTTATCTCGTCTTGACTAAAAGCATCGTGTATACCGACCATTCGGCTATCAAGTATCTCTTAGCTAAGCAAGATGCTAAGCCGAGATTGCTCCGTTGGATGCTCCTCCTCCAAGAATTTGATGTCACCGTGCTTGACAAAAAAGGAGCCGAGAATCTAGCGGCCGATCATCTCTCTCGTCTAGAAGATCCTCACAAAGATGTTTTCGAGAACAAGGAAATTACCGAAACATTTCCTCTTGAGACTCTCGGTGTAGTGAATTCTAAAGACACCACCCCATGGTTTGCCGACATTGCAAATTACCATGCGGGCAATTTCATAATCAAGGGTATGACGACACAACAAAAACGAAAATTCTTTCGTGACGTCAAGTTCTATTTTTGGGACGACCCTTATCTCTTTCGAGTTTGTGCGGATCAACTCGTTCGACGTTGTGTGTTTGGTGCCGAAGCTTCAAATATCCTTAGAGCTTGTCACGAGGGACCCACGGGTGGTCACCACGGTGCTAATCTCACGGCTAAGAAAGTATTCGATGCCGGTTTCTTTTGGCCTTCTATCTATCATGATGCACACACACTTGTGAAGTCGTGTGATTCGTGCCAACGTCAAGGAAAATCGTCTCAACGTGATGAAATGCCGCAAAACATAATTCAAGTATGTGAGATTTTCGACATTTGGGGAATAGACTTTATGGGGCCGTTCCCATCGTCTCATGGCAACAAATATATCCTCGTCGCGGTGGACTACCTTTCTAAACGGGTGGAAGCTAAAGCTTTGCCTACTAATGATGCTCGTGTGGTAGTGAAGTTTTTGAAGCAATTATTCTCTCGGTTCGGAACCCCTCGTGCTATTATAAGCGATCGTGGAACCCATTTTTGTAATGACCTATTCGAAAAGGTTCTAAAGAAATATGGAGTTACTCATCGTCTTTCTACGGCTTCTCACCCGCAAACGAGTGGGCAAGTCGAGGTTTCGAACCGAGCTTTGAAAAGGATTTTAGAGAGGTCAATTGGAGAAAACCGTGCTTCATGGTCCGACAAACTCGATGACGCTTTATGGGCCTTTAGGACCGCTTATAAGACACCTATCGGTTGCACTCCTTATAAGTTAGTCTATGGGAAGAATTGTCATTTGCCCATTGAGTTGGAGCACAAGGCATATTGGGCCCTTAAGCATGCAAATTTTGACTTAAAGACGGTGGGAGATCACCGGAAAATACAATTGAATGAATTGGATGAATTAAGAGATAATGCTTATGAAAATTCATTAATTTTTAAAGAAAAGACTAAAAAGTTTCATGATTCAAAGATTAAAAACCGGGGTTTTAACGTTGGTGATCAAGTGTTGCTTTTTAACTCTTGTCTTAAGATATTTTCCGGGAAATTGAAATCTCGTTGGTCGGGTCCGTTCACCATTACACAAGTGTTTCCTTATGGGACCATTGAGCTAGCTCAAGATGATGGTCCTAATTTCAAGGTGAATGGACATAGGCTTAAGCACTACTTTGGTGGGGAAATTCCTTCAATGGTTGCCCTCGACCAAGTCACCTTCCCCAATGATAATTAGCATTGAGGGGATCGAGTCGAGCTCATGACTCGGTAATCAAAAACGAGGTGCCTCGTGGGGGAGATCCCATGCTTATCTTTTATGCTCACTATTCACTAATAAGTGGACTTGTACCCTTTCAACTCGTTGTTTCGTGGTTGTTTGTGATTGTGTATCTAGATCATCATTATCATCTACGTATGAAGACTCTCGTGTCCGTTTACGTGAGCCTCCATCGTTCGTTTGAAGAAGTTTTTCACGATTCCATGACATATCCTTTATTGTTCTAACAATTATCTTTTAGCATACTTAATAAACGGCTTTAGATATATTGTTGATCACCCTTTCCATGCTAGATCCTAAGCATTAGACTCTTCGTCTCTAGTATAGGGGTGCTCCACCTTTAGACTCAAAACATTGAGGACAATGTTTACTTTTAGTATGGGGGGTGAATAGGTACTTGCTTTGCTACGCTCTCACGCTTTCCAACTTTCAATGTTTTGTTGTGCTAATAAGGCTAAAAATGGCTAAATTTTAAAAATTTTCTTAGTTTTCATAAGTGTTTTTAAGACACGAATGCATATTTTCCGATGGGTAGAATAAGAGTTAATTTTTGACTTGATGGGCATTTGGAGCCATTTACATTCCTTAACCCGCTCAATTCAAGTTTTTCTAGACTTTTATATAGGGAGCTTTAAAACGCGAAAGTCTTAATTCATACGGGTTAAGAACAAGAACTTTTCGCAAGTTCCTATAAGTGATTCTAGAAAGTCACTTATCAAGGGAACTATAAAACGCATTCTCTAAACTTGAAAAAGTCCAAGAAAGTGCAAGATCCTATAGGTGGCTTGAAAACCCAAAACTTTGATTTGATATAGTCTTAATGAAAGCTAATCCAAATTTGGCTTAATTTTGACTTGCATGGCTAAGTATTCACGAGTCTCTTTAATTAGAGGTCTTTATATAGTGAAGAACGAGAAATGATAGAGTTAGACAAGTGATCATGCTAAACGTAGAACATGAAAGTGTTCTTTCAAAAACTCATATGTTTTTAATTGTGGCTTTTTCTTCCCATAAGATCAATGCATTAGGAATAAATCATAATTGCAATAAGTAAGGTCGTACGATTTGAAAGGTTACTTAGCCTCTAGCGCAAGATCGTTTAAAAGTTGCTCGGGGTTGAATAGAGTTCATAGCCAAGGCATAACTTATTGAAACGGGACGCGAAGATTGGCGATTATCCAAAAAGGCCCTAACAAGGCATGAGGAGCTCTATTTTTGCTAAAGATCCAAAGATGATGTGAAGTATCATTATTCCTAAATCAATATGAAGGATCGAGACACACGACGAAAAGCAATTACTCCCCTAAATATCATGGAGAAAGTCTATCCAAAAAGACCCTAACAAGGTATGAGGATAAATATATCCAAGTCCGAAAAGGAGGCGGATCGTTGTATATCAAAATCCAAAGTAAAGATTGAAGAAAAATGATGAAGTCGTGGTCCAATATGAAGAATCTCTCAAAAAACGTCAAGTGAAGAAATTCTAAATATATGAAGAGAAGACCATAATTTCAAGAACGTCTTCCCAAGATTTGAGGTATGAAGTACATGCCAAATATCGGTCCGAGAAAGGTCTCAAATCGTGAAACGAGTTATGCCAAGATATGAACTTAAGGAGATACACGAGAAGCCGTTTTAAAAGATTTTTTCCTTCGGCTAACTATTGATCAAATCGTGCTACTTTGCTTTCAGACTAATAACTACTCAAAATAAGTCAATATGAATCACTTGTGATCCATGACAAATAGATAAAAAATGCTAGTAACCCATTTCCTTTTATAATAACTAGGATTGCGGGGAGAAAAAGTATTACACAATTTGGACGTATGAGTAGTGTTAGCATTGTGACTTGTACCAACAATGATCTTTTTTTTTCACTTAGCATGGAATGTATGACAATCAAGGATGACGAAGTTTACTCTAAGGGACATTCACTTGTTTCTATTCTTTGATCCTAAAAGTCACTTTTTGTGATGAAAATCATATGTTATGTCTTTACACATCATCGTAGTATGTTGCTAGTCTTTTACTTTTCAATAAAGGTTAATAAATTTGAACTTTGGTGATGCTTAGATACTTTATTCTAGCATTGCGTGAGGGCACGGTAATGGCTTAGTATGGGGGAGTGATGAGATGGCATTTATACATGATCTCATCGTTCTTTTCGGGCTTTAAATGCATAAAAATGTCATAAAATACCATATATATGCTTGTGTTTGTTTACTTGTGTATTTTAGGTATGGATATCGAGAAAAAGACAAAAGATCACAAGTTACAAGGAAAAACGGACACGAGAAACGAAGCCGTACAAAGAACCGGGCCCTAATCATGGAAAATTCAACAAATACCCTTGAAGAGTTGCAGACATACAAGATTGTTCCTCATTTATTGAAGAAATGACACTTAAAACCCTTGTATATTAATAATTACAAGTTTGGTCCCTTAAGTTTGTCAAAATTACACAAAAGGTCCCTCAACTTTGAAGAAATGGCAAGATTAGTCCCTCAATAATTTCAAATTGTCAAATATGGTCCCTCATCAAGCCAAAGATACATTGAAGACCTTTGAAGATCAAAAATGTCCAAGATCAGTCCTTCAAATATGCAAAAGTTCCAAAATTAACCCTTGATACACTTTTTGGAAAGTTTGTGCCGAAAATGACAAGTTGTGAAACGTAGGAATAAGGGAGTCTAAGTGAATAATTGGGCCACATGAGTTCGTGTTAGTTTGCTAACTTATAATAAAAATGATCTCGTTTTTAAGCTTGGTATGAGGAACGTGAAACTTGAGGGTGATAAACATTCATGACATACCAAAGCCTAATGTAAGTCTTTGATTTCTTTACTTGTTTTGTATATTTCTATCTTTTTAGTTTCCTTAATGTTTAGTATTTAATAAAGGCCAAGGTAGGTTGATTATGATTGAATATATAAAACTCTCTTTGTAATTAATGCATTGCATGAAGGCATTGTAATGGTCAAGTGTAGGGGATTTAATAAGTGTGAAAACACTTATCCTTTTACCACTTATTTCCAATAATAACAAGACCAAAACGTGTATTTTATGTCGTAAAAGTTGGAATTATGCGTGGTCTGTGTTTTTATTGTGTTTCAGGATAAAAATATGAAAAAGGAAGAAAACACGGGCTATCACGGGCTTTTATCGAAGAAAAAGACAAAAGACAAGTCAAAAGATCAAAAGTGCAAGAAGAACGGAAGTTAAAGGCCTATTCTAAAGATTTATCAAAGAAAAAGTCTAAAGACGGAAGTTTAACGAAGTCGAAGAACCAAGTCTATTGAAATAAGAAAAATAGAAGATGAGTTCAAGTTATCATTCGACTAATCGCGAGCCTAAGTCGAGAAAGACGAGAAGAAAAGAAGAAACAAGCACTTTCCACCTCCCCTATATATAGTTAGAAAATAGTCATTAAGGAGTGAATCTTCATTTTAGTTTTTAATTTTAGTAGGTAATTAAGTGTGTTTTATTTTTCTTCTCTCTAGTTTTCTTTCAAGCTTATCAAACCTTTACCTTAATCTTGTAATATTTGATCTTAATCTTCAATTTAATCAAGTTTATTTTATATCTCTCATTCTATCTTTCTTAATAATCTATTTTTTGCTTAATTAATCATGTAGTTGGTTTAGTTTTGTGGAGGATGTGATTGTTTTGCTTATTTGATTGTGCTTATTGAGTTGGTGTGTTTAGAATTTTTATATTAAGGTGCTTATTTGCTTAATTTTCATGTTTATTAGTTTTTAAATAAGTTGATTTTGATAGTTTAATATTTTTATAAAAAAGTTGATTTTAAATTTTTGCTTATTAAGTGTTTTTAAAAGTTTTTAATTGTGTCTTATTAGCTTTTTCTAAAAGTAGATTTGGTAAAAGTTTTGGTAAGTGCTTATTTTGTTTTAGCTTATTTTTAGTTGTGCTTAATTTTTATCTAGTTCAGATTCCCCTTAAAACCCTAGTTTCCCGAACTAGGTGCTTGTTTTGATTCCGAACTAAGTCCAAAGTGTCCTTCCCGAATTCTATGCAAAATCTCGTTTCAAGAATTAGGTGGGGAGTTGGTTTCACGAATTACATCAGGATTACATATCCCGAATTGCACTTAGGACCAACATTCCGAACTACTTTAAAAAACTCATATCCCGAATTAGGTCAACCATTGCACATTCCGAATTACATGTCAGACAAGCAGATTACGAATTAGATTGTGTACCAGTATTCCGAGTTAGATCAAGTAGTATTATTCCGAACTACATAAGGAATGGGGATTCCGAACTAAATGCAAGATTTTCATCATTCCGAATTACATTGAGTATTGATATTCCAAATTAGACTCTGGATCTCGTTTCCCGAATTGTGTGTGGGATTGAGTTTCCTGAATTGTATGTGGGATCTGTTTCCCGAATTAGGTAAGTGATTGGTTATTCCGAACTGCGTCAAGAACGTGTATTCCGAATTAGATTCAAGATTGGTTATTCCGAACTAGGTCTTGCAACCACTATTCCGAGTTAAGAGTTGGATTGGTATTCCGACTTATGTTCAGTATTTGTTTTCTGAATTAATTTTCAAACTTTAATTTTTCCCGCCAATTTCAGTTAGTTTATTTTTTAAAAAGTATTTTGTCCTAGTTTAAGTTTTTATAAAGTTTACCTTTTTATTAAGTTTTAATTTTCAAATTTACTTTTAAAGTTTTAATTTTTCTTCATTAATTTTTAAGCCTTAATTTTTAGTTTAACTTTTAAAGCTTTCATTTTTACTAAACGACATTTACATTTTCAATTTTTACTATTAGTTTAAAATATATAATCACACCACTTTATTTTCCACCAAGAACGACTGAGTCACACTTTCAACTGGTAATCAATTCAAATTGAATCGAGACGAACAAATTTTCATACTTGGTAAAAGCCTTTTATTAGAGGATGAGAAAGAAAAACTCATAGAAGTCCTTAAGAAACATAAGCAAGCCATATCATGGAAAATATCCGACATAAGGGGAATTGATCCACATTTTTGTACACACAAAATCCTTATGGAGGATGATTACAAACCCGCTATTCAAATCCAAAGAAGGGTTAACCCTAAAATCCATGAGGTCATTAAGAAGGAAGTTATCAAACTCCTTGATGCGGGCATGATTTACCCCATTTCCGACTCTCCATGGGTTAGCCCAGTACATTGTGTTCCTAAGAAGGGTGGAATCACCGTAGTGCCCAATGAGAACAATGAGCTTATTCCTACTAGACTTGTTACGGGTTGGAGAGTTTGTATTGATTATAGGAAGCTCAATGATGCTACTAGGAAAGACCTCATTTCCCATTACCTTTTATTGACCAAATGCTTGAACGTTTAGCGGGAAATGAGTACTATTGCTTTCTAGATGGATTATCGGGTTATTTTCAAATACCCATTGACCCTAAGGATCAAGAAAAGACCACATTCACTTGTCCTTACGGTACATTTGCTTACAAGAGGATGCCTTTTGGCTTGTGTAATGCACCGGGGACATTTCAAAGGTGTATGATGACAATTTTTCATGACATGATTGAGCAAACCATGGAAGTTTTCATGGATGATTTCTCGGTTTTTGGAGACTCATTCACCTCTTGTCTCTCCCATTTAGAACGTATGCTAAAGAGGTGTGAAGAAACAGTCTTGTTCTTAATTGGGAGAAGTGCCATTTCATGGTTAAAGAGGGGATAGTCTTGGGACATAAGATATCCAACAAAAGATTAGAAGTGGATCGTGCTAAGATAGATGTGATTGCTAAGCTTCCCCCACCCACCACGGTGAAAGGAGTTAGGAGTTTTTTGGGTCATGCGGGGTTTTATAGACGTTTTATACAAGATTTCTCTAAGATAGCAAGACCGATGACCCACCTCTTGGAAAAAGAGGCTCCTTTCATTTTAAACCAAGAGTGTTTGGACTCTTTTGAGATACTTAAGGAGAAATTGACTAAGGCTCCCATTTTGGTTTCTCCAAATTGGGAATTGCCATGTGTGACGCTATTGATTATTTCGTGGGGGGCGTGTTAGGACAAAGAGTGAATAAACATTTTCAACCTATACACTATGCTAGTAAAACCATGACGGGTGCACAACTTCATTATACAACCACGGAGAAAGAGTTGCTTGCTATAGTCTATGCCTTAGAGAAATTTAGACCCTATCTTGTGCTATCCAAAACCATAGTGTATACGGATCATTCTGCTCTCAAGTATCTCATGACAAAGAAAGATGCTAAGCCTAGACTTTTGAGATGGGTTTTATTGCTACAAGAGTTTAAGATAGAGATTCGTGATAAAAAAAAGGAGCCGAGAATTTAGCGGCGGATCACTTGAGTAGACTTGAGCATCCTTTTCAAGGAGATTTGCCTCATAAGAAAATTAATGAATCCTTTCCATTAGAGGAGCTCATGTCTATCTCTTCTCAAGAGGATGCCACCCCTTGATTTGCGGATATTGCAAACTATCTTGTGGGGGATGTGCTAATCGAGGGTCTCACTTCTCAACAAAAGAAGAAAGTTCTTAAGGAAGTGAAGTATTACTTTCGGGATGACCCTTACCTCTTGGGGCAATGTGCGGACCAAATCATTAGACGGTGTGTAGATGGGCCCGAGGCATTTAAGATTTTAGAAGCTTGTCATAAGGGACCTACGGGTGGACATTTTGGGCCCAACTATACCGCCAAGAAAGTCTTTTATTCGGGTTACTATTGGCCTTCTACATACAAAGATGCCCAAGAGATGGTGAAATTTTGTGATGTATGTCAAAGACAAGGAAAAATTACTCAAAGAGATGAGATGCCACAAAACTTCATACAAGAGTGTGAGATTTTTGATGTATGGGGAATAGATTTTATGGGACCTTTTCCATCTTCTAAGGGAAATAAGTACATACTCGTAGCGGTGAATTATATGTCAAAGTGGGCTGAGGCCAAAGCCTTACCTACTAATGATGCTCGAGTTGTAGTGAAATTTTTGAGGCAATTATTTGCTAGATTTGGTGTACCTCGGGCCATATAAGTGATCGTGGTACTCACTTTTGTAATGATCAATTCACAAGAGTTATGAAGAAATATTGTGTTAATCATAGACTTTCTACCGCGTATCACCCTCAAACCAATGGTCAAACCAAGGTCACAAATAGTGGTTTAAAGAGAATTTTGGAAAGAACGGTGGGAGAGCATCGAGCTTCTTGGTCGGAAAAGCTGGATGATGCTTTGTGGGCTTTTAGGACGGCTTTTAAGACACCAATTGGTTGTACCCCATATAGGCTTGTCTATGGAAAAGCATGTCACCTCCCATTCGAGTTAGAGCATAAGGCTTCTTGGGCTCTCAAGTGAGCTAACTTTGATTTGAACCAAGCCGGCTCACATAGAAAGGACCAACTCAATGAAATGGATGAATTGAGAGCCAATGCTTATGAGAACTCATTGCGTTATAAGGAAAAGACTAAGCAATTGCATGATGCTAAGATCAAGAACTGTGAGTTCAAAGTTGGAGAGCCGGTTCTCCTCTTTAACTCAAGGTTGAAACTCTTTGCGGGAAAGCTTAAGTCGAGATGGTCCGGTCCATTCACTATTGCTCAAGTATTTCCATATGGAACTATTGAGTTGTCACAACCCGATGGTCCCAATTTCAAAGTGAATGGTCACCGTGTTAAGCACTATTTTGGGGAGGACATTTCCGTGGAAATGGTCCAAGAGATCCCATTTTCCCCATGAATTAATTCATTGTGGGAAGAGTCGAGCTAGAGACTCATTAAATCAAGCTTGAATAACTAGGTTTATAGGTTTTAGACTTGGAGTGTTGTAGGTTAGAAATAAGGATGGAGAGTTGATGAGAAGTGTAGGGAGACCTTCCTTTTGTCTTCATGTTGTTTGTAGGGTTGCTCACTCATCACGTGCTTTGGAGCTTATGGAGGAGGCCCTTGTATCCGGTTTAGTTCATTACTATTGTGATTTTTCATAGACACATTATGCTTAAAAACTGAATTCACTATAGTTGATCTTTCCTTAGCTTGGGTTAAGCAAAGTATATTCATTGTCATAAGTGTAGGGGAAGTTTAAACTTCCATGCTCTTAAACATTGAGGACAATGTTTAGCTTAAGTGTAGGGGGTCTTCTATCTAAGTGACTTTACCTAGACTTTGTCATTGACCTTCATGATAACTTGAAAATTAATTTTTCAAACATTTTTCAAATTTTTGATCTACTTTGGCCACCAAAAATATGCATTCATAATTTTTGCATCAATCATTTTTTATTTGCATAACACATTTGCATTGTATAAAGTTTTTCTTTTTCATCAAAAATATATATAAGGAACAAAAATATAATAAGAACATGGTTTAACAAATTTAGACTTCTTTGACATATTAGGCCCGCCATGGATATTTTGACTCAACCCGAGTTTGCTTATCTAAGCACTCTCTAGCTAGTATCCTTAACCATGTAGTCCTTCATTGGTCTATTAGGCTAAGCATCCACCACTCTCATTATTTGAGATTTAAAATTTGTGGAGAATGGGAAAGATAGAGTTGAAGCGAGTATAAAAGGGATAGATAAACTTCATGATAATTACTTGTGGCTAAACCCTTATCTTCTTTACCTCTATTTTCTTCGCATGTATATATGTTAATAAATAATCAGAGAACGGTTTTAATTGGTTTGTAATCTCTTATGCATTTTTGTCTAATCGTTCATGGTTGGTATAAGTACGTCTTAAGATTCTAAGTTAGAACGTTTTATGTGTACTAGACTTATGTCATGCTTAATACTTAGCGGGTGTTTTTCCTTTTATTATTTTCAACTTTCTTTGTGAGGAATAAAGAAAAATAAGAGCGGCTTACAAAAAAATGAGTGGCTAGAAAAAAAAAGAAAAAGAAAAAAAAGAAGAAGAAAAGAAAAAAAATAATTATACAAGACTCCCAAGAGGGGCAGTGAAGTGTTAATTATAACAACTATTAGATTCCAATATTACCTTGACGGGTTGCGGGGATTTAATAGTTGCTCCAATCCAATATTACTTTGACGGGTTGCGGGATTAAAGATCCAAAGTCTCAAAAAGGCGGAGGATGTAAATTATCCGTGAGTTTTATTTTTCTTTCCTTAGCGAGTGTGTAGTTACTTATTAATGCATGACATGATGATTTTACACATAAGGCGAATGACTTATTACTCTTGAAACGGACTTATATTAATTGTGAGCGGTTTTTCAAGTAATGGATGAGAGGATTACTTAGGATTAAAACCGTGCTTCCTTATTTTGGATTTTACATTTCTTATTTTTCACGCTTCAAATAATGACAAATTTGCCTTCAAGCAATTTGCTCAAATAATAACCGGTTTCACATTTAATTGTCATGAATAAGTTGATGCACTTTTTACTTGTGAATGCAATGATCCTATTTTTAAGCTTGGTATGGGGATAGTGAAACTTGAGGGTGATAAGTGTCCATGGTACCAAAGCCCTAATTTAAGCCATTGATTTCTTTATGAGTTTTTCCATCAAAACCATTTCAAGAAAATTCAAAAATATATAAATAGAATTGTTTTCTTTGCATTGCATTGTACAAAATCAAAATCATGCATCATATAGTGTAGAGTAGTGTAAAAACATTCCATATTGGCCTAGGTGGGTTAATTATGAGAAAAATGTAAAATTGTGCTTCAAAATATAGCATTGCATGAGGTCATAGCAATGTTCAAGTGTAGGGGATTTGATATGAGCAAAATCTCATATCAATTAATCAACAAATCACCCTAAAACACATGGAAAATACTTAACTTTTGTGTTATAAAGCAGAATTATGTGGTGTGTTTTGTGTTTGTGCTTAAATAGGTAACAAGGATACATTTTCAAGCAAACAAGAAGAAATCAAGCTCATTTATGATGAAAAGACAAGAGAAGGATCAAAGATGACAAGTCAATTGAAGATGAAGGACCTATCTTGACAATATTCAAAAGTTGAGGGACTAAAATGCAAACTTTAGAAAAGTCAAGATCAAAGTAAAACTTGGTCAAACTTCAAGTCAACCAAGTCAAGGGAGTCAAATGAACAAGAATGCAAGTCAAGGGAGTCAAATGAACAAGAATGCAAGTCAAAGGACTAAAATTGCCATTAGAATGAAGATTAGAGCTTATTTGGATTTTCTAATAAAGATGA
Organism: Glebionis coronaria; assembly: GCA_025667525.1. Lineage (NCBI taxonomy): Eukaryota > Viridiplantae > Streptophyta > Magnoliopsida > Asterales > Asteraceae > Glebionis > Glebionis coronaria. Next base: position 232,139,162 of record CM046879.1, read on the forward strand.
GGGACTGAATTTGTCAAAAGTGCATCAAATTTGGCCATGATCCGTGTCTCATGCCTTTCCACCAATCACAATGCAAGGAAATAGAGTAGTGGATCGCCAGCACACTTGCCAGCTCACCAACACATTTAATGAACGAATCTATAACAGTGCACTCCACTTTCTTCATTTTCCACCAATCAGAATGCGCCATTCAATAAATATTTTATCCATTCTGTATTATGATCCGTGTGAAGGACCAAGGACGAATAAAAGAACGACACGTGTCACTATCTTCTTCAAACGAGCCCAGAACATGGATTCGTCTACAATGCGTTTCACAACAAACTTTCTACATGAAAAGTGGTCGGTTTGAGAAGACGAATCCAGATATACAAGTCAATTAAGCTGAGGATCAAAGGAGAAGAAAAGTCCTTCTTGTGTTCTTGATTAGAATTTGCAATTTACTAGATTTTGCCACCTGGCAACTCCTGATTGGGCAAGACACGTCAGAACTCCCTAGCTCATCATCTCCAACTTCTATAAATAGGGCTTTATTCTTTCATTTGTAACAAGTAGTCAAATGTGGAAAAACACACACACTTTTATTTCCCTCCTATTCCTGTTTCTTTCATTCAGTTTGCAACTTCTCTCAAGATTTTGACACACTCTTGAGAGTTAGTTAGGAGTTAGTTAAAGCTGTTGTAACAGATTTCCTTTCAATCATCAATAAAAATCCAAAAAAATATCCATTTCCTTTCTCTTATCCTTTAATTCACTTACTCAATCCTGCAATCTTGTTACTGTTTGTTCCATTCATTGATCTTAAGTGATCAATGGAGTTTGTTTGAAAGCTTTGGAGGTTATAACAAGTTTTCTAGCAAATATCAGTTCATTCCAGTCCTTAGTAGCAGATTGTGTAGCAGTTGGTTTGATTTGTTTAGAAAAAGCTTTTGGAGGTGATAATTTGGTTAATGGTGGTGATCTAATGGTGTTCTTGTAGATTTGAGTTGGCTCAGCGCCACACTCCTCCATCAAGGGAGGCTTCTAGCTTAAAAGTTTGTGATCCTGTTTTAAATTCCACTAAAGTGAAGTTTGCATGCTCAATTCTAGTGTAAACAGTATGTGTTGCTATGATCATGTGTTTGAACTTATTTTAGTGTAATCTTGTGAATTTGATAGCTTGTGAGTAGATTTGTAGCCTTAAGTCTGCTATTACTTGATTTCAGCTTCTTATTCATCAGTTTTAGCTTTTGAAGTGCACTTTGAGTTCAAGTCTGTTTACAAGTTTGATTTTAGTTTCATTACTCTTCATTTTACTCATATAAAACTTCTTGATATCAGTGTTCGCTTGTTTCATTCTCTTATTCATAATCACTTTGAAAAAATTCATATCTGTCTTGATAACTGATGTTTGGATCTGCATAATTTTGGTGATAAAAGTTTGTTAAACCTGTTAAGTTTTGTTCATTCATATTCAATAAATAAGTGGAAACAATTTTAATTGGTTTTGAAGTCAAAATAATAGTCAAAAAGGCAATTGGTCAAGAAAAAGTTTGGGTCAAGTCTGTGAACTTTGTTAATCAGAAAACTTGCTCTTTTCAAATACATGCCATTTCTTCAATACTTAACCAAATTGCTTGAAATAAGTTTCTAGTTATAGCTTAACATCTAAGGATCAAATCTGTGCAAGTAATTTCTACACTACTCAATTTTCAGTTAGATATTAGCTTATTAATAAGATCCTAGGCAAAGTCAAGTTTCTATAATACATAGAGGACTGTTTTCTTGTATAGCCATTTCCACTTCATAAAACATGTCATTTTTCTTCACAAACTTGTTTAGAAACATGTGTTGAGCGGTTTTGGAGCTTTTCAGCTTTTTCACCATTTTGGTCAAACTTGGTCAAATAAGCTACGTTTTTGCTTATTCTAATTTCCTTCTTATTCACTTGACCTTTTTCAAAAAGAAAAGACATTCCCTACTCTTGATAAGCTGATTAATAAGTTTGAGCTAAAAAATTTAGATGTGGATGTCTCAAATTTCAGATAGCTTATTCATGGCTTATTGGGATGAGCTTATTTGAGTTCTACTTTATTTCAAGCATTTTCCTCATACAAGTCTAGCTGATTTTTGATTTTAAGCATTTTAAAATTAGTCTGAGCTTATTTGGTTCAGATTTGAGCTCATACGAGCTTATTAGTTCCTTAAGCCCGGTTGTGTTGAATAATTCCCATTATTTGCAAATTGGTCCTCAAAGTTTGTTACTACTTGCATTAGTAGCTAATTTTCCAACTAATTAGGGTTCGCATAAATTTCATCCCTTAACTTTCAGGAACTTGTTATTTTCAGTTAGGATATTTGTTAGTTGTTAAAAGTTAGTTACTAAGTTGTTAGAATTTTCACTTTTGGTCCTTTCTCTTTCTAAACTTTACATTTCAAGCTTAGAACTTTCCATTACTTTACATTTTGAGCACATTACATGTATGTCTTTACATTTTGTCCTTTTGTGAATAAAAATTTGGTATTTGCGAAGTGTTTTACGGACATATAGCTTAATATTTTTCACCCTTTTTGTTTGTTGATTGAAATAGACATAGAATATCCAAAAAAACCTATCAACCAAGAACAATAATAAACTTGAGATTTTTAGGACTTTCAATTGGTCAAGAATTGAGAGAAACGAACTTCAATATACTCAATTTCAAGGATAAATAAATCCAAGTCCTAAAAGGAGGCGGATCGTTGTATATCAAAATCCCAAATAAAGATTGGAGAAAATGAAGAAGTCGTGGTCCAAGTTTGAAGAATCTCTCAAAAAGTTCAAGTGAAGAAATACCTACTATGAAGAGAAGACCATTATTTCAAGATCATCTCTCAAGATTCGAAGTATGAAGTCAATGCCAAATATCGATTCGAGAAAGGTATCAAATCGTGAAGCGAGTTATGGCAAGATATGAACTTTATGAGGTCTCGAGAAGCAGTTTTAAAAGATTTTATCCTTTAGCTAACTATTGATTAAATCGTCCTACTTTATTTTCAGCCTAAATAAACTATCGAAATAAGTCAACAATGTATCCTCGTGATCATTCAAGACAACAATAAAATATAAGAGATACACCTAGGAATAAGGGAGTCTAAGCGAATAATTGAGCCACATGAGTTTGTGCTAGTTTGCTAACTTATAATAACAATGATCTCGTTTTTAAGCTTGGTGTGGAGAACGTGAAACTTGAGGGTGATAAACATTCATGACAACCAAAGCCCTAATGTAAGTCTTCGATCTCTTTACTTGTTCTTCCTTCAATCATTTTGTTATATTCTATCTTTTTAAGTTTCCTTAATGTCTTGTGTTTAATAAAGGCCAAGGTGGGTTAATTATGATGAAAAATATAAATCTTGCTTTGTAATTAATGCATTGCATGAGGGCATTGCAACGGTCAAGTGTAGGGGATTTGATAGGTGTGAAAACACCCATCCTTTTACCACTTAATTATAATAATAACCAAGCCAAAACGTATATTTAATGTCGTAAAAGTCAGAATTATGCGTGGTTTGTGTTTTTGTTGTGATTTAGGACCAAAATGTGAAAAGGGAAGAAAACACAGGCTTTCACGGGCTTTTATCGAAGAAAAAGACAAAAGACGAAGTCAAAAGATCAAGTGTGCAAAAAGAACGGAAGTCAAAGGTTTATTCTAAAGATTTATCGAAGAAAAAGACTAAAGACGGAAGTTTAATAAAGTCGAAGAACCAAGTCTAATAAATGAATAAAATTAGAAGACGAGTTCATTCTATATCGACAAATCCCAAGACAACGTCGAGAAAGACGAAGAAATTAAAAGACGAGAAAGACAAGAAAGAAAGAAGCAATCCACCAACATCTCCCCTATAAATAGACACCCTTCTGTTCATTTGGAAGGTGTTAGCTAAATTCATTTTTAGTTCTCCACTTTATTTTGAAGCACTTTTCATATTGTCTTTCATTATTGTCTTTCTTTGAAGTTTATCATGTAAGTCTTTAATCTTGTTTCGAATCTTTAATCTTTAATTTTAATTTCAAGCTTTCATAATCATTCTCATTCTTCTCTTCTTGTTTTTAAAAATCTATTGTTAGTTTGTGTAATCTTGAAGTTATTTTAATCTTTATGCTTATTTGATTAGAGTTTTCATCTTTTTGTTCTTATCATTTTTTATACGATTGAAGTTTTTAGCTTATTGCGATTTTTACTTATTTCATGATTAGCTTATTTTGCATTTAAGTGTTATTAAAAGTTTAATCTCTTTAAAGTTGATTTTATAAATCTTGCTTATTTAGTGTTTTGAAAGTTTCTCATTCGTGGCTTATTTAGTTTTTTTATTAGTGATTTGGTTAAGTTTTTAGTAAGTGCTTATTAGAAAAGTGCTTATTTGGTTTTGCTTATTTACCTCTTGTATTCCATCGTAATATTCTTAAGGGTTTTACTTGTTCCGATCGAGTTTCATGATCGCATAAACCTAAGGGTTTCTACTTGCGATCAGAAACTACGATCACAGATCGTGATCCAAACTGCGATCACAACTACTATCCAAGTTGCGACCGTTGTTGCGATCAAGGTTATTGGGGTCAGTTACGATCCAAGACTTCGATCAAAGTCACGATCGCAGACTGCGATCGTGTGTTACGATCCGTTTTGCGATCAAGGACTACGATCGCTTGTTGCGATCTAGACTGCGATCTAGAGTGCGATCGTTGTTGCGATCGTAGGGCACGATCCATGTTGCGATCTGACAACAGTTTTGGTTATTTTACTTAGTTGTTTTTCAAGGTTTATTTCTTTCCTACCATTTTCGTCAAGTTTAATTTTAAATTGTCTTATTTTATTTTAATTTCAATTTTACTTTTAGTTAAGTTTTTAATTACTTTAATTTCCTTGTTATTTCGTTTAAGTCTTTTATTTTAGTTTTACTATTTTGTTATTTACTAAAGCTTTCATTTTTATTTTAAAATAGATAATCAACGACCTATTCTTTCTTTTCACCAAGAACATCTGAGTCGCACATTTAAAACCAAGATCAATTCGATTAGACCAATCCAAAGAACTTTTTAACCTAGCAAAAACTAGTTATTACATACTTTCACATGGGTTAGCGATATCTATTTTAGAACCATGTAGGGGTTCACAGCCAACTTTGGTAGTGCAAGAGGGAAACATCCGTCCTGTAGGAACCCATTGAAGATTAACTGAGTTGATAATCCTACCCATGGGTTTCCACCTAAGATTGAACCTAGGCGACATGGTTTTCTTATGCAGAGCGGAAGACTTAGCGGTTGAAAGCCTATTCCCTTTGGAATTCCCTCTGTTATAACGGGAGTTTAACTCCTTCAATACTTTAGAAACACAAGCCGCATGATTCGTCGTAAAGACACTCTTCATGCATACGGAACAAACATCGTGTTTGGGGTCCGAATAAGATCTAGAGATCCTAGTTCTTGCTTGTGTCATTTTCTTAGATACATCTACATAGTGATTATTAGGCATGCTATTCGACCTATGTTGTGGCATATTCTTAGAACTATACCTAGAATCACTAGTAGCATTCTTGTTTGTAGATTTTGCATAGGCTGATTTGATCACATTAGGCCTAGATAGTGGAGTGACTGGTCTAGAACTATGAACCATATCAAATTGGGAGGCAAACCGCGGTTTCGAGGATTTTGGTCGCTCGGATCTAAATGCAGTCGGTTGTCGAACAGACTGGTTTTTAGGCGGTTTCCCCAAGATTGACGGTTTTTCAAGCTTAGTGTCCACACGAGTGCCCTTAATTTTCCTTACCTCGTTTTTCAGAGCAGCTATAGCAAAAACCTTTTTTGAACCTAAGCCTTTAAATCAGCATTTTAAGTATTTAACAAGGTCGTTAACTCTAGAGTTTTAGACCTCATCTCTACGATAGTATTATTTAACTCATTACAACGCAGTTTTAAGGTCTCTTGTTCCTTTTGTAAGAGGTCTTGGGATGCCGACTTAGATTCTAGCAAAATAATTTGTTTCACAAAAAACTATCCTTTTCCGCTTTAGAATCTAAAATTTTTTGATCCAATATTTGTTCAAGAACAACGTTAGAATTTTCAAGTTTTTCAAAATACTTTTCAAATTTCTTCGTTTTCTTCGAAAATTCAATTTTGTCATCCTCAAGCTCTTTTGATTGTTGAGCTAAATTTATTTCAAGCTCTTCAATCCTAGAAGCAGAATTGGTTAAAGAAGCACTCATAAGGAATATATCATGATTTTGAGCATTTTGATCATTCTCTCCCCCATTTTGACTCACATCGGATGAATCAGAAGTGGAATCACCCTTTTCCATCCCATGTTTATCATAGGTGGGTTCTGAGTTCTCAACATGTTGTAGATCATTGTGAGATTCAATATTCAATTGACGCTGCTGTCATTGTTAACCAAAGCGGTCTCCTTTGAGTCATCCGTAATACTATTTGTTTCCTCTGGCATCTGCATCGGATTTTCTTGCTTCCAAGTATCATAAGTAATTTGAAGTCGTGATCGTTCTTGAAACAGATGTGTAAGAGAAGTCACGTATTTGAACAAAGTACCATGGAAGTCTTGAATCTCTTTATGCATGTCTTCAAGGAATGACTGACAGGGAACTGAATTTTCTTTCTTGGCAACATCGAATTGAAGAAAAATCGATAATTGTTTCAAAATAACTTGAAGTGCAGATGCAGATTCAATATGATTAAAGTCTTCTTTGTCAAGTTGCTGCTGAAGAATATCCAAGTTTATCATCATAGCCTCCATGAAGAAAGGAGCATCTTGACCAAATACTGCCACAAAAGATGGTCCGTAGTCTAGCTTGGTAAGCTCGTAAAGATGACATTCAAATTGTCTAAATGAGACCTGACATTTTTGCCTTGCTGCTTCTTGCATCTTCTGCAATCTCCCTCTTGATATGTCAAATTCAACAAATCCATTGAAGTTCGATGACAAATGAAAGTAAGGATTACTTGTCGATCAATCAATGAAAGAAAGTAATTATGTTTGTTGTTGTGTGTAGAAGTCGAGAAATAATGTTGAAATCCCCTAAAATATGTTCTTGATGACCAAAAAATTCCAAGACGAACAAAAACTCACGAGTTCGAAATTTTTTAAGGAATAAATTTGGGATCGTCGGAATATTGATCGGAATATCTGATCGGAATACCCTGTCGGAATAATCTATCGGAATACTCTGTCGGAATAAACTGTCGGAATACCCTGTCGGAATAAATCTATCGGAATATCACTATCGGAATACCTGTCGGAATAATGATCGGAATATCCTGTCGGAATAATCTATCGGAATAACCAATCGGAATAACACTATCGGAATACCTGTCAGAATAATGATCGGAATATGTAAACCCTTTTCCGATGGATTCTGTCGGAATATATAAACCCTTTTCCGATGGATTCTGTCGGAATAGTACTCACTTTTCTCGGACAAAACTCAACCAATTCGAGATTTTAAGCCAAAAACTGATCAAAACACCCAAAAATTTTGTGTTTTTATCCAAAGTAAATATACCAAATCTCTACCACAACTATGTAGAAGATTTGTATCAAGAAAAAACATAAAAAACACAAAAAAATTAGTTCGTATGAAATAGATCAAAATAGGCACAAAAAATCAAGAACACAAAAACAAAACAATCATCCCATGGCTCTTGATACCAATTGACAGTTTATCGTAATCCTTGGATTATCTAACTATGGAGATGATTACTAGAGAGAAAGATAGATGAAGAACTAGAGAGAGAAAGTAGAGAGAGGTTGGAGAGAAATAGAAAATATTAGATTAGAAGTGTGTGAAATGTGTGTACCAACACCTCCTAACATGCTAGGAGGGGGTATATATAGCCCACCCTACATGTGGGCTTCATGGGTTATATTGTTACATATTGGAGCACGAGCCCATACTACGTATATATCATTGGAGTGACCGATCCTTCCTAAATACGTAAAAACGTATTTCCAACAATCTCCCCCTAATGGAGGTCACTCCAAGTTAAAATGTCCTAAATAGTCTATAGCTCGTGATCTATGCTAACAATGATGTGACCGAGACTTTCTTTGGAAAAACGTATTTCCAACAATATATATATATATATATATATATATATATATATATATATATATATATATATATATATATATATATATATATATATATATATATATATATATATATATATATATATATATATATATATATATATATATATATATATATAGGGATGGGTTTTAGAGAAAACCTTGTGTTGCTAGAAAACTTAGAAAACAAGTTACAGGGTGCGTTTTGGAACATATCAAACCTCAGGGTGAATAATGAAATTCAGAAAAAAAGCGGAGGGTATAATATGTAAAATTTTATAAACTTATACGGTTTGGGGATATAACTAATCAAAGCAGTTATACACTTTTCATACACACAACCACCACAGCGCTAGTTCTAGCGCCAACAACCCTGCCACCATCACCACCGCATGTACACCTTTGATATGATCCGACCACCATAGCTTCAACCATCCCCTAATCCGATTACTGCTGATCCGATCACCGCTGATCCAACCATCGTTGTTCCGACCACCGCTGTTCTGCCACCGATGCTCCGACCACCGCTGATCCGACCACTACTGCTCCGACCACTATGCTCTGTCGTCGTTCCGTAACCAGATTATGCTCCGACCTTCATTAGCATCAAAATCATCGAGGGTATCGTTGCCGTATCCTGAAGATAAGTACATTTTTTAGGTAGTACAAACTATAACAAAATAATTGTATAAATAATCATGTATTTTGAAGCTTTAATCCAAAGAGATGTAAGTCATGTGTATTTTTTTATTTTTTATTTATTTCTTTGTGGTATTTAAATGAATATATGTTAGTTTTGATTTTGTTTATAAAATACAAATGTTATGATTGGAATAGTTGACGGCCCTAAATTTATGGAATGGTAAGTTAAGGCATCGGTTTTATATATGAGGACTATCAGTTCTATGTATGAGGACTATTTAGATATTAGGTATTTATTTGCTAAAACTAGGGAATATCTTTGTATTAATAAATCATCTCCATGTGTAAAGGACATGTTTGATTGAGGCACCAGTTTGGTATATGATGAATTTTAGATTAACGGCATCTGTCTTGTTAAAATAAAAGCATTTGTTTGGTGTATGCATACTTTTAAGATGTTTGTTGGTTAAAATTACGGCATCATTTTGGAGAATGGAGAATATTAGATTTAAGGTGTATATTTGTTAAATTTAAGGCACCAGTTTGGTTATGAACACTATTAGATTGAAAACATCTATTTGTTATAGTTAAGGCATGTGGTTTCTAGAATAATAGTCATGATTTAGTAAAGTTATGCTTATAAAAAACGTGTTTTCTAGAATGGGCGTTAGTGAGTGAGTATGGTTAATGCATCAGTGAGCGAGTGAGTATCGTTAGGCATCATTGAGAATGGGTAGTGCATCAGTAAGTGAGTATGGTTAGGGAATCAATTAGTAAGTATGGGTGGGGCATCAGTGAGTGAGTATGGTTAGGGCATCAGTGAGTGAGTATGGTTAGGGCATCAGTTACTGAGTATGGTTAGGGCATCATGGAGTAAGTATGGTTAGGGCACGAGTGAGTGAGTATGGTTACACTTTGTTAGATAACACAAGGCAACCTTATTTAAAAATATAGACATGTGTAATGGGGTGTTTGGCAATACAATACTTTGTGTACATTATAGTGCATCTGTATTATGAAAATTAAGGCACTTATATGGAATATTGCATGAGGATTTTGAAGCGGTGTTTGGCAATATACTAATTTGTGTTTACATTTGTGGGCAGTTATATTAAAAAAAACTAAGGCATTTGTATGGAATATTACATAGTGATTGTTAGCCATAGTTTCCGACCTTTTGGCCTACTAAGGTTGAGCCCACATCAGCACACACCATAATCAGTTAATGAAAACAAAAATAGGATGTGTTTGCTTGTTTTTCTAAAGGCTGTCAAGTGGGTTCTTGTTTATCTTATAGCTACTTGATAGGGAACTTAGATCTGATTGATATTATGATTTACGTGTTACACAATAGGATTTTACAAGATGCAAATTGTTCTGTATAGTAGTTTTAAAGTAGATTATTTTTATCGTGATACATTTGTTATTGTTCATGCTCACCGATAATTGAATGTAGTTCAAGTTGCAATTGGTTGTTTTTGGTTCGAAGTTCTAAATTTGTTTAAATGACTTAAACATATATGAACATTGGCCACCATGAAAACAATCAAATATATGCAGCCACAAAAATGGAGTTAACAGCCTATAACTATGTCTTCTTACGCAATGAGATGCCAACTGTTGGAAGGTGCACATTTTATTTCTTGTAAACATTCAGCAGTAATAAATGCATACACATCTTGTAGATCCTACTTTTCTTGGATTCGAATGCATCAAAGAAACTAGAACCTCGCTCCATATTGTATGTTAACCACTGAATTTAAAAAGACCGTTTAAAAGCTGAAATTTTAGACCTTGAACTTCTTGGACAATCACTGTAAACATATTAATTTTGGTAGAGCATTAGGTCCAGAATTGTTTTTATATTTTAGAGACTTATTATATTCATTATACTGTAATTATCCCATCCAAAAAAACTTCAACACTGCTACGTGCATAATTTAGAAGAATTGTTTGAATATTTAACAAATTTCTAATATCGTTATAATTATGATCAGAATGTTGGGTTCTATGGACTTAAATCAATATTGTCACTTTATTAGCAGTAAAGAAAATAGGGCAGCCAGTCAGTTAAACATGCTTTTTTCATGCAAGAAAATTTTGTAGTTTTCATGAGTATAGAATGTACATGGATTGTTTTTTGCAGTTTTCATCCTACGGCATAAATTTTTCAGTCTACTTGAAAGTAAAAATATCAGCAATTTTTAGTTTTCATGGGTGGTCAGAAGATTTATAGCTGAAATATGCTCTTTGGCAGTAGGCATGGTACTTTGTTCATTGTATGAACAATTTAGGGCATATGTATCTTATGTTTAGTGCATCCTTTTATTATAACTTAACCTAGAACTACATAATCAAGATAGACACCTATCATAAATTAACTAACTGATATTTTGGAATATATAATGAGGTTTTAAAGCTTTCGCTTCTAATTAAAGATTTGTTGTGATTTACACCTTCTGACCCGTTCTGCACTTCTATGTCTGCAAAGATAACATATCATTTACAAATGTATTTTAAGGATTCATCTAAATCCAACACTATATTATCTTTGCCTTCTGCGTGTGTACCAGTAATTCGGAAAGCTATTTGCATTTTCACTTTCCAATATTATGCATCTTTCTTTCATCCAATCTGACCTGTTTGTTTTTTAGGATATCCAAAATGGTTATCAACAACTTTTGGACAGTGGGTGCACGATGATCTACTTCATTTGGAACTCTAGCAGAAATATCAATAATCTATTATTTCTCGAAAGCATTCTGCATCTGTCGATACTCAAATTGAGTTGCAAACAAACTTCCTCTAGTCCCTCCTCGAAGTAAGTTTCTCCAATAATTATTAGATATCACATACATAAATTAACACCTAAACCGTATAGATCCATAACATGTATTTTAAATTGTAGACAAAAAATAATAAGGAACTTACATAAGTTAGTCAACAACTGAAGAAAGCCGATGCTGTTGAGAGATGCAGAATGCAGAACGAGAACGATGCTCGTGAATAAAAGGTTTGGCTATCAGAGAATTTCTGACATGTATCTGTGTTTCCGAGGTTTGACTCCCTACTGAGTAAAAATATTCCTTAATTAACCCATCTATTAGTAAGTGGGTCGATCATCTATAGAAGTTGTTTTTTTGTTACTTTTTAATGTTTATTTTAGACCTATCAGTTTTACCTGTGTCAATCCAAATGCCACTTTATAATACACAAAATTACGCATATCCACATTCGATAATTTTTTTGTTTTCTAATGGATGTGTTTGAATATAGACTCAAGAGTCCGGAGTTGCATTTGTCTAAAATAGTTGAGGCGATTAACGTAAACCTAGTTAACATCATCTCTATATGCAGGATCATTAAGAGTCGTGTGAATCAGTATTAATTGTAACTTTTTATTATCAAACATGCATTTACCTAACACATTATATTTTGATTGTGGTGATGATATTTGGTTATAGTGGCCAAGAAAGCGAGCTTATTGAAGAACTTTCTTCTATAGTCGACCAAACTTGTTTATGAGGATAATGATGATACTCTGGACCAATCAACTGATGATGACAAGCTTCAGGGTCTTTTTACGGCTAAAGATGATGCTGCCTATGGCAGTTTAATGGACCCATCTGTGCTGCATACCATATATAATTTAACTTCTGACGATGTTGCTGTTGTTTTGGTTGACGCTCGAAATGAACCCGCAAAGGAGCTCTAATCTCATGTAGTGAAATCTCCTGATGTTATGAGTAAGTACATATGCTGGATTTTGTTGAATTAATTTTAAAAAAAGGGTTCAGTGTAATGTTTACCATCTAAATTTGCAGGTACAAAAGAGGTGGAAGCGCCAGTGGAGCCAAGAAATATAGAGAATGGATCGGAACAGGGTGCTGAAGATGAGAGTACTAGTGCTTCAGCGTCATTGACGACCAAACTTATTTCTGAGGATAACGATTATACTCTGGACCAAGCAACTGACGAAGAAAAACTTCACGGTCTTCTTTGGCTAAAACTGATGTTGTTTATGGCAGTTTAACGGACCCTTCTGTGCTGCCTACCAAAGATAATATAACTTATGACGATGTTGCTGCGTTTCAGTTGATGCTCGAAATGAACCCTCAAACTTCTAGATATAAAGAGCCGTATATGATTATTTTTTGACACATAAATCAGTTGAATCTAAGTCGGGAACTTTTTTTTATCACTTCCATTTATATATTTTCGTGCATACGTTTGTATATTATAGGGAAATTTTGTACACATACATCAATAAATGATGCTTTTCTATACATACATCAGTTGAATCTAAGTCGAGAACTTTTATTTTAGTGTAGCTGTTTATGTCTTTTCGTGCATCTATTTAAATATAATAGGGAATCTATTTATATATTTCAATGCCTCCGTTATGTACACCTAGTACAACTTTTATTTTAGTGTAGCCGTTTATGTATAATAGGGAATCTGTTTATACATTTCAATGTCTCCGTTATGTATACCTAGTCCTTCAAACAAAAGACAAATACCATTACAATCAACTTTGTCGCACAGAAATAAAATAACAATCAGGTAGCTCAAAAAATGAAAATATTAAAATACCAATTACAATCAACTTTTTCCATATTTAATCTGATATATCAAGTTTTAGAACAGAAATAAAATCACAATCAATCAACTCAAACAATGAAAATATCAAATACCAAATGTAGATGTTAACTATATAGCATAGAGATCTTGTAACACCCCATTTTGATAATGGAATGTCACGCGTAATTATGACGTGTCATCAAAGCATACAAGGATAAATGTCTAAAACATTACATGACCATAGGGATAACCGGAATCAAACATCGGTTCCCAAACATAAGCCCAAAAAATAATAAAGCAAAATAAATGAATGAAAGACTAAACAAGCATAAGTATATGAAGGCAAAAAGGAAAAGAAGTCTCTAGCAGCTTCCATCCTATGCACGTCCTCCAAATGCTTGGGTCTTTCCTAGGGTACCTGTCGTTTTGGGACATGGAAAGGAAAGTAATGGCTGAGCAAAATGCTTAGTGCACAGATATAGACATAGTATAAATGACTAAAACATAATAAATACTTAATAGCAGCGGAAATGTATAAGTCCTAGAAAACCTGGAACATGTTCATAAAACTGGTTTTATAGTTTGAAAAGCCTTATGTTTATCTTATAAAAACTGTTTAACATGTTTTACCATTAGCCAATATAGGTCATGAAAATCCACCGTGCATGAATACTTGGAGGGGTGACCTCATCATGCAAATTAAAGGGGTTGCCTGTAATTTAATATACTGGTTTTGTGTAGGAGGGATCAGCTTCTTGTGAAGGATGCAAGGCACACACCACATTCACACTGAGAAATCTGCTGAAAAACATGTAACTAGGATGCACCCATACGCCCCACATGATAAATATAATAATATGGCCAAAAGCTGAAGGGACTCCACGAGCAATCACTCCGCCGTGGGGAAGTCATAACACTAGTGCCTCTAATGTTATGGTTATGGTACCTCCATAACTAGGTGAAACTGGTCATGCATGTATATGGCTATAGGTATTCTAAATTAAACATAAGCAAATCAAACATATAAACTTATACTACGGGAAAACAATTGGCTGCATACGGGGAAATCCTAATAAGGAAGAATGTCCATACTGAAAGGACGGGAATCCGTACCTTATGTCCAGTGAACGAAGAAGACGAACGGAAGAGAGTCCTACTTCGGTATCACTAATGCTACATAAATACATACGTGTATAAGTATCTGATTACTAAATACGTAACTGGTTTTATATCATGTCTTAGCTTATTTTATACATCCATGTCATGTTTTACTGTTTTGAGCTTTATGCTGTATTTATCTTATATTCTGTCTATTCTGGTTAAGTATTACTTGTATTTCATGTATTATTATTATACTTGTGTGTAATAATAAGTAACTTTCTAAAAATAACAGGTTTCCTAAATTAGAAAGTTTCCAAAAATAGAAAGTTAACAAAAATAGAAAGTTTCCAAAAATAGAAAGTTTCCGAAAATAGGAAGTTTCCAAAAATACAAGTTTCCAAAAATAGAATTACTGCTTAAAATAGATAAGTTTCTAAAAATAGAAAGTTTCCATAAATAGATTAGCTGCCTTCATTAAATGAGTTTCTAAAAATAGATAGTTTCCATAATTAGATATAAGCTGGTTAATTAAGCTAATAATATAAGCTAAGTGTTTTCTGATTAATATTCTAAGTCATGAGATTATAAAGTATAGTTTATTAATTATTTCAGGTGAATTAAATAAACTATATGCTAAAGTATTTAATTAAATATAAGATGATTTTAATTAAATAAAGGTATAAATACTTAGGTTAAAACATGTATTATTAACTATTAATAATATAGCCTAAGTCATGTAAATTAATTAATTATAAGTCATGGTTTTAATAATTAATTACTTATATAGTCTATTATAAATAATAAATACTTAGGTTAAAATCCATGTATTATTAATAATAAAATAACCTAAGTCATGTTGTAATTAAATTAATTAGTAACATGTCAAATTAATTTAATTAAACTTGTAATTAAATAATCTTGAAATTCTAAGTCATCTTTTATTAATTTTAATTTACCTTGTAAATTAATATACGTTTTAAAGCTAATAACTTGTAAAATAATAACCCTTACTCATGTATTATTTTATTAAAACGTGTCGAAAACCGTTCCCGTGGAATCCCGTGAAACTCGTTTTATGCTTATAAATAGGCCGAACCAAACAGCCCCTTAATTTTTCTAAAACTGTTTGCCAAACACCCTACTAAACCCGTAGCCAAACACCCCCTGTCCCTGGTTTCCCCCTGCTTGTTATAAGTTCCCACCGAGAGCCTAAGCTCTCGGTTCTCACTGCTAGAACAAACATACCATTGGCCGTAGCCAGTGGTTTCCCCTGGTTGCTCGATGTTCCCATCGCCAGTACAAAACCAAGCCAAAACCCTAATTAGGGTTGTGGCTGGTGGAATTAATTCACCACCGAGACTCATATGAGTCTCGGTTTACGTGTGATCTAAACACAACACACTAAAACGATTCCCCCTTAATCCGTTTGATTAGTCACATTTTAGATTTAGGGTTTTCACCATTTACATAATTAAATCAAACAAACAGAAGGAAGAAAAAGAATTACTTGTTTGCTTGTTCAAGTTATGATTTGAAACACGAATTACACCTTATTCTGATCAATCCTCGTTCCTGGTTCTTGCTTCTTTGGTGTAGGTCGCGGCAGGGAAGAAAAAAAAGAAACAAAACTGGCGACTGGTTATTTAGATTTTAGGGTTTTGGAATGTTTTGTGTTTTGTCCAAAAAATGAATTACTTCCCGTCTGTTTTTATTTTTTTTGAGCCGGTCTAAACTAAATGGGCTTAAGGCCCATGTCTAAAAGCCCAAATAAAACCCTTATGCACTTATATATAATTCGCGACTTGTTAAATGGTACGCGTAATCGTGTTATAAAATGTCATGAATTACATAGTTATCATAATACGTGTTAAACGTAAACATTACGTATGTAATTACTTGTCGTGTTAAATTAAATATACGTAATCGTATTTATCGTGTTAAATGTTCGTGTTTACGTGTTACGTAATTATTAATTATTCAAGTTATTATAATTACTTATACATAACGACAATCATCGTATTAATAATATACGTAAGTGCATAATTATCTGTTCGTGATTTTATGTTCATGATTTTATGTTCGTGACCATAATTATTATTGTTATAATTATCGTGTACTTACGCGTATTTAATACTTATCGTGCAATAACACGTACGTAATACTTAAAATTCTTATGCGTGAAACGTAAACATGTTATAAAAGGAAAGTTCTAATCATATACGTACGATCTTAAGGGTACTATTTATGGTAAAAGCATGCGGATTTTACAACTCTTCCCCCTAAAAAGAATAATTCGTCCCCGAATTATAGATAACGTAAACTGCAAGAGAAACATACCCAGATCAAACTGAGAGGGTATGTAAGATAAATGAACATACAGGTGACATGGTAGAAGGAACGTGGAACGTGACATGTCTTGAAAGGACATGGAACGTGACGTGACTGAAAGGACATATCTAGTTGATAGGAGAAAAATGGAGAAGAAGTCCGGATGAACTTGTCCGTTTCCAAGTGGCCTCCCTCTTGGGACGGTTCCTTCACAAGATCTTGACGCGAATGATAAATCTTGGTCCTCCTGACCTTGACTTGAAATACGAAGAAGTTATTGGTTATCAACGTATGCTAGATCCCCTAAATTTGATCGAGGGAATAAGAATTAACGTGTAAAGGCAATGAAACGTTATCGTGCAAAACACGCTAACTTAACTGACAATTAGCAACGATGCGCGAGTCATATAGAAACGTAGTACGTGAAAAGTTTAGAACGTGACACGTGAAAAACTTTGAACGTGATACGTGGAAAATTTTTGAACGTGATACGTGGGAAATTTGGTGATTTTAGTATGAGTAAACATATCGTGATCCATGATACGTGTAACATATCTTGATCATGATATGAGGAACGTGGGATGAACATGACATGTGAAACATATCATGAACATAGAATATAATGGCGGTAACGCCAAACGCTACAAGGTGAGACATAGAATATGACGAGAAACGTCTATCTGAGGATAGGGAGTTATACTAAACTTGGGTATGGTCTCTCAAGTTTTTGCAAAACTTCCCAGAATGAGAAAAATGAACATAAAATCGTAAGCCAATATGCCATCATGAACGTGAATAGTGTCATGAACGCAAGCGCGAAAGCAAGTCGTGAAATTAGAACAAGGACGTGAAGTAAATAAGGAGCACAAATATGAATATTTGTCTGACCCGATAACTGAGGAATTGCCAAGTGATCGGATGAGCCTTGGCTGGAACATGTCCGATCAATCTGTTGGTTCTGAAATCCTTACGGATGTAAGGATTCTGCAGACTTGATCAAACTGTTTACAATAAACGAGATAGCATCATGCTTCTTCTGAGTTTGCGTTAAACTGTAACCAAAATCAGTGGAGATCTTGTCCCATTTCAATTTACAATTACAGATGATGAAAACATCCCAGTCTGTTGGTGTCCTATCTTAACCTGTTGGTATGTCAGGTACCTAGATATGAACGTAACTGTATCTTGCTTCGTAGAACTTGATACATAGGAGTTTGCGAAACTCTGAGTCTCTGAATCTAGACTTCTCCTAGCGTAGGATTTTCTAGAACGCCTAATGTAGTGTAGGGTTCTCTCCTTTACGCATAAGCAGAGTCATGGTAAGATTAACCGTAGAAACCAATGTGATTCAGCGTGTCACTATAATCAAACAAAATTGATATTGGAAAAAAAAATTTCCAGGTAAAATTTCTCTTGTCATAGAATTTGCAACATAGAGCAGATATGGTCTCCTGTTCTTCTCTAGACTTAGAGGAAATCAGGTTATCCTTAATGAAAATGTTGATGAATTTGCTTATGAGTTCATGGAAACTCAATTTATTAAGTCCATAATGATGTTGGAGCATTGATGAGACTAATTCAAAATCATAAATCTAGCATGACCGAGTCGTGCACGAATAGCAGTCATGGACATGTCCTGCTCTTTCACCCATCACTATTGGCAGCATGATCATGAATCCGATCTTGTCAATACGTGGAGGAGAGTAACGGTTGTAAATGGTGATTTGTTTAAAATCGACGGTAGTCGACACATAATCTTATGTTACCGTCCTTCTCCTTGAAGGTTCTTCTGGAGTGTAAGGGACAATTTTGGAATAATCCGTTGGTTATGCGTAAAAGGATTTAAGTGGTCGTGTCTTACTAACAGCTAGAAAATTTTAGCGACCATGGCTAACAACGCACATGCTTGTAAGCATAGATAATTTGTACAGATTTTCCTGATGGAAAATCAAGCTGAATGTATTTAGGAGCCTGAACATTACTGTACATAATTATGAATCGTAGCATGGTGTGTACTTCGTCGTCCATAATTAGGATTAAATTCAACTCGCATCTGTCCGAGGTAATGCGTTATCAGTTGGGATTTTATCATTAGGCTGAAGAAAACCTTCGTATACATGGGGAATACGAATGGCGTCTTTAATGGTAATGAATATATATGGAATATGGTGCAAGAATGAAAGTGTCATCGGCGACGTGACAGTTCTCACTGGTATGCCGGTGCTGGTACTGAATTTCTTGTGGCCTGATTAATACATGGCACAACAAAGTCGATATACCCTTTGGAGGGTACCCTGAAATTCTTAGGGATGTTCTAGAATTGGACGTGAGTCATGTGTCGTGACTCGTGTCTTGGAAACTATAAGCATGACATGTGTCTTGACTGGTGTCTTGACATGTGTCTTAAGAAAGTATACATGAGACATGTGTCTTGACCGATGTCTTGACATGTGTCTCGAGATGTGAAATAACTAGAACCACAATATTAGGTTATTATGCCAGAATTGGCGGATCGGATGGACTACTGATCAATTGTATGTCTGATCACGTCCGTAGTCGGAGCCTCGATTGCGATTTCTAGGATAGTTGTTGTCATAGTAGTGGTTACTATCATCCTGTTTGTCAGTTCCATGACGGTCATTCTCATGACTGTGATTCATGTAACTATTTAGCTGAGTGGCCGGCTGGTATCGGTCTTCACTCATATGACTGAAACGACAACTGGATGACGTGTGACATGTAACTAAGAATTAAGGACAATGATTGATGAAAACCGTCTGGTGGTGAAGCATCATCTCGTCTGATCGCTTTGATCTAACGCCTTTGTCTTCGTCTTGTATGAGCTCCAGGTTGTGAACAACATCAGCATCTCGTAGCGTTTTCCCAACATCAGCAGCATCAACCTTTAGTAACATCTCCAAGCTATGAGCGACATCGGCAATCTTGTAGAATATCAGCAAGTGAACATACGCCTGAGATGATTTAGAATCGACTAGCGAATACTCGTGAAGTATTGCAAGTGAAATACACATGGATTAAGGTATGTGAAATACACATGGAATACGGTACATGGAGTACACACGGAATGCACATGAAATGATCGGTATGGGGTCGATCATTTGTCATGATTTAAGGAAGGTATATCGGTTAGACGGTTAGGAAAAACCATCATGATAACCTGGCAGTATTAGCATAGACATCATTCTGGTTGTATCGAAAACGTTAAAGTGTGGTTACACAAAATTCAACGATGATTTGCCTGACAGCATGATCAATGAAAACCAACCATGACTATCATGAAAGCAGGATTCAATGAAATCTAACAATGTCTTGTAGGACAACATAAATAACAAAAGAGGCGTAAGACATAATCAACATGAAGACGGAATTATCATGAAGAAACATGAAACCATCTATCATGAAGAAGTGTATAACATAATCAGCATGAAACTGAAGTTAACCATGACAGTATGAAAACATACTTGACATAAAAACATAGTAACTTATGAGGGGACATGAAAATTTTTTTATGCCAATTAAATCATGAGAAAATATTTATGCATGAAAAACAGTGCATGAATGCGTAATGTAGTTTATAAAAACCTTTATATGTGCGAGGGGACGCCTATGGGTCGGTCCCAAAACAAAAGACATGGCGAGGGGATGCCTATAGGTCGGTCCCAAAGTTAAAAGTTTCGATAAAAGCACATGCGACTAAATAGGGCCAGTCCTGTACCAACCATTACTTAGTCATAATCCCTGAAACAATGATACATGAAAAACAAATAATTGAAACTCATCTGTCAAAACTTATCAGAAAAAAATTTTATGTGACTAATTATGAACTACGGGGGTTTAGTCCACATAGCCACCGTTCACGAGGAACACTATGCATGAAACAATGACACATAACTAAATATGAATGACGGTTGTCCATATATATTAGTAAAATAATATCGATGAAAACATCAAGGTTAAAACCTCAAGGTGCTGAAAACATCATGGTTAAAACAACAATTCGCTGAAAACATCAATACGTGGAATAAAACACGTTGCCTTAGGAAGCTCCTGGTGACTACCCACTAGTCACAGGTTGAGTTTTAGAGCCTACAGGTCGAAGCCTTGGCTCTGATACCATAATTGTAACACCCCATTTTGATAATGGAATGTCACGCGTAATTATGGCGTGTCATCAAAGCATACAAGGATAAATGTCTAAAACATTACATGACCATAGGGATAACCGGAATCAAACATCGGTTCCCAAACATAAGCCCAAAACATAATAAAGCAAAAGAAATGAATGAAAGACTAAACAAGCATAAGTATATGAAGGCAAAAAGGAAAAGAAGTCTCTAGCACCTTCCATCCTATGCACGTTCTCCAAATGCTTGGGTCTTTCCTAGGGTACCTGCCGTTTTGGGACATGAAAAGGAAAGTAACGGCTGAGCAAAACGCTCAGTGCACGGATATAGACATAGTATAAATGACTAAAACATAAGAAAGACTTAATAGCAGCGGAAATGTGTAAGTCCTGGAAAACCTGGAACATGTTCATAAAACTGGTTTTATAGTTTGAAAAGCCTTATGTTTATCTTATGAATACTATTTAACATATTTTACCATTAGCCAATATAGGTCATGAAAATCCATCGTGAATGAATACTTGGAGGGGTGACCTCATCATGCAAATTAGAAAGGCTGCCTCTAATTTAATATACTGGTTTTGGGTAGGAGGGATCAGCTCCTTGTGAAGGATGCAAGGCACACACCACATTCACACTGAGAAATCTGCTGAAAAACATGTAACTAGGATGCACCCATACGCCCCACATGATAAATATAATAATATGGCCAAAAGCTGAAGGGACGCCACGAGCAATCACTCCGCCATGGGGAAGTCATAACACTAGTGCCTCTAATGTTATGGTTATGGTACCTCCATAACTAGGTGAAACTGGTCATGCATGTATATGGTTATAGGTATTCTAAATTAAACATAAGCAAATCAAACATATAAACTTATACTACGGGAAAACAGTTGGCTGCATACGTGGAAATCCCAATAAGGAGGAATGTCCATACTGAAAGGACGGGAATCCGTACCTTATTTCCAGTGAACGAAGAAGACGAACGGAAGAGAGTCCTACTTCGGTATCACTAATGCTACATAAATACATACGTGTATAAGTATCTGATTACTAAATACGTAACTGGTTTTATATCATGTCTTAGCTTATTTTATACATCCATGTCATGTTTTACTGTTTTGAGTTTTATGCTGTATTTATCTTATATTCTGTCTATTCTGATTAAGTATTACTTGTATTTCATGTATTAGTATACTTGTGTGTAATAATAAGTAACTTTCTAAAAATAGCAGGTTTCCTAAAATAGAAAGTTTCCAAAAATAGACAGTTACCAAAAGTAGAAAGTTTCCAAAAATAGAAAGTTCCCAAAAATAGAAAGTTTCCAAAAATAGGAAGTTTCCTAAAATAGAATTACTGCTTAAAATAGATAAGTTTCTAAAAATAGAAAGTTTCCATAAATAGATTAGCTGCCTTCATTAAATAAGTTTCTAAAAATAGATAGTTTCCATAATTAGATATAAGCTGGTTATTAAGCTAATAATATAAGCTAAGTGTTTTCTGATTAATATTCTAAGTCATGAGATTATAAAGTATAGTTTATTAATTATTTCATGTGAATTAAATAAACTATATGTTAAAGTATTTAATTAAATATAACATGATTTTAATTAAATAAAGGTATAAATACTTAGGTTAAAACATGTATTATTAACTATTAATAATATAACCTAAGTCATGTAAATTAATTAATTATAAGTCATGGTTTTAATAATTAATTACTTATATAGTCTATTATAAATAATAAATACTTAGGTTAAAATCCATGTATTATTAATAATAAAATAACCTAAGTCATGTTGTAATTAAATTAATTAGTAACATGTCAAATTAATTTAATTAAACTTGTAATTAAATAATCTTGAAATTCTAAGCCATGTTTTATTAATTTTAATTTACCTTGTAAATTAATATACGTTTTAAAGCTAATAACTTGTAAAATAATAACCCTTACTCATGTATTATTTTATTAAAACGTGTCGAAAACCGTTCCCGTGGAATCCCGTGAAACTCGTTTTATGCTTATAAATAGGCCGAACCAAACAGCCCCTTAATTTTTCTAAAACTGTTTACCAAACACCCTACTAAACCCGTAGCCAAACACCCCCTGTCCCTGGTTTCCCCTGCTTGTTATAAGTTCCCACCGAGAGCCTAAGCTCTCGGTTCTCACTGCTAGAACAAACATACCACTAGCCGTAGCTAGTGGTTTCCCCTGGTTGCTCGCTGTTCCTATCGCCAGTACAAAACCAAGCCAAAACCCTAATTAGGGTTGCGGCTGGTGGAATTAATTCACCACCGAGACTCATATGAGTCTCGGTTTGCGTGTGATCTAAACACAACACACTAAAACGATTCCCCCTTAATCCGTTTGATTAGTCACATATTAGATTTAGGGTTTTCACCATTTACATAACTAAATCAAACAAACAGAAGGAAGAAAAAGAATTACTTGTTTGCTTGTTCAAGTTATGATTTGAAACACGAATTACACCTTATTCTGATCAATCCTCGTTCCTGGTTCTTGCTTCTTTGGTGTAGGTCGCGACAGGGAAGAAAAAAAAGAAACAAAACTAGCGGCTGGTTAATTAGATTTTAGGGTTTTGGAATGTTTTGTGTTTTGTCCAAAAAATGAATTACTTCCCGTCTATTTTTCTTTTTTTTGATCCGGTCTAAACCAAATGGGCTTAAGGCCCATGTGTGTCTTATCTTCCTTTATTGTCCAAAAGCCCAAATAAAACCCTTATGCACTTATATATAATTCGCGACTTGTTAAATGGTACGCGTAATCGTGTTATAAAATGTCGTGAATTTCATAGTTATCATAATACGTGTTAAACGTAAACAGTACGTATGTAATTACTTGTCATGTTAAATTAAATATACGTAATCGTATTTATCGTGTTAAATGTTCGTGTTTATGTGTTACGTAATTATTAATTATTCATGTTATTATAATTACTTATATGTAACGACAATCATCGTATTAATAATATTCGTAAGTGCGTAATTATCTGTTCGTGATTTTATGTTCATGATTTTATGTTCGTGACCATAATAATTATTTTTATAATTATCGTGTACTTACGCGTATTTAATACTTATCTTGCAATAACACGTACGTAATACTTAAAATTCTTATGCGTGAAACGTAAACATGTTATAAAAGGAAAGTTCTAATCATATACGTACGATCTTAAGGGTACTATTCATGGTAAAAGCATGCGGGTTTTACAGATCTGGTTTGTTGTAAACACAATAGTGAAAAATATCAAAGAACTACAAAAACGTTCTACAAGAAATACATGTTACAATACAAATGTACTATTAGAATCATACAGTAGCAAGCACTTATAGGACCACATCGTATGCCCTTCCTTAGATACCCCATAAAATCTATCTTGAATGCCCCACTCCTTTTAATTCCGTGTATCGTGTTTCTGAATTGGGTTCCTAGAAACCTGTTCATAAACCACAACATTGTTAACCACCGCCCAAGATTCGATAACCTTATCCTTAGTTAACGTACGTTTCGGTGTCGAGTTTTTAGTAGTTGCGTGCTTGCACATACAATGGGGCATAGGGTATGAGAAAAGTGTTGCAGTCGGTTTCGTCACTTTATCTTCCTTTACATCACTACGATAAATCATTTCCCGCAACTGCCATCTACATACCACAAAAAAATATATTTATAGAAATCAAACCATACAACAAGATATAAAAAGAAGGCAACTCTCCTTTTACAAGATAGTTATAAAGGATGAGCCCGAAGAAACTTACAACAAATCATCATAATGCCTAAAACAAAAGCAAAACAATGAAGTACCCCACACTGTCCGATGACACATTATATTTGATTCTATTGGTTTGGTGGGACATTGGACTAGAAAGGAACCAACACAAAACCATGATATGCCAAATACTTAGCCATGTAGGATGTCACAGCAAGCATTGTCCAAGAACTGCTATCACTGAATTCACTTGCACCACCCATAAAATACTCACTATTAATACTTTCCTCCTCGTCAGTTGTTGCGTCGTGGTACTGTTGGTACTCAGACATAAGATAATTTATCTTGCTCTCAGCCTCGGTGAAATCCATCTTATCGATACCTTCACCAGTGTACCATGAAGAAAAGACCTGCTCACTTAAACGCTTGAACGTTTCTTGATTGGAGGTCGAGTTTCCAATAACGGTTGCTGCCATTTTAAGGCCATACAGCTTTTGTTCATAACCTTTCAATTACACAGCTCACCCTACCATTATAAAAAGACATTTCACCCCTTGAAAGTGTATAAAGGGCATCCATATAAACTTCATCACTATTTGCTTCAAAAACCGACTAAGAGGAAACTTTGCTTAAAGGTTTAAGAAACAGACCAGGATGAAAGTTTTATATTTTAAAGCTTTGGCGAACCAATCAACCAATACACCTCTCTTATTAACACATACATCTTTCTGAACTTTTTTTTAACATAATCTACTAATGGTCTTCTTTTTACCTCAACATAGGTTTAAAAATATAAAATCATAACATCAATACTAGCCTCCCAAATTAATAACAAAAAAACAAATAAAAATCTATATTAAGTTAAACCCATATTAAAGTTCACAAAACGGAAAGATTTGAACCTGCATATTATGAAGATAGTGGTAAAAACTTCCACATAAGTCTCACAAATGAACACCTGGTCCAAGTGAGAATAGGCTTGGGTCAGAAACAAGTAGCCAAGAAATTTAAAAATAAGATCATCACATATATAAAATAATGATAGTAGTATTTTTACCCCTTTAGGAAAAGGAAGGCAAAAGCGGTAAGTATTAAGCGTACGTTTAGGAAAACGTAAACACTTATGACCCAATGTGGGGATCGTTCTCGAGGAGGCACGTGTGTTGTGTAATGAATTGATTAATGTTTGATTTTATTGATATTAGAAGAGGAAATAGAAAAAGAAAGAAAAGAAAGACGGTTACGAAGACGGATCGAGCTAAGACGAAAAAGCGTTCACGTAAAACCGTAAAAAAACTACAAAATTAAAAATTTTAAACCTAAAAATTAATTAAAAGCTAAAATTAGTCTAAAATAATATAAATAAGAATAAAAATCCAATAAAAATATTTTAAAACCTTTTATTAATTAAATATTCAATTTTAAATGCTAATTAAAGCCCTAAAATTAAATATAATTAATCAAAATGTCCAAAATATAATTTTATTGAACAAATAACTTACTTATATTATCTAAAGACTAAAAAGTATTTTTCCCAATTTTTGAAAACTATTTTTCTATTTTTAAATCACTAAAAACTATTCTTAAACTAAAATAATTATAAAAAATAATAAAATAATGCTAAAAATAATTTACCAATTTTAAAAATCCTATTTTACTCTAATGAACAGTAGAAAATTGAAAAAATTTGAAAAATATTAGATTTACCACTAAAAGACAAAAACAGTTTGAATAAAAACGCTAATTAACTTAAATTAATTCTAAAAATAAATAAAAGGTGAACAGTGAAAACCTTTTTTTACTAAAAATCTTAAAATGATATTCTAAGTCTAGGAAAAATGTTTAAACTGAAAAAGAAGTATTTTTGGCACTAAATGCCAAAAACAGTAATTGAAAAGTTAATTAAAAAAGGCTAATTAATCTAAAAAATATAAAATGAACAGTGAATAAAAATCCAATTAAACAGAAAAATCAAAAATAAAATAAGAAAAATAACAAAACAATTTTGAAGTCCTAACTCTAATATTTGGGCACTAAAGACAAAATTTTAAAGTTACTGAAAGTGACATGTGACAAGTTTTGTCTGCTAGTGAAGCAGGGGAAACAATTGTGCTACCAGTGGGAAAGGAGTTCCCACTGCTAGTGTAAAATTTTGGTCAGGAGACCAATAAGCTCAGGAGAGCTTATTTGTGAGCTTATATTTGGACAAAAGGCACCCTTATACTCAGTTGAGTATAAGGAGTCAAATTAAACACAAAAAACAACAAGCTACTTCACAAAAATCCACACAATAGCCAATTAAAGTTACTGATTAACTATGCAAAGTTTCTGATGAACAGTAATTTCAAGAACTTGCACAAATACGAATTTTAGAGGCCAATAACTTGCACACAATCCAATCAAATGGCATATAAGCAGAACACAATCCTTAAACAACCTATTGTCTAACAATGGGTAAGATTTGATGAACAAATTTACACAAAAACAGGCACAATAGGCAGTTTTCTGATTAGGCTATGTTTTCACTTTTTTTATCATGCAAGTTTGATCAAAACTCCTCCAAAATGAAAACTGAACAACTTACAACCTGTTAACAACCTAATGAGTGTATTAAAACAGATTTCAAGCCAAGAACCTTTTTATAAACCTAGCTAAACCTGAATCCAAACACCCCTTTCACTTTTGAAAATCATTTTTTTTCAAACCAAATAACCTTCAATCCAATCCAACTTAATTCTAAATGCCACTAACATGCATATTAGGCACAAATACTCTCAAATCAAACCACTTAAACACTTTTCATGCAGATTTCACATAAATCATACAAACCACACAAAATCAGCAATTTATGAAAACTGAAATAGGGATAAGGCTTTTACCTAGAGGGACCTACATCCAGGTCCCTCAGTTGTTGCTTAACCACCTCCAAACAGGCCCGGGCCTGTGCTGAGCCTTGAACTAATCAAGCTCCTACTTGAACCTGCTAAAATCAACAAGAACAAACAAATATCCAATGTTTCTGATTTTTTTCTTTCAAACTTTTTAAAACCTTTTCAAAATCTTCTCAAATAACCTTCTTTTAACACACTTAAAATATGACTAATGATCCCTGAAAATCAAACCATGAAACAAGATTTCACCCAAAAGAAATCAAAATTTCAGAAACTTAAAGATAATTTTTGAAAATTCAAAAATTACTTCAACGATTTTTATGGAAGTCAGTATTCTAGCTTAAAAACATTTACCAACTTTTAACAAATCATAAAAGTAGTTACTTTGAACATCAAACACCAAACTTTATATTGATTAAAAAGGGATTACAAAATTTTTTTGCTAGAAAAACTGGAACAAAGAATACAGCCACATACGGCTTGTATTTATACAAGTGGATAGAAGGTTCTAGTTTGCTTAAACCCTAATGTAGAAAAACCCTGAAATGCCCTTGGAATCTTGTTGAAAATTCTTGGTCATAAGTCTTCACATGGTCTCTGAATGTTGACAGCCTTTGGTGAAGTAATCTTGAGCGTTCAATTTGTGCGGAGAACAAGAATTTGCATCATAAGCGTTCAATGAGTCAAAGGTTTTTGGAGCCTTGTGGGTTCTCGTGATATGGTGTGAGCTGGAGAGGGGACAAGAAAGGGGGAGGTCGTTTTCTGGGTTGGGTCTTGTATTGGGAGTGGGGTTGTGGGTAAAACCCCTAATGTTAATTTAGGTATAGGTTAAAGATGAGTTTAATTAATTCTGGGTGTGCTTAGGGTTTTTGGGAGGAAGGTGGGTAAAAGGCAGGTTTAGATTAGGATTAGGGAGAGTGAATTTTTAAATTTTGTGTTTCCCCCACTAATCTTTATTAAACTGATTAAAAATAATCAGTTAATTTAAAAACTTAAGTGAGAAATGACGTGTGGGTTTAGGGGGTGGTGATTGGCTGCTTGACCAGTCAATGTGACATGTCAGCCAGGGGTTGGTTAATGAAAGTTATGTTGTCTCCCCTCTTTAGTCCCTGGACTCCTCAATCTTTGTCACTTGATGAATAAACCTTGTCAACGCCTTAATATGCTTGTAACAAATTTTGCCAACTTGCTGAAAATGGCCCATCATAGTTTCAAACTTTTTCCAAGGACCACTTATGTAATTTAAGCATTCTTCAAGGGCTAGATATGCATACTCTTGGTAATTTAGGGACCCCAATGTAATTTATAAATTTACAAGGGTATAAATTGCCAAGTCTTCAATTTCTTCAGGGACCATACTTGTATAATCTTCAAACTTCAAGGTCATTTTGGAAATTCCAGATTTGGGTCCGGTTCATTGTGCGGCTTCGTTTCCCGTGTTCGTTTTTGAATGATTCTTGTGATCTTTTTGTCATTTCCTCAATATTCGTACCCAAAATACACAAGTAACAAACACGAGCATATATTTGGCAGTTTTAATGATATTTTAAGTGTTTTAAGCCCGATTTAGACGATGAGACCATGTATAAAAGCAGTCTCATCACTCCCCCATACTAAACCATTGCCGTGCCCTCACGCAAAGCTAGAATAAAGTATCATAGCATCTCCAAAATTCATTTTTATTCACTTTATTGAATGATAAACTAGCTACACTACTACTATTACTACTACTTGTGTTTTAGACATAATGTATGATTTTCATCGCAAAATGGGACGTTTAGGTTCATAGAATAAGAACACGTGAATGCTTCGTTAGAAATAATTTCATCGTCCTCGATTTTCACCCTAATTCCATGCCAAGCGTGCAACGAGATCATTGTCATTATAAGTTAGTAATGCTAACACTACTCATATGCCCTAATCACGTACTTATTCTCCCATTATTCCTAAGTTGTATCTCTTATATTTTATTTTGTCTTGAATGATCACGAGGATACATTTTTGACTTATGCGATAATAGAGATTTAGGTCTTAAAATAGAGTCCTAACGGTGTAACTAAGACCATCAAATCAATAACCCCTCCTAATAGACAACGATGTCAAAAAATTAAGTTGACAAGAAGGATCGATAAACACGGTTTTATAATGGTTTTGAACATGAGACTAATTACCAAGACTTTTATACGCCCCCTAACGGAAGGGCCTTATTATCTTTGGTTTACCTCCATCTTTTATTCAACTTCGCCATGAAGCTTTTATTATGACTTCGGTCTTGCCTTGCCTTTTATTATCCGCCTCATCGGTGGTTTTATTAGCCAAAGACGTATATCCTCACGCTAAGGCGAATTTTGGATCTTTAAAGCTTCGAAGATTAAGGCTTAATTCACTTTCAATTTTGCATAGATTTTAGGCCTTGTGGGGCTTCAAATTGTTTGCTAGATTTAGGTGAGCACTTGAAATCTTATTATTGGGTGAAGCTTTCGATTATTCGGGTTGCCAATACTTCAAAACCGTGACGCTGGCGATACCTTAATGTCTTCCCAATTTAATTACACGGAAGCTACTAGAAAAGACTAGAAACCCAACAATCCTAACTAAACCGCTAAGTCAATATTTATTAATCAAAAAATATTTACAAGCGAAGGGAGAATAAGCAAACAACGAGAACACATGAGTTTTTGAAAGAATACGCCTACTCTACGTTTAGCATAGTAACTTATAATTAACTCTATCATTTCTCGTCCTCATTTAAGAGACTTAGCCTAATGTGTAGTTAAGGAATCAAAGCTAAGTGCTCAACACGCACAGTCGAGTCAAAAATTACTCTTATTCTCGCCATCGGAAAACCTACATTCGTGTCTTCAAACACTTATGAAACATGAGAAAAATTTTATAATTTGGCCATTTTTAGCCTTATTTTGCAACAAAAACAATAAACAAAAGATAAACTTTGGAAAGCGTGAAGGTTTGGCAAGGAAAGTATCTATTCACCCCCATACTAAAGTTAAACATTGTCCTCAATGTTTCGAGTCTAGGGGCGCAAACACCCCCATACTAGAGACGTAGTCGAATGCCTAATCTAGCATGGAAAGGGTGTAACCAATAAGTAATAGCCGTTTATGAAGTGTGCTATAAACCTAAGGTTAGAACAATCAAGGATATATCCTTTGGATATTGAGAAATGTCTCCAAAGCAAACGATCGAGTGCTCCCATAAAACGAACACGAGAGGTTCCAATCGTGAAGATCATGATCTAAAAACCACAATGCACAAACAACCACGGAACAAAGGTTGGAAGGGCACAAATCTCCTCACATTAACTAATTAGAAAGCAATAATATGTACATGGATAAGCATGGGTCTCCCCCACGAGGCACCTTGTTTTTGATATCCGAGTCAAAAGCTCGACTCGAATCCCCATAAATGTAATCATTTAGGGATAATCATGATGTGGTCAATTTTTGGTGGGGCTTACATGATAAACAAGGCCCAAAAACAACCGGTATTAAGGACTAAGTCCTTTGATGGTGCAAAATACCGGGATCGAAGATGGCGTTCTCGTTTTCATTGGAAAAACAAATCAACGCCACTTCATTTTGTGCCAACAAAAACTCAAAGAGTTTCAAGAAAATAGAAGAGAAGAAATAGAAGGGTGGGACAATGGGTAAGTCATAAAAACATTGAGCTACTCGAGGTAGACTCGCACCAATCAAATGAAAAGATTTTCCATTTATTGCATCGGTGGAAGACCGAGATTTCCCTTTATAAGCAATTCCAGGATCAAATATCTCGTCCTCGGTGGAGAAAGGGGAGGGAACATAAGGGGATTCCCCCACACTAAGTCCACACAAAGCATCGTCAAAAGGGGAAGATGAGCTTGTAGCACTCAAAACACGTGGTGATGACGGAGTTAGAATTGTAGAAAAATCTTTTAAATCCAATTCAAAATCTTTTCCTTTTTCATCTTTTAAACTCTCCTAGTGAAAACCTGATTTAATTATGTCAAAAATATTTGGTGTTTCTAAAGCAATGTTAGTCACACTAAAAATTCTCACATTTTGAAACCGTTTTGGTAAAGGTGGTGGCAAGTTTTCAAAACGTTTGTCAACAAAGAAAACTCCCCCATCGGGATCAACGTATTCATCATCCGAAGAATCATTCACAATTGGAACCGTAGGCTTAACACTCTTAACCTCCACCGGCGGAGGGGACGGAACTTCATTTTTCTCAACAACTCCTAAAACTCTATTTGAAATCTTTTTGCAAATGTTTTTGATAGGATTGACATTGTACAAAGACGTGATAGAATACACATGAGAAAGTGTGGAGTTTTGAGTTGCATTAATGACGAGTTCTTCCCCATTGAAACGAAGAGTGATTTTCCTTGCATGCACATCGATAAGTGCTCTCGAGGTATCCAAAAATGATCGACCTAAAATTAGAGGAACTTTAGGATCGATGGGAATGTCAACAACAATAAAGTCTACGGGGTAGTAGAACTTTCCAACTTTCACAAAGACGTCCTCGGCAACTCCACAAGCTAGAATCGTAGAATGATCGGCCATCTCGATTAACATTTTTGAAGGAGTGAGATTGGGAAGATTGAGCGATTTAAAAATCTCAAGAGGCATCAAATTAATACTAGCACCAAGATCGGCCAAGGCGTAGCATTCTTCCATGTCTTGTATAGCACATGGGATTAAAAACTTGCCGGGATCACCGACTTTTTGAGGTATGCGGCTAAGAAAAACCGATGAACAACTAGATGATTTTTGCAATTTCTCTTTGTTATTCAACATACTTTTGAAGTTTGCGGCAAATCGAGGCATCATGACTAAGGCGTCGGCAAAATTTATATTAAAATGCAAGTCACGAAACATTTTCATAAAAAGTTCAAATTGATAATTATTTCGTTCTTGTGCCTTTTCCTTGACTCGTCTTGAAGGGTAGGGTAAAGGTGGTGTGGGTTGGGGCATAGGCATAGGCATCGGCCTTGGAATCTTGGGTTCCATGATTGGTGTGGGTTCAACCGTAGGTGTGGTTTGAGCGGTACTTCGTGGGCTTTGAATGTGCTCCTTTTCTACCACCACCTCGGGTTCTTTCTCTTTTTCCTTCTCCATAGAAGTACTTGGACGAGAAATGGGTTCTTTGAAAGTTTTACCACTACGAGTAGTAATAACCTTCAATTCTCATTTCGGGTTCACGATGGTATCACTAAGAAGACCACCCGAAGAAGAGGGCTTACACATGATAGCTTCAAACATTTTTCCCATTCGGTCTTCAAACTTAGATTGCCTAGCATCCGCTTTTAACAATTCTTGCTTAATCTCATGTTGACCTTGCTCCATTTTTTGTTGGTTTTGTTGGAGACGTTGGACATTTCCTTCCATTTTATTAGAATGATTTCTCAATTCATTAGCAAGTTCGTTTTTAAGCTCGGTTTTTAACTCGGATCTTAAGCTAACCATTTCACGTTGCATGTTGTCAAACTTAGCATCATTAGCCTTAGCATAATTCAAAAATTCTCCTTGAAGATTTTTGGTGTGATCATTTTGAAAACCTTGAGTCAAAGTTTGAAAATCACAGTTTTGGTTTTGATTCGAAATTTGCCCATTTCCACTTTGATAATTACCCTTATTATAGTTACGTTGATTTCCTTGGTAACCACCACTTTGATTGTTGTTTCGATAGTTATTAGCATTTTGATTTTGTGGAGCTTGATTTTGGCGGGAACCTTGGCCGTTTTGGTTATAAGTTCCCGTGGCTACATAAGCATTCGAAGTGTTACCATCCGCGGTAATGCACTCGGAAAAATCATGAGCTCCACCACACGAAATACAACTCTTAGCAACCGCTTTAACCGAAGCGGAATTTGAAGCTTCTTGATTTTTCCAATGAGTCATAAGAGTCGAAAACCTATCGAAAAACCGATTCTCCTCATTTGCTTCATCTTGCAAGGCATTAATGGAACGAGACGATGACGAGCCCAAATTGGCAACACTCGATGTGTTACGAGGGTTATAAACCTTAGACCTATTTTCAATGATTTTCAAAGCCTCTTCGGTTGTTTTGCACAAAAAATTACCACCCGCGGAGGCATTTAAGTAATCTCGTTCATGATCATTAATCCCATTATAAAAAGTGTCAATTTGATGCAATTCGGAAAAATCATGGTGTGGACATTCATGTAACATTTCTTTAAACCTTTCCCAAGCCCTTGAAAAACTTTCATTAGATCTTTGTGTAAATCGTGAAATCTCGTTTTTCAAATGTGTTGTTTTAGATGGTGGAAAAAATTGATTCACAAATTTAGACACGAGATCGGCCCATGTCAAAATCAAATTTGGCGGTTCTTTCTCAAGCCATATCTTGGCGGGTCCATCTAACGAGTAGGGAAACAACATCATCTTAATGGAATCGTGTGGTACATCCTTAAACTTGCTTGTCGCGGTGAGACGATTAAATTGCCTAATGTGATAATGTGGGTTGTCTTTTTCGTGTCCGCGAAAATTGTTTGCTTGAAGCATAGACATTAAACCCGTTTTGATCTCGAAGTTCTCCGCAAGGATGGCGGGAATCACAATGGCCTCTCTAAAACCCTCGGTGGGTGCTTGAAGCAACTCCATCATAGTACGATTAGCCATGATAGCTTCTTGTTCTACAATAGGTTCCTCACTTGGAGTCTCTTCACTAGAAAAATTAGGAGTAGGTGTTGACTCCTTTCGGTTTCGACGTTTACGTGCACGTTTTGCTTGATTGCGAGTAAGCATAAACGTCACGTACAACGAGGGGATGAGCAAAGAAGATTCTTTTTGGTGTTTTGTATTTTTCAATTTTTTTTTTGGTTTTTGATGGTATTAAATTTTTTGGAAATTGGTGAAATGTATTAGGTAGACAAAAATCTACAAATCTCCTCCTTAATCAAATCTCTCGATTAAAGAAGCCTCAAGGAATGAAAACGATCACGTGAAGTGAACGCCTTCGATGACTTTAGAACGATCGTGGAACACAAAATCGCTCAAGAGGGTTTAATCAATAGAAACCAAGAAAATATATATGATATGTAATAATACTTTGGGCGGCAAAACCCTCGATTAGCTCTCAAAATCAAATACGCACAAGCAAGCGGAGGAAACGAGGCGGCGCGAAGCACTTAAGATCCTTTTTCCTTTAGGTCGTGAAATACAACCGCCTTATACCCACCTTATAGTTTGTATTTTCAAAATTGAGCTTCACGAAAGTATTTATCTATTTTTGACTTTTTTCTTTGGTTTGAGGTTCGAATACAATGATTGGGTAATGACCTCCCAAGTCAAGGTTGTGATTTCTCACGTATTTAGAGTACTTGTGAATTTATTGTTCTACGTATACAATATAGTAATAGTATTCACACAAAAACCAAAAAACGATAATACGTATTAGTAGAGTGCTACTAATACAAATACTAATTATGGATAGTATAAAAAAACAACAATGGTTCAATCAATACACAACACGCCTCCCCGGCAGCGGCGCCAAAAATGATAGTAGTATTTTTACCCCTTTAGGAAAAGGAAGGCAAAAGCGGTAAGTATTAAGCGTACGTTTAGGAAAACGTAAACACTTATGACCCAATGTGGGAATCGTTCTCGAGGAGGCACATGTGTTGTGTAATGAATTGATTAATGTTTGATTTTATTGATATTAGAAGAGAAAATAGAAAAAGAAAGAAAAGAAAGACGGTTATGAAGACGGATCGAGCTAAGACGAAAAAGCGTTCACGTAAAACCGTAAAAAAACTACAAAATTAAAAATTTTAAACCTAAAAATTAATTAAAAGCTAAAAGTAGTCTAAAATAATATAAATAAGAATAAAAATCCAATAAAAATATTTTAGAACCTTTTATTAATTAAATATTCAATTTTAAATGATAATTAAAGCCCTAAAATTAAATATAATTAATCAAAATGTCCAAAATATAATTTTATTGAACAAATAACTTACTTATATTATCTAAAGACTAAAAAGTATTTTTCCTAATTTTTGAAAACTATTTTTCTATTTTTAAATCACTAAAAACTATTTTTAAACTAAAATAATTATAAAAAATAATAAAATAATGCTAAAAATAATTTACCAATTTTAAAAATCCTATTTTACTCTGATGAACAGTAGAAAATTGAAAAAGTTTGAAAAATATTAGATTTACCACTAAAAGACAAAAACAGTTTGAATAAAAACCCTAATTAACTTAAATTAATTCTAAAAATAAATAAAAGGTGAACTGTGAAAACCTTTTTTTACTAAAAATCTTAAAATGATATTCTAAGTCTAGGAAAAATGTTTAAACTGAAAAAGAAGTATTTTTGGCACTAAATGCCAAAAACAGTAATTGAAAAGTTAATTAAAAAAGGCTAATTAATCTAAAACATATAAAATGAACAGTGAATAAAAATCTAATTAAACAGAAAAATCAAAAATAAAATAAGAAAAATAACAAAACAATTTTGAAGTCCTAACTCTAATATTTGGGCACTAAAGACAAAATTTTAAAGTTACTGAAAGTGACATGTGACAAGTTTTGTCTGCTAGTGAAGCAGAGGAAACAATTGTGCTACTAGTGGGAAAGGAGTTCCCACTGCTAGTGTAAAATTTTGGTCAGGAGACCAATAAGCTCAGGAGAGCTTATTTGTGAGCTTATATTTGGACAAAAGGCACCCTTATACTCAGTTGAGTATAAGGAGTCAAATTAAACACAAAAAACAACAAGCTACTTCACAAAAATCCACACAATAGCCAATTAAAGTTACTGATTAACTATGCAAAGTTTCTGATGAACAGTAATTTCAAGAACTTGCACAAGTACGAATTTCAGAGGCTAATAACTTGCACACAATCCAATCAAATGGCATATAAGCAGAACACAATCCTTAAACAACCTATTGTCTAACAATGGGTAAGATTTGATGAACAAATTTACACAAAAACAGGCACAATAGGCAGTTTTCTGATTAGGCTATGTTTTCACTTTTTTTTATCATGCAAGTTTGATCAAAACTCCTCCAAAATGAAAACTGAACAACTTACAACCTGTTAACAACCTAATGAGTGTATTAAAACAGATTTCAAGCCAAGAACCTTGTTATAAACCTAGCTAAACCTGAATCCAAACACCCCTTTCACTTCTGAAAATCATTTTTTTTCAAACCAAATTACCTTCAATCCAATCCAACTTAATTCTAAATGCTACTAACATGCATATTAGGCACAAATACTCTCAAATCAAACCACTTAAACACTTTTCATGCAGATTTCACATAAATCATACAAACCACACAAAATCAGCAATTTATGAAAACTGAAATAGGGATAAGGCTTTTACCTAGAGGGACCTACATCCAGGTCCCTCAGTGGTTGCTTAACCACCTCCAAACAGGCCCGAGCCTGTGCTGAGCCTTGAACTAATCAAGCTCCTACTTGAACCTGCTAAAATCAACAAGAACAAACAAATATCTAATGTTTCTGATTTTTTTATTTCAAACTTTTTAAAACCTTTTCAAAATCTTCTCAAATAACCTTCTTTTAACACACTTAAAATATGACTAATGATCCTTGAAAATCAAACCATGAAACAAGATTTCACCCAAAAGAAATCAAAATTTTAGAAACTTGAAGATAATTTTTGAAAATTCAAAAATTACTTCAACAATTTTTATGGAAGTCAGTATTCTAGCTTAAAAACATTTACCAACTTTTAACAAATCATAAAAGGAATTACTTTGAACATCAAACACCAAACTTTATATTGATTTAAAAGGGATTACAAAAATTTTTTGCTAGAAAAACTGGAACAAAGAATACAGCCACATACGACTTGTATTTATACAAGTGGATAGAAGGTTCTAGTTTGCTTAAACCCTAATGTAGAAAAACCCTGAAATGCCCTTGGAATCTTGTTGAAAATTCTTGGTCATAAGTCTTCACATGGTCTCTGAATGTTGACAGCCTTTGGTGAAGTAATCTTGAGCGTTCAATTTGTGTGGAGAACAAGAATTTGCATCATAAGCGTTCAATGAGTCAAAGGTTTTTGGAGCCTTGTGGGTTCTCGTGATATGGTGTGAGCTGGAGAGGGGACAAGAAAGGGGGAGGTCGTTTTCTGGGTTGGGTCTTGTATTGGGAGTGGGGTTGTGGGTAAAACCCCTAATGTTAATTTAGGTTTAGGTTAAAAATGAGTTTAATTAATTCTGGGTGTGCTTAGGGTTTTTGGGATGAAGGTGGGTAAAAGGCAGGTTTAGATTAGGATTGGGGAGAGTGAATTTTTAAATTTAGTGTTTCCCCCCACTAATATTTATTAAACTGATTAAAAATAATCAGTTAATTTAAAAACTTAAGTGGGAAATGACGTGTGGGTTTAGGGGGTGGTGACTGGCTGCTTGACCAGTCAATGTGACATGTCAGCCAGGGGTTGGTTAATGAAAGTTATGTTGTCTCCCCTCTTTAGTCCCTGGACTCCTCAATCTTTGTCACTTGATGAATAAACCTTGTCAACGCCTTAATATGCTTGTAACAACTTTTGCCAATTTGCTGAAAATGGCCCATCATAGTTTCAAACTTTTTCCAAGGACCACTTATGTAATTTAAGCATTCTTCAAGGGCTAGATATGCATACTCTTGGTAATTTAGGGACCCCAATGTAATTTATGAATTTACAAGGGTATAAATTGCCAAGTCTTCAATTTCTTCAGGGACCAAACTTGTATGATCTTCAAACTTCAAGGTCATTTTGGAAATTCCA
This sequence comes from Glebionis coronaria, assembly GCA_025667525.1. Classification (NCBI taxonomy): domain Eukaryota; kingdom Viridiplantae; phylum Streptophyta; class Magnoliopsida; order Asterales; family Asteraceae; genus Glebionis; species Glebionis coronaria. The sequence goes on from CM046879.1 coordinate 232,177,455, forward strand.
GATTCGGGTTCGGTTCATTGTGCGGCTTCGTTTCCCGTGTTCGTTTTTGATTGATTCTTGTGATCTTTTTGTCATTTCCTCAATATCCGTACCTAAAATACACAAGCAACAAACACGAGCATATATTTGGCAGTTTTAATGATATTTTATGCATTTTAAGCCTGATTTGGATGATTAGACTATGTATAAAAGCAGTCTCATCAAATAACAATGAGTCATTTTATCAAACACCTTGTGTGCGATTTTGTGAAAACATTTTACAATTAATTTTTTCTCAAATTGGCTTGAAATAACTAATCTATACACTGGATTGTGTCAAAACCCTATCAAAATCGATTCGTCTATAAAAAAAATGATGATTAATCAATCAAAATTCAAAAATTCAAAATCATAACTTAATATGAACAAAGATTCGTACTAGGTAAAACAATAACAAAAATCGAAAAAGATGATAACTTACTTTGATCTTCGATTTTAGAAATTATTATGAGATGAATAATCCAAAAATTGGAACGGTTGATGATGAGCAATGGAGTGTCGTTTAGAGAGAAAAGGAAAGACAAAAAAAATAAAAGAATACGCTATTTATATGGTGAGAATGAATGGTTGACAAAATAGCCCCTGAAAAATAAAAGAAATGACAAGAAGGCCCCTATAGTTTGGTGCGAAAAAAGGAAGGGAAAGAAGCCTTGATCCAACGGTTCGGAGTAGGTTTTCTAGGTTTTTTATCTAGATGAAGTTTTCTATTGATCCCATCTCTCTCTTTCTCTCTCTATATATATATATATATATATATATATATATATATATATATATATATATATATATATATATATATATATATATATATATATATATATATATATATATATATATTATATATATATATATATATATATATATATATATATATATATATATATATATATATATATATATATATATATATATATATTTATATATATATATATATATATATATATATATATATATATATATATATATATATATATATATATATATATATATATATATATCAAATCAAATCAAATCAAAAACCCTTATATAGGAAGGATGGTGAAACAATTCCCTAAATACAAAATTCTATAAAAATGACACATGTAATTCATTTAATGGTTTCCATAAAATGCTTCAAAAAAAATAGAAATTCCAAATGATGCCTTAAATAAAAATTCAATAAAAATATATATAGGAATTACAAATGATGCCTTAAATACAATATTCTATAAAAATATTTAAGGAAGGATGGTGAAACAATACCTTAAATACAAAATTCTATAAAAATGATTCCATAAAATGCTTCAAAAATAAAATAGGAATTACAAATGATGCCTTAAATATAAAATTTTATAAAAATATATATAGGAATTACAAATGATGCCTTAAATACAAAATTCTTTAAAAATATATATGGAATGATGGTGAAAAAATGCCTTAAATACAAAATTCAATAAAAATGATTCCATAAAATGCTTCAAAAATAAAATAGGAATTACAAATAATGCCTTAAATACAAAACTATATTAAAATATATATTGGAATTAAAAATGATGCCTTAAATACAAAATTCTATAAAAATATATACAGAAGGATGGTGAAACAATGCCTTAAATATAAAATTGTATAAAAATAATTCCATAAAATACTTCAAAAATAAAATAGGAATTACAAATAATGCCTTAAATTCAAAATTCTATAAAAATATATATAAGAATTACAAATGATGCCTTAAATACAAAATTCTATAAAATATATATAAGGAAGGATGGTGAAATAATGCCTTAAATACAAAATTCTATAAAAATGATTCCATAAAATGCTTCAAAAATAAAATAGGAATTAAAAATGATGACTTAAATACAAAATTCTATAAAAATATATATAGGAATTATAAATGATGCCCTTAAATACAAAATTCTATAAAAATATATATGGAAGGATGGTGAAACAATGCCTAAAATACAAAATTCTATAAAAATGATTCCATAAAATGCTTCAAAAATAAAATAAGAATATATACTTAAAGCTAGCCCGTCCACCGGACGGGTCTAAAGGCTAGTATATATATATATATATATATATATATATATATATATATATATATATATATATATATATATATATATATATATATATATAATATATATATATATATATATATATATTATATATATATATATATATATATATATTATATATATATAATATATATATATATATATATATATATATATATGTGGTATGCTATTTACAGAACCTCTTTTTTGGTACAGAACTCACAGAACCATTTTTTAACTCTTATAGTTGCATAATGTACATCACATTAATGCAAGATGGCATCTTTGTAAATAATTATCATTCATTTTAAGAAAAAAGAAAAGAAAAAGGGCAAATCAGTCTTTTGATTCTCCATGATACCACCATACTTGTTTCCAGTTTCCTCTTAACTTCCGTCTTTTATTTTTTTGTCCAGATCTAAAATACACATACACGTTCTTTCTCAAAACTAAAATCACCACAAACAAGAGTGTCTAGAAAACCTTAGTATCCCAACCTTCTTTTGTTGTTTCGATTCCAAAAAATCAAACCCACATGAATTGTAGCCCATTTCAAATTCTACCCTTTTCGATGTCAGAAGAACTAATCCCACAGATCTGGTCTCGATTCAACCAGATATGAGCCGGCCATCACGCTAATTGACGGTGTAACCAAGACTCCATTTATTTGATGGTGAAGATTTGTATTTTTCTAAGCTGATGTGACGAATCTTAGATGGCAATGAACAGGTACAACATAATGGGCTTATTTTGTGGCATATTAGTTCTTTTTTTTGCCTTTGGCTACTCTTGGTGGTTACAGTTTTATAATCAAACATTCAATAAAGATTAGGCTTGTTCATATGTAGTGAATAAAAAAAGAAAAACCAAATTCATATTCAATAAAGTTGGAGACTGTTGAAATAGGGGATGTAAAATTGGTAAGTGTACATACCCACAAAAAATAGTCGTTAGTGAAGATTCATAATAATAATATTACTAACTTGTGTTGCACTAGTGTACTTCAGTTCAATTGATTCTCGTTGTGTTCATTTTGATAGAGGCACACCTTTTATTCATTGATTACTCCGTAATATTTATAAGTAAATCAAACGACTTAGTTTTATTTATTTTAATTTTAGTGGTTATGGATATGGGTGTATAGAGTCTATATGGCTAAGGTGGCAAGGATATGGGTGTATCTGTTAGATCTGATAATAATATGAGTTTTATTTTGCATCTTCAACTAGAAAGTGGACTTTTTGTCGTTGAACTTTTGGCATGGTTGAAATGAATTTGCAAAATTATGATTGTCAGTGCTAGGTGGATTAAAATGGGACATATGTCTTTGAATCCAATTTGGTTGATGTGTTGGTAAATCATGAATAAGCTAGTATTTGTATAACTTACAAACATATACAATATATGAATCAATGTGCATTAGATGTTCATTCTGTTACTTATTAACTCTATGAAATTAATCTGTCACTAAGTTTGTTTTGTTATGTATATTGAAATGTTAGGCACTTTATTCATTAAGTATTTATCAAATTAAATGTTAAGTTATTTTATTGATTAAAGTAAAATAGATGCATGGATGCCATTTTTAAAGATCGTGTATATAAAAGTTATGAATGCTAGGTGTACACACTGTTAAATATAAAAAATGAGGAGCATGGATGGGAATATAGTTACTATTTTAAGTCAATACCGTACTTGATCTGCAACATGCTTTTTAGTTGACATGAATTTTTGTTTGATATTAGTTTTACTTTTGTTTTTATATTTGTTTCAGGAAGGATGGATCGCTTAGTGAACAAACGACATCTTACAAAGATGATCAAATTTGTTTGACTTCTTAAAAGTCGTGCATATATGTAATTGGAAGGCGCCTATGTTCTTGCAAGGCGGTTAGTAATAAACTTAAAGAGAAAACGAAGCGTGCAGATATGTTTTTGAAGGAGTGCATATATGTTTTTGAAAGAGTACATATATGTTTTTGAAGGAGTACATATATGTTTTTGGAAGAGTACATATATGTTTTTGTGAAGAGCGCACCTATTTTTTGGAAAGTGCCCATATATTTTTTAGAAGTGTTGTTTTTGAATGAAGTTAATAATATATTTTACAAGTTGCATTGTATTTGAAGTAAATTTCACTTAATATCAAATTTTATTATATATTATGTTTTTGGTTTGTTATTAGTTTATAGATTGTTTTTTGTTATAAATTTTTTAGTACTAAAAAAACGTACACTAGAAACATATGTGTAATTACCAATTAAGCGAAACATGTATGTTAAAACGTATGAGTTTTAAAATATTAAAAAAAACACATATGTACTCGTTTTAATTCTTCTAAAACATATATAATGAAAATACATGAAATAAAAAAATTATTTTTTTAGTTCTGACAATTAAGGTTTTAAAAAAAAGTTTTTAATTAAAAAAATAAAAAAACAAAATCAAAATATGTTTTTACTTTTGTACCCTTTTGTATTAAATTAAAATATATAATAATACTAAATTCTGATTGGTTTAGAATGGTTCTGTAGGTTTTGTACCAAAAAAGTGGTTCTGCAAATAGCGTGCCCCATATATATATGTATATATATATATATATATATATATATATATATATATATATATATATATATATATATATATATATATATATATATATATATATATATATATATATATATATATATATATATATATATATATATATATATATATATATATATATATATATATGTATATATATATATAGGTATATATATATATACATATATATATATATATATATATATATATATATATATATATATATATATATATATATATATATATATATATATATATATATATATATATATATATATATATATATATATATATATATATATATATATATATATATATATATATATATATATATATATATATATATATATATATATATATATATATATATATATATATATATATATATATATATATATATATATATATATATATTATATGTATATATATATATATAGTATATATGTATATATATATATACATGTATATATATATATATAGATATATATATATATATATATATATATATATATATATAGTATATATATATATATATATATATATATATATATATATATATATATATATATATATATATATTATATATATATATATATATATATATATATATATATATATATATTATATATATATATATATATATATATATATATATATATATATATATATATATATATATATATATATATATATATATATATATATATATATATATATATATAGATATATATATATATATATATATATATATATTATATATATATATTATATATATATGTATATATATATATATAGTGTGAGTGTAGTATATATATATATATATATATATATTATATATAT